>JALJCO010000820.1:0-598337 GCA_023101725.1 Atherinomorus stipes | reverse complement strand
ATACATGCAATGTATCCTTCGTGGCCTTGCCTGTCCCAGAATTCATTGTGCACAAGATGGGAGGGAATAAGCAGCAGAGCTACAAGTGTAATATTTGTATATATTTATTGATTTTTAAGCGTTAAATTAAGTGTTTACCCATTAGAAACAACAGAATCTCTGTGGAAAATCTTAAAATATGTGGTCAAACTTAAAAAGTTTTTTTCCTCAGAAAATGCATTAGTTTGATGTTATTCAGGTTTTAACGAGTGGTTAAAGCCATGGTTAGCAATTCTGCTCAGAAACACTTTTTGTTATACTGGGTGAAATGGTCCTTCCATTCTGACAGTAGTCAACACATCATGGATTCATAAAAAGGAAGGAAAAAAGTCAGACCTCTGTGAGCGCTGCAGTTCTGTAAAAACTTTGACCAGCCCCTGCCATTCGCACCGAAAGGCAGGAATTGGTAATTCGCAACTTAGAAAGAACGAATGATGCCTTTATGTCTCGTCTCTGTCCCTCCCCTCTCCCTGTCACCCACGTGACCCCCCTGTACGGCGCTCACTGTAAACAAATATAGCTAACGGACTGCTAACTGCTGCTGCACCCAAAAACAAAATACAAAACAACAGAAAAGGATTATGTCTTAGAGGCCTTGACGTTTGCAGTGTGGACTTTTTAAACTGCCGAAGGAGTTGGAGGTGAGTAGATTAAAGCTTTTACAAACGTGGTTTTGTCAACTGTTTACTATCAAGCTAACGAGCTATCCGCATGGCTGTTATCGTTAACATACACTTAAAAACATCAGTGCACATGTCCCTGCGCTCTGAAGGTGTAGTTTCAGGTGGTGTGTTTTTTTAAATTGTAGCTTGCTCAAACCGTTTTTCCAACATTGCCAATCCTAGCTTTAAGGGAGTGTTAAGTTAAGGTAACAAAAGATAAATGAAAAGGAATAAAATGCCCGGCTCCATTAAGTTTTTGCAACGTATCTGAAGGAATACGTTGAAAAGAATGCTGTCACTAGATAGATGTGGAGTCTGCAGTTGCTATCCATCAACCTGATCTCACAAAAATGCGTGACATGAGCACGAACAGTTTTACTCATATGCGTGTCCCCACGACACGCAGCTGCTTCAAATTACGTGTCACTGACAGCAGCTCTTGAGGAATAGACTAGGACACAGAGCAGGTGTCCGTCATGCAGAAGAAGTTGGGAAGATCGATTCCAGGTTTCTCCAGGCAACATGCAGCCAGAAAAACCTAAAAGGATTTAGGCTACGTCAATATAAGAGGAACTGTGGATCGCATATATAAAGCTAGAGTGGATATTAAAAACGTTATATAGTCCGTATTTTTGTGCACAAACGACCTAATATGGGTGTTATTTTTTTAGAGGACTTGTTGATTTTATATTGAACAGTTTTACGTGTCATCAGCACGTAATTTGAAGCAGAAAAATTCGTGTCTCGGGACACGAAAAGCTTCCCCATTGACATTTTTCACCTTTACGTGTCAGTGACACGTAGTTTGAAGCAGTTACGTGTCGGGGACACGTATATGAGTAAAACTGTTCGTGCTCATGTCACGTATTTTTGTGAGATCAGGTTGTATGCACGGGACTGGAGCACTATGGGAAATTCTCGTTGGCTAGGATGTCCCATTTCAGCTGCCTACTGTTTCAGGAGGCTGTTTCAGAATGCGTGGACTTTTTGCAGTGTGCAGACTGCAACATGAGACACAACTAAAATTCCAGGGTTTCTGATCAAAATCCGTCGATATTAGACCATGAATGTGTCTGCCAATACTTTAGCTGAATGCATTTTAATGCAGCTTCCTAACTTTTAAAGCTAACATGATTGCTTGCATGAATGCAAAAGAAAAAAACACTTCTACCTTGCAGCAGAAAACTAAAAACTCCCATCCAAGATGCTGCAGTACCGGTTACCACGTAAATATATTTTTGTTGGATTGGTCCTGATACAGTTGATTCAATCAGAGTTTTTATCTAAACCTCTGAGTGGCCTGAAAAGCTTTTCTCTGGCCAAAAGTACTTGTTAGCTTTTATTCTCTCCAATCCTTTGGGAACAGCATCCTCAAAACGAAAGCTCAGGATAACATTAAAAGACCTCCAGTTTTTATTACTGCACCAATATAATGTTGAGCAGTTTCTGATCTTTTTTACTCTGTAGTAACAGTCTGTATGTATGAGTTTGAGCATTTAGAGCTGCATCTTTTTAAATGTTACCAGAACATACTGCAGTCTTTCTAATGCATTATTGAGGGGAAATAAATATTTATGATAAAGCCGTAGCAGAGTATTGACTTTTTGCTACTTTAAGAAATCATGCAACACATTCAGAATGACCCACATACATTACAACATCTCACTGTCCAAGATTTGCCTCTCGCCTTCTATCACCCCTCACACCTGGACAAACCCAAAAATACATCAGCAATATGCACATCACACATATTCTGTGCAGATCAGCAGCAGCAGTCTGACATTGTAGTGTGTCATATGAGGAGTGACCTGAGCGTGTGGAGGGTAAACGGAGTGACTCCCTGGGGGGCAGCTTGTTCTCTCCAGCCCTCTTTTAGAGTTCAGACAAGTCCCATGATGCTAAGAGATTAATGAAGCTGCGCTGGCACTGTGATCCCTACAGGACACACACAGTCACAGGCATACAAGCACACGCTATTCATTTCAGATTATGACAGCTTCCGTGTACTTACAGTGATATGAGTTTAATAGGCTACAGAAAACAAACCCCCAAAAAACTACGCAATTAAATTAATTTGCTTAACTAAAATAACATGTGCATTTAACCCGACTTTATTTGTTTTATTTCTAAAACTTTCCTGACAAAATTTTGCTTTAAAGATATTTCTTTTTCTAAGTGACAATATTTAACATACAGTGTCAATGGTACTCCAAAAACGTCATCATTATTCATTTTGAGCAAAGGGTAATTTTTCAGCCACCTCTAAGAAGAAAGAGGCGCGATTGTGTCTGTATCTATTGCAGTGTGGTGATGATATAACCAAGCTGCACCAAAGCTGAGAGACTCAGGAGGATGTCGCATTAACACATGGACTTATCTTGTACCTGCAGTTAGGTCAGCTGTCGTACGCGTGCAGCAGCACCTCTCTGTGGTCATATGTTGGAACTACGATTTGTTTTTTTAAGGCTGTAAAACAAAAACAACAATCAATGGCATTTTAAAAAAAAATTCCAAAACAACAACAACAAAAAACTGACTGGGCCAGGACCAGCCAAGATGTCAGATATCCCCATTCCAGTTATGTCTGTGGAGATCAATCTGAAGCTCCTGTAGTAATTTCATATTAGTTGTTACAATTAGAAACAAACAACTTAACAAAGCAAAATAAACAATTAAAGCAACTAATTGAATATTTGATTTTCTACAAAAAAGCAAAAAGATGCTTTGAACTAATAAAAGGTTATGCAAAGTGCTTCAAAACAAGTACAAACATGCTATCAATGACCTAAAACAGGAGTGCCCAAATCCAGTCCTCGAGAGCTACTATCCTGCCCGTTTTGGTTGCATTCCTTCTCCAACACACCTGAATCAAATAAATGTCTCGTTACCAGCCTCTGCAGAGCTGAATGACATGTGCATGAGTAAAATTAGCCATTTGATTCAGGTGTGTTGGAAGCGGTATGTTCTAAGAATTGCAGGATAGTAGCTCTCGAGGACCGGACTTGGGCACCCCTGACCTAAAACAACTTCACACGGATTAAAAACAAGAAAAAAGGGACTAGTAATTAAGGTGCCTAAACGTAAACAGCTCCAAAAGAACAAGAAAGAAATTAAAAATAAACACAGACTACGTATCATACAAACTCCAAAACACATAATTACTGAAAGGAACTAAAAAGACTCAAAGAAAATTGCCACAGAATATCCAAAAACAACTACACAGGCTCAAAACAACTATAAAAAAGACAAAGACTAAAAGCAAAATAAACTAAAAGTGGTTCAAAACAACTACACCCGCAGGATAAATTCAAATAATGTGCTTACTACTTATTTACAAAATATTTCATGTTCCTTTCTAATAACCACATGAAAAGTGACCATTGTGCTCTATATTTTTTTTTTTAGCACAGAAACAGTGAAATGTTTAGAGAACCAGAGGAGTGTCATTGCTGTAAAGTTTCTTTGACGCTTAAATCACAAGAAATGTCTAGTAAAAAAAAAATATATATATATATATATATATATACATATTTTACAGCCTAAAAGTTACATTTTTGTGCCATCATTGCTGTAAAAAAAATGTGTCCTTTACTCAAAATAAAATAAAAATTGTTGTGTAAGTTCATTTATACTCAAGGTTAATTCCAGACATGTTCCTTATTTTGAAGTTGTTTTCAAAATTGGATTTTGCCAAAAGCAATGGAAAACATATATTGTCATCAGTTCTGTGTAAACATGAGTGAGTTTAACAGAAAATTCTGAGTGAGTGAGGATCAGCTCTCCATTGTGGATGCTTCACCAGTGTAGATTAAAACTCATATGAATCCTGAGGTTTTTAGCCAGCGATATAGGGACGCAAAGAAAAAGAATATTTAAATACACAACATACAACCCTGGAATGACACCAAACTTTGGAGTTTTATTGTTATTATACAGCGAATGACAGAAGCCTTGAAAGCTGATATTATGTAACAGTAAAACTTTTCTTTAAAACAGAAGAAAAGATTTTTTTTTGGTTTGTTATGCCACTTAAAACAAACCTATGAATTACTACTGTCAGTTATACAATGAGGGCTACTGTGGGTCAGATGGGACCAATATAGTTTTCACTTTTGCATGGGCTCCCTTGAGGCTTAAGTATGGGACTTTTGTTTCAGCAAACAAAGCCCACAGTGGGCTTGGCTAGTGTTGAGGTTTAACTGTGTGTTGAGATCAGGAAGTACTTAAAAACAAGGGCATTCAGCAGCTTACCAGCTAATTTCTTTGAGTTCAAGGCAGTGGAGAGGGCATACTGATCCCTTGGGGAAACAAGGGCTCTGCTCCAAACCTGGCCAGATGATAATGTTTAGAGACAGATTAACTGTTTGCTGTAATGGGAAAGTTGGCAATGGATAGCCAGGGCATAATTGTTAAAAGAAAATAAACTGCTGAAAGAAACTCAAGAGTTGGCACAAGGCCATCAACCTGCACAATTTGCAGAGTGGTGCAAAAGAAAAACTTCCCAGTAGTAGAAGATAACGGATCAGTCAGATGTGTTATAAAATTTCAGTCCCATTATAAATAAAACACTTGCATGCATGCATAAGTTGTGTGAAAAAGTGTTTCCCCCCTTCCTGATTTCTTTTTTTGCATGTTTGTCACACTTCAATGTTTCAAATCATTGAACAAATATATTAGATAAAGATAACACAAGTAAACACAAATGCAGTTTTTAAATTAAGATTTTTAGGGGGGGGGGGGGTCAAACCTACATGGCCCTGTGTGATAAAGTGATTCCCCCCTCGTTAAAACCTGTGTGGTTTATCACATCTTTGGAAAGCTGAGTTCAATTTCTCCAGCAACACCCAGACCTGATTACTGCCACACCTGTTGTCAATCAAGAAATCACCAGTATGTCAGGATCTGCCTGACGAGGTGAAGTAGACCAAAAGATCCTCAAAAGCTAGACATCATGCTGCGATCCAAAGAAATTTAGGAACAAATGAAAAACAAAGTAGGTGAAATCTGTCAGTTTGTAAAAGGTTCCAAAGCCATTTCTAAAGCTTTGGGAACATGGAACAGTGGTGAACCTTCCCAGCAGTGGCTGGCTGACCAAAATTACCCCAAGAGCACAGCAACGACTCATCCAAGAGGTCACAAAAGACCCCAGAACAACATCCATAGAACTGCAGGCCTCAATTCAGGTCAGTGTTCATGACTCCACCATAAGAAAGAAACTGGGCAAAAACGGCCTGCATGGCAGAGTTCCAAGACCAAAACCACTGCTGAGCAAAAAGAACATAAAGGCTCATCTCAGTTTTGCCAAAAAGCATCTTGATGATTCCCAAGACTTTTGGGAAAATACTCTGTGGACTGACGAGACAAAAGTTTAACTTTTTGGAATGTGTAGGTCCCAAAGTAACACGACATTCAGAAAAGGAACATCATACCAACAGTAAAATACGGTGGTGGCAGTTTTGCTGCTTCAGGACCTGGTAAATGGAACCATGAATTCTGCTGTCTACCAAAAATCCTGAAGGAGAACATCTGGCCATCTGTTCATGACCTCAAGCTGAAGCACACTTTGGTTCTGCAGCAGGACAATGTTTGAAAACATACCAGCAAGTCCACCTCTGAATGGCTTAAGAAAAACAAAATGAAGACTTTGGAGTGGCCTAGTCAAAGTCCTGACCTGAATCCCACTGAGATGCTGTGGCATGACCTTAAAAAGGCGGTTCATGTTGGAAAACCCTCTGATGCGGCGGAATTGCAACAATTCTGCAAAGATGAGTGGAACAAAATCCCTCCACAGCGCTGTAGAAGACTCTGCCAGTTATCACAAACGCTTGATTGCAGTTGTTGCTGCCAAGGGTGGCCCAACCAGTTATTAGGTTTAGAGGACAATCACCTCTTCACACAGGGCCATGTGGGTTTGGATCCCCCCTACTAATAAAAATCTTTACTTAAAACTGCTTCTTTTTTTTGTTTGTTTACTTGTGTTATGTTTGTCTCACATTTAAATTTGTTTGATAATCTGAAACATGAAAGTGTGACAAACATGCAAACAAATAAGAAATCAGGAAGGGGGCACTTTTTCACACAACTGTACATACATAAACTTTATTGCATTTAAATAAATGGTGCATACTACATGTACACAACTTTTACATGTGTGTTCGTATGTTATATCTGCATTGATATTGGCTTCTTTTTGCAGCAGTACACCTTTGAATTGCCTCCATAGTGAACCAATGGTAAGCACATTTGCAGCTGAAAACATCTGCCTTTAAACAGCTCCAACTTTTACAGGTGACCAGACTTTTAGATGCAGACTTTTTGAACATGTTCATGCATTTGGTGTGATTTGCTTCAGAGCGGTAACAGCATTTCCAAGTAGATGAAGATTTTATATGCATTATAATGATTTTCGTCTCCCAAAAACAAGCCTGTCAAAGACATCTGATCTGTTTGTCTGTGATGAGTTGCATCTTCTAAAAGTACCAAAGATAACACATTTGAACAGACATGATATTTCTGCACAAAGCTGATTCCAAAAAAACAAGGTGATTCTTAGTCTCAGCATGCTGTGCAGTGTGCCTGTCCTTTGGAAATCAGATGAAGAAATATCAGACCTGAAAAAACTATCTACAGATTAACAATATCTGAAAACATGATCACCTTGAAAATTGGAAGAAAATAGATCCAGCAGACAGAGATGCGTCTGCCTTCAGTTAATCAATTTACTGCTGGCTGAAGCCTTATCAGAACTAGCCTCCATGGAAGGGCGGCTGTCAAGAAGTCATTCTTAACAAAACCTTTTGGCTCAAAAAAATAGACACAAAATAAGTGGCAATGGATCTCATGGAGAGATGAATCCTCTGAGACCAGACCTCCACATTACTGAAACAGAGTGGGATTCTCATTGCTGTTAGATGCTTTTAAAAATTGGTGCTCATATTTCCGTTTTTCTTGCAAAATATGGAGAAATTCTCGGCTACTTGAGACCTTTTACAGCAACTGAACTGAGTCTATAAAACCTACAATATATGCACATTTAAAGGTCAGGTCGCAGAAAGTTAAATGACATTTTCTTTTCTTTCGTCTCTATAAGTAGAAGCCAATTAACATTTTCAAGCATAAGTCCTGCTGACAACCTGTGGAGACATGTTCTTTTTATGGTAAATCACAGCTACAGCAGTGATTTTTCACAGCAGCGACCTCATCATCGCTCTAATGGCCCCTCCATCTTAACAACTAAGTTAAAATGCCTCTGGCATGAAATTTGTGTTTTTAGAGGTTTTTGGTCATATATTTTAGTTTCCCCAGCCTGCCTATGTTCCCCAAGGGGTTAAATTATAGATTTGCGTTTCCTTTTTCCCTGGGTGTGTCTGCCTGCATGGCAAAGTTAGCATTCACAGATGGGCTGATTGGCAGTTTGGTGTATTTTACTCCTCGTGCATGTGTGACGCCATGACTTCCAGCCAATTACCCCTCTCCCCCGAACTACACTCTCCAAGTCCCTCCCTCCGAGATCTACGACAACAAACCGACATCATGGCGTCCAGTTCGCATCAGAACTGCTCTGTACCTGGTGTACGAAGGACAGCACCAATTTTGTTGTCTTTCCCACTGAAAAACTTGTGGATGATTTCATTTCTGAAGGAATGTGCCGACCAAACTACCAGAAAATCTCCCTGCAGCTCCGTCTTCTCCTCAGGAGGTTATAATGGCTTCCAGCCACCATGAAGAAACACGAAGTTTCTAATAAACGTTTCTCATCATGTTCGTGTCTTTTATCTCTGAGGGAAACTGATATTTGTGATGATTCCAGTTTATAATTCTTCCCGTTGTGCGCAAATGTTTGGCTGCGTACATAGGCAATCAGGCCTTCATCATCATCATCATCATCATCATCACTGTTTCTGTACTGCCCCGGTCAGACGAAGATGGATCTAATGAGCAGAACCAGTGTAATATATTTTTAATATTAACTATTAACTGAATTCGGGTCATGGGTGAAGTAAATAATTCAGGGAAACTTGTTGCTGGAACATAATGCTGTTTTCTTCTTAAACATTTTTCATACTCACTGGAACAGCGTCTGTCATGACCACCGTACGTCCTTTATAGATCCACAGAGGCTCAATACAAACTTCTTTAAGCCTGACGTGCAGCCGTGTTCAACAGAACACAACAACTCTTTTTCTTTACTCAAACATGAGTGTATGGAGAGCCGCATGTCTGCAGGTTAGTGCTGAGTGTATGGGCAAATGTCTCCAGGTATCTCCGTATCACTCCGCCTCCTCTCCGCCAGAGCACCATGACAACAGAAGCACATAGTAACAAGCGTGCCTTCTGGTCGAACCTTGGTCATTGTATGCCGGTGCTAACAGTAGTGCTAACTAGTAGCGCCTGCTATTCTATGACAAGGATGAGTTACGGCGAACGATCCTTTCATACAGTATTGAGGTACTTAGAGTCTGACTAAAAAGGAACCAAAAGTTGCCGGGAATGTCATGCCACTGGCACATTAACTCCTGCTAATTCAAAGTGCACCATGTTTACATTTCTTGTATAGGAAGTAAATGACCAAATTTACAGAAGTGTAAATGCTCTACAAGGTTTTATATTTAGACAATATAAAACAATTTAGTGTGCAATTTAGTGTGCGTGCTTTCTACAGTTTCAAACAAAATTCATTGACACTGCAAACATTAAAGTCCTACAGTAGCAGACGGCTAAAATGCACAAAATTGGGGAACAAACAGCGGAATCATCCATGTAAAACATCTAATGCGCCTCGTGATGGTGATGTAGCATATGAGTCTGGTTTGCTCTTGAAGCTTGGCTCAGCACTAACATGAGCATTCACCACCATACTAACCAGCCACATGACTCCAGCCCTGTTAACACTGTAGGTAGAAATGATCATCCTGAGGTAGTGGATGGTGTTACAAATGAATATATAATGTTCCACAGCCATCAGAGACAAGGTTATCAGGGATGGGTCCAAAAAGGTCCAACAAACAGAACTATATGATGCACCAGCTCCACTCACATCAGTTTTATTTTGTGCAAAAGTGCAAAACACTACCGGATGCTACAAGCTGATATATCTACGACCAGAGTATACCGTGGGCTTCTATAAGTGGCTTCTTATCTCACCAACAGAAAAGTGGCGCATTTGCTGCAAAGAAAGGATAGAGCCAAGAAATGCAAGAAAAGTTGCCAGGTAAGTTTTGTCTGGGAAAAAAAATCCCATGGCAGAAAGCTAAATATCCGTTCCTGTTTTAGGTTCTACTCACCTGTAGCTGTCATGTTAGACCAGGGGTCTGCAACTTTTACAGTCCAAAGAGCCATATTTGCCTCAACCTAGCTAAATAATAGTCGTCCAGAGCTGCAAATATTTAATGGCCTTTGTGAAAAAGACAACTTATAAATTTTGATAACTACTTACTTAATTAAATTTATTGCCATTTTATAAGAACCACAGTTTTATTTGACTTTTGGGTTTTCGAAAACAAAATTACAGAAGAGTATAAGGGCCACCGAAGAAAACTAAATTCTGAGATTAAAGTAAAAATTCTGACCTTTTCCCAGAACATTTAAAAATAAATCAGGAGACTTTTTATTCATTTCTGAAAAAGTCAAAATTCTGACTTTAAGAAATTAAAAAAAAAAATTAAATGTTCTGGGGGAAAAAAAGTCAACATTCAGAATTTTCCCCAGATCATTAAAAAAAAAGAAAGAAAAATCAGGAGACTTTTTTTCATCTCTGAAAAAGTTAGAATTCTGATTTTTTCAGAATAAAAAAACAACAAAACAAACATTTTAAATGTTCTGGGAAAAAAAATTAAAATTCTGAACTTTTCCCAGATCATTGAAAAAAAAAAAAAAATCAGAAGACTTTCTTTTTCCATTTCTGAAAAAGTCAAAATTCTGACTTTTTTCTCAGAATTTACTTTTCTTCAGTGGCCCTTATATTCTTCCGTACAAAACAAAACATAAAACCTTAGCCAAAAAAAGGGATAGTTCCATTTTCCTTTATGGGATTTTGCTCTTTTAAGACCGTGTGTTTCAGAAGAAGCCCAGAATTTCAAAGCTAATGAGAAGAGAAACAGATGTAGAAAAAAAAAGACTCTTACTTGTAAAAATGAAGTGCAATTATTCCAATGAAAAAACTGCTAAAACCTACATTTGTTATCATCTACATTTTTCAATATTACTCAGTTCTTTATCATTGTAGTCAATGTTATTGAGCCATTGAAGGTCCAAAGAGCCAGTTGTGGCCCTGGAGCGGCAGGTTGCAGACCCCTGTGTGAGACGAATTGGAAGCAGTTTAGAGGCATTTTTGTGCTCAAGGGCTAAAGACTTTCATCTGAGGATGTAGAAAGAGAACTAGGAGGAGGAATATGAGTAAATGACAGGTTGCTAGGATACAAATAAGTAGCATGGATGTCTGAGTGAGAATAAAAATGGAAGAGTGAAAGATAATTTGTAACATTTGTGTTGTCATGTTGAATTGACTGAATATTTTATTTTTTTATTTTTTAAAAAGGGGGCAGGTTATATAAGATTACTTTTCTTCCTGTTTCCTTTGTTTATGTCAGAATTATATGTATTGGCTGTGAGGGATGTAACGATATCCACATCTCACGGTACGATATTATCTCGATATGAACCTCACATCATATTTTCCGTATTGTGGGGAGGCTCACGATAACAATAATGATGGTATAAAATGCTTTGACGAGTAATTGTTACAATAGTTATAGTTAAATTCAAGCTTGTGACATTTTGACCTGCCTGAAAAACTTTTGCTGAAGCTGAAATTCAAGTAAAAATCCAACATATTTATTGAGAAGACAGCTCAGGTACTATATTAAATAAACTCAACCAGGGAATAAAACAGACTAATTACTAAGTAAAAAAAAAGACCCAGGCACAAAGAAACTGCCTCGTCTTTAGTAGTCAATAAATTTAAAATAAGTAAGTCCGCCTGTCTGTCACTGTGTCACAGGGTGAACAACCGGGTGCTGCCAGAGACTGGACTCTGCCCACTAGCTTAGTTTTTAGCATGCTTTTTATGGTTTTTGTGTGGTTTTAACCCTGTTTTTATTCCCAAGCTAGTGGGAGCTTTTAACGAACTGATTGGCAGCACCTGGGGAGAAGGACTCCTCCCCTGGCTTAGTTGAATGCTGAAAGAATAAAAGCCGGTGTGCGGACAACAGACGGTGAGCTGAGGAAGTACTGAGGAGGACTGGGTCCAAGAGGCGCAGCCGGGGGAGGACGTGAGTCCCCCGGCTAGGGGGGCTCGAGACAGCGGTTTGGCAGGGCGGCGGTGACGCGAAAGAGTGGCCCGGGAGTCAGAGGGCGGCCGCGGACCCCACTGAGGAGGGCCTACGGCTAGTGATGTGCCCGATGAACTGAGACTCTGAAGCGCGTGTCGAGAAAAAGGGGGCGTTCCTAATGAAGCTTCGTATCGGAGCTTGTGTTGTCAGCATAGGAATCACGTGACCAGAGCAAAACGAGGCCTCGGTTTGTGAAGATGACGTAACGTGTCGGTCTGTGTTTCACATCTGCACAAGAAACATTTGGAAGTCGCTAGATTGAAGTTGACAGATAATTTATCCGAGCGGAAAATACAAAGACAGAATGATCCTGACATACAGCCACAGAAACTAGCAGTTTTATCAGCTTTCCGGTACCGATTTATGTTGCCCTGCACCTGCACAGTATTTGAAGATTATTAAGTTGCCAAACCGAACACTGAAGACGCTCCTATTCGTCAATAAACTTCATCCCTATATCACCTCATACGTGGACTTCCAAAAGCACTGCACTCAATACATAAGTAATTCTCACGATCGCAACAGTTAATTCATGCCAAATATAAATGAAACGATATGACGAAACGCCACTGTTTTCTGTCATATAGATCATGCTTATTGTGTTTGCATGGTATAGTGGTTAGTGTTTTTGCCCTTAACTCAGGAGGCTGTGGTTCGAATCCCGCTAGTGCTTTCTTTTTTATTTTGTCAAACTATGAGTCAAATACTTAAAGGCGCAGATAATCCACATTGTATTTGTCGGATGCTGCTAATTTATTTGATAAATCCTTTATTTTCTGGTCATGGGCACTACTGAGATGGTTTGAGTGCATTTTTGTTTGGGCTGTTATGGACCCATTTGGACACTAGATGTCACTAAAGAGGGATATGAATGAAACCCCGAGTACTGAATCTTTTCCCGAATCAATTGGCTGGAAAGCCTCAATGCTTCATGAAGCTTCATTTGGCCATCACTACCTACGGCCAAAGGCGCGGCCGCCCGGAGGAGTGACTGCCCGGACCAGAGAGCAGCGTTGGTGTCCCGGGGGAGCCTATGGCCAGGAGGGCGGCTGCCGGGAGGAGCAGCCGCCATGGACCCGGGACAGAGCCAAGGGAAGCCGGGAGAGACGCCGAGAGAGACGCCGGCCACTGCCAGCCCTGCAAGCCCCTTTTAGCCCTTTTTATCCTTTTCCTTTTATAACTTTTTAGTTTGGACTTTTAGGATTATTTTAGTACTTTTTAGTTTAGTAGTTTTATTTGTTTTATTTCTTTAATAAAGCTTTTATTTCTTTTAACCACCTGCTGGCGAGGCCTGTCTTCCTTTCCCCTCCTCCTGCAGTCGCCGGTATCGGCAAAGAACCACCCCCGTGACAAGTGGTCAGTCATATGTATGAACTTCTACACCAGGGGTAGGCAACTCCGGTCCTCGAGGGCCGGCATCCTGCTGGTCTTTAGGGCTTCCCTGCTTCAACACACCACCTGATGTCCAGAGCTTGGCTGCACAAGTCTGCTAATTACCCATTGATTGAAGTCAGGTGTGTTGCAGCAGGAAAAGTTCTAATACCTAGCACCGTGATGTCGACAATCAGCTGATCAGATGCTCCTCTGCATCCGCTGCTGCAGGTTAAACGGAGAGTTTTAATGAACAGCTGATCGAGCTGGTGAAAAAATACGAAAATGTGTACAGCACGCGAGGCGTTTAATTCACGGACATCACCGCATGCACAGCCCCCCCGGACCAAGTTCGTTATTATATAAACTCACCAAGTCAACACGGCGATCTCCGCGGCGTCACGGCTGAAACTTCTCACGGAGGAATAACCGGACCATAACTAACTTTCTTGTGGTCCCTGCGGCCTCCAGAACAGGAACAAAGTTCTCGCTTCTCGTGGAGAATAACAGCTGTTTCTATCCTCCTGTATATCCATGCTGTATTCACCTGACCGCCTTTCACCTTGTTTTTCCTGTGCGTGGGGGCTACGTGTGCTCCCATTGGCTCAAAAGAGCGCACTGGCAGCAAAGGATCATGGTCTATGTAGTTTAGTACGTTACACTACGCATAGAGCGTACTGAAAACTATTATTTTTGTCTCAAGAGACATGATTGACCACCACAGAGTCCAGACCTGAACCCCATTGAAAATCTTTGGGATGTGCTGGAGGAGGCTGAAGACTCTACCATCGTCAATGCAAGATCTTGGTGAAAAATTGCAACACTAGATGGAAATAAATCTTGTGACATTGCAGAAACTTATCGAAATGATGCCACAGTGAATGCTGCCGTAATCAAAGCTAAATGCAGTCCAACAAAATATTAGAGAGTACGACCCTTTTTTGACGTTTTTTTTGGCCAGCAGTGTAAATGGTATTTGGAGACATGATATTAAACAAAAACGTAGCTACATTGTAAACATGTGATGGCTGAGCTCGTCTTTTGGAAAGTGGATAAAACACATGAAGTTAAACTGTTAACTTTGTTTGAGGAGAGAGACACCTAAAGCTGCCACAAACGATCATATTGATAATCGACTTAGTCACAGATTATTTTGGCGATTAGTCAACTAATCGGTTCGTATAAAAACTGTAGCATATTTACAATACGAGACAACAGTTTGGAGACTTTCTGATTGGATCGAATAAAAAAACATGTCCAAACTTTTGACTGCTAGTTTGTGTATTAATTTATGTTGATATACAATTCAAGAAAAGATGACCAGACAGAAAAGTGGAGAAGGTACAGTGGCAATTTCGAGAGGAAAAACAATGCTTAAAGACAATAAACGACTAGTCGATTATTAAATTAGCTGTTGACTATTTTGATAGTCATGGCAACCCTACAGTAGAGATGCCTCAACTTTCAATCACATTTTGATACCTCCTTCTTCTATTTTGCATTCCTTGACTCATTCTCTCGCCATCTGCTGTACCCCTATATTCTTTTATACTCCCTCATCCATCCATCCTTTCCCCCTCAACTGTCCCTTTCCTCATCATTTATCCATTTTCTCTTCCCTCATTCAATAATTCAACTATTCTTCCATCCCATCCACCCTGCTCTACCCTAACCCAGCCAATCACCCATATTCACCCTCTCATCAGTTCAGTTGTCCCTCCCTTTAACGAGCCATTCTTTCCTCTTCCATTCATCCAATTACCCATTCTTCCCTACTTTATCCACCCATTAAATCATTATTCCCATCTGTTATTCCACCCTTATCCTCTCATTCGTTCTCATCACTTCATCCACTGTTGAGGCGTTGCCCTGAGCAAGGACACCCCCAAGGGCTGGCCAGTGCCCCCCTGAACAAAAAGCTAGCCACCCCTGCAAAAATTCTATTTTTTTTCCCATTTATATTAATTTTTTGTGCTATTAACATGGTGCAGCATGCTTTGCTTATATTTGAATGTCAAAGACTTCATAAGCTAATAAAATCAAATAAAAACATTACAGAGACTTGCCATTTTCTGCCATTGGTGTTCTGCCAGAGTCCCCCGCAGGTCTGTCACTCCTAATTAACTCGTCCTTTCTTATGCAAATTCATCCATGAAGGTGCCACCCTGAACTGCCCCAACCAGTTTCTAATGCCCCTTTCACACCAGCACCTACTTACCTGGCCCTCATTGGGCCGATACACGACCCCCCCGTTAAGTTTGTTCACATTACAACTGAGTGCAACTGAGGCGTCTTTAGCTATGGTTTTCAGTGTGGGGGAGGTCATCATAATGGAATTTTGTGGAGTTATTTTTTCGGGACACAAAAGATTTGTGACATACACACACTGAACTACTTATTACAAGCAAAAAAAAATTTGGCCACTCTTAAAGGTGCCATGACATCAAATTTCACTTTTCTGGGGTTTTGGGTGTATAATATGATCTGTTGTGCACTGATGAGGCCATGTGAATGTCCAGAGTGAGAATCAAAGTTCCTGTTTATGGTCTGTCAGCTTTGTCTCTCTGCTCAGAAACGGTTGAATCAGACAGCAGGCTATCATTCTACGTAGTTCTATCATTCTACGTAATTTAATTGCTCCAATAAGAGCACACTATCAAGTAAACAGCGCCCCCCCCCCTCTCTCTCTCCTAACGGTTTATGCACCGTCTGCTCCCCCCTCCCCTCCCTGTCTGATTCAGCTTCGTGTATGGAGCTAGTAGTAACTTCTGTGCAGTCAGGTCTGGGTTTTCAAACAAATGGATTTAAAGGCAAACTTCTGCAGCAACACTGAGGGAGGGGGCCACAACCTTGTCATTACCTGTAAGTTTATTTATTTTCTAAATGCTGTCTTGTCTGATAAACGTAGCTCACTATCTGAACTGCCCATGTTGCTAGCAGTTAGCCTTTAGCAAACTCCGACCGCAGCTTGACCTAGATTCTCCAAATAAGGTCATAGCGAAATAAGGTGTAGCCAATCAAAATGAAGTCAACGTGGTCTCCGGGTAAAGCTCCATATCATCACCGGACCCAACTGTATTACTGAGGAAGTGAGGTCTGGCGTTTCAAAACAATACTCCGCTGTAAAAAAATGCCGTTTTTTTCTTTGGAGTATTTACATATACAGTAATGCCAACAACATAAACTAGTTTTTAACTGTTATGTCATCACTCCTTTAAGTAAAAAAAATATATATGCCAATGGAAAAAATTAAATAAGATGCATTTGTCCGAAAAACAGTTCCTATATCTCACTGAAATGTTTCTCTTTAGGTGATTTTTATCTTATTTTGAGTGTAATGAGATATTTTGATTGGAAATTAGAAAAATATACTTAAGATTTGAGTTTTTGTAGTGTAGTGTCAAAATTAAGGAAGTTTGCTGTAGATAGTGCCTTAGAGGCCCATTCATTCTGCCCCTTTCACTGCCATTATATAGATATACGCGGATATGACTGATCTAAATACTGTCCAAAGGAATTAGATTGATGCGGAAATGTTTCTTGTGAGTAAATGCACGTATAAATTCCTAGAAATAAGGTCAGGTTGAAAGAACTAAAATTTATCCTTTAATAACCCTTCGCCACCCTGCCATTTTCTCTGGCCACCCCTAAAAAAATCTCTGCGGGCACCCCTGGTCCTGAGTGAACATGAACATTTTAAGTCACCTAAACCAGCAGCATCTCTTACAACACATAAAATCTCATTCTTCTGTTAATCTGCAGTTAATTGTGGATTTCATCTTTACCCACCTTGGAGGATTTCATTGTTGACACAAACAAAACATCATGACACACTTTCCCACCTAAGCAGCCTCATCTTTCAACAGTGAGTGCAATTTATTTCTTTTAAATAAAGTCTCGTACATTTCACAGCTATAAGAGCCTACATAGTAAGCAAAACATAATCTACTCGTTGTCCGTGTGCAGAACTACACCACAGGGTAGCTCCAAGACAGTTTGTCAAGGAAACGCAGGTGGAGAGAAGATGGCAGCTGACAGATTACTCCCTCAAAAAGATTGACAGATGTAAAAAAAGAGAGAGAAAAAAAAAACACCAATACTTCTTGTCTTGTGTGACTTTAGGAGGCGTTGTCATGCGGTTTCCCTCCAACACTCAACATCTGACCATGCTTTGAAGGCGAACGCTGCAGTTCTTTATAATGAACACACAAACTTGATTCATCATGTTATAGTGATGGTGTAAATCAAACTTCCAGTCATTTCCTCCTCCCCCAACATCCAAACTTAACATTTCACTTTGGAAACTATTAGTTGCTGATAATAATACTACGACTTTGGAAAGGTCTGGTCATCTTTGCCAGATGTAGGATGGCGTTTGCAGACTTTAAGAGAGCACAGCCTGGGAGTTCCTGACGCCGACCAGGTTGTCCGCACTGACAGACCTCCTCATGGAAGATTTACTCAGGTCCTTGTACTTGTCCTCACACAGCCTGGATATAGCCTGAAATGTTGAAAGCATAAAATTACCACCTGACAGAAATATGAGGAGAGATACTGGGGCATTAAATATTTTTTTAAAAAGTAGTATAGCTGTCTTATTTATTTTTTATTTAGTATTTTGTCTTTACAGAACAAATTTAGCAATGCAAACACATTTCTTAAAAGAAACAGAGAGAGGAAAATCTTATAATCTGCCCCCTCACACAGTTAATTAAACCAATAATAGATGAGATCTCTTTGACTAATAAAATTTAACTAAAAGCAGCTGAAGGCCAACATGGAGCTTATCTCCAAATGCTTCGTTTTTACTCTTTATTTACTACAACGCCACAGAGAAAAACAGAATACAACTTAATCTCTTGTATCATATTGTCTTAGCACAGTGTCTTTAATTATTTTAAACACAATAATTGATTTTGCTTCTTTGTCCAGATTATTCAATAAAATGACTATAAAAAACATTGCTGTTTTATAGATATCTTACGCTCATTTAAATTATAATATAATTTGTCTTTTTACAGATCTTTTTTGTATATTGATTGGCAAACATTTCCCATTAAATTTGTACTTAGGGTGGATGATGTTTACCAGGAGAAGTTTTTACTATATTGCTTAAAATCTCCTTCACAACCCAATTGCAATCTATTATTTAAATGTTCTGACACAAAAATAAAAAAAATAGTAACAGGTGGAACAGGCAGGACTGAAAAAAAACCCATCCAACCCTTAAGAACGGTCTGTTCCAAAAAATTGAGTTTTTCAAAATGTAGCTTGCTCAAACCATTTTTACCAGGATCTCCTACCCTACTTTTAAGTATCAAAATATTGTACAATGCTTCATCAAATTTTAATAATTGAAACTTAAAACAATGGACTGGATGGATCTCTAAATATTTGCTTGGACTAATGACTCATTGCTTATTGTAAAATAAGAACTGGACTAATGGACATTTTACAGGTAGTTCCCAAAATTCCAATTCAATAAGTCCGATATGGAATCATCAAAGAATTGTATAACAGATATAGTGCATTATTGACCAAAGAATTCTTAACTTCATATTACATAATTTTTTTTGCAATTTTGTATCATTAAAATTAGAATATTATATAAAAAGATGACATTTCATTTGAGACTTACATGACTCACTACCTTCTGTATCCAATTAAATTTCAATATTTGTACCTCCAATACTAAAAACCATAAACTACATTTTATCAACATTAAGGAATAATTTTAGGGATGCACTTTATAATCGGCACCCTATCGGTATCTGCCTATATCAGCCTTAAAACTGAGTATTGGACATTGACCGCCCCACTGATATTTAACCGATCAGCCCGCTGGTTCTAAAGAAAAAAAAAAGAAAATTCTTCTTTTTCTTCTTCAAAAACTTCTTTTTTTACAGACTTTAAAAACTTCTAAGGACTCGGGGTGGGAAAAAAAAACAATACACTGAAATATCGCAGTATTTTCATATGCTGATATCACATTGACATTTAAAAACGCGGTGTCCATCTATTTTACTAACAAAATCTCGCAATATTTCATTGTTCTGTTACGAAATCTCGCAGGAATTCATGAAATATTGTGAGATTTTGTAAGTAAAATAGATCGATGCCACGTTTTGAGTTATCGATTTGATATCGGCATATGAAAATATTGCGATATTTCAGTGTATCAATATTTTTTCCCACCTCTATTTTTTAAAGTGTCAAAAACAGATAACAAAACTGCTATTTGCAATGACTGCTTATTTTTTTCAATTTAATATTGGTTTTAAAATATCGGCATATCGGATATCGGCCAAAATTTCAATATCGTGCATCCCTAGATAATTATTTACATTAGACTATTTTCATCAGTTCTTTTTGGAGCACCTCTTTCACATGCCCTATGTGGTCACCTACAAAAAAAATAGTCACCTGGAAATAAAAAACATTTTAATAAGTTTAGATACATTTGCAATGTCATTGATATAAAAAATTAACAGCTATGGACACAGAATTGACCCTTGAGGTACCCCTCAAATTATACTGCATGTATCTTATTTTATATGATCTATTTATTCTTTAAATAACTTATAATCCAATTACGTGCCACCCCTCTGATACCGGATTTACATGGTTTTTTGTTTTTTTTTTCAAAGAAAATGTCAGAATCTAGGGTGTCAAATGCTTTTTAAGGTCAATAAAAATGCAAGTTAATTTTTTTTTTAAATCAATCTATACATATTTCATCTTTTCATTCAATTAATGTAATTGATGTTGATCTAACCTGAAACTATATTGACTGCTGTTCAAACTATTATATCTACCAGAGAATTTGTCTGACAACAAATAATTTTCGAATATTTCTAAAATTGTGACAGTAAAGATACGGGTTTGTAATCAGAGAAAATATTTATCTTTCTAATTTCATTACGTTGAATTACTTTAACTGTTCTGTTTTAGTTTTTTTTCTTTTCAGGGTATACGCCTTTAGAAAACGATAAATTACATATGTAAGTTAACGGGTTAATAACTCTTAAATTGCGATAATTAACCTAAGTTTGATTTTTTTTTAATTACTCACCTCCAGTTTTTGGGCCCGCTTGTTGCTAAGTGGCTCCAGAGGGAAACTGAGATTGTTGTCATCAGCCAACGAGCGCAGGTCAAAGTAATATTTTGCGTAGACGCTGGCTGGGACGTTGATGTTGAACTGGAGCAGCTCCAGGAAGTGACGCTCCATCTCGTTCCTGCATAACATGCCAAAGACTTTAGCACTTTTGTAATAAATAGAGGCTAAACAGCTAAACCAACAGTATTTCTTGTGTTTGGATGCAGAGCATCACTCACATATCCTCCACTGTGATATCTTTGAGGATTTGGCAGTAGTCGACGTTCCACACTGCCTGGTCGTCCCAGACCTTGGAGGCCAGCAGGATGGCACCGAGAACGATGCGCTTCCAGTTACAAGGACAAATGTCCATCTCAGCGTAAGTCAAAAGCCTTTCCAGGTACACCTAAAGTGGCATACATCTATCAATTCACACTGCTTTCAATAAATTCACAGCAGATAGAAAAGCTTTACAATAGAAGACAATAGAATCTGTAGATTGACAGATTTTTGTTAAAAAACGAGATCACAATAAATCATTTAACACCTTTTCCCGCTTTTATTGTGACCTATAAACTGTATTTGACCCTGATGAATCCTGACATTGGTTTGTCGCCCGGGCGGGAGCCCCCCCCCCCCCCCCTTCCCCCCCTCGTCTTTCCCGTTCCCTTCCTCCCCTCATCTTGGAATATGCCCAAGCTTTCAGGAAAGAAATTGTCCATTGATAAAATAACGTGGCCCTTCGGTATGCAGACGGCACACGAGTATAAATCCATCTTTAGCCCCCACATCTTTACATCCTAGAAACATCCTCGGTGAATGGGGAAATTCCTCTTCAACTTTCTAGCAGGAATCTGAAAATTTGGGGTTAAAATTGGCCAGAAAATACCCTCCATCTTCACTAAAGCTTGAGTTCCAGCTAAAGGAAAGCAACTGCAAAGCATGATAATGCCACCACCGTGCTTCACTATGGGTATGCAAAGTTTTTTTTTCTTTTTTCTTTCCCCCCCCCCCTGAAGGAATTCTGGCCCAAAATTTCAACACCATTTTCTGCATTTTCCTACAACCTTTTGGGAGTCTTTTTTTTTTTTTATGTTGTTGCAAACTTTAGCTAGGCTACTCACTATTCAACTCTACTGCATAATCCAGACACAAAGATATATGGGAGATCATTGTCTTGTGTGTGTATTTCTTGGCAGCCTCCCTGACCAGTTTTCATCATGTTTTTTCCATCAGTTTTGCAGGATGTCCAGGCCTCTGCTATGCACCGATCCCCCATAATTTTTCTTTCACTTTCCATCTTCACTATGCTCCATTATTTCCAGTTATTATTTTGTACTCCTCACTGATATCTTTCAACAAGAAGATCCCATTGATGCTTCAACTACTGACGATTTATCATGGTCTCATTTTTAACATCACAAAAGCTTTCCATTTTAACACTGTGTACACTTGTCATATTCATCGTATATAATAAATTATCACCCAATACGGATTTTTTAGGGCTGATACTGATATTTTTTCACCAGCTGATAAAACCTGCCAATATTTGGGGCCGATATTGCATTTGACTCCCAAATTAATATATTGAGGGACACAATTAAAAAGTAATTTTACAACTCTTTTAATATTAAAAAAGAACAAAGCACCTTAAATAAATGCATAAAAAAAGAAACTGTGCACTTGTAAACAAATATTTAATAGAAACATTAAACTTGTAATAAACATATATTTTAAAAAAGTCTGTAAAATATCCTTAGTGACAACAAGTAAGAATCTTTTCAGCTGGATATTTGGATCTTACCAGAGTGACGATGGCACACTCAGCAGTGAGCTGCGCAGAGCTAAAGAGCGTCCTTATGAAGCGGTAGATGAGCTTGTGTTCAGGGTCAATCACAGAGTAGTCATCTGGAACCTTTTCTCTCTGTGGAGCAGAGGGTCATCGTCACCGGTTCATCAGCACAGTAAACATCACTGCGCCATCAAGTCAGACTCACCGACAGAGGGTGCTTCTTCTCATCGAATATATCCAGCGAGCGGTTTGAATCTCTGCAGGAGCGTTCAACAAGACAACGAAAAATGAGCACAATGTGCACAACCTTCTATCTGGTTACACAACATGACATCACTCATTAATGCGGCTTTCATACAACACCAGGAGATAAGGTTTTGGAATCACCGCAGTTGGAGTAAATTCATTCAGCCGTGTTATTTGGTTGAATAGACAAAACTCATTTGTGACACAGAACAATTTCATTTAATAGATGCAAATTCCGAGCAGGGAAAATATATCTAAAAAGGCTTACAGGCAAAAAATTCCAATTGCATGTTTTTTTGCAAATCAAGTAGCTCTTTCCTCTGTGGCAAGATATATGATCAGTGTCTGCTAGCTGCCACCTCCTTTTGTTCTTCACCTGACATAAGATTAAATCAAATACTTTATCAATCACCTGAAGGGAAATTATGAAGTTCAAGTAGTATTTATTGTTTTCTTAGAAATCACTGTCAATACTATTACTATAATTACTCATATTTTAGTTATTATCAATGTTACCAGTACTCTCACTGCCACCATTGCCGTTATTGAAATTGTTATAATCAACAGCATCTTCATAGTAAATTCTACTTTATAACTACCTTTTCATTACATTTATTTATTTCATTTAATAATTTCGCAGTCTGTAAAAAAGTTTTTGAAGAAGTTGTTTTTTGTTTTTTTTTTAGGCTTTAGAAACAGTGGGCTGATATTGGTTAAATATGGTGGGGTGGCCGATAAGGCCGATGCCGAAGGGGGCTGATTATATCGTGCATCCCTACCTCCTTCTGTTACTAACTTCATATCAGTCTGCTTGTAAATTCTTAAAGCAGAATCTTGCAGCCATGTCTCGGTGAAACACGTATACGGTGCTGCTTTCTCTGTATTCCTTCTGTGTCCTTGTTTGTGCTTCAGTTTGTCCATGGTGTTAGCTTGCAACCCCACATTTCCCATCAGAAATAGTTTGAATTTCCTCGCTTTTCTCTAAGCCTTGCTCCTGACCTGCCTATTCCCGTCTTCAACTGTGGGTTTTGACACCAACACACAAAAATCTTAATTATTCTCGCTTTCCTCAGCCAGTTATTATATGTTTCACTGGTTCTCCATCGAACAAAAGTTTCCAGCATCATCTCGTCACCAAATCATGCTCAGGCTTCTCTGTAGTCCACTATAACTGCGTTTTACAATAAGTTTTTTTCTTTAACTCATGTTTTGCAAAGCAAATAGGGATGCACGATATTGGAATTTTGGCCGATATCCAATACGCCGATATTTTAAAACTCATGTGGCCGATAACCGATATCGATACCTATATTAAAGCTGAAAAATAACTTATGTAATATTCATTTCTTGTGCAAAGTTAGAAAAGTACCTCAACTTGTGTTTTTTATAACGAGTCAAACCTAATGACAGTAGTTCAAACAAAACTAATAGGATATGTGCATAATATCCTAGAACCATAATTCCCTGAAAATAGAAAAAAAAAAGAAAAAACAATACCCAAAAACGGGATATTTGGTAGGGGTGGGAAAAATTAATACACTGAAATATAACGATATTTTTATATGCTGATATCATAGCGATATTTTAAAATGCAGTATCGATCTATATAACTAAGGAAATCTTACAAGATTTTTTCATTCCGTTCTGAAATCTAGTGGGTTTTCACAAAATCTCGTAAGATTTTGTAAGAAAACAATGAAATCTTGCGAGATTTTGTAGGTAAATCAGATCAACATCACGTTTTTATAATATCAATATAAACTCTGCATATGAAAATATCGCTATATTTCAGTGTATCGATATATTTTTTTAAACTGTAATATTTGGTTATTTACACTGAACATCCTAAAAGAAACTGTCTTTACAAGTTTTAAAGTCCGGAAAAAAAAGTTTTTGAAGAAGACGACATTTTTGTTTTTTTAGACCTTAGAAACAGCGGCCTGATCGGTTAAATATCAGTTCAATATCGGTGGGGTGGCCAATGTGTGATACCCAGTTTTAAGGCCGATACTGATAGGGGCAGTTTATCTCATGCATCCGTATGTTAAATAAAAATGTTTTGTGTCTTATCAGTTTATATTTTTTTAATTCCAGCAACATTTTGTGAGCTGCTCTGTAAAAGAAACAGTAATTCAAACTTTTCCTACCTGTTTTTTATGTGGTAGTATATGGCCAATGCAACGCTGTAACACACAGAAATCAAAGTAAAGACCCACTTCATTTAAGTCCACATTTCAATTCTGCACCAAGCAAAACCTTCTGTGCCCCTCGCTGCATATATTTCAGCAAAATAAATAACAACTGCAAAGGAACCAGCCTATCAAAAATATAACAAGTAAAGATATTTGTATGAGAGTATCTAAGAGACCGAGGTGCAATCACTTACCATTTGATGGTGCTCTTGAGGTTGGGTTGGCTTACTGTGCTATCATCAATGAATATTGTTGAGCAGGAGCTGTACTTTTTAGTCAGAAGCCCAGGGGATGTCTAGAATAGAAAGAATTTACATGTTAAATTCAGGCTCAATTAAAAGCTTATTACTTTTCTATTTGTTTAGACCACAAAAAAGCTCATCGCTTACATGGTTCATATAGTTGCTTTTCCTTTTCTCACGCACTGAAATTGGAAGAAAAGCTTGGTGATGTAGCGACAAACATAAAATGTCAGCAAACTAAAAGGAAAATACTGACCGTCTGTCTGGGACTTGTTGAGGAAGAGGGTGCTGGCTCGTGGGTGGTCTGATGGGTTCGCCTCTTGGGCTAGTTCTGTGGGAGTTTTCATTTTACAAATTAACACACCACACCTCACGTGTAAACAAGTCCAGGTTAAAACATGCAACTAGGGCTGCCACAATTAGTCGATTAATCAAAATCGTAATAGTCGACAACTACTTTCATAACCGACTTATCGTTTATTTTCTTTAAAGTTTGTTTTTGCTCTCAAAAATTCACTTGTTACCTTTTTTTCTTAAAAAAAAGGCTAAATATATATGTTAAGCTTGATTCCTTCACTCATATAGCAAGGTCTACAGTTCATTCATTCAACAGTAGTATCGGACTGATATCGGGTATCAGCTGATATACCCAGGTATCGGTATTGGACTGGATCGGTGCACCTCTACGTGATACAAATGACAGTTATGAGTGACAGCTGGTCACTGCCACCGCCTTTCTGTCTGGTCAGCTCTTCTTGAACTGCATATTGACAAAAATTAACACATACAGTCAAAAGTTTGGACACGTTTTTCCATTATATACAACGAGAAGGTGTCTAAACTTTTGATTGGTTCTGTAAATATGTTACAATTTTTGCACGATCTGATTAGTCGACTAATCGCCAAAATAATCGGCGATTAATTGATTATCAAAATAATCGCTTGTGGCAGCCCTACATGCAACCTAAAGCTGAGAAGCCATCACGCACCATCAGGAAGCTCCCTGTCGCTGATGTGCTGCAGGTAGGTCCCGGTGTCTTCACTCACGTCCTCAGTAGTGGTGATGGGACACTCGTCTAATTCCACCTGTCTCCTGCGGATCTTTGGACTCTCTCCAGGAGAGATGCAGCAGGACACGGATCCTCCCATCACTGACCTATATCAGTCCTGCTACAGCCAGAACTGGTTCCCATACAACTGAAGACTGACGACACTGCTTCAGGGGCAAAGTTCAAGCTAAATCTTTGAGGGGGGGGCAGTTTAAAAAAAACTAACACTTATGCACATGAAACTAGCTTCATACTAATTTAGATGGGGTTTAACTACTAATTCAGCTTGGTTTATTAGGTACTAATCAAGCTGCAATCTGGGAAATCCAGCTTCTGAGCAGAATGACATCTATGCAAAGACAACCAAGTGGTTATCTGCGGTATGTGCAGGACAGCTGACATATTCAGGGCGTGTGCGCAGCATAGCACTAACGCACTTTTATAAGACTTGCATGCGTGGACTGATAAGTTTTGAACCGTGAATAAGTAATATCAGCTCATTTTAAGGTATGGAGTCTAATATGAAAGAGTCACGAGCTCCTCTATCTCCATCCATGGCTAGCAGGCTAACGCTAGCTTCCGCACCTCAATCCATTCTTGGCTTCTCCTTCAGCGGGACAGATCAATCCATTTTCCCTGCATCTGAAGGCACTGACACGGTCAAAGGCTTCTTTGCCAAACTAGAAGACAGATTCACCAACTGGAAAAAACTCCAGAAATGAGCGAGGAAACGTAAATAGGACGAGTATTTAAGATGCGGACACCGTTAGCTTTCATCTCGTCGCATTTACGGACGTGTCTTGGCTGGCGAGTCAAACGACCGTTAAATGCAGCGTGAATTTCCGGTTGATTCTGTCAAAATAAGAGAATATTCTGAATTTTATGTTTACCAAAGACTGTAAAAAAAAAAGTGTTTTTTAGGTGTTCTGAATTATTTGTCATTATCCACGCCGACATATGCATGTTATTTATAGATTATAAATCTCCACGCAATAGTAAACACTAAAGTTAGAGTTGCACACCTTTAAAACAATGATTGCAAATCATGAAAATATATGAAAATAATAAAGAACAAAAGATGAACATGAAATATAAATTTAAATATTATTTAAATTGAAATTTAAAACCATGTGCAAAGATACAACAGCTTATTTACATAATGTAATTATTATCAGCAGCACACACCACGAATTAGACGGAAGCCAAAAGGTAAATAATGTCGGTAGCTTTATCAATTTAATTACCTCTCTGGTCCAGGACACGCCCCCTCGATAAGGACCATGTCCACTGAATACGAGCTTTTTTATTGGCTAATATAATCAAAGCTGCAGTGTGATTGGCTGAACTTGTTCATTGATGTATCAAATGTCATTTTACAACTGACAACCCACCGTAGCTTTATGTTAAACCACAGAGACGCTAGAGCAAACAGGAGGGTAGTGGGCTACCTAAGAAAGGCACACAAAAAGGTTTTGTTAAAATAATAATTATAATTTTTTAAAAAAAGCATTGCAACAAGTTTTCTCCTTTATTTAAAAAAAATGTAGACATTAAAAAATCATTCCGGAAGATGGCAGTAGTGTAGCAAACTGAGTTAAAACCCACGTGAAGAAGAGCTGCTTATGAGTAAAATAATAAGACTGGTGGAAACATTTCCCCTTGCCCACGCTTTCATGCATTCCAACCATGGCTCTTGTCCCTTATGTGGAAAATGCGCTACCGGGCCTTTCAAAGCTTCACAATTCATCAGCCCGGTTCCGCTTTGCTGACCACGACCTCAGTCTCGCGCAGGACTGGAAAAAGCTCGGCGTGGCGGCGGTGGTGTGGGATGCGGTAGGTGACAGAAGAGCCAACAAAACCTGGTTTGCGCATGAAATGGTTCACTAATACGCATTTAATCCGCAGGCAGTCGTCATGTGCGTGTATCTGGAGCTGCGGAAAGTGGAGTTAAAGGGAAAGCGCGCTATTGAACTGGGAGCTGGCACTGGACTTGTGGGAATTGTTGCAGCCCTGCTTGGTAAGTTGATCATTATCAATAAGAAAACCGATCAAACTTATAAAAGTGCACGTCAAGCCACATTCTCTACTTTCCTAGGAGCCCACGTGACCATCACAGACAGACTTCCTGCCCTGGACTTCCTCACGGCCAACGTGAAGGCCAACCTGCCCCCACATTTTCAAGAATCAGTTGTTGTGTCTGAGCTGACCTGGGGTGAAGGTCTTGAACGGTACCCTGCTGGAGGATTTGATCTTGTCCTTGGAGCAGACATAGTTTACCTTGAGGACACATTTGCGCCTCTGCTGCAGACTCTGGAGCACTTGTGTTCTGACACCACTGTTGTGTTGCTGGCCTGCAAGATCCGCTACGAGCGGGACACGAACTTTCTGAGCCTGCTCAGGCAGCAGTTCAAAGCTGAAGAGGTCTACTATGACAAAGAAAGGGACATCCACATATACAAAGCACATAAACTGCCAGCAAAGAGGGATTTATGAGAACTCAGTCACTTAACACAAGATATTTAAAAGTCTGACCAGAAACACATTTATTAACAGCTGCCAAAAATGTCTTATCTGAATAGCTCTAACATAATGCACTGTATTATACAACTTGGTGCTGACATTTAGAAATTGTGAATAAAAAAAAATTCATGAAAAGCAACATAAAAAAAGCATAATGTTTCATGGCTATACATAATATCTAAATTTACAATATGGCATTCCATTATGGTGAAAATATCCACTTTGTTCACAGATTTTTTTTTTAATTATTTAGTTGCATTTTACAATCCTCTGGCAGGGTGATCAAATCAGGATATGATGCCCATAAAATTCTGATCAAATGAATGGTGATCCCTTGATTGAGTAGCAAAAAGTGTAAAATCTTTTGAGGTGTCTCAGCTTGCAGCAGGCTTTGCCTCTTTGTGCTGCGCTGAAATTTCCATCTCAGTCAACTTGTATGAAATGTCCAAGGATTGTAAATGCAAGAAAAAGTGCACATGCCACTTTGTTTTCCTAACAGAATTTGGGCTTTACAGACTCAGCAGGGGACGCCACTACGTCAAGATACCGGTGTCATGATTAAAACTTAACCTTCACTTGCAGAAATTTTTTTTTTCTCCTTTTAAAATGATCTGGGGAAAGTACAGTATAGAAACAGACCAGGCAATCTACTGATACAGTGGTGTAGCAGAAATATTCTTTCATCGCTAAATTAAGGCTCGTTATTTTTGGTTTTTCTTCAAAAAGAAAATTGAAATTCTTTTTTTTTAAAAAGGGATTTAAAAATCCAGAATACAAAAATAAGGATGAGAATATTTTTAAATGCCACTTTCAAAAGAAAAGTATGCTAACCGTTTGTTTTCATTATGTTCTCTGACAAATGCGCATTAGTGGAGGTATACTTGGAAACAATCTCAGTATTAATACATGTTTCATATTTGATAAAAAAAAAAAAAACAAGAGCCCAGATGTCTTGATTTACCACATTATTACAGCTAAAAAACAGATGTTGGTAAATTTAGTGCCGTCCTAGATTGAGTCTTTCCTGTATTTTTAAAGCTGCATTGAACGTGAAACTTATTTACAACCCAACTTAAAAGTTTAGAGGTTGTTCATCCTATAAAAGGCAAAGTAAATTTACATAAAAGAAAGTCAATGGCATTATGGAAGCATATAATCTAATATAGAATAAACAAATACAAGTCAAAGATAAAACGTCCAAGACGCAGCTCCAAGCGGTTAAGTAACAGATGTTAATGCAAGAGCAAAGTTATGAATACAAAACGTTGCACATGAAGGTAATCTCTCCACGAGTTCCATCCGTGTCACCGTCGTTTCCCCATTGCTGGTGGTGATGTCCAGTTTGACCAGGCACCAGTAACGGAATGCCTCCCTATGTGGTGAAATGTGACCGGCCTGTTCTCCACAGATGCCCCGTGTGGCTGATGTCTTCTCCACAGTCGCCTCCGATGCTCCTCTAACGGGAGGATGTAGAATAGCTGAAGTAGGATCCTCTCTTTTGTTATTCCTGGTGAATCACTTTACAGATTTTTCAGCAGTTTTTAAAAAGAAAGAAGAGTAGAAAAAGGAGTGGCTTCTAGATGCATGGCTCTGTGCTGAGTCTCTGTACATGGGGGTGGGGTGGGAACCTGGCAAGTTCCTGGCAGGCTCCCTGACCTTTCTACTCAGATTTGTGACAATACAAGTCTTTTAGGGCTTTCAGTTCCTCAATAAGTGTTTTGTTCTGGTTCTCCAGCACAGCCACGCGGTTCTCCAGACATTTGACGTACTCCTTTTTCTTCCTGCGGCACTCTCGGGCTGCCTCCCTACAAGTAAAGAGCATAAAATTGAGCTCTAAAAATGTGATTTCGTTAACTTTTAAGTCAAGAATTAAATCAATTCTCTCAAAATAAAAAGCTTTCATGAAACACGCACCTGTTTTTCATCAATCGGACCTCCCTTTTGCGTGTGACTTCCTCTGTTCCTCCTGCTGTCCCCAGTGCTGGTGAAGTTGCCATGACAACCCCAGAGGTGAGGGCGCTGGTTGGGGCTGTGCGGATTTGATAGGCCTGGACATCACCTGATGCAGCTGACGAGCAAAAGGTGGACAAACGACTTGTATTCGTTAGGGATGCACGATATTGAAAGTTTGGCCAATATCCGATATGCCGATATTTTAAAACTCGTGGCTGATAACCGATATCGATACCGATATTAAAGCAAAATAGCAGTTTTTTTATCTGTTTCCGACACTTATGATATCAGTATCTGAAAATATTGTGATATTTCAGTTTATGAATATTTTTCCCACCCCTACTCTTTAGAAGTTTTAAAGTCTGTAAAAAAGAAGTTTTTGAAGAAGAAGTAGTCTATTTTTTCAGATTTTAGAAACTGCAGGCTGATATCGGTTAAATATCGGTGGGCTGGCCGGTGTCTGTGACTCAGTTTTAAGGCCGATACTGATAGGGGGCCGATTATATTGTGCATCCCTAGTATTCATAAAGCGATAAAGTCCATAAAAACAGACCATAATGGTAAATGATTCACACACCTTGTACAACCACTTGGTTACTGGGCACTAGGATCTGCTGCCCATCACTGGTCTGAGCATACTGGAGGATGGTGGCACCAGGCTGGGCTGCAGCAGCGTTGGCCATTGTGAGGGTCTGCAGGCCCTGCACTCCATCTGTGCCATTATTGGCCAGCTGAATGGCCCCACCCTGGGTAATGGCAACTGCAGAGATGAAACATTGTTATAAGACATGTTATTCCCTAAATCATATCTTTACCTAAAGCTAGAATCATGACTTGATGCAACAAAAGCAAACAATGGAATCCGACATTGGGGATGCACCGATCCGACCTCAGGATCGGACGTTAGACCAGGGATCAGTCAAAAAATGAGCCAATCTGTAGGTGCAGATTTACCGTATTCAGCGTATTTTTATGCTGCATGCTCTGAGTGACATCACACGATACCGAAGCACCACGTGGCGACTGCTCTGTTCGTTTACAAAAGCAAGGGTCACAGCTGCTACGCTGCTAGCCGGCTGCCATGTTTTCTTCTGGCGCTGCTTAAAGTCCTGCGGCAGTTCGACTTCCCACGTTTCACAGGTGAAAATCCCATGGGTGCTGGCGGGTCTTGGGTAAGAAGAATTATGTCATCTTTTTTGGACATGACAAGTTTTATACTGAGGGTTTCCACCGGCGTCCAATGCAGCCTATGGGAGAGAAGTGTAGTTTTTTTTTTTTTTTTTCTCCCCTGTTTTGTTTTTAAATCCAATTTGCTGGTTTGGAAATGACCTTCATATTAAAACACTCTGATGAATCTATTGTTTTATTCAGCTGCTTTTGTCATGGATCTTTCATTTCTATTTTCAAAACGGTACTAAACTATTATAAAGAGTTGACTTGCTTTTTTTAATATTCACCAACCAAGCTAGTAGGGATGTTTTTCCTCAATTTCAGCTCCTTTATTAGGCCACTTATTTGAAATTGGATTCTGAATTCCTAATTGCACTGACTGAACTAATTTAAATAAGTTTTGTTCCTGTTCATTTTTTCATGTTAGACTGAGGAGGACAAGCTACTGGTTTTTTTCCCCCAAGTTTCAGCATTTTATTATTTACATTGGGTGCTATACTGCACTGACTGAACCAGTCATATTTTTATAATTGTGACCAAGCTTGTAAGCTGGTTTAAGTTTATTTAAGACTGCTTTGTGTGTTCACAGTTCTTAAATAAGTAATTCAGTACATTTATCTGTTTTTAAAAAGTAGGTAAAATTTTTTAAAGCCAAGTCTGATGTTTTCTTGCACAAAAGAATGATCCCAGTCTTTCCACACAACACGGCGTCCAATAATACCAAACTGTTTTTTCCCCTCCTTTTTCTTTATCGGTAGCAGATTGGTATTGGCAGATATTGAAACGTCAAATATCAGGATTGGAGTCCAAAAAAGTCCAAAAAATTGGTGCATCCCCATCCAACGTTGCATTTTATATCAAGACTTTATAGTTAATTTTCTCCAATTTTAATTAACTTGTGCGACACATTTCACCAAAAAACCACTAACGTCCTGTTTTCAAAAGTACTCACTGTACTGGCCACTGCTGGTCTGATATATGGGAGTGGGCATTGTAACTGTAGTGATGGCTGGGGCAGAGTCATCCTCTGACTTCTCTTCCTCAATTCGAGGCACTGCTGGAGCATCTGACGACAAGTCGTTGAGAATCTTCCTGTAGAAAAGAGACAAGAAATCTTAGGGGAGGGTCACATGGACACTTTTGTCACAATTAAAATGTTCTCAAGTCCAAAAAAAGGGATTAGATCCGTATTTTTTGCACCATGCCACTGCGCCAAAAGTCTGGAACAGTTGTCAGAATGCAACGGTCGGAAGAGGCCATCTGCGCAATTTTAAAGTCCGAAACGTTTGACGCAAGGGGGGCAGGGGGGGAGAGAGGGAGAAAGGGGTGGTGTTGGATCTCTGGCAGCGGTTGTTTGTTTCTCCTCAGAGCTCACTCTCGGTCAGCATGCTCGACGCATGTACGTGCATAGATTGTGTATTAGTGACAGACATCGCACTCTAACAGGTGGCGACGCCGCCAGCTGGACTGGAGTTTTGCAGTCTCTTTCTACTTGCGTCACGGTGTGATGACGATAGTTTCATCCTTAAAATGTTTCCGAAAACAACCACGTCACTGCGCAGAGTTGTCGGACCCCTGCTGCGAGAATCTACATCGTTTAAGTCTAGTTCGTTTGAGGAAACCCATGAGACTGTGCCCTTAGGAAACTTCATGACACCATGATTGTATTGCACTACTTCGGATTTAAAGAAAAAAAAAAAACTACTTTCTGAATTAAACTTTTTAAAAGCACTGATAATAAAGAACCTCATACATAATTTAAGAGAAGAAAGGAGCTTGACAGTGTCTTTTGTACTAACAATAAGAAACAGACCTATAAGAAGGCCTTCTAGATAGAATCTCTCTCCTCTTCTGAGAATCTGTGACGCTGTCAACAGATTCCTGAGAGTCCTCACTCTCTGCAACAGTCGAAATCTGCAAGAGAATAAAAAAAATATCCAAGATATCCTTTACAAGCTTTGCTTACAACTTAATAGCGTCATCATTTGTGCAATAAAGCAAAACAGCTTGCGCAAGAACAAATAAAAAAGCAGCATTTTCCCTCATCTCACCTGTACCGTCTGGACTTGCGGGGACTGAATGACAGATGGCTGAGCAGCTTGGATCACCCCATGCACTTGGACCGTTTGACCATTGGGTAGCTGCACTAGAGTGACTGTGGGACTACTGGATGACACCTGGCCCGCTGCAATGGATGCCTGCAACCGTAACAACACACAGTCAACTATCTGATTGAAAACTTGCTTGTTCTGTTGGTATTTTGCATTGGTGTGTTTAATCGGTCATGGTGGCAGGCGTTACCTGTGCCAGAGTGATCTGCTGGGCCTCAGATTCTGAAACAGCTGTTTCACCACTTTGCTGTGCATCTGTACCAGCCTCCATGGTCATTTAAAATCTGCTTCAAAACAGAAAAACAGATTAATTGAACATAAAGGCTCATTCTTGATGCACTGCATTAAAGAAATGTAGAAAACACTTTCAGCTTCACTCAAATGCCATTATTCTTTGTAGTTATGACAGTAACATTATTGCTGGTTCTGGGGAGATGCCTTCACGTGCAACAGGGTTAAGATGCTAAACAGAAGGTAGCAATATCACAGAGTGATTCAATGGAAAACCCAAACCTTTCAAATTTGACAAAGATCCTCTGGAATGAAGGTTTATAACATTACAGACCTGTTGCAAACCAGAAGCAGTAGCATGCACTGACTAGGAGCTGTTTGCATCTTAAAATGGACTCATTTTCTGCAGTCACCTTGATTGAGTTTTGCCAGCATTCAAAGCAATAAATTACAAGAAAGAATCTGTAAAATAACATTGTTTTGTAAACACAGCATCACTTCTTTTGTGCAGCCAAACAAATGTGAAAGAATATTGCAACACAGCTGTTCCAGTGTACCAGTATCAGTTACATTTTTCCATTTAAATTAAGCAAAATATAGGTTTATAATTATATTAATATCACAGAATACATTCTCGGTACATTAAATGCAACATTACAAACAACTTCCCAGCTATTGCTGCGAAATATCGCGATGAAAATTGTCTACATTGTCAAGCGGCTCACTCAGAGTTGTGCTTCACTTGTTGGGTTTGTGGGTTGAGGGTGTGGCTTGGCATAGCTTAGCATGCTATAATCATTTTTATTTACTGCAGTTGCTGCTTTGCTGGCCAAAGGGACACAGCAAGGTTCAACATGGTGTAAATTAAAGCATATTACGGTATTATATGTCATTCTTTCAACTTACATAGCGGAATAGTGTTACCAAAATTAGCATGTGGGTTACCTAGCTTCAGCAGAATGATGTTAGCAGCATGCTAACCAGCCCGTAAGAATGATTTTATTTCAGTAAGCGGTATATTTCCTATCTACCAAGAGTGTAATTAAACTTGATTTAATTAGTCTTGCCCAGAATAATGCATGTCTGGTGTTACATTTAAGCTTCAATGAAGGCTAAACTCATGCTGCACTGGCGTTAACCGTTAGGTTGCTAGCTTGAAGCTTGTATGGAGGGAAATGTCTGCATGCATTGTATGCCAGATTTGTTTCCAACTAGGACACCCCACTTTCACTGACAAGTTTGTTTTGTCAGTTTAAATTTAGATTAATAAAAAAGGAATAAATTCGCCTTAACATTACAAGACCAGTTGCCTCAGAATTTATTTCTTTAGAGTTTATTAAATAAGAAATTAAAGCCCACTCCCACTTTAATACCTATATCTCAGTTGAGCCAGCCTTGCAGAGACTGACTCATTTTGTGAGCCTCTGCAACACCGCCGCCATGATCTCTTTGTTGGCTCTATACGGATATTGGGCACAAATAACATCTCTGGGCAGCCATATATCTGTTTAGCAAACATCGGATGCGTATCCTCTTACCAACACAGACTCGCTTCGTCACTCCCGGGTCTACGGAGCTCCACTTTTATTCAGACCGACACGTAAGAGACCGCGTCAGGCTACACCTCCGTCGCGTCACCGAGAACAACAACACGGAGAGGAGGATGAGGGAGACGACGACAGCGAAAAATCAGCTCTGCCGAGAGGAATCGAGCCCTGACGGAAAAGATCGGAAGTGTACGTAAACAGCCGAGGAGACGGTGCAAATCACGGAAATTGCCGAGGGAACCGCTCGTCCTTAAACTTATCTGAGCATGCGCCAAGTTGGGGCTCATCGTGCAAAAGTCTTGTCTGTGGATTATGAATACATTTAATACATTCATGCATAGTTCACAATAAGGTTAAGTAGTGTTTAAATGTAAAACTATTATTAATAGGTAATTGTATAAGTAAACTTAAAGGACTCTGTCAAATTAATGTCGAATGTCCTCATTATTGAGAAAAACAAAAACCTTATAATACAAATCTTCTTATTAATCACTTATTGGCTGTATTTATCCTACATATAAAATACATAAATTGGAGATTTCAGCTTTGAATATACTAAATGTTTTGCATGCTGTGTGCGAGTGTGTGTGTTTTTTTTTTTGTTTTTGTTTGTTTGTTTTTTAAATTATTCATGTGGCACTTATTGCAGCCTTGGATATAGCTACAAAATCAAATAACCCCACAAAATGACTAAAGCATAACTGCACAGTGGCGTTTGTAGTGTGTGAATAGGTGTTTCCAAAAACAATCCAAAGCATTAATCTCTATGCTGCTGTCCACTACACCAAGACAAAAGTCAAGATTGAACTTTCACAAAAGACAAAAAGATCCTTTAATTTCAGTTGTGCCCTCACTCTAAAAAGTAACTCAGAGGATCTTTCAACACCACTTGATTTAATACATAAATGCAACTTAAAAAATGTGATTATTTGATTTAGATAAACTTTCTAAGTTGCTAACTTTGATTATTTTTATGATTTGAGATCAAATAATAATGTTGGTAGTTACATAAACTTAATTTAAAATGTCATCTACACTCAAATTTCTCTGTTGCTAGGCTTAAAACAAAATTCAAGTTGGCATAACTTAATAAATGTAACTTGTTAACTTAATTTTTTTCCAGCATTGACTGTTTTTAACTTAATTATTTTGGTTTGATGGTTAAATCTTATTTTTTGAGTCAAATCAACTTAAAAACCCCACTCTCTAATCTATTTTCAAAACTCAACATATCTGGACCACAAAGGCTCATGGGAAAAGAAAATTCAACAGGAAGTCATCCTTTTATGATTGTTGTCCTATAAATTTGAGTTATGTGCTCTATTGCCTTTGTTATGTTCACATTCAGAGAAAGTTCTGGAGAAATTCTGATCAGTTTAGAAATTAAAGTTGCACCATGAGTGTGAAGGACTCTTTTAAGGGTAGAAATATGCCACCATCTTGAAAGATTTAGACATTTCAGATAAGAGAATTATATATTAGTCTTAGACTTAGTATTATTGCAGTGTCTTCTTACTCTGACCCATATTTTAATTGAGCAAGTATGCAACAAGAGTGAAATAGTAACGCAGCAAAGTAAGTTGTTCAAAATCACAGTATCAAATTAATGGAACATATTTAATCAAGTATATTAAGTTGACCCAAATAGGAATTTTTAATTTTAGTTGACTAAATAAAAATAAGTTGAATAGAATTACAAATAACAATTTCAGTTGTCTTAACATATTTTTCTGAGTTACCAACTTAAAAACGTGTACTTATGAAAACAGTTATTAAGTAAGCAGTACTTAAGATATCTTTGACTAAAGAGGAAAAGCTAATTAATCCAATGTAATATTGTTTGTTGGTTCAATGCTATTTCAAATTAAAGGCCCTGTACATGACTTTATTTTAGTCTCTCTAAGAAAAATGCTTTCTACACGGTATAATATGTGGTAAAAGAGGTAATTTCATGAAAATAAATCATTCATTGATTTCGTATATGCGTGAAGCCAGGCCTTTTTAGTTTAGGTTTCTAACGCTGTCGTGACGCTCTTCTCAGCCAATGCGGTTCGTTCTACATAAGTTTCGGTTTCATATCAGCCACTAACAGTGTTTCCTAACGAGGAGCGCCCTCCTCTCGCACGTGCACGGCAGCACTTGTAAACAGAACCGCATGGCGTCTACTGAAGTTGCGATACCTCAGCAAAACAGCCTGAAAGCATCAAAACTGAGGAGGAGGAGCTGGACGGTCTCGGACTGAATGTGGACTGGAAACGTGCTGTAATCCGACTGGACAGGTATTATTTTCAAAAACTTTTTTCATAGTAACATTTTACATGTCCTCGGGTGCTGGCGCTGCCTCTGCTCGTCTACGTATATAATACATAGTGATATTTACACCGTATACGCCACAAAGCTTTACATCACTTCCACTTGCAGTGGCCGGTTAGAAACTTTATTGGGCTGTCATGCTGTAATGTCGCCTGTAACATCATAACGCATCATAATTGTGCATCTATAACTGTAGTTACGGTAAACTACCGGTTTATGACAGAAAATGTCATTTAGCTGCGGCTTGCAACCCGGGGGGCGTGTCGTAGTGTGGGCGTGTCGCATTGTGGGCGTGTCGCATTGTGGGTGGGTCTGGTTAGGTTTAGGGGAAGGGTCAGGGGTAGGGCTAGATTTTACCGTGCTCTCATTGGCCTGGTGGGCGTGTCGTCGTGTAACGTCACACTACGACACGCCCACACTACGACACGCCCCTGTCTTGCGAGCCGCAGATACACTTGCAGCCATTTACTGCAACCAGAACAGGAAACTCAATGGAAAATGCGAGTTTTGTCTGGAGAGTTTCTTTGTGAACAAGTACGATATTAATGTGCACGTTATTTCATGCATGTCAAGTGGGAGGAGAGAAAAAGGAGAGCAGGAGCGTTTCATACTGGGAGAAACAGTTAGGGGCGGGGCTTACAGTTCAAACTCCACTGTTCACCTCGCTCATGGTTCGAAAATGTGCAAAATCAGGTATAGCGCCTTTAAGTTGTCGTAACTAAGAAAGACTAACTGAAACTGTTGCGTTATTTTTTTATAAATTTTTTGAGGCCAAACATTTCTTTTTAGAGTGCTGATAATCAGGGGAAAAAATCAGCATGGTGTGTTTGTTGCCAGGTCTCCAAACAAATGGGCATAGAAAATCTAGTTTGGAATATTTCCCTTTAAAAAAAAATTTTAATTGATGTTTTTTTTTTCTTCTTATTGTAAATGCTTGCATGAAATAATACAGTATGGTAGAATCCTGAATATTCAATTTAACAGTTAAATGGTGAGAAAGTCAGGTTCTGTTGTCATTTACATTTGCATAGTTTGCAGACTTGCTTAAAAACGTCCAAAAATGAGCAAGAATTTGTTTTCCTTTATTAATACTTCCTTTAGCATCTGATTTATGACTGTATCCATAAAAGATTAGAGTTAATGATTCAGGAACATTGTTCAGGTACTAAATGGATTGCACCTTTCCTCCTCTACACATGGTGGCAGCAAAATCCTTTATTTCTTTCCAACACAACAGCACCAATACTGTCATAATGTTGTCTGAAGGCACATGCTAATTTAATTCCCAACCTACATGATCAATTCTCTGTGCATTTCAGCATCAAACAGTCATATTGCAGGTTTTTTAAACGAGAAAACGATAAGCGTTTTACTTATTACACTGTCATTTTTCACATTCCATGTGATTTTCCCTGGTCGTTGGCTCAAGCCGGTCATTAATTCTGTCACTTGGTGTGTGAGGATGGCTCCTGTAGGAATGAAATGGATTCAAAGATGCAGCAGCTGGTCAAAATCCTGTGGGGGAAATGAGACTGTAGACCAATTTATGGCCATCATCTCTATGTGCGAGGTCATTTCAGAGGCCTCTTAATACACATCAGCACACACACGATGGGTATGTCAAACATGCCCATCTTCACCTATTGGGTGATTGACTACACCAGTGATGCAACATGCAATGCAACCAATCTTCTGTCCTTGCTCTAAAAACTGACTGAGTGGTATCTGCCAGCAGAAGTCTTAAATTTTGCACATTTCTGCACTGATAATGAACCACACGGGCACCTTTACATTATTAAAACCTCTCATGGCAAACACTCCTGCACAAGGCAGCCTTTTATATTTGCTCTGAGTCCATGTCAAGTATCTGATTGGACATTGATTTCCCTTAATAATGACCACCAGCTAGGATAGCCTTAACAAACCATAATTAGCCTGAACCGGAGGAGAGGTTTCATTACCCATCGATGAATGTGTGTTTGCAAAGCCGTGCACCTGGAGATTATCTGCAGTCTTTCTGTGAAAATGGGTCCACAATTTATGCCCGTCGTGCATGTTTGTCAATTTCCTATTACTTTTTTAACACTTCCTAGAAAATAGCACACATCCATTCCTGAGACAAATTCAAATCAAGAATCCACACAGTCATACGGATATTGCTCAGGTTTAGATTGCAGTGATGTGATAAGCTCTTTACATAATATTTTGTGACACCTGCCGTGTTTTAATTATAGTCGTGGCGGATTGCAGCAGACGCTGGGAGGAACTGCACTGCTGATTGACTGGTTCTCAGTTGAATGTTGGTTATATAATGGGGGGGGGGATGCTGCCAAAATCAAAATGTCTTCAGTTTACTGTTTAATAACTCTAAAAACAAGAAAACTTATCCATATCTCAGCAGCAAAAACAGCTGAGTTTTACTATTCCCACTTCTAAATTTCCTTTACATTTAAAATTAATTTAGTTAAAACTCAGAGACATGAACACAAGCGAAATCAAATCATCCTTGTATCACATTTTTTTTTTTTTTTTTATCGGATTCCACATTCGGACACTGTTCCTGCTATGTTACATTTCAGTGTCAGACTGATCACAGTGTTGAGTTGGTGCAGAATTTTAACGATTAACAGAAACACCCACAAACAGCAGAAAAAAACGATGCCACAGACGTCCAAACTGGTGTAGGAGGAGAAGCAGGATAGGAGATTAATCTTCAGAATATGAAGTAGAGACCTGACTCCAATCCATAGCCCTTTCCTCTCCCCTTAAACCCAGCTGTCAAAGCCCCAGGCTTAGCACAAGTCTCCAAAACCCCCATCAACAGCAAGCCACGTATGTCACTTTCCCCAATTTCTTTTTCTTTTTTTTTTGTGTGTGTGACTGTTTTCATCTTTTTCTCTCACTCAATTTGCACCCCTTTCTCTCTGTGTGTGTTGTTTTTAATCATTGGTTATGAGAGAACTCATGACCCAGTCCAAACCGGGGCCTGAGGCGATGTGTGTAACATTTACGCCTCGTGTCAGGAAAGTCTTCTTCGCGTGATATTGAGTGAATTAATAACATGCCTGATATATTCTGTCAACAATATTGTCGAATTTCAAATGTAGCCCTCAATCAAACCGCGTGGAAATATCATACCTGCCACTCAAGCAGGGCATTGTGGGAGAGATCAGGTCACATGGGTGCGCAGGAGGTCATGTGGCGTGGTCCAGGGAGAGCCTGCATATGAATACCGAGGCGAGAACATGCGGCGCATTTGAATACCAGTGACCTTATATGCATGCTTTTCATACTAGGTTGAATTACCTGAATTGCATATGAACCACTGCACCTGGCTGAGGTTGCCATGGATACTGGGGCCCCACAGTCTGTCTCTCTATCACACAGACGTAAGCTGGGTTCTCAAATCTGAAGATGTGAATTTCAGAGATAGCCAGTAAAATATTGTGCCTCTGAGGTGCAGTATCAAGCTGTAAGGTAGGAGAGTTATCTAACACAGAGATTGTGCTGACCTGGACCTCTTGCTAATCTGGCTGTAGGCAACAGCGTGAATTCGACGATCTCAATCAATCCGTCAAGGTGTCAACTCCTCCTTCCCTCCCTATCTCGCTCTCCTGCAAGGATTTTTCAGCTGCTCCCCTCCCCCTCGCTTCTTCCATCCTCATCCTTCCTTTTTTTTCTTAAAGGTTAGATATTTTCTAGTCTAATCACATGCCCATAAGCACATTAAAAGAGTAACCTCTCAGTGTAATTATCTGACCAAGTCCAAAGCAGAGTGAACTCAAAGCATCAGCAGTCTCGGTCAAACAAGCCAGGATCCTTTCAAGTTGTGGCCTTTTTAGTGCATTTCTTTGTGTTTACACAGACAACATGGCTAATAAAACCAAATGTGAATGTGATTTCTTTGTCAGTTTTGTTGTTTTGTGTCAGGTTTGTCACAGTTGGATTGAATTGTGATTTAATTTGATTGGATTTGAATTTCCTGGATTGTTATCAGATTTGAAAGTAAAATAATTGAATTTTGATTGCAGACAAAACAACAAAACCTATAACAGACCAAATTAGAAACATTTGTTCAAATGGTTGAGTTTGGTGTTGTCTGGTGGTGGACACTGAGCTGGGGTCATAGGGGCAAATGTCTTTAAGTTGGCTTAAAGCGACTATAAGCATTCGTATGTGATGGATGCTGAGGAGGCATTTGCATCAGTTGTCAACATGCAGGGTCCCCAAAAAGTATCATTCTTTGATGTGCAAGGTCTGAGGGAAGAATCATCATGGAAACCTGGAAAATGTTGGTGAAGCTTTTTTTTATTTCTACATTTGATCATGTTGTACAACATTATGATGCTTTCCCAGAGTTAAAGGCCTACAACGTAACTTTTAGCAGTTTTCTCAGTGATGTGCCTCCTATCGACGGCTAAACTAGCATCCATCTTGCAACCTACCTGTGAGCTCACTCCAGCCAGTAAAAGAGTCTTATCTTGACTCTTGTTCTGACTCTTCGTCTCTTCCTCCGGAAATGTTTCCTTGAGTTTCTTTGCCAAATCCGACACAATGCACGCTCAAAACCCCCGCTGTGTTCATATCTGGTTCATATACGTTTGCTAGTAAGTGATGCGGTGCACAACCAATAGTCGGCTGTGACGTCACGGCCCTGCCCCGGATACAAAACTTACATAGTGCAGTTTCTGAGCACCGGGATGCCTCTGGGCAGTGACGGATCGAAAAAATTCATAACGAATATTGGTGTGCCATCAAAACAAGTCAGGTTGTGTGTTAGTATTTTTATTGCTTGGATTATGCAATTCAAATCCTTCAAGTTTAAAGGCATATGGTACCCCTGGGTGAAATTTAGCAACAGTCCCCTGAGTTGAACAAGTGGGCAGAAGTGTTTTCTAGCCGACCCAATCATTCTCTGAATCTGGCAGCACTGACTTTAGCTTAGTTTAGCGTGGTTGCTGTAATCTGGCGGTTCCAACTAGCACCACTTGGCGAAAGTGAACTAATTAACTCAAGATTGTTTCTCAATTACGTTTCGTGACCCGCACATTCTACAAACGAGAAGCCGATTTCACATCAAAGGACTGACTCAGCGGCAGTCATTAGGGGAACTATGCCGCAGAAGTACATGCGAATCACAGGCGAAGCACCGTGGATAGTAGCAAAGGCAGCACGCATGCACAGCATCCCCAACTTCCGTAAACAGGGTTGCCACGCATGCGTGTTGCTTTTGCTACTATCCAAGCACCGCGGGCCAGGGGTGGCATATTCCTTTAAGTAAAGTTGCTGAGTGGAAGAATTCAAAATAAAGACTGATTGAAAAGACGTAAGTGAAGGTCGAGCATTCTTTATGTGTCAATAAGTGACTGTAAAGTGGTCCCATGTGCACTAAAAGCTAACGTGAAGAGTTATTGATCAAACATTGAAACTGTGCAAGTTTGGACGGGAAGCGTTTGATTCAGGAATGCCAACAATCATTTTTCTAAATAATAACTGATAAGCTGATGGAGTAAATTAACATTGGCCCAGAATTTACTGTGTGGAAGCATTGAAGTTCAGCTAAAATCATTTAAAAACATAAACATGAAAAATCACAATCATCAGACACTTTATTTGGTACACCTGTGCAATGGCTCGTTAACACAAAAGGATAATCAGCCAATCACATGGCAGCAACTACATGCATGTAGATGTGGTCAAGAAGATTTGCTTGAGTTAAAACTGAGCATCAGAATGAAGAGGAAAGGAGATTTGAATGACTTTGAACGTGGCATGTTGGTGCCAGATGGGCTGAGTGTTTCAGAAACTGCAGATCTACTGGGATCTCATGCAGAACAATCTCTAAGGTGTTCAGAGAGTGGACCACTGGCTGGGAGGCAGTTGTCTGGACCCCTCATGTCTTGTTGATGTCACAGATCAGAGGAGAATGGGCAGACTGGTGGGAGATGCTAAAAAAAGGCAACAGGAACTAAAAAGAAACTCTGGTTCCAACCAAAGACTAAAAAAAATGGACGTGGTATCCAGTCACGTCTGAAGAGCTGAAAGTGAAGCCAGTTGGGTGTGTCCCACCGTCGCCATCTTGCCGTGTCGCCTGTGCCGTCACTCCCGGAAAATACTAAAATGAGCAAAGCGTGGCCTCGGGGCAAATGATTGACAGCAAAGTACTCTGGGCTAAACGCCAACCGAGCTAACGAAGATTAGCTTCCTAAGCGGCGGGCTAAAGGTAAGGCATTTTGGAGTTACTGCTAGCTGGCTAAAAACCACCATTTTGCTACTCTGCTGCAGACTGAGAACATACCAAGAGCAAACGAGGAGCTAACTGCTAGTCACCGGTCGGCAGGCTGGCATCTGGTCTGTCGCCTGTCAATGAAAAGGACATGCCCCTAATTATGTGCAGTTTCAAGATGAAATAACATCTAAATGGATGAATTGTAAAAAAAAATTGACCCCCCTCACAGTTGACATGACAGTAAACTTGACCTATTGAACCTAAAATGATATTTTGAACCAGGCTGTAAACATGTTTATTTCTGCTGTGAAGTTGGCTTTTTTACATGGGATATGGGGATTTCCTCTGTTTGGCAGCCAGCAGATGAAGAAAGAGCTACAATTTTTTAAGCACTTTTTTGGCTTTCCGCATTGGCCTCGCTGTGGGTCACCGGAGGTTGTCGCTTGGTTCCAAGGTAGCAAAACCCCATCTCTGAACGCACATGTCGAAGCAGACAGGCTACAGCAGCAGACCACACCAGATGCAACTGTGTTTAGAGATTCCCATTTTTACGTTTTCATGTACTACCATATCTCTTGAAGCAGTTTAAGCTAAAACTAAATCTATCCTGACTGACACAGAGGAAGTTCTGCTGAAGTGAACATAACATTTTCAAAATACTGGTTTATCCAACAGAGTAAAGAAAAAAAAAGCTATAAAGGGATATAAGACTTTTATCTTTCATGCTTCATTCAACATCAATTCAGTTTCAAAACATTACTTTTGAAATATAAAAAAATATTTTCTCCTTTTTTTTGCCTTTTGATCTCTGACTCTTCTTTTGCTTGTTTTCTCTCTAAGTGAAAATCGACATTCAGTCCTCTCCTGTTGCCTTTCTTCTTTCAGCCAGCCAGTAGGAGGGCAAGACGGCGCTAAAGAGAAACACAAACACACATACAAATGATGGGATAGGTCCTTGAGTGTGTGTTTTTGTACCGACTTGCTGCAGTGCCTCTTCCCGTCATAACATGTCATTCTGGACACTATTACTCCCAACAGAGGCTGACACTGCGGCTCGATGACACGGAGCGTAAGGTCATCTGTCAAACAGAGGAGGCAAGTGTGTGTCTGTGTGTGTCCAAAGCGGTACTCGAGTGTCCATCTGCACTGCCAATGCTTTATACGTCAGGTATAAGCAGCCTGTAAGTGTTTTTACAGCCTGAAAATCTTTGTGTTGAGAGAGTGACACGTAGAAACGGTGAGAAGCTGTCATTCACTCATGCAGAACAATGTTACCTTACAAACCCTGCTCTTATCCCACACCTACTCCTGATGCAGAGTTCAAAGGTTGCCATGGCAACTGGCATCCCAGCGGGATGACAATGTGCTCTGCCCCGGAGCCACTGCTAGGCGGGTGGGGAGGATTTGGTGGCCTTTGACCCATCAAGATTTTACCAATGAAGAATAAGAAGAAGGGGGTAGAGGGGGTGGGCGGGCGCGCAGCAGAGCGGGGCTGCACCAGGGTTGTAGATTCAATTGATCCCGGCTAAGGGTTGGCGTAGGGTTGTGAGCGGAGTGGCCCAATAGCCTCAGAGCTCAGCGGCTCGTGCCGGCTGCCAACCGGATTTCAGAGGGCCCTGAGCGCCAGAGATAGCCGCCCTCTAATCCGCAGAGCCCGTCTCACCTTGCCTCCTCCGTGTTTCTCAGATAGCGGATCTTTTGTGTCAGATCTTTGCAGCTGTTGCTGTTGTTGCCTGTATGGAAGATGATGCCAGCTTTGTAAGGGTTTGTGTATGCGAGAGTGTATATGTGTGTGTCTTTGAGGGACAGAGGTAAAAGATGGATTCGCAGACGGCTCCTGATAAAAGATAAGGTACCCAAAGAGCTGGAAATGTGCCTGAAATGTTTATTTCAGACAAAGGTTTCCCCACAATGAGTCACATATTTTGTGATTTTGTCACTTCATAGAATTTATCCATTGAGATATTTAAAAATCTCCTGGTCTTTGGGATGTTTGTGATCACCAAAAATCTTCGATCATGAAGGTTTTTTTTTTTTTTTTTTAATGAAACATGTGGCATGATTTCGACTTAAATGTTTGCATATAATTTCAACATTTCTGAACAACAAAAGCTCGGTCTTCTTTCGACCAATTTGTCACACAATGACACCTGATTCACCACGGGGCACCAACACAAAAGAATTCAAAATAGTGACCTTTGCCCCATTGGTATTCCACTGCTCATTTGCACGTCATGATGTCAATGATGTCGTGTCAGCATGTGGGTCAATTAACCTTGTCAACTGTCAGTTGCAGTAGTCAGTGCATTGCAGCAACCTGAACAGAAGGAGGCTCCAAACATTGGAAAGGTCCAGCTGGTGTCAACCATGTTAACCATTCCAGCTTATTTGGAGTATTATATCTGTACTGAAATACCCGTAAGTTTCTGGGAGATAGCATCATTCTTCTTCTGATGCCAAATGCTGTCAGCTGATTTATCCTTACGTAATTTAAGATACATTAAATTATCAAAATAAAAAGAGATAGATTTAGTAAGTTAACTTATTCTGAAAATGTTTACAGGTACTGTCTAGTCCAGTGGTTCTCAAACTTTTTGAATACAACCCCCAAGATAACATACATTGGTGTTCACGACCCCCATCCTCCTCCCACCTCATGATGACTGAGTGGTTAGTTATGTGATAAATCTAATGGGGCATCCAGTGGTCATCCTCCTTAAGGCTTAAAAATGAGGTTAATAGCTGTGAAAAAGCTCAGAAATTCCAAAATTCAGGTTTTCTCACCAAGATGGCGCCAAAATGGGATTTTTAATGTGGTGCCTGTAAAAAGGGTTTCTGAAAACCCAATGATAAAAATCTACATGTAAACTATCAGAAACATCATAAATAAGCAGGAACAAAGTTTTTAGTGGATTTGGTTCACCAGTGTGACAAGGTACCTACGTACATGCTTCTCTTGCTGAGATAATGCAAAATTCAGATTTTTAATATAGTTTAATTAGGGATGTCCCGATACCAGTATTGGTACTACGACAAAACTGGCCTATTTTTATGTATTCATATTCAAATACTCACTCATGACAGCACCTGATACCTGGACGACACATGACTTGCTGTGTTTACGCCACCATGCTGGCAGAAAAATATCCATCCATTTTTTTGACCTCTCAGTTCAATTCCAAGTTTATTTTTGGTGAGCTGGTATAAGTTTGAATATATTTATCTAGCAAAGTTATGTAATAACTGAATTATTTATGCCATGATTTAAAAATCAATGGGGTAATTTCACAGAATAAAGTCTTTGCAATAATGGATTATTTTCATATGTATGTATATATATAAATATTATATTTGGTCGAAACATCATAAAACACTAAATCCACTTAATCAGGTCAGACTCATTCTCACACACACACATGGATTCATTTTAATAGCCCTAAAACCCCCACATTTTTTTTCATGAATGCGATTCTTATTTTTGTCAAATGTTTAAATATTTATTGCACATCATACTGTTGCACATCAACCCATGACTTCACCTCTAAACGTTCAGGTTCAGTGACACCTTGTTCTAAATATTCCTCTTTAATATTCCTCTAAGATTCGATCCAATCTGTTGGTTTCCTTCGTGAGGCTATTATGAATCTGACTTGAATTTCTGTCTGTTAAGCGCCCTGAAGTGACATTGTCATGAATTGACGCTATACAAATAAAGTTGAATTTAATATCCAGTTCACATTTAGAAATCATTAGGCCAAAACGACATCTAACACATGACAAGTTATTGAGACACTGACATCTTTATGTTGTGGTATACCGTCCATTGTTAGCTTTTCTTTTATTAACTCTTTTGAGATGGAGGAATTTCTGTAGCACAATTCTAGTTCAACATCCAACATTCACGATATAATATCAGTAATGTATGAACTTTTTACATTTCCCTTAAATTGTACCTGAAAGTTGAATGTTTGTGGGCAGATATTTAGCAGTGGGGGCTAGTCATTGATGGGGCATAAAATTTAGAAATAAGCCCCTCAACAAGCATTTCTGGGGAAACCTACTTCAAAACAGAGTGACTAAAGCCCCGTTTCCACCAGCGGGTCTGGGTCGGGTCGGGCCGCATCGGTCCACGTTTTTTTGCGTCTCCACAGATAAAAACCTGGACGGGTACCCTTATATCCGACCCGACCCGGCCTACTTTTTTGGCACCCTTCGGTAGGGGTACTGATCTAACCGATCCGGACCAAAGAGGTGGAGCGAATACACAGCAATACATTGATTTGTTGAAAAATCTCACTTCCCTCCTAAACAAGCATAAAAACAAAGCCGGGGTGACTCCTTTTGTTTCTGTCATGTGTGGCGCCGGTGTTTTGGTTAAACGGCGCTGCATGGCGATGATGTCACGCGATCACGTAGCAGCCTGTCCAGCGCCTCCAGAGTAAGGGTACAGGTTGCTGTGGGGACGCAGCGTGAAATCAACACATCCGTACCAAAACCCACCCGATCCGGCCTGGCCCGACCTGACCCGACCCAGACCCGCGGGTGGAAACGGGGCTTAACTACTTTCAATTAAGAATCACACTGAACTACAAGCCTGCTTTACTCCCCTTTAATCCATTTCTCAGTGGAAAACATTGAGGTCATTGGCTTACTTAATTTATCTGGTAACTTAAACTTAAAGCCCCTTTTTTTTTTAAAAAAAAAGGATTTTACACACAAAACAAAAAGAGCTCATAAAATATTGTGCTCTTTAAGTGGAGCTGAAATACTTTGTTTTATTCAGTCTCCTTAGAAACTGTCAGGATACCAAAATTTCAGCTCCGCTTTAAAACATGAGAATTTGCTTCTGTTTTCTTTCACTTTGGCCTCAAGATTCCAAGTAAACTTTGCAATGCTGTCTCTCTGGGTTTGGAAATTATGTTCAGAGAATCTGAATCAATCAACTGAGAAAATAATCATCAAATTAGGGACAGTAATCAAAAGTCACAGCCTGACACGTTGAGCTCCAGCTTCATCAATTACAGTGAAACCATCTATCATATTTACACTATTGCATGAAATTAACTAAAAGTAATTGGGTAAGATGAGCACAGGGTTGTTTGTGCAGATTTGTTTAAGTACTTTTGCTTCAGTTATACCTCTGAATACTCTGAAAAATTAGATTTGAACTCATGAGACTGACCTGATGGACTTATGTTAAAGAAAACCTTCACAGCCTGCAGCCTCATGCTAGCAGACACTCTACAAACAGATGAATGGTCCTCAGTGTCCTCCTGGAACGAGCAAGACGTGGCACAACGGTCCCAAATTAATAAAGAGGATCAGCAGACAAAGATCTACTCTGTGCGATCACTGCTATCACTGTGGCCCAACATCAGCAGGATAACTATTTGGCTGACTCGACCACAAACCTCAAACACGAGACACTCCTAAAGTGCAAGAACAGCACGATACAGAGACGGATGGACAAGCTGCAACAGGTCTGGGTGCAACAGAAAGACAGGAATCAACAAATTTGTCTGCTGAAGAGGCTGAAATGACAATAAAATTCAGTTTATACAACAAGTTTGCAAAGGAAAGCTTCCCAGTAGAAATAATGGAAAGTTAGCAACTCATTGGAAATGACACAGATTTATCAAGTAGCTTAACTGAACATGCATCTCTCTCCACACATGAATATTGCATCTAACAGCAAATACTTTGGTAATGTAAAGACAGTTTAGCCTGCAGAAATACCAAACTGCTGTTTGATTTGACCTGAATCAGACCAAAAGCTGAATTTTAAAACAGCCTTCTGAAGCCTAAAAGGTTTTCTGAAGAACTTATTGCGGTCCATTTTTCAGTCTGTGAAATGTGAAACCTCAGATCATTTGCCAACATATTGCGAGGAAAATCTGGCAATAAAGATATGAAGGGGTGACTCAATACTTTTGTACTGTACTGTACAAATCTGCACTTTCAGGGTGTACAGTTTTAGCTTAGCGCTTTTGACTTGGCTGGTGTCTGCTTGATTCCAAAGAAAAAACACTGTATGTTGGCTGCGAGTTGAGAGAATATTTAATGTTAATTGTTGTCTTTTTTAAGTGTTTTATCGATCAAAGCCAGGGGTGAGAAAATATTGCCACAACTGTCTTTATTTTTATTCCACAAAGCTTACAAAGTCTAATGCAAACACAGCATCTAGGCCATTCTCATTAGTAATAGGTGTTAAAATACTAAAAGGAAATGATGATTTCAGTCAACAAAGTACAGTTTAACTTATTATCTACCTAATTTTTTTGTCACAAGTTCAACCATGATACATTTTAGAATCTCAATGAAAAAAAAATCATGTTTGCTAGCATCACATTTCTGCCACAATACAATCTTAACTTGATTTAGGAGCTAGCGATGTCACATTTGGATCAATAACATTGATGTATCTTTGTAGATTGTGAAAATGAGTTAAAGCTAAAAGTAAAGATGCTACATTGTCTATGCTACGCGACACAGAACACACTTAGTTGACTTTCAAAAGTCAGAAAGTCCAGAATATTTGAGCAGAATTAGAGCAGCCGGTGTGTTTCTGTCCACACGGATGCATAGGGGAATATAAGGGGACAGTCAGGAGAAGGGTTATTTACTGTGCAGCCCAGGCGACCTGTCCGTCCTCACGTCCAGCCCCAGCAGATTAAGATGCAGCCGCTGCCGGCTGCCAGAGCAGGCTGAGATTGATGGGGAACACGGGGGCTGCAGAGGCCCCGCAGAATTCTGAGCAGAGCCTGTGGGTACCAGCCAGCCACGCTGCTGCCAGACAGCAGCTCTTCTCTTCTCTTCTCTCTTTGTCACCTCTGTTTCCATCTTTTTACTGACTTTTCTTTGTCACTCTGTTACTCTCTCTGGTGCCCCCCCCCCCTACTGTTTTTTGGGTCTCTGTCAGTATTGCCCTACTGTGCCCCCCGACCAGACTCGCAGCCTCCGCCAAAGACGCCGTTTCAGCAGCTTTTGCAGATTTGGATGTCATGAAACTGCAGGTGTGTCAGCAAAGTGTGTGTGTAGCAGAAAGGGCAAAAGTGAGAAGGGGTGGGGGGGTGGGGGTGGTATGCTTGCGATAAATAATTGCTCTGTCTAAGATGGGTACTGGGAAAGTTAACTGTGAGATGGATGCCCCTCTGAGTGTGTGTTTATGAGTGCCAGCATGGATCAATTGCATTTTCCACGCTGCCGGCAAAGCTGAGGAACTTAAGCTGACAGAAAAAATAGCAATTATCTCCGTATGTCAACATCTGCATTTGTGTTTGTACTCACCGGTTGCTCTCAAATAATTCTCATGCTGCAGTGATGCAAAAAGAAAGAGACGAGAATGGAAGATGGATGCTTGAGTGTGTATGTGTATGTGCAGGCACGAGTGTGTGTACGCTGAACAAACTGCACTGGCAGGGTTTTTGTTGGAGTCCCCAGGGCAGAAGACGCATGAGTCAGCGGCCAGTAGGATTTATAGCCAATTGATTAAATTAGCATTTGTTCTGCTACTGGGACAGCAGCCTGTCAGTACAAACATACACTCAAACACACACTCCCACGCAGGCAAACAAACACACACCTGTGCACCAACTGCAGTTAAGGAACACGGAGAGAAAGAAACCCGACAATGAGGAGAGAGGGGCGGAAAAAAGTATCCACCGAGAAGCAGTAGACAATTAGCAATGATGTCAATAAGTCAATGTGATTAACATCCGGATCACTGGGATGTAAATACTCAAAGAAACACGCGCCACACTCCTACAATCCTCCTTCCCGAGCAGCTCCTTTAAGTGATACAGCGAGTGAGCAACGGGGTCGTGCACACCGGGCTTGCTGACAAGCCTTTTTTATGACATTCATCAAAGCCATCTGCCATTTTCCGCTCAATTAATTTGTTATGGGAAGTGGGATCAATTAAGTGCGCACCGTAATGGCTTTATATCCTTGTTTCCCTTTTATAGCCCAATATTTTCTGTGCTCCACTCTGGCATGAAAAGGCGGAATCGATATCGCAGGCTATTTTCCCCTTCTGTGGACTAATTTGTTTTTGCCACCTTCTTCCTGGCATGATAAACTGGCTGTAATGAGGGGTTAGGGCGAGGGGACAGACTAAACCTCATTCAAGCCAACAAGCTAAGTGGGCAATGCAAGGAGCTACCAAGTCTAATCTAGCAAGATCTCATCCGGATGTCAGGAGTAACGTTTCTCTCACTTAACTAAAGATGTAGTAGTATCAAGAGGGATTGACCTTCGCTCTGTTATCATCTGACACATTGGTCACCCACAGAGACAGTGAGTGGCTTAGGAAGGGGTGAAGACGGGGATGATAAGAACGATGTTGGGACAGTTGGTTTGACAGTGATGAGTGAGGCAGAGTGAGCTCGTGGTGCTATTAGTACTTGTGTCACGAGCCTCGCCCCGCTCACCCTGACCCCTGCGATGCATCGATTCCTCCCCAGTTAAGCCTGCTGATAGGCTTGATGATATGATGAAGAGGTGGGGGAGTGATGTGGGGGTACTTAAATGTGTGCATGTGCATGACTTTAGAGCAGGTTGAGGGGCCCTCATTACTCCTGAAGCAGGCCTGATGACATTGCCGTATTGATTTTGACATCATCTGCTTGGGATGTGCTTTATAAGCCACATCTTAAACCAAGGCCACCCAAGTGTCACCTTGTTTGTGTCAGCAGGCTTACGGGGCCAGCCGGGTCACAACCGTCCAGCAAAGCTGAGCAGAGCCTTATTTAACATATCATTGTATGATCTAATTGGTTAACCAAAAAGTGAATTCACAAACAGATAATTTTCTTTGACTTTTGTGGCAAAAGACTTGGAAAAGCATTCAGTGCCACGTGCACAAGGTTTTTTAAAGGGGGTGAGGAGGGGGATACAGGCGACTGATGGAGGACTTTGTGGCCTGGTGCAGCTGAATGTTTGTTCTGGACTTCAAAAAGAAACCTCCAACACCTCAGCTGGTGCACATAGAGGGGGACAGGGGGTGTTGGACAACAAGCTGGACTGGACCATCAACGCAGACCAGCTCGACAAGAGGAACCAGTCCAGACTGTTCTTCTGAGGCTGCGCATGTTTAAAGGATAAGTTTCTTTTTTTTCAACCTGGACCTTATTTCTAGGAGTATATGCGTGCATTTACTCACCGGTAAAGTTTCTGCATCACTTTGAGTCCTTCGGAAGATATTACGCTGATCGCCCTTGGTGTTCCTCCAGTAAAATGGGAGATACGGGGCAGCCGCTGAGACATTATCTGCAGCAAAACTTGATTTTTGCCAATACTTTAAGTAGAATGAATGAACGAACAAACAAGTACTATTGTCCTGTGAGTTCAGATTTAGCTTTCCATTAGTTATCAGGGTGTTTTACATATTTTTCGGGGCCACGCGTTCACGATGCGCGCTTCTGTAGTACAACTTAGAAGAGCAGCTCGCTACCCAGAAAACAACAATAACACAATTAGAGAAACTCTGAACTCACAGGACGATAGTACTCATTCGTTCGTTCATTCTACTTAAAGCATTGATGAAATGAAGGAGCTTTGCTACAGATAATGTCTTATATAGTGGCTGCGCCGTCTCTGCCATGATACTGGACGTTCACAGAAGGGCGACTTCATGTAATATCTTCTGAAGGACTCAAAGTGATGCAGAAACTTTACCGGTGAGTAAATGCACGTACCCAGAAATACGGTCTAGGTTTATCCTTTAATCGGTCAGTAGTGGCGGGTGCCCTCCTTGATGCTGCGGTGTGCTGGTGCAGCACCAGTGAAAACAACATCTCCCAGCTGAACAAAATCATCAGGAAGGCCACCTCTGTGGTGTGAAGCTTGCTCCTGTGGAGGAGGGTGGCTGAGCAGAGGATTGTGTCCAGATTCAGGGTCATCATCAACAATGATGTTGACCCCCCCATGAGGCCTTCATGGAGAGGAGGGAGCATGTTCAGGTGTAGACTGGTGTCCCAGCGCTGCTACATAAGCAGACTGAAGGCACATTCACACCAGCCTTTCTGATTTCGAGTCAGAGTCTGTTTGCTTGGAAAGTTTGCTTCGTTTGGGGAATTGTGAATTTGCAAATGGACTCTGATTCGGACCAAACAAGTGAACTCCATACAATGACAAACATGGGTCTCAGTCCGCCTCAAGTGGACCAAATACAGGAAGCAGACTGCACCTGCCACACTGCATTTGGCTTAGCAGGGCATTATGGGTAAAATGTTTGACATTGGTAAACACTACCAAAACAAACATATGTAGCAGTTCTTTAGAAATGGCTCGTGGTCAAACGTGGACCAGCAAAGAAGTGAAAGTTTTAATTGATATGACAAGTTTCACAGACATTTCCGTTTTACTTCCGCAGTCGATCAATTTCTGCCAAGTGCTTCCAGTCGAGTAATTTGCATTTATTGACATTGAATAGTGATGTCTCTAAAATGGTAACAGTTTCATTTATTTCTTATAAAAGAACGTGTTTTGTTACTTCCTCACCTGCTACGACAGGGAGGATAATATGATGAAATGGCCTAGTTACAACTAGCAATATATTTTCATACTTTGTTGAGTCCATGGTGATAAACAGTAACGCCATAGACTTATATAGGGATGCAGTCGGCTGTGTGTTCATAGCAACGCAAACAAAGCAGTTCAGTGTCCATGAAGACAAATGTTCAACCAAGCTAGCATCTGAATGATTCCTGTCAGAAGGCTTGAGTAGTGGTTGCGCACCTAGCTGCACTCGGTCGATCATGCAGCTGCCGTTCTATGGTAAGTTCGCTCATTTTACAACGTTCATATTTGTTGGGTTTAACAATATCCACTTTTCAATCATTGAGTTCAGGAGTTCTTCGTATGTGTGTTGTCCATTTGCACATGTCCTCAGTGTAAAATACCCTGTAACTGGAAGGCCTTAGCAGACACCAGCAGACATGGCGGCTCCCATGGTGTTGGCCTTGAAACTTGTCTATAGTCAAAAGAAACCCAGATCCCAGAAAGCACCCACAGAAATATTGCTGCTCTTTAAGTAATTAGCTGTAAAATGGAGGCTCTGAGATATGCCGGACAAATGTAAAATAACAAAACAAATAAAAAAAACGACATCAACATGTTAAAATATGTTACATGCTTCGAGGAAGTGGCAACTCAGGCAACAAGACTCTGGCTTGTTTGGCTCAAGTGTTGCATGAAAGATGAAAGCAATCTCATTCTCTATCTATCTATCTATCTATCTATCTATCTATCTATCTATCTATCTATCTATCTATCTATCTATCTATCTATCTATCTATCTATCTATCTATCTATCTATCTATCTATCTATCTATCTATCTATCTATCTATCTCCTACATATTGTTACATATTTTATCTTGTTTGACAAAGAACAAACTTAGCTGACTCTCAGAAGTCACATTTACCTATTTAAACATAAACTACAGATAAAAATCTCTAAGTCAAGATGTGGTTGTAGCCATTTTTCATTTCTGAAGCAAGAAGTAATGATATTTGGATTGGAGGGGTGGAGTTGATGAGCAACAGAAGCTGCTGCAGTCAAACAGAGGATGGGGACATAGGAGGCCTAATTTGCATAAATCAATTACATTATATTAATGTAATATACATTACACTATACAATTACATTATATCTTTGTAATTTTAAGGGATGTCAAAATTAATATTGAGACTTCAGGAATTATACAGGTTACAGTGACAATGCATCAGCTAATGCCAACTTGAGCTGTTGTAATTACTGCAAACTTAACTCTGCGGTTATGGCTTGAATTTCAAAGGATTTGCAGGTTGTGCAAAAAGCTACAGAATCCCACAACATTAGCACTTGTAATGATTGAACTTCCCATACAAATTTACAGCAGTATTATCTATTAAAATATATCTAATAAAATATATAATGGTACAAATGCAGAAACAAAAACTGGAATAATATTCATAATTCAGACAACATGGCCATTAGGAAAGGCTCCAGTTCCTTAGTAACTGTAGAAAATGGATGGATGGATTTATATTGCACCTTTCAAACAACCCATGGAGGCTTTACAACAACAAAAGCAATAAAACAGTCTAACAAAAAGCAAAGTAAATAGATAGAGTTGGGCTTAAAGGCCACATAGGCCTAACTTCATCTTTAAGAGCACACACCAAACCTACTGTACTGTCCTTGCCTGTATGCTGCTGTCACTACATTCCCTGGCCACTTTATTTGGTACACTTGTTCAGTTGCTCGTTAACACAAATATAATCAACTCGGTCACAAGGGAGCAACTCAATGCATTTTTTCATGTAGACATATAGAACGTAGATTTAAGTGACTTTGAATGTGTCATAATTATTGGTACCAGAAAGACTGGTCTGAGTATTTTAGAAACTGCTGATCTACTGGACTTTCCAGAGACATTTATCTCTCATTTACAGAGAATAGTCTGAAAAAGAGAAAATATCCAGTAGGCAGCAGTTGTCGGGATAAAAATGCCTGATTATAGGTCAGAGAAGAATGGGCAAACTTGTTGGAGGTTATAGAAAGACCAAGGTACAGTATACAGAATAGCACCTCTGGAAAAACAACACGTCCAAGCTTGAAGCAGATCGGTTACAGCAACAGAAGAAGACACAGGATGGCATTTCTATTAGCTGGAAAGAAACAATGGCAACAATTCACACAAGTTCACCATAATCGGACAATAGAAGATGGAAAAATGTTACCTGATCTGATCACTCTTGAATTTTAGCTTCCACATACAGATAGTAAGTCAGAATTTGACTTAAAAAACATTCTATCAATGGTTCTGACAGTTATGGTGAAATGGTTTGGGAGATATTACCAACAAAACATGGTTTAAATGCCACCCTCCCTGAATATTGTTATTGAGCAATCAGTATATAGGGAGCGGTACTCACCTCAGGTTTGAAAATAAATTCAGACCCTGGCAGTAACAAAAGAATAATTACTGGGACTGCCAAGCTACCACCACACCTGCAGTATTCATCTTGATTCAGCCAACATGAACTGTACGTTTTTTTTTGTTTTTAAAAAAAAATCCTTATTAAACATAATAGCATTATGTCTCAATCTTTGACATGCATTTGTTTTGTCATCAGTGAGGCAGCTATTGATGGTAATTTGTTTAAGTGCTATGATCTTTTACAGCTCTCAGATACCCGCTGTCTTCTGAGCCATCTGCTACCACAAACCTTAAAGGTGTCATAACCTTGTGTTTTACATACACAATCTTTCTTAAATTATCTTCAAATGAATTTTTAATTATAGTTGGTTGGGACGAAAATTTAATGAGCTCATTTTAACCTCTTTTTATCCCCAACTTTTGTTTGTCGCGAGAATTCGCACGAGAGTTAGACCTGCTTGTAAGCGTGTTCACGAGGCAAACGTCAAAGTCAAAACAAAGTTTTATCAGGACAGAGCAGGTGAAGGAAATGATGTCCCAACAGAAAAAGTGATGAAAAACGTAGCGGTACGGTTGATAGAGAGGATCCGCAGAGTAAAAGGGCTGGACTCTGACGAATATAAGGAGCGGACGTCTGACGTGAAGTTAACCAAACAGTGTTAGCTTCTGTAGCTACATTAGCAGCTTCTCCGTTCGTCAACCATCGTGTACTGGTCTCTTTCACAAAAGATAGAGCACTGAAAACTGCTGAATTTCTCAGCTCAGCATGGCAACCCCCCCCCCCCCCCCCCCCCTTGTCGTCGTCCTCTCTGACAAAGCTGGTCATAATGCTACTTCATGGCAGGTAATCAGCTGCTTTCAGGTGGTGCTAAAGAGGCTAGCTTAGCAGCTAGCAGCCTCTCTAGTTCACGTCATTCGGGGGAAAAAATGCAAACTGCGTACTGTGGAGAGTGTGCTCTTGTGGCCGATTCTGGTGAGAAGAGAGAGCCCGCACTTAAAGACGAAGTCACTTTCACTTTCCAGAGTTTCTGGCACGTTTTTACTGAGGTCCTGTTCCAATACACATGTTTTAACTTGAAAAAGTGGGATTTCCGGGTGATGACTCCTTTAACAAGTAACCAGGAAAGTCACAATGGTTTCCATAGTGGTACTAATTGTAGCTTCATGTGGTCAAACCTCCCTCCTTGTTCCTGATACCCACTTCTGATCAACTTCTCATACTCCCTGTAACACGTTCCAGTGACTCAACAGACTTTTCTTTAGGGTGCAGAGTCAGAAGTGTTGCATTTATTGTTTTTAAAAATTCTCTAAATCAAATCTTGGGGAGAGATGCATGACCCTGCTTTTCACAGTCTATTGTAGCTATTTCTGCAAAGCATACTCTGGTCTTTAATAAAACCTCATTGCATTTAGGGTTATTTTCATTTCAATTAAATATTTTAATTTAGACCCATATTTAAATATTCCAATTAAAATGAAGAGGGAAGAACAAATAAAGACACAAAACATATAGCCAGAAGGTATATGGAAACAACTTTAAGATACTTACTATGCTCAAATTTAGGTCTAAATCAATCTTAATATTGGAAATTGTTTAGATATTCTTTTAAAACTGAGAAAAACATACAATTATCCACCACTACAACAGTTTCCCCTGCTGCAGCTTTGCCACCCACCACACAGGTCAAAGTCTCCCATTGTTTTCAAAAGTGCATTAAAGCAACTACTACACTAGAAAATGCAATTCATCACTTGATGGATGAAGACCCTTTAATTTTCACCAAACGTAGCTTTGTAGCTCCATAAAGTCACGCTCATTTCATTTGTATTGAAAGTAGCACCATTCTGCTGGAACTGGAAGTGGAGAAATCAATGCACACATGCTCCACTCTAAATTTTCCTTCTGTAAGTTTTTGTTTTGACAGCAAGAGGTATGTTATAGTGCCATAGGAAATATGAAAACAATGTGAGGCTGCAAGCTTTGGGTAGCAAAACTAACCTGGAGAGTAACGCAAAATCGCAACAGACATGCAAATACACTGGGTTGAATAAAGAAATGTAATTATTATTTTAAAAAAGAACAATTTATCATTACTGCATAAATAAACAGATATGTGTGTTCAATTAGTACACAAACAGGACAAATTGAACAATCTTTGCATTACATTTGCATCATTGGCTACAGTACACTGGACTGCTTATTAAAACAGAAATAGCTAAGTATTACTAATCAAGCTAAAGTCTATTGAAAAACGTTGCTAAATGTTGTGAAACGACATAAAATACTACTTAACTGATGACTCAATTAAGTCATATATTACTTTGTCAAACCTTCACATTTTGCTTCTCTCCTCCTTCCTATGTTTACATGCACTGGCCACTTCATTATGTCCACATTTATGGCTTATTAACATAAATAGCTAATCAGCCAATCACATTGCAGCAACTCAATGCATTTAGGGATGTAGACATGTTCAGGTCAAGATGATTTTCAAAGTCTAAACCGAGCATCAAAATCAGCTGCAACAATCAGGTGGTAAGGTCAGAATTTTGCATTTGGCAAAGCATGGATTCATTCTGCGGGGCTTCAACAGTTCATACTGTTGGTGTAATCGTGTGGGCGGGCGGGGGTGTTCTTGGCTCACTTTAGGTCCCTTAGTACCTGCTGACTACTGTTGCCCACCATGTCCATCCCTTTACGACCACAGCGATGGCCACTTCCAGCAGGATAATGCACCACGTCACAAAGCTCAAGTCATCTTCAACTGGTATCCTGAACATGACAATGAGTTCACTGTACTCCAATGGCCTCCACAGTCACTAGATCGTAATCCAATAGAGCACCTTTGGGATGTGGTGAAACGGGAGATTCTCATTATGGATACAGACGACGAATCTGCAACAAATATGTGATGCTATCATGTCAATATGGAGCAAAACCTCTGAGGAATGTTTCAAACAGCCATGCTATTAAAAACAAAGGCAGTACTGAGAGGAAAAAGGGATCCAGCTTGGTATTAGCAAAGCGAAAAGTGGCTGCTGAGTATATAATACAGCTGAATTCCTGATAAAGTTGCTCATTCACATATTTTTCATGTTTTTTTGTTGTTTTTTTCAGATTGTGAAATCACAAATTGTGAATGAAAAGTGGACATATTAAGAATAAGAGTGCAGTAGTTTTTCCCGAAAGCATTCTGATTAAAGAAAAAAATCCTCACATTATAAGCACAGTGTAATCTGACAAAATCATCACCCTCTTAAATTAAAGATAGTGCCTGGGTTGTGATTTCTGCTGTATCTGCAAGTAGAATGATGACTGAGGGAAAGGTAGAAATGGCAGAATGTCTCAAACATTTTCTCTAAGTGATAGACATCTGTCAGTTGTCATGCAGTGGTAGTTACCTTCTCTACTCTGTCAGGCCGGGGGGATTGTATGAGCACAAGATAGCTACATCTCAAGCAATGGACTGGTAGCTCATGCCTCAGGGAGAAATACTGGTGACTCTTAAAATGGATCACGCATAATCATTTCCAGTCATTTAATTCTTAATCTCAGGTACCAGATTAGCTTTGCACCCCTCATAACTCTATATAGCTTTTAATTAATACAAAACTGAGAGAGAGCATACTTCTTAAAATGAGGAGATTTAGTGTCTTCTGATTGGCTGGGTTTCTGAAGGTTTGCTGATGGGGCAGGGGGAAGGGATAATATTGATTTGGGAATGAACAAAACCCCTGTTGCCCATCAGTATAACTATTTATGTACAGACACACAAATTCAGCCACATACTGAAGCTGGAATCTGATTTAAAATATGAAAGTGAGCAACAACCACCCGAACAAATATTACAGCAAAACATCTCTGGTTGAAATATGTTCATTACCTGCAACTATGCAATGTTAGGTCGTCTTCTTGCAGTTCCTCACTGTATATATAAAATTTTCAGTATACACCTACAGTATGCGTGTACGTGTGTGAAGGTAGACTGCAGGCTGAGGCAGAAACAGAGATCTAGAAAGGATACAATGTTTACACACTCCTTTGTTGATACCCAATGTTAATTTGCTGATGTTTCCTCTTTGTACACGTGAAGTGCGCACGGTTGGCAAATGCAAACTGATTGCTTGCACAAGTAACTTCACGTTTCATAAGCGAGCAACAAATGGATACATTTAGCTGTCCAGTGATCAAATGTACTGTGTAGATGGGTTTCCGAGCAACGTCATAGATAAGATGCGCACGCAACCAGGGGGCAAGAATACACCGGAAAAGAATTATTGAACTATGAGAAGACGTGTGTTCACATGAAAGACTCGACTTTTAATGCAGATACGGTCATGATATGACGTGATAATGTTTGAGTCCTGATATTTCTTTGGTTACAAAAATCAAAACGTTAACGCATGTAAACAGTAGGAGTGACTGACTGTCTTCAGAAAATCCTCCCGGATAACTTACTGTATGCAGGTTCAGACTACATGATTTATTTAGTCTTTCACCATGTCTGATTAAACCACCGCAGTGGCATAAATTACTGTCTTGTTTTCTAGTCAGGAGACTGGTAACAATAGCAGTATCACCACAACGACCAGTCATTAATCAGGACCCTGCTGAGTTCATGGCCCACAGTTACATCATAACACTGTAATGTCCTGTAGCTGTGTGTCAGCCGTCCTCCGCTCGGACAAGAAAAACAAAAAGAAAAACTGATTGTGGAGCCGTTTACGAACATCCACATCGCAGAACATCCCGGAGATTTAGTACGTAGTACGGGGTTGAGTTTATACCGTTAGCCTTGTTTGCAGTTAGCTAGTCTGTCTACTGTCTACCAGGATTTCATACACAATAAAGCATAACGTTACACAAGCAGCGAGATTCACCGACAGCAACGTAGATGAGTCCCTAACAGCTGGAATCACCTCCTTTCCAAACGTAGTGTTGATGTCGTCTTGGCCTGGTATAATCCCAGATGAGTGAAAGACTGCTCGTGTGGAGGTGGTGAAGACGACACCAGAGCAGTCTGGTGCATCTGCTGTGGACAACGGACTGTTGTGGCCTATTTTGGTTGGAACAAAGAGCCTAAACAAAAGTTTACGCCACTTACCTTAAAGGTGACATCAAATTTCACTTTTCCGAGGTTTTGGGGGTGTGACATGATGTGTTGTGCACTGATGAAGCCATGTGAATGTCCAGAGTGAGAATCAAAGTCCCTGTTCATAGTCAGTCAGCTTTATCTCTCTGTTCAGAAACGGTTGAATCAGACTGCAGCTTATCATGCTACGTAGTTTTAGCATTCTATGTAATTCATTTGCTCCAATAAGAGCACACTATAAACAAACAGCCCCCTCCCCTTCTTCCACCCTCCGCTTCACTCTCCCCACTCCCTGTCTAATTCAACTGCGTGAGTAGAGCTGAGTGACTGCTGAGCAGTCAGGTCTGGGTTTTCAAACAAATGGATTTAAAAGAAAACTTCTGCAGCAACACTGAGGGAGGCGACCACAACCTTGTCATAACCTGTAAGTTTATTTATTTTCTAGTTGCTGTCTTGTCTGATAAACATAGTTCACTTTCTGAAATGCCCATAATGCTAACAGTTAGCCTTTAGCAAACTCCGACCGCTAGGGCAGCTTGACAAATAAGCCAAATAAGGTGTAGCCAATCAAAATAAAGTCAACTTGGTCTCCGGGTAAAGCTGCATATCATTGCCACGCCCAACTCTTTTACTGAGGAAGGGAGGTCTAGCATTTCAAAACAATCCCTGCTGTAAGAGATTTGACATATGCAGCAATGCCAACAACATGAACTAATTTTTACTGCGATGTCATCACTCCTTTAAATTTCTCTGGTAATTTCAAATGAGGTCCAAACACTAATAATATCCATGTTTTAACAAGAAAAATGCTGTTTCAGGGTGATGACTCCCTTAGTATAATGGTAATAGTTACACAGAACAGCAACACTGAGACTGTATTTTTTATTCGCCATCCAAATACAGATTTATACAGTATAATTTAAAACACAATGATCTCTGCTTGTTTCATCAGGTTACTTTAGCTTTTTATGAAAGATATGAGTGCGTGTTTGGCAATAGACTGCAGTACAAACACAGGCTTTTTGCCCCCTAGTTGCACACACAACTGCCAGTGTTTGTAAATGGGAAACCCATCTATTTAAACAATATTAGCTTCTTAGCTTCCTTTACAGTCAGTGCACCCATAATGTTTGCATTAAAATCTGCTAATATAGGATCATTCCAACACAGCACAGACATCTGGAAACGTTTCACTTACTGTTTGAGGTTCAGTCTCACATCCTTTAAGTGTTGGAACAGCTTTGTATTGGACCTTGCTAATAAGGCAGTCATCTGTGATGTGTAGTTAACAAATCAGCTGTTTCGCTGGCCTGGACAAACGAACCGATCCAAGACTGCTGGGTCTTCAGTGAAGTTCAACCTCACCTTGCAACCAAAAATACATTAAAGTGGCGACCTCTCTGGAGCAAAAACAAGGTGCCGTGGTCTGAGATGTAGCAGTGGATCCTTCGTATTGTTAACTGTGATTATTTCAAAGCTAATCCATTTAAATGTGGACAATGTGCATTCTTTAGCTTGGACAATTTGACCAATATGTGGATATCTGGACCCATGACATGATAAGTGACCAGGTTGTTGGAAAAATGAGCATTCAAGACCACCCAGTAAGATGAATGTCCTCCACACAAAAATATTGCTTTTTTATATCCTTTTTCTTCTCTTTTGGCTTTAGATTAACAACAAATTGCTTTAAAACTCCAGATAAAGAAAAAAAAACATGGGAAACATATCCAATGTTTGTTGAGTATTCAATTGGTGTGGGTTTAGTTTTTTAAAGACGTTTTGCTCTCATCCAGAAGAATCTCTTTGGGATGTAGCTGAAGAATAGATATAGGAAGAGATTTCACTTCAGTAGCCTGTGCAACTCATAATGTTTTACAGTGCTGACTCACCTGAGGTCTCGTTAGAGTGACCATTGTCCATAGTTTACTTGAGGCTAAGGCCGTATTTACACCTAATAGCCTGCTAGACTTTGTGCAATTGGGGACTTGGTTCATTGGGGGGGTTGCAACATTCAATCAAGCCAAGAAACAAACAAACTGAACATTTTGAATTTTATTTCCCTTCTTGCCTGATGCATCAAGAATTACTGCAGAAGACGACAAACTTCTCATCTGGAGTTGGCCTTTTGTTGCACATCAGAATTCAGTTGCGTATTCGTGCCTCCTTAACAAAACCAAACATTCCAAGCAAACAAACGAGTTTTATTTAGGACTGAAGTGAATGCACCTTAACCCAAAAACACTAACATCATATGAGTCGACATTCAAAATCAATTTAGCACGGGTGAAATTCCTCCAGCTTTGGTATTCTGGGGTTAAATGTGTGTAGGTGTTTTAGCTAGCGGACAGGTGATGTCTCAGTCTGCCTCTGTTAAGCGGAGGGTTCTTCACTTTAATAGAAATGGCCTCTTTTACTGCCTGCTCAAAACACTTCTCTTGTTCAATTCAATTCAACTTTATTTGTATAGCGTCAATTCATGACAATGTCATCTCAGGGCGCTTAACAGAGAAATTCAAGTCAAATTCACAATAGCCATGTCAAAGATTTTCACATTTTTGTCCTCAAAAATGTGTCTTTTCTCATTCCATGAAGAGAAACATGCCATGGACCCTTTAATTATGAATTAATCAAGCTTTATTTCCAATTAAGTCTACATATTTTTTGATAGTCACTTAAAAAAGGGGGAAAAAAAGTTGCTAGGGGATCTAAAAAGTAGCTAAATCTGGTGACAAATCAATTAATTGGGTTACACTACACTTACAACATCTGGCTTTTGAGTGCAATTGGAAAGTCTTTAATCAGCATTCAGTCTTGCATCAACTGACTCTGCAGTAGTCGGGGGTATTTATTGCTTGCAGCTTCAATCAGCATTGATGGGAATGCAACACCCCGATGCACTTTGGGCTGCCAGATTGAGCACTGCTCACTTTTTCTTCAAACAGACACATGTTACTAAAACTAGCATCTCACACGGAGGCTCTGAAACTGACAGGAGGAACATGCTGACAAAAAGAGACAAGCCTGGTCAATTTCTCCTGAATGCAAGACAGCTTGCAGCTCACTCTCAGTCCAGTAAAAAGGGATGATATATCGGTCAAATCAAAAATAGTAAACCATTATGACTATTTTAGAAAGTTGTGATCATTAGGAACTGTGGTTCAACACATTTTGTAGGATACAGCCCCCAGAGCCCTGAGGGTAATCGTGCTCCTTCTGGCACTGGAGAAGGATTGAATGTCTTGTTGTAGCAAGGGTACCTTTGTTTAAAATGTCACTTTAAACAAAGTTTTAGTCGACCTACGCTTAGCTCCTATCCAGCCAAGTTATCTGTACAACTTCAGTTGTTTTTCTTTAACATCAATCGCAGCTTTCCTTTAGCTTACATGAAAGAAGCTTCTGAAAAACACAAACTCAATTCTTGTTGATTTTCTCAAATAACATCATTTTCACAATTAACCCTCAAATCACCGGATTCCTCCCCATATCAGAAGATTTGTGTGAGCGTGCATATGTGCATTAGTGCTTGTTTACTTGTGTTATATGTGCATGAGGCTAACTTCAAAGCAGGGGAGCCATTAGAGATGAAGGGTCAGCCTGCTGGACACAAGTTTAATTCGCAATCAGGCAGCCAATGCTGGCTGCAGATAGTGGGCGGGGGGGGGAGGGGCAAGACTTGGCTGCCTGTCAAGAGCGGCCGCAGATTAAAAGTCCATCGATCCGGCTGTAATTTATTTATCAATTCAACTAAAAATTAAACATTGACCTCGTTCTTTGAAAATCCCTCCTTTTAATCTTGCTGGACGTAGTGACTTGAATATCAAGCGAGCAGTCAAATGTGGGGCCTTTCATTCCGAAAAGTTAAACAGGTCAGGGTGAAACAGCATCTTTCTCTTTCTTCTTTTTGCTTGAGAGTTCAGAACTAAGACTATTAAAAGCTCCATATTTCGGCTCCTTCTTTCCTTCATCTCCTCAACCCTCAGGACTTCTCCTTCTGACAATAAACAACTCATAGATTTCTCACTGCTGCACCGAACCCTCAGTTCTCCTCTTCGCCATCCACATTCTCGTCACTTCTCTTGCTCTTCTGATCTTTTCTACCCTCTCTGGCTATCACTGGGTGCTGCCTGTCTTTCCAGCTCCTATTTTACTCTCAAATGCCAAAACGTACCTACACAATGCAACTTTACTACCACATCAAAGACTCATCACTCATCTCTTCACCAGGGCTCTGTTTTTTTGCCCCTTTCTGCTCTCCCCACCTCCCTTTGCATAGTTACAGATGTGCAGAGTTTCTATTCGGTGCCTAAATCCTGCTGACGCCCAAAAAACCCCTCAAATATTCATCACATGATTAAGAAAACTTTAGCGTTTTCTCTCCTATCGTGGTTCTGTTTCCCCCTCCCTCCTCTGTCTCCTCCTTCTTTGGACAGAATGAAAAGGTTACCTCGCTCATGCTCATGTCAGACAGTCTTTCCTCTTCAGTCCCCTCACCTCACGCCCCACTCTGCGCCGTCCTCCTCACCCCTTTCTGAACCCTCCCCATGACTGGCCCTGTAATCCAATTAAAAGCACATTAGGGCCAAATGAATTGCAGTAGATTTAATTAGCTGCTGACGAAGGTTGGCTGGATGGATGGCTGGCTGGCAATCGGGTGGGTGGATGGGGCGCGGAGGCGCATGGGGAAGATGAGCGCCGTTCGCCTTTAACCCGCTGTGTCAACGAGGTGAAGAGCGTTAGCTGGCAAGTTGGCACAGCTTTTGCATGCACTGCTGCTGGGTGTGAAATTGAGTTTGCATTTCCAGTTTGCAAATGCACAGCACAGATTTTAAAGATAGTCCCACATTCTCGAAAAGTTTTCCCTATAAATTACTGATAGGCTTGTGTAGACACAATGAGCTTTATTAGATTAGCCACTAATTTCCCTGTACTGCGGTGTGACAAAACTAAAGAGGGAATTATGAATCTTTGGAAGATTCTTCTTTTATTTATCTAATTATAATTTTCTTTTTGAGGGTGTAATATATATATATATTTTTTTCAATTTCTTTGGTTTTGTCGTGGTAACAGGATACTATATATAATTCCCCTCCCAGTAATCTTTCTTTTCCTAGATGACTCTGAAGCTGCCTTTCTATTACTGCTTTAAATTTGTGTGTAGAGTATAGATGGCAAAGGACAATGGAATTGATAAAAACTCTTCTAAGGTGCTTTTTGCCTATTTTCAACAAGACAGTGCTCATGAAAGGGAATTTTTAAATTCTTTTCTGACCTCAAAAAGATCAAAAGACTCAACAGCGGTCATGTACACTCCCATGACTGACCAATGTCTTTCCAGGTCTGATATTATATCCCAGATATGTAATTCATGAAGAACTCTGTTTTCTGCTTCCATTGTTGTGCTTTCCTTCGTCTCCAAAGTTTTATTTTTGGTTAGATCAACTAAATTATTTGAATTGCAGTCGCCTATAGTACCACAGTCTGGTGAGATTACCTGACCAAATTTAAAGGAACTAGAGGCAGGAATTGTGAAAGAATATACATGCATGTCCAGTTTTTTAATGCAAATGGTAACTAAAAAAAAAAGCCCCCACCCCCCCCCCTCTCTTTCCTTAACAGGCTGTGTGCTAATCTAATACAAGCCGAATGTCCCGCGCAGTCCTGCGGATGTGACGTCAATTGATGCTACATACGCGTCCCCGACAGTTTTAATACAGGAAGGAGACGGTCACGGTGAATTCAAACACTGCAAGGGATAGTTATGGATTCTTCTGCCATTAGCAAACGATCCAGATCAACTGAAAGACACTAAAAAGTGGCGCAATGCAGAAAAGACTATCAGCATATAAACAACATTAATTCAAATCAATTCAACTTTATTTGTACAGCGTCAATTCATGACAGTGTCACCTCAGGACGCTTAAACAGACAAGAAATTCAAGTCAGCTTCATAATAGCCTAACTAAGGAAACTGTGGAACACTTTTTTAATATCTCAAATGTAATCCAAATTTCCTGAGTGGGTAGCGTCCATAATTTACTCAAAACGACATAATTTTGTATATTTTTATAGCGTAAACAGTACTCATCTCACTTCTCTAACTTGCATTATGATGCCCATGCAAGTTCACGACACTATGGAAGCCGTGCAGACGAGATCGGGCGTTTTCTTTCTTTCTTTCTTTCTTTTCTTTCTTTCTTTCTTTCTTTCTTTCTTTCTTTCTTTCTTTCTTTCTTTCTTTCTTTCTTTCTTTCTTTCCTTTAAATCAATAGCCAACCCCTCTTGTATTTGTCTCTGTTTGTCCACAGCTCTTGCAGTCTTAGCACAAAGTAAACAGCAATTTTCTTCTTCTACGCTTGCATTATTAGCAGAGTAGGCGCTGAACGCCGCGGCTTCCGTAGTATTGTGAACTCGCATGGATGTGCACCAGGGAAGTGCGATGTGCTACAGTTTAGGCTATAAAAATATACTAAATGATGTCTTGTCTGGAAAATTATGGACGCTACCCACTCAGGACACTTGGATTACATTGGACGAGCAGTATGGAAGAATATTGCCAAGTTTTTGTGGACTTTTATGGACCTTTTTGTTTCAAGCGTCGGGGAACTCCATTATATGACAGTCAGCCAATAACGAAAAGCCCTCTGATCTCCGGCTGCATTTGAGATATCAAAAAAGTGCTCCACAGTCTTGCTCAGCATGAGGGTGAGTAGAAAATGAAGGCACATCATTCTGTGGGTGTACTATTCCTTCAAGGCCCATTTATGCTCTATGCTAAAGATAAATATGGAGCCTTTTGTCCATCTTCTGCATACTTTATGTTCATAATTTGAGGTCTCTTGCAGATGTGTAGGCTGATGTAGCAAACACAGTAAAACTAGAGATTTGCCATTCAAGCATGAGATGCATGAGAGAATGAAGACAGTGATGTTTGAAATAGACAAACCTGTTTACACAAAATAGCATAAATAAGCCTTTAATATGAATGTCTGTTACATTTTTTGCAGCATTTGAAAGGATCACTTCATTATTTATCACTTCAGTAAATCAGTTTTTTGCCACTGAACATATTTCATACAGTTATTGTCTTACATACTGTATATAGCAATAGCAACTTTATTTATAACAGACTTTAAAAACAACAAAGTTAAGTGCTACAGTGTAAAAACATAAGATCAAAAATAATAATAATAATAAAAAAAATCAATGACCGTGAGGAACATAAAAAGGTACAAACTAAACATATGACATGTTTCCATACAAATCTCAGAATTTGCTTCACTGGGACTCTTCATAGCATTTCAATGTTTATGTTGCTCTGTAAATATTTATAATTACATATCAGAGTAGATTAAAGACAGGTCTGGAAAAAGTGACAAATTTGTTTTAATTCTCTGCAGTGATAAGAAGCATCAACTATCTAAACCTGGAATTTTCAGAAACTGTAATTGTTTCAAAAACATAGTAGGATTCGTTCTTCTGCACCTCAAAATAAAAACTTTACTGGCACTGAAGTAGAAAACAAAAGGTTTATTGCATTTTGTGAAGTTTTGGGACAATTTCTTCCCCTCTGTTCCCCATCCTCCCCTTTCTCCAGAAACTGAATGCAGCCCCATCATGCTGCAGCCTCCCAATGTGCACAGTCAGCAGAGTTGTGTGCGTAACCCACAGTGGCATTTGCATCTTGCCCCCACTGAGTGTGTGTGCATATGCATGCATGCATGTGTGCTCAGCTTGTAGTGAAGGGAGACAGTCTCTGCTGGGGTCTGGCTTTTAAGCCATGAGGTTTCTCAGCTGGGCAATTGATGTTTGCACATGTGCACGCGGAAATACTCGTTTTTGTTTGCCCTTGTTGTCATGCATGCATTTTTTTTATGTTTACATGCTTGCAAGCTTTGCCTTTTGATCGTATATGCATCAGCATGTCCGAGTTTGTGCACATCGGTGTGTGGGTGCATGTTTGTGTGTGGGTGAAATGAGATCCAGGTCTTGGCCTCTCCATTTCTCTCTGCAGGTAATAAAAATATAGAGTGCCCTCCAGATCCCTTTATAGAGAGAGAGTTGAGACCGCAGCGAAATCTAGGACAGGCTCCATTGATTTGGAGGCTACAGTATTACTAGCCATCACAGCCAAGGCAATATGAGAGGCCTTTTTTTTAAATCACACAGCCCCCCCGAGCCCAGAGGGACAGAGAGAAAGCATGGAGAGAAAAGAGGGGGAAGGGATAATTGGGAAAAGTATCCTTACTTTGTTTCCTTCCCTTGCTATCCCTGCCTAAATTTGATCATGAGTAATAACGTATTTCTCACTTTACTCACATTTCTCCTCGGACAATGTCGTCTGGTTGCACAATCAAATCTCTGCATCTTTAGGCAGATAGAAAAGATGTAAGGGGAGCCCCGTACTTCTATTGGCACTGCAGTCCTTTATAATTGTGAACATGTTGTCTTTTTGTTATTTGGAATGAAATTTGCATTTTTATTCAGTGATTCCAGTGAGCGTGCTGGAGTATGTTGTATCACTCTTGGGTCCATTAAATGTGCGAAAAGACCATTGTATAAATTCCCAAATGTCAATCACAGGGACGAAAAAAGAAAGCATTTTGCTCTCAGCTTGGTTTTCATCCAACAGCGGTGATTGGTACCATTTCAAGACCTTGGCTTTTCACACTTCAAAGGTGTGGACAAATGGAAGGAAATGTTTCCATAGCGTCTACTTCTCCTGGATTGGGCTCTTCTCGATCTCGGGAGAGGAATGGGGTGTTCTGGGTCGGGCCAGGATCCGACCCCTTCTGTCTGGCTAAATAAGATAAGCCCCTGTCATTGTATCCCTCCACTCCACAGCCCTGACCGCATCAAATATTCATGGGCCACAGCCGACTCTTAAGTAAACTGGCCAATTTGTTGCGGAAGACGTGCATTAAGATTGGCCGGGCCGATATGCGACTGGCCCCACAGGGACGGGCCAGACAGGGGGTGGGTGGCTGCCATTTTGGCGCTCCTGTCTCTATTGTTGCCGCCCATCGGAGCGATGAAGGACGGAGGAGCAGCACGTGGCGGCCCGTCTGACAGTAATGGGCTGGGTGTGAATAGAAGGGAGGGGCAAGAAAAGCAGGAATGAATGGAAGATAACAGAGGTCACCAAGAGCCTCCTTTCATCCAGACGCATGTTGAGAGTGAGTTAAGGAGGACGAAGAGGACAATAAAAGATAGAGGCGGAGTCATGTTTGAATGACAAAGGAAATGAAGTGGTGCGCTGACGGCTGCTGAGTTGTCTGCAGCGCATACATGAATGGCAACAACTTAACAGATCATATCACAGAGACAAACAAAAACACATGTAGCACCGCACACAAACACCGAGCGCTGCTTGACGGATGACTCATGCCGCATCTCTGCACAGCAGATTTCAAGGATAACCCATCTTCACATTATATTCCCCCTGAGGTTAGAAATTGATAAATCACTAAAGTACATTTTTATTTTGCTTTATGGGTGCGAGAAGTGGAGCAGCGACTGGGGATAGACACAACTTTACACTTGGCATTTCCCTGTAGGGCATCCAATGGAAATGAGCTGAGAAAGCTGTCTGTTCTGTTTGAATAAAAAGATAGAAGAAGAAAGAATAAGATGATGAAGCTCATAAAATCCCAGCTCGTAAAACCGCGGCACAGATCTGAGAAGTGAGAGTTCTTGACAGTAAAGAAAAAAAGAGATGGGTAGGAAACTGTCGATGGCATCGATGGGCAAGACGATCAGTTTCCAGGACAGAGACAGCAGGGCATGGTAAGGGGCTTGGCACGGTTATTGAGTCACTTCCACCAAGCAAATACGGGTGTTTGAAAGGGTGACCGGTTTACCGGCTGACCCCTGACAGCCTGTTCATCATCTGGCACCAGAGAGCCCTGGGGAATTGGCACGAGGCTTGCTGTGAATATTAAATGTGACATTCCCTCTCTTTTGCTTACAAAGAGAGAATAAAAAAGGAAAATGAATAAATGATATTGGGTGAAAACGGCCACCGTTAATTTCCTCTCCTCCTCTTCAACCTATTGTGAAAACTTACTACAAAAACTGTTTGAACCATCCCCTAACCAGCTTTCACCACATGGAAAAAAGCTTATTTCTTCTGTTCTCTGAGAAGTGTGATTCCTCCCTCAATAGGCTAAATGTTGAATGAGGCCATTTACATGCTAATAGCCATGCAGTGCAATTTTCTTATCATGTATGTAAATGAACACATTTGCTGGGTCTATGCTAGCCAAATATAAACAGTCAACAATGTGCTGACTTCATGTTAACGCTTCACTTTATTTATTCAGTCAGTAATTAAACACTGCCGACACACATGATTCCTCAATGATAGGCTCGTTAGCATTAATTAAATCTAATTAGAAAAACGAACCAGCATACCACACCTGTGGTTTCCGGATTTGTGCATCCAGCATCTGTGACACAAATTCCACTTATATGAAACAACCTACTTTCTATAAAATTAAAGACGTACAGCAGGCGCACGTGTGGGAGTCTTGAGGCCTGCATGCTGGAGCAGTTATTAAAGTAGGAGTGAAAAATGCACGAGAGCAAAAGAAAGGGTACGTATGAAGGCAGAGTGTGTGGGTGTGTATGAGGATTATTCTCAGCTCTGCCATCTGTAAACAGGCGGACAGGTTTGTTTCCAGAGTAATGAGGCAGAGAAGGTAAACCAGCATAAACAAAGTCAGCAGACAATAAGCTTTTGATGAGAATAATGATTGTATTTGTACATTTTGGGGTTATTTTGGTGGAAGTTGTGTTTTTCATGAGTGCAAGCTGGATAAAACTTGATTTGTGTGCTACTGTGCTAGCTTCATGTCATAGTTCATTGCAGTTACAATTTAACTTAAGATGGTTGTTTAAAAACTAATGTGATAGCTCAGGGGTTCTCAACCTATTTTGTTTTGGGGCCCAATTTTTCCTGTCCAAACTGTCACATAGGCTACTGTATTGGTGTAATTAATCTCACTCTATGTTCAGTTTTTTATAACTAAACCAAATCCACTTGCAGATAAAACTTAGTAAAATATGACATAATAAACATAAAACATGACAATATTAAAATATAACATCCTCACAAAGACATCATTAGGTGGATTCGGTTAACAGCAGTGAAGAAGCGCCAAAATATCTAAATCATTTTTTTCTCAACGAAATGGGGTCATTTAGATTTTTTAGATTTTCTTTATACATATATAAATTTGTTTCTGAAACTACATGACAAAAATTCTAAATGTAATGCTTGAAAACTATCAAAAACTTTATAAATAAGGAGGATATGGGTTTTTGGTAGATTAGGTTCACTGTTGTGACAAGGCACCTACATGCCCAAAATCAGCTTTTCCTGCTGAAATAATGCCAAATTTGCATTTTTAATATGGTAATAATTATAACTTGGTTATTTATGCAATGATTACAAAATCATCATGTTGATTTCACAGATTAATCCGACCCCCAGTTTGAGAACCAATGAGCTAGTGGCTAGCTGACTGTCTTCTTCTTATTGAAGTTTATTGATCAGCTGATTGACACATAGGCTACTTCCACCAGGTGGTGGGACCATTCATTGCAATTGGATAACAGCATCCCTTCTGTACTGAAAGTGTGCGCCAGTCCTACGCCCCTTATGACCCACAGTTATCTGACAGTGTCGGGTCCTGTCACTATGCCTCCGATTGATCATGCGCCTTGGCTACTTGGTCACAGGGATGTCCGTTTGGCTGAATGGTCAGTGCACATGACGGTCATCCAGGAGTCTGGGGATGAAATCCCACCCAGGCCCTCCGTTGCGTACTTGCCACAGTTACAAAACAGAAACTTTTTTGTGGCTTTCTAGGTGCCACTTGCGCCATGGTCCCACATTTGATACTGTGGTTAGCACCAACTAACATGCAAGTGACTGATACATAATTGCAGATTGCTTACATGCTAGCTGTATTTACCTTGCAGCATATACTCTGAAGACTTCCTGAAGTTAATCACATGATTTTTTATTCATGCAACTAGCATATCTAACATTGAGTTTGGGTAAGTCTTAAAATCATAAGACTAAAAACAAAAGACATTGGTAGCAGGAAATAAATGAGTTGGCTGACCCGGAATTTGGAAGACAGCGTGCATGTAGGTTATCATGGATGTATCTACACCTGAGTAAAGGTGCATGCGTGTGTCAGAGGTTTGACAGACTCCGAGGTCACTCCCATAAAAAGTAGAGGGGACACTGAGTGCAAGAAGAAATCCAATTAAGACCTTGGTACAGTCATAGTGGCATTTAACAAATAACTCTCCTCTGTCTCTCTCAGCGAGTGGTGGCACACCGCAGTAATAATAACACACTCACTCTAAGTTATAGTCTTATACTGTATTCTGTCTCCTATATGTCCGAGAGGAGTTATGTTTCTATATACTCCAGTGATGAAGGCATTTGTCAACACCTACTGTAAGGACTAATCATCTGTGCTTTTATCCATCAGTTGTTTATGCACATACACACACACACACACACACAGATCTAGACCCATCCATTCCCTGAAATATGTGTATTATTCCAAGGTGGGTTGAAAAAAAAAAATCAATGAAAAGCAATATCCTATTGGATTTAGTTTATGCCATCGACCTATTCCTGTGAGCTTGCACGTAGATCATCTGGGCAACGGTGAGTGGATGACCTGCTAACCTCCATCCAGGGTCACCGTATCAATGCTTGCTGTTGCTTCTGAGATAGCAGGTTTACCTGTCATATACTTTATAGATTCTCCAGGAAAAATTGAAGAGACTGTCCAATACAGAAGCGTCTTCTGGACATAGAGGTTGAATTTTTGAAAATGATTGAATTCTTACCCCCAGGGGAAAATAATGAGATGAAACAGTTTTATTGTCCTTGCATGCATACACAATCTTTGTGTGTGAGAACCACGAGGGGTGTCAAATCTTGAGTCACTCCTGACTAAATTTTGTCAAGATTCTATTGTTTTTCCTTTTTTGGTCATTTTATAGGTTCACATGTAAGAAAAAATAGCCAGTTACAAAAAAACATTTGACTTTTTACACACCCACAAACCTTGCAGATATATTGTTTTGCCTCTTCTCTCTGCTTTAGGATTTTTTATAAAACTTCATTGTCATTTTGTGTCCCTTCATTTTTATCTTTTTTCATATTTTAGTTGCTTTCTGCCTTGTGTTTGTATTGACATAGAAAGTATTGAAAATACAACAATAGACACTTGATTATGTTATGAAGAATGTTGTACTTACTTTAACAAAATTTAGTCAAAGCATTCGGGACAGTTTGGACTTTCTGACTATAGTATTTCTTAATATCATCAATATCAGTGTATCATTATGTAACTACCATCCCAATAACTGCGGAAGATGGAGGCAGATTGAATGAAAATAATATGTGTATAAAGTAAATCTTTGGGCTCAAATGTGCTTAATAAAGAGAAAACCTTGAGACTTTCAGACTTTCATTGTGGAACATGAGCGGTAAAGTCCATCCGCTCTTCAACCGAACTCATCTTTTCAAACATGCCGCTTCCTTGCAGACTTATTGCGTCATGGGCATTTTTAAACATTAGGAAATGTTCCGAATAAGTCAACACAGTCACGCTTTCCCTTCAACCCCCAGAGCATTTCCTTGTGCGTTCAGCCAAAACGAGGTGCCACAACATTTCTGCTCTTATGACATCGGGTCCAGCCAGTACATGTACGCAACATCTCCGAGGTAAAGAAGTGGAAAGCATGTCTGAGTGCAAACGGTATAAAGAACAAAGTCTGCACGATTACTGCTATCCAGAGCAAGTCTCAAAGGGGCTTTATTAATGTGAGCCCAAATAAAGAATTGATCTAAAAAGGATCTATGTGATGCACCAATGAAAAAAGAAAACGAATCAGTTGGGGAAATTTGTTCCTACTGATCAGTTTGCAACAGTGCAGTAACATGACGAGCACCTTAGAGGTAGAGTCTCTGAGAGGTAAAGGTGGGTAGAGGTTCAAAGATTTCTAAAAGTCTTTGTCTTCAGGTTGTGGAGCAGTATCAGAAGAATTTTCCTCAGTTTAAATTTGCAAAACTTTGACATATTCCATCATTTTCAGTACATAATATAAAACAATCAAAAGAATCTCAATACATTCTTGTATATAAGATACATGACTGAAGTCATAAGATCCTAAGATTAAACTGTGTTAAAAGGCATGATTCTGTGATGGAAATTACTGGTCGATTTTAGTCAGGAACACTTCCAAAAATCACTGTGAACACTGTCCACCACATGCAGGTTAAAACTCTATCGTGTAGAGAAACCACATGTGAATATGACCCAGAAACACAGCTGATCTCTCATTTAAAGCTGACACTCATTTAAAATGGACTGAAGTAAAGTGGAAAACTGTTCTGCGGCTACAAAGAAATCTAAATTTGAAATCCTTTTTGTAACTCCTGGACATCACATCGTCCACACTAAAGCATTAAGCTTGTCAGTGCTCATCTTGCATCTTTGATGGTACCCAAATGATCCAAATGGTAGTTAGTGTCTATAGAAGTGGTAAATTGCAATATTTACAGATTTTTAAAGTGACCATACAATGGCGGTCAAATAAACTGAGTGTGTAATTTATTTTATATGACTTCCTTTTGGATGTTAAATATTTTATCACTGACTTGCCTTTTTTATGTTGCTAGCTTATACATCTCTCATTTAGTCACATCTTTTGCTTTAGATGTAGATCTGTTTGTAGCCAGTCTCTGTCTCTTTGTGGTAGTTTGCCTCCCTATGGTGGAGCTTTTATTTTGGCCTCTCATTTGAAATCTCTGCATTTGTGTCTCTTCTCCATCTCATTTTTTTGTTTTGTCTATTTCTTGGCAAAAACAAAAATTCTGGGAAAAATCAGGCACCCTCGGGCTCCCTGAACTCGGCAGACATAACCCTCAATACCCAAAAGATCTAAACCGTGCCCCTTGTGTCAACTGTTTCTTGCCTTTTTGTCCCCTCCCACCCAGGTGTCTCTATAACCCATAAATTTGAACCCAGCATCTCAAAGTGACACGGTGGCAAGAGACCAACTTGGCAACTGGTGGCACCACTCGTCTGGGAAGATAATGAGTTCCCACAGGCCAGAGATAGGGCACTAAGTGTGTGTGAGTAGACTGAAGGTGTGTGTATGTGTGTCTTTCTTTGTTATTTAAGTATAGAGATACCATGCAAGCAAGAGACAGGGAAATTCTTTAAACTTTCAACTTCAAATCGCCCCAGTTTGGTCAACCCCCAGCAGGCTTTGGCTGTAATGAGGACTGGTTCTGCTCTCTCCGTCTGCTGCCCTCTGTCAGTTTCTCTCATTCTCCTTTTCTCTTTCTGTCTCTGCTCTCCACACTTGATGGTACAGACAACAGATCACCCCCAGGAGAACTGGCCCTAAAACATTATCCATCATGTTGACAGCTCAAGAGTCTTAAAGTGAAGAAAATATCATGTACTACATATAGATAAACTCCTCCTTCAAGCTTCCCTGCTTTCAGTTTTTCTTCCCTTCGACCAAGATCTTTTTCACGTTCCGTAACAAAGCAGGTGTTGAGGAAGACACTTTAGCTTTATCGTTGAAAGGTTGCAAGTTCAATAACTGGTTTTGAGAAAAAGAAGTTTTCATGATCTAATGGCGCCTTAAATCTATATCTGACAGATATTGGAGCAGTACCACTTTAACCAACGCTTAAGCAAGAATACTGCAATGCGAGTTGACAGGAAATTGCTGGCAGTATGTCACCCTGGCTGTATATGTCCTTGTAAAAATAAAACTGTACACATTTAAGTGTGGACAAGAGGGATGGGGTGAGACATAAATGATGAAGAAATGAAGGAAAGAGGACACGAGGGGCAAGGGAGTGTTAAAGAAATTATTGCTGTTGTAACTTCAATTTGCAGCTTTAAGCAAGATAAAGTGAAACGCCTCATTTAAAATCCTCTTAACTTTTGTAATAGAGCCAACAATCAAAATTCATCACATGAACTTAACAGCGTCTTTTTCAGTCATCACCTAAGGGCGCTTAAAATAACCAAGATGCAGTTTTGTTGTTTAATCCATATATATACACGATGCAGCAGAAGCCCTGACCGGCTAAATCAAAGGGCCATCAAACAACAGCTTACAGAATGGACTGAACAGACATTTTTTTAAAAAATATATCAAAGAAACTACATGTAAACACATAAATAAAAAACCATCATAAGGGAATAATTAGATGTAAAAGTCTTGGATGTTTGGCTATAGCTTTGTGTGTCATGCCCAGAGGCCTCTATTCCAGGAAAGAAAATACTATACAGTAACTGGTTTGGTTAAAGACAACAAACAACCTCCTGCTCTTTTCTAGATTTGCTAGAATGACGATTGCTATGAAAACCAAGACAATGATATGTGGTTTTACATACGATAATGATACATTTTACTATTGTTCCGTAAGAATCTTAGCATAAACTTGGAAATATCCACTTTATGCTCAAAAGAACTGAGCAACTTCCATCCCTTTGCAATGTGCCATTTTTAAAGCTATATCCTGCCCATCTTCTAGCTAACATTAGAAAAGGTATTAGCTTAAAGTTGGCTAACATGAACTAGCAATTTTCCTTTTTTTTCTGAATTTACTTTTAGCTAATTTAATGTTTGATTAAGGACAGCTTCATTAAATATATTATTTTCCCCTGTGTTCTTTCAGTCAATAATTGCAGTGAGGAAAGTATTTTAAATATCTGCTTATGGAGATACGAGAAAGCTAAACGGTTACCTGCTTTAATTACTTGCTCCATCAGGCGCCATGGTAACAACACTGCTGCTCAGCTTCCTGTGATTGTGTTCTTTCCCACACTGTTCATCAAAGCCTTTTTCCCACATCAAAAACTCACTAACACCAGCTAATGTTTGCTTTTTAAGGGCAATGAGAAACAGCATTAGCAGGAATTTACAAGCTTCAGCTCCAGGTTCACATCCTCAACGAGGATGCTGCACTCTCAGCTGCAAGCGTGAGCACAGTTCACGTTTTCTTTACAAACATGCACTTTTATTGACCATTAGGTTCGGAAAATAGCAACAACAATGAGAAAGAAATGAGATTCAGCAGCTGACTACTACACAGTAGATCAGTCTCAGTACTGCTGTGTGATGTGTATTCTGAGGTTCAATTAAAAATAATAAAATAGCCTTATTATAGCAAAACCACAATTATCAAACTTTGTTCCACCTAAGCTAGCAGAATTGTATATCGTGCAATCACTTAATGAACTCTTATCTTTACTGGAGTGGTAGTGATCATTTCATTTCTGGACCTTGGAGCATCAAGACTGAAAATGCTTCTATTGTCAGCAGGAAAGTATTTAACCAGCCTGTTTTAGTTGCTGTATTTATATTTAAAAAAGCTTTTTAAATGTTGTACAGTAAAAATGAGCATTTTATGTTCTTTAATCCACACAATATTGCAATGTTTAAGAGTCAATGGACTCAGAACTTTGGACTCCCAATGTTGTGTAAAAAAGTAATTCTGTTTACATCTCTGAACTTCTGACTTTTTGACACCAGTTCAACCTCCACACTTTCATTTTCCAACTAGCAACACGACAAACCCTGTACTTTTCAGAATGATGCAACTCATTGACATAATATAAATAATGAGGTCCAGAACTGTCCAATATGGACACAATTACTATGGATACCGGCCTTCAAAACCTATTTTGAACGAGTATATAGCATGAAATTAGGACAAAGTCCTAGCCTCGAGTTACCATCACTGGGTTTAAGAATTTGTAAGATCTTCGGACCCTTAAATTATTCTTCACCCTCAGCATAAAAAAAGCATTGTTGTCCCCCCTGTAAAAAAGTTTTGGTATAAATAAAACATGTAAAAAGTTTGAGAAAGTAAATGAAGTTAACATGCAAGAGGAATGCAGGACAATTCAGAAAAAGTGGGCCCGAGTGGACCTTGTGATTATTTTTCCAGGGTTTTTTGACTGCGTTCAACTTTTCCAAGGTCTGGGCTGGCTGTACAAAGGCAAAGCAAGAAGAGGGATAGCAAGGGGAATAAATGTGTTGAGGTGTGTGACGACTCTGTAAGAAATGATAAAGAGACAGAAGGAGGGAGCTGATTTTAGTGCACCAAGGCCGACATGCTTCGATTTATGGGGACAAGTGTATGTGGATGGGAGCGCATGTGTGTGTCCCAACTCTAAATATCCTCATTCTGCTGCTGACCTTGTATAACATCTAAAGACTGTTTGAATTCAACCAGTGCAACGACACTGTCCATTTCCAGTGGGTTTATTAAATGGGGAGTGATACACAGACATTTTAAGAGGGGCTTAAAAGACAGTTCCGCCCTGAAATGCTCTTATTCAGCGATAAATCTGCTACATCTGTGTGTGTAGGACTTATTTTTGTGATTTACAGCCACATTCTTTGATCTGTTGAATTTCTTTCTGACAAATAATTTCTTGCTGAGTGTTGAATGATATTGTAAAATAAAAGAAAAGCTTTCACTCGCTGACTCACACCAAATCGTGACATTTTTGACAAATTACATTTCAGACATGAAAGGATTCTCAACACTTAAAAACTATTGCAACATCGTCGATTCAGAGGCGTAAGAGAAATGCTCGAACACAGATTAAATTAACCTGGAAGTGCAAGGTCTGTTGCTAACACGAAAAGGTTTCAAGGCAGGTTTTCATCACTGATTCAATGTTCTGCAACAATAACAAACTAATAGAAGCAACTGGATTCTGCCAAGTATGAAAAAGAAGGGCAGTAATGTTAATAAAAACTTTTTTTCTGTAAGGTTTGTAGGTTAAAATGTAAGTCTGTTCATTGGAATATGATGCATAATGCACCAAAACAAAATTTTATGAAACGTGGTGTAGAACAGGATAATCAATTTTAGTGTAGATCCAAATAATTTGGATGAAAACTGCAAAACGCTGACCCAGGTGGCAGACACCCTTTTTAAGACTCTCTGAGCTGCAGGTACCTAAAATTTAATCAACGCTATTCTTTCTTTTTGTTAAAAAAAAAAGGAGAAGCTTATGGGCGCATTCGGACAGAGAGGTTCTAACGCAGTTCCTATAACAACCCATCTCGAGTTTAGTTGTCAGAACTACCCTTCCCCATCAGTTTGTGTTCACACATGAGGAAGGACTTTGAAAGGGGCCATGTTTGATGCAATCGTCTGCGAAAGACACAAATTTATGCCCCAGCAGATCTAATACTAAGCTGAGGTTTCTCATCTCTTTTATTCAAAGCTATTATAAAAGCTAGCTTAACAGCTTTCCATCATCACGGTCATATGTATCATGTAACAGAACAGCCCCCCATTGAAAAGCTGCCCTACTGATGTCTTGTTTACCTTTTGTTGAAGTAAAGTGGCGCAGCTTGTACTGACACAATTTGTATCTGTTTTTTCCATCTATTTAATTCAAAGCTATCATAAAGCTAACGTACCAGCTTTCCCTCCCTTTCCCTTGTTTACCTTTTGTTGAAGTGCACCCGGACACTTTAGTGGACGGTCGGTCCACTAAAGTGTCCGGGTGGCAGCAGCAGATTCTACTGCCACACTTTGCAGCTGTATGTGGGTCATTAAACTAATATGAAAATAATTGCTTTTGGACATTTCAAAATAGTTATTGATTCGGGACGTGCACCATTGTGATCGATTTAATAATGAATTGGTACACTCCTATTGTAATAGTTCTTGTTGTTATTACAATCTTGGTAAACAGTTACACAGGTAAACAACTGTGGGATTTTTAAATATGGCAGGGTGGAGGAAGTGGAGATCATCCAAGGGGTGTGGCTTGCCAGTTCCACCAATCATCAAACATCTATGTATTTCAGTTCCTGTGGAACCCTGAAAAGACCCTGCCTTGGAGTAAGAGCTAAAAAGGTTATAGGAACTGAGGTCCGAGGTCCCTAGTTTCTATATGTCCGAATGTGCAAAAAAAAAAAAAAAAAAACCCAAAAAAAAACGGCCTGGTTCCCAAAAAGGTTATAGGAACTCTAAAAGGTTCCTACAGTTTGAAAGCACCTTAGGTCTTATTTCACAATTACAATTTTTCATGAATCCTATAATGCAGGTTACTGGACACACTCATAGATTACAATTTTTCACCAATCTAATAAAGTTGAGAATAGTTATAACAACAAGAACTGAACAGAAAAGTAATGCTAACCTCCAGTTCAGTTATCTTTCACTTTTATCTTGGTGATAGCTAACTTATTCATCAAAACAATACTTTTTTCAAAGATAATACATCCACAGAAGATCTAGAGGGGTGCCAAATAGAAGTATTAGCTGATTTTTATTCGTTTTTTCTTTTCTTTTCTTTTGTTTTTTTTACAGAGCATAAATAATTGTTTTAACAATTTTGATGGATATAAAAAAAATATTTCCATCTGTATGCCAACGTCAGGATTCTTTGCTGTTAGCATGAGCTCAGGAGTTGTCACCTTGATTGCTGTATGAAACAGCATCTTGTGGTACATTTCTCAAATTCAAGCTGACAAAAAATGAAGCAGGATGACAGTGAAGGTAGGTAAGGGGGTCAAAAGCCCTGTGCAGGTTGCCATTTTCCTCCTGGACACACAAGTTAAATATGCAGTATGCTACTGCTAAGTAACAGTTAACTGATTCTGCAATGTTGCTAATGTTAATAGCGTAAGCGAGTATTAGTGTGACAGCTACTTGAAGGAATTAACTTGTAGCTATCACCTTTAAAGCTAGAGTTGGTAATCCTGTTTAGAAAAACTTTTGTTGTACTGGGTGAAATGGTCCTTCCATCCTGACAGTATCAATACATCATGTATTCATAAAAAGGAAGGAAAAAGTCAGACCTCTGTGAGAGCTGCTGTTCTGTAAAAACTTTGACCAAACCCCTGCCATTCGCACCGAAAGGCAGGGATTGGTAATTCGCAACCGATAGAAAGAACGAATCGATGTCTTTATGTCTCGTCTCTGTCCCTCCCCTCTCCCCATCCCCCACGTGACCCCCCCTGTGTCCCGCTCACTGTAAACAAATATAGCTAACAGAATTTTAACAACAAAACAAAACAACAGATAAGAATTAAGTTTTGGAGGTGTTGACATTTGCAGTGTGGACTTTTTACACTGCAGAAGGAGTTGGGGGTGAGTAGATTAAAGGTTTTAGAAACGTGGTTTGTCAGCTGTTTACTATCAAGCTAACGAGCTATCCACTCTGCTGTTATCGTTCACCTGCTTGTATAACATGACGCACGTGTGCCTGTGCTCTGAAGGCGTGGCTTCGGGTGATGTAGTTTTTTAAATGTTGCTTGCTCGAAGCTGTTTTTCCAACATTACAAACCCTAGCTTTAAAGGGACTTGAGGCAGGAATTTAAAAAAACCCAAACATAAATGTCCCTTTTTCTCATACTAATGGGTGATGAAGCGCTAAATACCAAAAATAACATTTCCACCCATGTTTCTCTCTGTTGCCTTAAACAGGCTGTGTGCTGCAAAATGTGCTGCAATTCGGTGTCCGAATTTCCCGCGCTGCCCTGCGGACGTGACGTCAAATGATGCTACATCTGCAGTTTTGATGCAGGAAAAAGACGGTCACGTTAAATTCAAACACTGTAAGCGATAGTTATGGATTCTTCTGCCGTCACAATACGATCTAGATCAACTGAAAGACACTAAAAAGTGTAACTACGAAGAAAAAGCTTAGTAAACAACATTATAGCTTTCCAGCTCTGCCATTCGGACGTGACGTCAAATGACGCTACATCCGCAGTTTTGATATAGGAAGAATCCGGTTGCGGTAAATTCAAACACTGAAAGCGATTGTTATGGATTATTCTGCCGTCAGCAAACGATCCAGATCAACTGAAAGACACTAAAAAGTGTAACTACGGAGAAAAAGGTGAGTAAACAACATTATAGCTTCAGTTTGTGCACACTCCCGTGACGGCTTGGCTCGTGGCTGCAGTTACCTGAAGCGTCAGTCGCGAGTTTCGTTTCTTAATCTTGCCTCAAGTCCCTTAAGGACTTTCATGCCTGATACAAGACTCCCAGGAGAGCTCACAACTAAACGTACAATATTTCATGTGTACGTCTTTTAACAAGCGACTTGAGATGCGCCGCCTCCACGTGTATCACGAGGGCTGGTTGTTGTTAAGAATGTCCAGCTTCAGTTTGACTTGAATTTGATTGGATATTGATTCTATTCAATGTTGATTTCAGTGCTTTAATATTGATTCACTTAGAAGTAGAAACTGACATTTTTAAAATATTCATTTCCATGCCCATGTGAACATACAAAAGGTGAGTTTAAATTTTGACCCGTACTGTATGTAGTATGTCAATTCAGTTTTTTGAGTAAAAATAATAATAAAAAAAAAGACATTTTGCTGTTGTAGGTATAATCTAGCATGGCCTCCATCCATACAATGTAAGTAACATGCACAATGCCCCCAACAACTTCTTCCTCATGTCTGGCCATAAATATTACATCTTTCCCATGGTTGGCGCAATACATTGTGGTGCTTGGCTGCAGCTCATGATGTGTTCTATAGTTTGTGATGAACTGCACACACATTCCAGGCTGCCCATGGTTGGTTGTGGCCAGTGTCGAGACATCCTCTGGGGTGACTGTCTTCATGTTAGGTGGTGAATTAATTCAGAGGATTTGCTAAATCGATGTTGAATTTCACAGGGAAATATTGTGATGCATCGATTACTCGATATTTTTATCCACAGAATGAATCACTCATATCCAAATTCCTCTATCGTGATCTAAAAGAGTCAGCTCATTATTTTTGGTAACATTTTTGGCTCACAAAAATAGTCCAATAGAACAATTTGTAATACACGTGTTTGTCCACATAGGTTAACATAGATGTGTTATGACCCCAGTTCAGCCAGGGACACGCTATAGTAGAACCAAATTAGCTGCTTTTGCTGTTTCTGATACAACTCTTTATTCTAGCTTTGTTTAAGAAGCTTTATCAACCAATTTAACACAAATGGTGGAAGCTGTCCTAAGAGTTTACACACATATACACAAGCTTCCACAAGCAATTTAGCTGCAGACCTTGTGGTACCACATTACATAATAGCAGAACCATCAAAAGACCAACTAATCTAGCAGCAAGCTGCTCAAAAACTAACACAGCTGCCCCAAATGGTTGTTAGCAGTGCAGTTAAATAGATGAGGAGCCGTGGGGATTGGTAAACAGAATGTTGAAGAGTCCAACAGGCAAAGGAAGGGAGGGGCATCCAGACCAAAGCAGCGACACACATTGTAAACTAAGGAAGAAAAAAGAAGGAAAAAAAAACAGTAATATCACAATAAAGATGTAGAAATTGTGGGATGGTAATGTAAGTTTTTATTTAATTCATTTATGATTTTTTGTTTTAGCCTTTAGACCATGCAAAGCAAAGGTGGAACCTGCAGCGTCGGGCATTTCTCTGCATTTCATGATTCAGTTATGATTCAGAAGGGTGCGATGTGATTAGAAGATGATTATCAAAGCATCTTCATTTGCATTTCTTTTTGTAAAGGGAGATTACGTAGCCACATCTCGTTGTATTGCTGCTCAGAAGTGCACAAAATAATGAAAAGGTTTTAATCTTGGTAAAAAAAAAAAAAAAAAAACTGTGATATATTTAGTTTGTAATTAGCTTCGAGTTGGAAGGAAGGCTTGACATGACGAGCTCAGTCATCCTCTGGTTGGCAGCATCTACAACCAGGTGTTTGCTATTTTTTGCTGTACTGGAAATATGTAAAGAAGTTTCTTTTTCTTTTTCTTTTTTTTTTGATAAAAGTCCATCTTCAAAGATGAATTTTGTTAACTTTTGCTTTCCTTATTTCCTATTTGCGCTCCATCAATATCAACTTTTTGATTTGCAAACCAATGGACTACAACTCCACGACTTTCTGAACTTAAGCCAGCTCCTTTGTCTCCTGTCTTTGATTATTGGACGATTTGATTAATCCAGATGTGCCTGACTTCAGTAACCACGAGGATAATGGTCAGACACTCCTGGTTTAATCGGTTTGTCCAGTAAGAGACAAAGGAACTGGCTTAATTTTAGGAAGAAGTGGAGTTGTGGATGAAGCCCATTCAGAACCTCAACATCTGCATCTCGATGCAACGAAGATTTATTCATTTTTCTTCTGCCAAGAATTCAGCCATGTATCAACAGAAAATGAAAGTGAAGTCTCTCAAAAGCATCGTTTCTAATGAAACTCTTTTACAGACTAAAAAATGTAGCAGTTTGACTGTTTTTGAGCTTTGATATGATTTTTTGCCGTGGACCAGTATAGATTTGCATATCCTCGTGAGAGATTGTGTTGCGCCATGCCTGTTTTTTTTTTTTTTTCATCCTTCCATTCTGTGAAATGATAATAATCCCCCAAAAGGATGTGGGATGGAGCTGAAGTTGATGTTGCAGTACCGTAAGTGCAGCTTAACATCTTTTCCCCAACAAATGTCTGTATTTTTGGAAAGATATAAAACATGCATCTCACCAGTTATTAGTTGATGGAAGGTGAGTCACACCTGAAAATGTTTTACTACCAAATATGTGATTTTACAGATTTCTATGGAGGAGCAACACATAGTAATATAAAGTAATTAAGCTGTACTATCAATGTACACTGTATAGACCTCAGATTCCACATTGCTTTTTACATCAAACATAGCAGCAGTCTAATGTGCAGTCAGGAAATATTCTGTACCGTGGAACAGACTTGCAGACACCATTACCAAAGCCTGATCCGGGCATAATGATAAGCTTACAGTGAAGTCAGTGAGGGGGAGGTGAATGCTCTATTCACAGCGGAGAAAAGGAAAAAACGAATCAGTCAGACTGTGACAGCAGAGCAGCAACCTTGAAACCTTAGGTGGGCGAGAGAGGAGCCTGAGGGGGCTTTATGTTGGTGCGCCAGGAAGGGAGGGAGATCACAGGCCTATTGCTGCACATTGACAAGAGCCTCCACGCGGGGACAAGGACACATGGGACTTCAGCTGTCTCCTGCTCTCTGTTAGTGACCCGCATGTGTTCGCACCTACTGCGCGTTGCCGCACACAGATGTGAAGTTCATTACTGCACGTCCTCGACTCAGAGCCTCGCATGCGTGGGTGTGCATACACATACAGACACACATTCGCCCTTTTTTTTTCTTTTTCGTGAAATCTTCCTTGTTATATTCTATTTTTTATGATATTTCTGCACATTTTCATTGATTTGGGAATGCTATATCTCCCTCGTTATGTTTTTGTTATGGTGATATGGCTTTTGCATTTGCACTCAAATACAAAGAAAAGAATATCATGCATGTTCCAACTGCTTTAACCTTTTTTTTTATTGGCTCGGGATTTGAAATGCCACCTTAAGGGAGAGCACATTTTACTTATTCTTTTAATGCTTTGAACACCGCAAACCTCCATTATTTTGCTGGTTTGGGTGTCTCACCTATTATACCTGTTGGTGATTTGCTTCTGAAGCATAAATTGAAATCTTTCACAGCATTGCCATGTAATTTTGTCAGGCGGCCTCAGCCTGCACATAGAGCCAGAATATGCACACAGACACACACACACACATCTCCTCTTTCCCTTTAGGATAGCATCCGCTGGATGAAAGGTGCAGCCCCCCGCTTCCCCACTACCACCACCCCCGCCACCTCCCCTAACCCTTCTTCTCTCTCCTCTCTCTCAGTTGTCAAACATCAAAAAGAAGGGTGCTGTTTCCAAAAGACTCACCCAGGGCTCTGAGGGGAGGGGTTGGGTTGGGTTTTTTTGGAGGGGGGTGATAGATAGAAGAGAGAACATGGCTGACATTCTGGCTGTGAGCCTGGCGCCTTATTCATGCCCCCCACACTCCCCTTGTGTGCTGGGCGAGGACAGGGTTCCACTGATTAGTGCGAGAATGTTCTAAAGAAAGAGAGAAGGTGCCAAACCGCTGCCTCTAGCAAAGTTACACAGAAAGGGAGAAAGTGCGTGTGCATGTGTGTGTCGACGGAGGCGAAAGAGAAAGCAAGAGATGGTGAGAGACAGAGAGATTGTGCGCTGTTGCAATGATTAAGTCATTTCTTATGATCGCCTTTGAGTATCTGGTCTTTGATGCTTTAAAAAAGCCCCTCCCACACAGACATCATTAAGGAACAGAGGAATTGTCTAAGTTGAATGAAGAAGATGAGGAAGAGGGAGCGGTGAGTGTGATGAAGAACTGGGGAAAGTCAAACAACTCATCCACAAAGATGCAACATGCCAGATTTGTATCACAGCTTTGGCATTTTGTTGCTTTGTTCTGTTGAACCAACACGCTCATTTAGCATGTTTGCTTAGCCGACAGCTTGGCTGCGTCATATGAAAAGTTTAACAATGTGCCGTCATCTTTTTCAATATGTTTCCTCCTGACAGTTTTATTCCTGTTTTATTTACAGGCATCATTATGAGAGCTCTGGCAGCGGCAGCAGCTGTGATTCATGATTATTACAAAATTAAGAAAGATTTCAAACTCTTGCAAAGTATTAGTAGTAATGTTTAAGTAAGAGTCATGAAAGATACAATTCAATCGCATAAGTCACATCACAGAAAACTGTACTTAATGGTCTCACGTGGGGTGTTTAGCAGCATCCCCCAACCTTTCCAACTCCAAATCCTGACTTGTTTGCTTATTAAATGTTGTCAAAATGTGACTTTTTAACAAAAAACTGTGACGCTGTCTTTCTCTATGGTGTTATTTTTGCTCTCCGTAGCATTAAAAGACGATGAAAATCATGTCTATGAACACAATTCAGGAGAATTTTGCTGTGAGACATGGTTGGACTCATAATGTAGGAAAAATATAAAATGTCATGGGAAAAACAATGTAATATATAGCAATTTATGAAGCATTCAAATGGTTTTTACCTCCAGAAAATTGTCTCCATTAGAGTCAGGTATACGAAAATGAAAAGTAGCATAATTCACAGACATACAGTGGATTAGATGTAATCTCTTCTAATGTGGCTGTTAATAGACTGGGGTAATGGCACCAATTGCAGGAACAAAGACAGCATGCTATCTGAAGATTTACAGTAGTTCTGCTAGCTCTGGTAATGAAAATGGTTTGTTCATCAGAAGAGCAGTAATAATAGTACTACCCTGTGTAAAATATTTGAGATGCTGTGAGAATGCAATCATTGTTTGAAACCAATTAAACCAAAAATCCAAATTAGAAAAATAGCACAAGGGCAAGTATTGACTGTGGAGACAGTCAATATTTACAATCTTTTAGAAAATTGATTTAATAATTATTATTTTTTCTTTATATTTCCATTTTAGAATATTTCTAGGAAAGGAAAATGAAAGGATTTTGTATAAAGAGGGCATTTGTCAGTTCAGTAACCTATAAAAGACTGTGGGGAAATAATTCAACAACAGAAGGAAATCTTTTTTTTCTCAATGTAAAAATGACAAATAATGCAGGGATTTTATCATTGCCATTCATTCGTGGGAATTGGAGAAGACAGAAAACTGAAAACTCCCAACTACCCAGAGGAAAATAATTTTGGAAAGGAGATCTCATAAAGGCCTCATTTACTTCTCTTAGACAAATGTGAGATCCACTCGAGAGCTAAATGAGACAATGGCTTATTTCTCCTGTTTCTCAACCTAGTCTCACTTTCAATTCCAAAAGAGATCACAATCATTTCTCAAATAATTCTCAAGATGTCTGAAGTCTCAAATAAGACTCCTAGTGAATTTTAGGAGAAACAAAAGAGACATTCATGAGAACGATTTGAAACCTGAAAAAGGCTGAGATGAGATGTCCTATTTGTCTCCTGAGATGCAAAAGAGACAGCTTTGAGCAGTAAAATTTTTCTCTAGCTAGGCCTGGGAATAGTTGTTATACTGAGGCACCTCCTTGTACTGCATTACAGTAAAAAAATACACAAGACATAATTCTGTACCTGACTGCAACAAGGATGCAGGAAATCCTCTTTAAAGGCCTCCTTCCACTGAAAACCCGTTTAACTTGCTCCTTCTGAAATACGGAGGGTTTCCCCTTGTTTACTTACACATGCTGACTTGCTAGCGTTGCGTTGCCCCCAGTCGGCTGTGCTTTCTCATCAGAGAAACAATACGAAGAGAAGAGCGAATCGGGAACTGCCTTGCACTTCTACGTCACATTGCAAATAGCGTATCCCACGTGGGGTTTCTATCTGTCCATTGGAAGGCAGGTAACCCTCCACTACACACTAGAAGTAAAGACGGCATGACTGTAGCTTCGGAGTTGAGAAGCTAATTAGCTAACTGTTTGTTAGCATGGTGGAACAAACTTGTTTGTCGGCTCTATTTCCTGTCTGTAACAAAATAAGAGCGGAGGGCGGAGCTTCCTTCATACACTGATGGGAGCCAGCCAATCAGACGGAAATTCATGAGAAGGACCCGGAAAAGCCTGCCGTTGGACCACAAGCCTCTCTTCTAGTATACAAATACAGCTGGATACAAAGATACCAGAAGGTTTTTTTCAACAGAAAAGATGCAGAATGCATTCAATAATAATGGAGAACACAGAAATATTAATGAAATGACCATGGAAGTACAACTTTAAAGGTACAGAATGTAAGAATTACTGACATCTAGTGGTAAAGATGTGTATTTGAAAGAAAAGATGTCTTCTTTCAAATGTCCTCATATTCCAAGCACTGTTGTGAATGTATGGTGGCCGTTAGTGGCCAAAATTCTCCCAGACTTAAAGATGTTTTCATCTGTGAATGGATCCAGTGGTCTCAGGTGTAGCTATGACTGTACTATGAGTCACTACTTTTAATGTCTTTTAAGATATTACTTATCCCAAACGGTACTCTAACTCCCATTAAACAAAGCTGGTAAAACAGTTTTAAAGTTCAGAGGGTTCAAACTCACTCACATTGTTCTGTCCATTCAGGGACACCGTAGTAAAAATGGTAGAACAAATATGGCAGCCTCCATATGTGCACCACCCAGAGAGTAGATATATATATAACTCATTCTAAGAAAATAAACACGTAACAGCTGTTCTAGTGCAGCAATTACACATCAATAGAAACACAGTTTTGAATTGTATATCACATTTTTCTGCCTCTGACCTTTGATTTTTTACACACTGTACCTTTAAATCATCATAGGTGAACCTATGTCACAGCTACATCCACATATTGCAAATGAGCATATTTTATTCAAGGAAAATATTGCTATATTTAGTAAGACAATGTCAAACCACATTATGCTATTATTAAAACATCAGGAATTTACAGTCAAACTAACTTGCTCTTAGTCCACATCAGACCTGCGACTCACTGAAAACATTTGGATCAATAGAAAGCAAAAGAAAAATGACATAGTGTTAAAGGCCTCAAACTTTTGAGCATAATGGATGTTTCATGACTAAATTCATTTGCTTGGCGCTAATAGCTGACTGCAATTAACACAAAGTTTATGTGTATATTCATGAATGAACTTGAACTACATGACAGTAGAATACGTGTACAAATTCTTACCCCAAAACTTAAGTACAGAGCCAACATCCTCCTTCATATATTGACAATAACTGCAAGCGGATGGCTTTTCGTCAGTGAGAAAGTCAGGAACCTTCTGGTTAATGTTGACATTTATGTTTAAGTTTATTTTGTGTTCAATCAAAGCCGTATATGTGCTGAAATAAGCTGCAGTAACATGAACAATAGTATGAGTAATGGCAGAGCCACCAATAAAAGCAATCTAATAAAGAGAGATCATTTGAAGGTGAAGGACAATATTTATTGATGCACATAAGGTCAAGTAATAAAAGATTTAGGCTTGTGATGAATGTAGGTAGGAAATAGGACTTGACCAGCTGGATCCAGATGCCGTTTGTGGCAGTGAAGCAGGATTTTCAAATGGTTAAAGCAGAGCTCAGATCAGACACCTCAAACAACTAGTTGGGGAGAAGGGGAGCTGGATAAAAGACATCTGATAGGCAAGGAGAGAGAAACGTCAATGAATTTTAAAGAGCAGATATCAGGGGTTGACTGGCTCGCACAGTACAGAAAGAATATGAGTGGATGAAGATGGTGAAAGCAAAATTTGAAAGGAGGTGAGTCTAAATGTGTGAGAAACTGGAGCTGAAAGAGAAAAAGCAGCCCTAATAATCACCCATGAATGAAAGCTGGTTCAAGGAAAGGGATCTTTATCAGAGAGCATATGCAAAAGCTTTCAGTTTCGTAGTCACCTCATAAATTTGGCAGCAATAGTGAGAAAGAATACAGCAATATTAGTAAAAGTACTAAATTATAGGACTTGGTGGTATAACAGTATCTGGGCTTCGGAGGCGAGCTGAAGCACAGCAGAGGGACCAAGTATATTTTTCTAATTTCTTGTCAGAATATCTCATCACACTCAAAATAAGACAAAATTACCTAAAGAGAAACATTTCAGTGAGATAACGGAACTTGTTTTAGGACAATGCATCTTATTTCAAGAGATCTTATCAAGAACATTTGGATATTCTATTGGCTTTTTTTTTTTTTTTTTTTTTTGCTTATTACAAGCAAAATAATAATAAAAAAATCTTGACCACTCTTAAATAAAAAAAATGTTGTTTTTGCTTGTAATGAGCAAAAAAATTCTGCCAATAGAACAAGCAACATTGTCTTGGTAAGATTTCTTGAAATAAGATGCATTGCCTTAAAACAAGTTCTTATATCTCACTGAAATGTTTCTCTTTAGGTAATTTTGTCTTATTTTGAGTGTGATGACATATTTTGACGAGAAAATTTTTAAAAAGCTGGTAAGACTTGAGTTTTTGCAGTGAGTTCATTGAGTCCTGCTGTGAGGAGTTTCTTCTCCTTCATTTAACAGAAACTTTGCTGGTGTGATCTGTGTGCCACTATCCTGTTCATATATCTTTGTAAATAATCATTTACCTTGGAACGTGGTCTAACTTTTGAACAATTTGCAAGTTCAGGATCAGATCTGGTATCACTCTATGGCCAAAATAGCTACATTCAGTCCTACTCACTGGTGATTGATTTTGGGTGGCCAACTATGAGGCTACCTGGAAGAGGTCATTTTTTGTAGCTCTCCCTTGATCCACTAGGGGCTGGCTGCAAAACAGAGCAAATCTCCATAGACTTCCATGTTAAAAAGGCCAAAAAAGGCAGTTAGCGTTTAGCCCAGAGTAAGTCAGCTGTCAATCATTTGCCCTGCGGCTCGGAGCGGCCTTGCCTTTGCCCATTTTAGTATTTTCCGGGAGTGACGACACACGTGACATGGCAAGATGGCGATGTTGGGACGCGCCCAACTGGCTTCACTTTTAGCTCTTCAAAGTGTCAGATGTTGACTTGCTGAGGAAGGGCCAGAAAAAAGGGAACAATAGCAACCTCCAGATAGCGACAGGACTCGGAGAAGAAAACTCACAAATGTACATATGTACAGATTGCACATTTGTCTGTAACGTTAGCCGGACTAGCCACGCTAGCTAGGCTAAAATACAGGTGAAAAGCTTGCGAAGGCTTTTCGGCAGTTTACAAGAAACAACAGTCGTCAATGGCGACATCTTCTCCATGTGGTTGTTTTGTTTATTAGTCAACCGAAGCATGATGAATGATGAAAAAAAGAAAAACGGCCGCAACTGTTAACTCTGTGTTGCTGCTGGATGTTGTTATGGTGAGACGTATGTGCAAACGTCACCACGCAGTCGCTTACGTGCCTGAACATAAATGCAGCAAGTGGTGTCCCCAAGATTACAAAGCCCAACCCCTTGTGGCTTCAATTCGAGGGTGTAGTGGTAGTGGGTGAGGGCTAGTGGTTGAAAGTAGGGGAACATTGGGATTGGGCCTTTGACTGCTGAACAGCACTTTAAATCCACATATTCTCCATTCAAAAGTCTGTAGCTCTATCTGGCTCTTGTAAAATATTGAATCATGTGATCCAGCGATGGGGGAGAACATAACCAATTTGTTTGTCTTTCTTTATGCTCTACAAGATAAAAAGGACAGTCTTAAGTCTGATGTTGGCTCTCTTTGCCGTCAAAATGCGAGACTCCCAGACTGACAGACACAAAGGGGTTATTTTTTTTTTTAGGTTTGTTGCAACTCCAGGAAGCTGCCTCTCCTTCCAAATTTGCCACTTGACAGTGATGGAGTGCCTGTCTAATACAATGATGTGTTAGTCCGCACATGTGCGCGCAGGAGTGCACTCACAAACACAACTGGGAGTGTGTTCAAAGACTTGCAGGCTTTCTGACAACATCATTAGTGTGTTTCTGTCTCTGTGTATTACATCTTCTTTCTTCTCACTCTTACTTCTCTCACCCTCTCCCCCTTTCTCTCTGTCTGTCTCTCTTGACAGGAATTGTGGAGAAACAGGTGGAGGACAATTCACAGAGAACAGACATCATACATTCCCTCTGTTACGTCTCAGGAGCAGATCAATGTGCTGGAGCGGAGATATGCTCAGCTAGTGGTGACAGTGGGGAAAGTGTGGATTATTTTGCCTCCGGAGAACTGAACTGAATCCAAGTCTGGGCCCATGTTGTACACTACTGGTCCCAGTGGAGCTCAAGATAAGTGTTCATTCCACAGCGGAGGGGTAGTGTCTGAGGAAAAACTTGCTTTTTTCAGACTTCTTTTCCTGTTCTATGCAATGCTAGCAATTTGTGCCCTCCAATTACTGGATGTGAACACAACAACTTAAGTTGTCAATCAAATGCCTCCTTACCTTGTTTGGATGCGGCAGCTGCTATCAAATATCATGTAGTTATATAACTTTTCCCCCAAAGCTCTGTGAATTTCCCCTGTTGAATTAAAAATGAAGACAAATGGCATCCAGATTCCATTTTTTTTTAAAGATAATAAGAACAAGTTTCACAATTCCATTCTGCACCGAAGCTCGGTCAGCTCTTCTCAGCTCTTCTCAGCTCATCCGGGCTTCATATAAGATGAAATAAGAAAATTCCGATGGTCAAAATTAGCCTCAAGTGAATAAACCTGCATTTAGTCTGAATATGTGCTCCATGTAAAAAGTACTTGCATCGGACAAAATTATACTGCTTGTGTCTTTCAAAGATGAGCATGATGATAAGTGAGAATCACAAAATAAAGATAACAATGACACGGCAAAGGGCGCAGAGACAAGAAGAAAGGGGAAGAAAGACAAGGAGGTAAAATTGTGCTCTTCACTGCTGGGCCTTGTGCCCTGTTCTCTCCACATGAGAGGGGGCCTCTGATGAGGTGTTGATTGCCTGTGGGCACAAGTGGTTTCTCCAAACACTCCAAAAGTGGCCTATCCTCTGATTAGATTCAAGTGTTATAACGACAAATAGGCCCAGACTCTCGACTATACATTACAGCATTGAGATAGACCTTTAGGCAAGAGCTTCCATTAAAATAGCGTCTTGCATTAGATTCGCATGGACCCAAAGGTTATTTTTAAAATGGCAGGAATACGGACATTTATATCCAGAGTAGCAGCTGTTTTTCTATATTCTACTGAAGTAGTGTGTTAAAGTACTCGCCGGTTGCAGTACAAGCAACAGCTGTGTGACTACCCACATGTTGACATCTAACCGATGCTGTTGAGCTTAATATTGCAAGAATGACATTATAAGAATAAGAAAGCTGAATTTATTCAATGCAAGAGTTCAGCAGTGCTGTAAGGACTCAAAAACCATACCAACCCTCCTTCATTCACATCTGTCTAGCATGTCATTTTCTGCGTATGGTATGAGTCCTTACAGTATTTCATTTGTGAAGATGTAGAGGTTTGTTTTAACTGTTTTTATGCAGATTTTACTTTTACTTCTTTCCCAGTATGTTTTACTATGCTAATGTATAAGATATAGGTACATAATTTAAAGAAAACTCTACAGTATAGAAGAACCACTTACCAAACACAAAATACTGATGTTGTTTTAAAATACAAAAGCACTTTAGCGAAAACAGAGAATTTAGAGCACATGACAAAAGAGAAAAAAACAAACATTTAAAAATTTTTTCATGTTTTTTGCTTGGTTTTATAGTGTTTTGCTGTTGCACCACATCTGTTTTCTTATGGAAAATGTATCGTGGTATGAGTCATATGTTTGTGTATATTGTGTTTTGTTGTATCCTGAGTGTTTTCTAATTAGTATGTTGTCAGATTGTCATGCGTCTGACTTTTGAAAAGTTGTTTTTGTGTTGTTTTGAGAAATGTTGCATGCATATATGTTTTGGAAAATGTCGTTATTTGGATTTCGTTGCTGTATTTTGTCAAATTTTGTGCTTTATCCGTCTTGGCTAACAAAATCTGACCAAGTTCTTAAAAAAAAAAAGTTAATAAATAGATAAATAATTTTTTCAAGGTGTGTAAAAAGTTCATTATATAATTTTAAAGGTGACAGTGACATAGAAAGTACACAACTCTGCCCCAATTTACAGTAAACCTGCACCATAACCAACACAAATTAATGCCTAAAACTAACCCTAAACAAGTCTTATAGAACTCTCAGAAATCACTTTGGCCTAGAGGTGAAGAATTTCTTTTTCTATCTTTACAAGAAGTCTCCATACATCAGTGTCCAGTCAAGCTTTGATCCCCATCATGAGCATAAAAACAAACACACACACCTGCACACACAAACTGTCTGCTGATTTACAGGCACACAGACGAGACATGAATATTTAACAGGCTTCAGTCTGCATGTGTTCCATATATGTCACTATGAGAGTCTCAAGAGCTGGTTGTAGGGCAGGGGGCTGATGAGCAGTGTGTGTGTACGGGTGTGTGGCGGGCTCAAAGTGGCCATCTTCATATATCATAGCTCCTCCTTTGCCAAGAGCACTGCTTCTGTCAAGTGTGTGTGATGAGCACCCACAAGACCTTTCCGCACTTCACCCCCATGTGTGCAAGTGTGTGTTGAGAAGAAGGGGAAAAGAAAGAACGAGGCGGAGGGAGCGTCGTCTGCTGTGTTGAGAAAGCAGGTCAGTGGGGTAGGTTGGGCTGTTTGTGTGGTTGGTGGTGGCCACCAGCTACACACTAACTAAAGTCTTCATTTCTTTCGCCATTAGAAACAATACTTTAGCAGTGCAGCAAAAATGCAACAAAAAGTACACATCATGACTAAATAACTGCAAAAAATGCAAATACTTCAGACAAAAATCACATTTTACAAACACTTTACAAGACATTTACCAATAACACAATATCTGATGAACATTAAAAAGAAAACCTTTCAGAAAACAGCAAAAGAAAAAACAATCCCAAATGTTTCAAAAGTCGCAAGAAAATGTTTTTGGAAGCTAAGTGTTGCATTTCGTTTGTGGTGTGTGCTTGCTTGTTTTCTGACATCTTGACATGGTTTTGTTTGTTGGTAATCCTTTGATTTTGGATCTGAAGAACCCCCTGTGAATATAGAATATCAATCCAAATTTTTTCAGAAGCAACATCATTTAAGCTACAAATAAAAACAAATACAATTGCTATAAGAAAGAAAAAAATGTCTATATTCAATCCACAAAAAAAATAATTAAATGGCTTGGATTAATGAGTGAGTAGCTTAAATAAACCCCCCTGCTGAGTAGATATCACACACTCAACTGCTTTAAACCCTTACTATAAATTGGAAGTGAAGCAACAATGACTTCCAGAGAGGCCGATATAAGATGCGGTTGCGTCCAAACTCATTCACACGTAAAGGGTTAATGACACGACTGGTGATGCATCACTTTCCACAACCCCGCACGGCAGGCAAACGACACCCCCTGCAGAGTCTGACAGTAGCTTGCAGCGGTCCATCGCCTCATGTCCACCCTCAGTGTGATGTCTGGCACTTGTGATGAGACATTCACACAAAAACCACAATGCTGCAAAGCCTCAAACACGACTGTCCCCACTGATCTGAGTGCATCGTAAGTGAAGCTGGTGGAAGAAAACAGCCACCATTTGGAACAAATGCTGGCTTGCAGGTGAGCATTGTGAGACTTAAATATATATAAATCTGTTCCATAAAAGATTTCCCCCCAGAAGTGGTCCCATCCGTAACCACAATATCTAGTTATAGCCTAAAGGCAACATGTAGCCATGACAACTTCGAGTATGGTGTTCTTGCATTGTGGCACTGCAAAAAGAATGCATTTTAGCTGTAATTCTATAGAGATCCAAGTTTTATCTGAGCCCAAACTGCAAGCAAAGTATTTTCTTCTTAGTGGTGGAACATTTGCTGGCCTCAACATCAGTTCTTATTAAGGATGGGTGCAGCCATTTTGACCTACAACCTCTGTTCTGTTAATATTGCAGTCGTCTACCACTGCTACCGCGGATAAGCTACATGAATAGATTTAAAGGATACTGTAACTTTCTGTTTTTCAACCTAGATCTTAATTCTAGAAGTTTATACGTGCATTTACTCACCGGTAAAATTTCTGTATCACTTTAACTCCTTCGGGCAATATTTAGATAAGTTGCCCTCTGGCATGCATACATACTGTATAATGGAAAAGACAGGGCAGCCTTTATATATGGCATTATCTGCAGCAAAACTCTTTCATTTCACCAATACTTTAAAGGAGTCCTATCATGAAAAATGGACTTTTAAGAGCTTTTCAGCATGTTACTGTGTTATTTCCACATAAAAAACTTCATTTAAGTCATTCTTTTCTTCATTTGTGCATATTTGAGTAATATATATGAATATTCAGGCCAAGCTGTAGCTTCCTCAAGATAACTGACTTACATCGGTACTATACACAACGAGGTGGCACCAATCACGAAGCGACAAACACGCATGCGCAGCATCGTAGCATGACGCCCTCTTTGTTGAACAGAAACTCAAAGAGAATCCAAACCTTCAAACTCTCTGAGGACAAAACTAACAGCCTGCAGGAAGATTTCCTCAGAGACAAGCAGCCATCAGCTAAAAGACGTTTGCTCCAGAGTTCAGGAGAAATTTTATTTTATTTTTTAGTTATTTATTTTGTCTAAGCTCTAGAGGACGGCAAGTTGGGAAAAATGTGTTTGCGTTCAGCGTGGGAGTTTATTTGTTGTACTGGACGAATCAACTTGCCAGAAGTGGTTGGATTATAACTTTAACTTTGTGTGTGAACTTCACTCCTGACAACTTCATGAATCTCAGGCAGTAAAGTGTTTTTTTCTCGGGGATTACCTCTGAAACCTGACGCAGTTCCTTCGATAAAAACACGCATGGACAGACAACAACAACGGTGAGTGAAACACATCTCTTAGCTCAATGCTACCTGTTAGCCTATGATTTATTCGCTAATTTACTTACTTGTCAGGGGTCTCTGTGGTACTTCTGTGGTACTGCATGTACTTCAAACTCCATATCAGACTCTGGGTCGAGCGCATACAGCTCCATAACAGGCTGCTCCATTTTATTCCGTTGATCGGAGTCCGATTATCCATCAATGTTTACAAATAACATCCATGTGAGCTGCCGGTGCTACAAACAATTCTGTGACCCTTCGGAATCAGTGTCTCTTCCGGGGCAACGTCATGAAATGGGTGTAAAACGTTGCAATTGGTCGAGAGCTCCACGGTTCAGTACAGTCAACCATCTTACTTCCGTGTTGGAAATTAGACGCAGACATTTAACACCAAATTAGTTTCTATAGTAGCGATGGGAACATATTTAGCTTATAAATGCCTGTATTTGACTTTTGGAACGTTTGAAAAAGAACGTTTGAAAAGCATGATACAGTCAAATGAAAGAACAAATGAGTAGGCTACTGTTGTCTTGTGAGTTCATGATATCTTTAAAGCCTTATGGCTGATTCACACCAGGATCATGGTTACGCGCCGACCTTCGTGGAATGTCATCTCACAACGGGAACGTGTCAGACGTTTAATTAGGCTCTGCCTCTCTGCATGCTGTGTCCACTTGCAGAGCAGATAACTAACGGAGTAGCCTACAGGTGCTGCGCTTCAGTTTAGAAATGTTGATGTTGTCCATGTGGAATGATTCAATTTTCGGCATTCTAAAGGCGTAGTGCTAATAATAAAGTCGTAGTGGGTTGCAACGGCTGAGTCAGTGTAGGGGAAACACTGGTTTTATTGAATTCATGGCAGCCTGTCTTGTCAGCATCTTTTTTGGTAAAGTGAAGCCAAACTTTGGACCTTTTCATTCACTTCCATCGTACCTGTGTTACTGGTGAGCAGAGTTTCTTGAGAGAGAGCAAAGTGAACAGGTGACAGCACAATAGCTGCCCCTCCCATCAGCCCCTGCAGCATGTGTGCTTGTTAATGTTTGGCTTCAGTTAAAGTTACCACAAAAGATGAATACAACCTTAACTTACCATTCAGAGGACCGATAAGGCTGAAGCTGATCGGTCTGTGTGGACCATGAGACTTGGCCCTATAGGACCATTTTATATCAGGTTGTGGTACCCATCCCTAGTTCTGATGTTTTACACTACTTTGAGGAAGATTTCCATCACGCTGCTTGTTGGGGTTGAACATTACAGAATGGAAATATGAAGCATATTAAAAGATAGTGAATAGGGGTTAGGGTTATTAGAACCTTATTAGTCGGAGGACTTGTCATTAACAACTTGAAGTTGGGCTCCTGCTTCAGCTATGTTTGCTAGAATTTACAGAGGCCAACTTTCTCCACAACTTTCTGTGGCTGATGGCTCCATGACGGATCACGCTGTGGGCAGCAGCTGCTGATGTGTCGGGGTGGGCACGGTTTCGGTGGGTAGGTCTATGTGGGTCCAGTTCATAGACAAAAGCACTGCAAAAGTAACCAGTCATCATCATCATCATCAGGCCAGGAAATCCTGGTGAATCCCTAAAACATGTTTTTCTAATTTCCCCTTCTGTAGGTCCTTCAGCAGCACCGATGCATCCATGCACAGCACTACGCACAAGTGTCCCAATGGTATTAATATGCTTAGATCAATCAGTGTGATTGCTCCGCACCTTGTCAGAATCTATGTATTAATATGGTAAATATATCACCCTGATGATCACTGGGTAGAGGAAGATGATAGTGAGAAAACTTTGATTTAACATATAAGTTTGCTTACGGACCTTTTTTATTTATTTGAAAGGTTCTTATAGTTTCAGCTCACCTGCACAGCATATATAAAGCTGCTGGTTTAAATCCTCTAAAGTCAGTTGATGATGATAATTTGATATGAAAGGAGAATTAAATGTTTAAGGGTGACAGGACATAAGTAGAACCTGGACGGGGATCAATCCCCACTCTCCTGATTACAAGTCATGTGCCAGGAAATCTTCCCGATCTTGTAACACCCTCTCCAGTCGGATCCGTGATTAGCATGGTCTTCAAGAAGAGAAAGTGCATCCATTGTGCCCATTACGCACGGCTGCCACTGCATGGCTATATGCGCGCTTTCACAAATCTTTCTTTAACAAATCATTCTCACCTTATCACAAGTGCCTCCAAAATGTGCGTAAGCAAGGTCTGTAGTTTTCTTACGCTAGTTTCTTTTTTATAAATACCAACTCTTGCGTAAGAAGTTGTGTACGCACTTCCAAGCCTGGATTTATGTGTAATCAACCTTTATAAATGAGGCCCAAGGACACCCAAAAATATAGAAAAAGGATGTGCATTTAAATTTTTAATTTGTCTTTTCCTTTATATTTTAATAGTGTTAAATCCAGCAGAACAAGGTTCATGACATGTTTTGCAGGCATATTTTTGGTCTCCAAAGTGAATGTAATGAACTTTTTTCCACGGTGTCAGAGGGAATTAGCTTGTAAAATGTTTTGATATTATATCGGTCGATATTTAAATTTCTGTTGGTGGGACAACCGGGCGACCACCACAAAATTATTAACAAAGAACCTTCAACGTATTTCTACATGGCACAATTTTGTAATTGCCTCATTATTGGCCTAATCACCATTTAAGCTCAAACACTATCTGGTTAGACAGAGAAAAAGATAATTTGTGCAGCTAACCTAAAGCCAAACAAAAGCAAATGTGTGAGTGAAATTCATATTGAATCTTCAACCTTTTCTCAGAAACGGTGATGACTCATCACCCTGGTAACCACGAAGGAGAAGCTTGATGCTCCCCGTAGACCCAACATGTAATTTTAACACATTACACAGTCCCAAAGTGTAATGCAGTGGTAAGAGGTTGTGATTTTTCATGGATTTCAACGAGACAACGGCTCTCATCTTTTAACAGGATCCAGCTGAGTCTAGTGGTTTCAGCTCAAGGACAGCAAAGGCAAAACAAGAGAACCGGAGCTCAGTGATTGATTTGATTGCAGATGATTTTGACTCTGATGAAGACAAAGTAGTATTGAAATGATGGTCTGTTTGCGTTGCTAAACCAGAATAAGTCAGAACGCTCCAGACCCTCACTGTTAGAAGTATGTATTGGTTTCAAAGGAAAAAAAAAATACAAGTGGCTCAAAACTGTGTGTGAAGTACTTGAGTATATGAAATGAATTAGTTTCCATTATTGCCTGTTTGAAATTAAACCAGTGTGATATCACTGTAGTTGTATTGGATCACATTACCTTGTGAGATGTTCCCTGTTATTTCTGCAGACTCTCAGCCTGAATGTTTATCTACTCGGTGTGTAACATGTTAATGCAACCCCTGTATGAGAACAACCTTCACTATGTGGCAGAAACAATCATGCGATACATTGCCCTCGTCCGTTGGGCTTCGCTCCATTGTCACAAGCTTCTGTTACGGAGCAATCTATAAGTACTTAGCTGCTAAGGAAATTAGCCGCTCCAGCGGCTGGAGAATGGAGAAATCATTGTGGGGTCTGGTATGCTTCTGTGCGCCTGTGTAATTGTATTTCTAACAAATGTGCTTGCAAAGTAGGGGGCTCTAGACCTTTTTCTCCTTCCAACTTCTCCTCCTTCACCCCCACCCCCTCCCCCTCTTAAGTAAAACCTCCTCGCAGCCCCTTAACATGCAAGCACAAGCTAGCCGGGCACTGGGACCACGCCAGCACACCCCAGCCAACCTCATTACCGTGTGATTATGCGAAATCAGCAGAGGGGAGCGAGAGAATCAAAGCCGCCACTGGAGATGAGTGAGTTGTACAGTAAGTGTCCCTGCCCCATTGGATTGGTTGGGGAAAGATTAGAGAACTCGCTCCGAGAGATCAAATTCTTTTAGTTTGCCTCTCTCTTGGGTGTCAAAATGAGTTTCGGTGATGAGGCCGATGTCGAGGTCTATCCTGCGGTTGCTGTGGGGATAAGAGAAGAGCAGGTTTGCGTAAGCTTAGAAAATGAAGAAGATCCTCACAATGATAGCCATAAAGAATTCCGGGGCCATTGCAGAGAGGAGTGGGTTGGAACACCGTCATTTATATTCAAGGACAGCTGCAGCAGAGGAGTGGGTGTAAAATCGATGCAGAGGCTTTACTTCGTCTCATCCTTACTTTTTGTTCATGCTGAAAAGATGGCTCTGTGTTCGTTGATGCTGTCTGCAACAGTAGCTGAAATGATGTTTAGGGAAATTGAACACAGGGATGTCGAGATGACAGGCTACTGTGCACAAATTTATACACAAATGCAAGCACATACACAGAGCAGCCATCAGTGCTGTGTGAGATAACAAGGCCATATTGAAGATGACCGGAGGGGTGGAGAGACGGAAAGGAAAGACGAATGAGTGAAAGGGTAAAAAAAAAAGTGGTCACGCTTGGCTTCCGTTTGCCATGTAGCTGCCCTATCTCTGCTGCACTGACCCTCTACAAGACTAGCTCCACGGCTTATCAGTGCTTTCCTTGGTCCCTTGGTCTTTCTCCCCTGGCGCCACGTGGAACGTGTTGCTAGAAACATAACGCTAGATATAGGTTGAGTCATGGAGCGGCACTATCAGCTTCGGACATGGAGCCCATTGGCCTGGAGTCATCAAGCATTTCAAGGTGTGATTTAAAAGTATGGACTGCTCTTTCCTTCAGGCATAGACAGACATATGTTTGCAGAGTGTAGCCACACACACAAACGCACACTCCAATATCCTCCCTGAAAAGACAGTTATGAGTTTGCCAAAGTAGAGCCTTTAATTGAAGCAATATTGCAGGTAAAGAGCTCATTTATATGTATTTCTGTAGCCTAAAGCAGCTGTCCAGCACACACGCAAACACACTTGCACACAAACAGATACACACATATGCACAATGGCAACAATACTTATTGAAGCTGACAGGGGCCTTATCCCCTTAATCCAAATTTACATACATCACTTCCGTTTGGTATTCCATCAAAAGCATTACCCCCCCCCCCCCCCCCCCCCCTCCCCCACCACCCTCCCTCTCATGCAAATAACCTCAACACTGGGCTTAGTGTCTAAACTGATCCTGGTGAGGCTTTCTGTGCGAAGCCCATTTGGACCAAAGGGCTGACATCCGGAGCTGCTACAAATCCAATCAAGATGCAGGAAATAAAACACTTGCAAATTTGAGAAGATTTCAACATCAAGCTTAGAAAGTAAATGTGTGGGGCTGCATGATGATAGAATTATTTTTCTGATGTGTCTGCAAAACAACAAAACCAGTGCAAACCCTCTATTTTTTATTTTCACATTTGCCACCACTGATTTACGTCCATTGTTGAAGTCAAGACCATAAATGGTGAGGAAACAAAATATGTTTGACCTACTTACAGGTGTATTACTCGTGGTATCTATAGTAGAAATCCTCCTTACTCCTTATGTCAAAAACAAATATATGTCATCCCTCCTGTGGAAAGAACATCTGAAAAACTCAGGAGGGTTTTTAACAAACACCAAATATCTGTTTTCCAAACCCATCCACACCATCAGACAAACTGCTGCGTCCAAAGGACCTGCAGCAGATTGCTGTCTGGTGTATGAAGACTATGTACAATGGCATATGCATTAGAGATTCCAAACAACTACTCAACAAGTTAAGTCAAGTCAACTTATCAGGCCAAGACTCAGCTCTTTTCCTGCATCTTGATGATAAAAGACACATTTTTAAAGACTAGTGTAAAAATCTTGCACAGAGAAGACAAACAGTTTGAGAAATGTTCACTTGACAGAGGAGGTGGGCTGAGATATTACTTTTCCCTCACCTAGAATAGCACCATTTCCACTATCCCAAGTTATTGACAACTCCTATTTTCACTTGAAGCCAATTTATAGTCTCCACCAGGCCCTTCAAATGGCAGCCCACGGACCACATGTGGCCCAGCCTATGGTTCTGCCAACATAGATATAAAAAGAGTAAAAATCAAGACTTCAGAAATTTCTGCATTGCTTGAGGAAATTCCTGCCGTTATATTGACCATGAGTGCAACACTCATTAACCTAGTGAGCAGCGCCAAGATCCTTTTGTAGCTGTGGGTGGTTGTTGCAGCCACTGTCACGACGGCTGCACACCGGCTACTACCACTTTCAGAATAGTTAATCGGAGTTACTACTGCTTTGAGAATAATAAAAACATTGCTGCATCTTTCAGAATGGTTTAAACATGCAACCACATTCAGAAATTTTGCAGCTCTTTTCAAATTGGCTGATTCAGGTGACAGCCATGGTGTTTGTGGTCACTATGAGCGGTTGCAGTCAGTGTCTGACTGACTGTCTAACTGACTGAGTGTTCGCAGCCACAGCCACTGTTAATGGACATTTGGTCGCAGTCACTACCATAGCTGTCAGTGTTCACCATGAACATTTAAACAGTACTTAAAGGATAAGTTTCTTTTTTTTCAACCTGGACCTTAGGAGTTTATACGTACACTAATTCCCTAGTAACATTTCTGTATCACTCTGACTCCTACGTGAGATATTTAGATTTTTTCGCGATCAGCGTATGTACATATAATGGGAGGAAGCGGGGCAGCCAGAGCGGGCCTCTATATAAGACATTATCTGCTGCAAAACTCCTTTAATTTCATCAATATTTTATAATGAATGAACAAACGAACCAGTACCATTGAACTGTGACGTCAGGTTTTGCTCTTCGTTTGTTATTGGGCTCGTTCAACACACTACTGGCCGCGTGCGCGTGACCGTGGTAACGCTGAGATCCGGAAGTAGCTTACTGGATGAACAACAAACCCAGCACAAGTCATTACTCCTGCTCTGTGATGGTCGGCTAATCGGATTGCTATTGATAGCTGGCCAGAGAGCAAGACACCGCTGCATGCCGGCGAACAGATGATACCTCGTCAAGGGGGTGCGCGACCAGTAGTGCGTTGAACGACCCCAATAACAAACGAAGAGCAAAACCTGACGCCATAGTTCAATGGTACTTGTTCGTTTGTTCAATCATTCGTAAGTATAGAAGAAATTGAAGGAGTTTTACGGCAGATAATGTCTTATATAGAGGCCTGCTCTGGCTGCCCCGCTTCCTCCCATTGTATGGACATACGCTGATCACGAAAAAATCTAAATATCTCACGTAGGAGTCAGAGTGATACAGAAATTGTTACTGGGGAATTAGTGCACATATAAACTCCTAGAAATGAGGCCCAGGTTGAAAAAAAAGAAACTTATCCTTTAATGTTCGAGCACATTTCATCTGCGCCAGCTATGCAGGCTGGACCTGAGACATAGTAAAACTCCACCTTACCTCCAGCTTTAGCCCTGTTAAACATATAGGTCTGCAAATCTGGCCCAACTGATTATCTTAATAGGAGCCCTGCTATATGCAAAAGATGGATACGGAGCATTTAATCTATCTTAAGCATAATTTATGTGTGTAATTTGGTTAGTTTTCGGAAACCCTTTCAGATGCTTAGCCTGACGACACAAACAGCGCAAAACTACCGGAAACCGTGGGTGCAGTGTTGAGCACTACAACTGATATGTGACCCACGAACAGGGGTGTCAAAATTTGGGTAGAAATAGAAAGTACCAACCCTGTCCGGCAGTTTTTCCAACCAATCACTGAACCAGCTGGGTTTAATTAGCTCCTCTCCCAGGTAGATGAGCTCATTAGTGAAAACAGCTGTTCTAAATGTACTGGCAGATCCAAAAACATGGCAGGATTTGTACTTAAAAACTACTTTTACTTCTACTTTTGACACCTCTACCCATGAAAGGAACAAAGAGGAAGCTATGGTGTACTTAGCTACAAAGACCACCACCACCCACGCTGTCTTTTTATATGTCTTTCTGAGAATGACCATGATCTCCTCCAGTGTCACCATGTTTTTGTCTGGGACTGACGTCAGAACTTGGAAGTGAGCTCTGAACTTTGCCCTGCCCTCCGGTGGATGTGGAACACATTGAAGTATGAGGGCAGAGACGTTTGAAACAAACTTACGTACATAAAAGGATCATAAATGGGTCTTTAGACTCAAGTAAAACTATAGACAACGGTCACTAATGACATTTCAGGTGAGTCCACAATGGTTGTGATTGCCAATCAGAAAAAATGATTTCCTTTTCACATTTGAAATGAATTCACTATCCTGGATCAACTGCAAAAGACATTTATGGACACTCAAGACATCCCTGACACCCCACTTCATTCAGTCATGCCCTGATCAAACAAACTGAAAGTAATCCAGCAGCCTTTTGAAATTGTTGACAACTCTTGGACATAAACAAGGGTCAAGTTTTCAATTTTAGGAATCCATTAGAAAAAGTTCTTGAGATCCAGCTGGAAACCAATTACATATGATAGAATTTAAATACACCATTCAAAGCAACGCTTACACTGTGCTCTTTTGGGCTGTTTCAGTCTCAGTGTGACCGTATCAATAATGTGTTACAGCTGTAAGGGATGTTGTAACAAATGTGGTTTGTGCTTTTAAAATAGAGCAGGACACTCATTGTCCCAATCACTCATTAGCAAAAGCATGGTTCATGCCATGAATTATTTGGTGTCCCTAGTAGCCCTCCTTGGGACATGCAGAGGGGGGTGTTGCTGAATCAATAGCCATAAGGAGTCTGGCTCCCGTTTGCTTTCAAGATCTACAGCCGAAGGACCCAGTCATCAAAAGTTAATGAGCTATTTAGATCATGCTGTTTCTTCAGCTCACTACTGAGAAAACACTGCTGGACTGGGGAGAAAAGAGCCCAAGCGCATGTGTGTGTTTTCATTCGCTTTATGTGTCTCCTATCTACAGAGGGAGATCGGCAGCTGAGAGGGAACAAAGCAGTGGTTATCATGAATGTGCAGTTGTTCACGCATTGTTCGGCGCAAATGCTTGACATGGGTTGCCACCCTTTTTCCTGGCCAGTATTGTGAAAACAAAGCTTCTTTTTGATTCCCAGTGTTATGCTGCGGTTCTGCGGCACATAATTTGGCTCCAGTTATCAGTCCAGAGAAAAACTTGGACACGCACATTCACTGGATAGCAATTATGAGCTTAATCTAACTTTTTCCCATTTGTTTTTAAAAGTTTTTTGCTCCTATAAAGATGGTCTTTTGTGAGTCATCTATCCTCTCTGCTCCTTCTTCCATAATATCATTTCACCTCCCTTCATCCTCATTTTCCACTTCCCTTCCCTTTTTCTTCCGCCTGGGATCAGCTAACAAGGCCTAATGCAGACGAGACATGTCAACAAGGAGCCCTGCCAGGTTCCCTTGCTGGCTGTTTTCCTGGCTGCTAGTCTTGTTTGAAGGGATGGCACATAAATGTTGCAAGGAAAAAGATAAGACTGGCCCATTCCCAAAAGGACAATGGGAGAATGGGATGCTCTCTTTATTTCTAAGGCAACAAAATGGGCAGCAGGAAAGGAAGACATGGACATTAAGAATTAACCTCACTCCCAAAGTAGCCATTTTTAAGACCTGGGAAATGAAATGTTCCCCAATGGACTTATAAAATATATATAACTGAACCGGCAATTCCCATCCCACGTGCTCAATATCACCACTGTGGAAGCGAGCCATAATGTATTGTAAACTTTATAACAGTGCGGCTTGAAATTCCTGACCACCATGTCAGTCAAGCGGTATTGAAAGGATGAATCAGCCTGAGGTGAGCCAAGCAGAGCATTGATTTTTCAGGTTGCACCCAGTGGAGGAGGTTTTATCTGGTGTGTTCTCCACAGCTGCACATTAACCTCCAACTTTCTTTGAAATACTGCTCAACCCCAGAGGACTCAAAATCTCACCAGTGGTGCCTAATTGGTCAACCTCAATATTGTCTTGCCCCTGCCAGTCTGCCTGGGCAGTTCCTCATCTATCTGCTTTGATGCTTTCTCTTTGCCTGTACTCTTCCCATAAAATACTAATCCCGTAGCTTGAGAATCAGGCGCCAGAGGTTCAGAGAGAGTAACAGACAGAGGATGAACTTTGGCTTACGGTCGGTCTTGGAAAGACTTTGACATAAAACCTTTTAGAGAAGGCATCGCTGATCTGAAGCTGAAGGGCAAATCTTTGCTGTCAGATACAAACTGCACATTTACAGAAAAGAAAACAAAAACACTGAATTGGCTCATGTAAATGTTTGTGAGTGGAATAAAAAGTTGAGCCATTGTTAATTAGCAGTCACCATTGTGGGATGTAAGGAAGCCTCAGTGAGAGAACCTGCAGGGGGGGCGTGGTGGCCTGGTGGTTAGAGAGGTGGACTGGGGGCTGGCCAACCCAGGTCAAAGTCCCCCAGACTGCTAACAAAGGTGAGCCCCTGAGCTAGACCCCTAACAATAGTTCCTTGATCTATAGAATTGAGTTAATAGAAGAGAAGAAACTTCCTAGCTGGGATTAATAAATAAATTATCCATGGTAGAGAGAAAAGACTCCCCCAAAATTATGGAGAGAAAATGGACTCAAAGTAATCGTAAGATGATTTGCAAACTGTAAACTAAGTTGTGGGCAAGTATGGGTATTTGTATGTGTAAAGGCTACAGTATACTTCTCTGACTGCGTAATGCGTTATTCAACTGCGTAACCACGGAGACCACTCGAGCCTTCATGGTTCTCCGTCATGGTGCCAGATACACAGTGCAATTTCCCGCTCCATCAGTAGAGGTCGCTACACAAGACAAGCCTAATCCAATGTTTGACGTTTGGTGGTTATTTTGCTTCTGTTTTCAGTGAGCAATGGTGTCCGAGAGAGAAAGGCTGTTGTTGCTGCAGCAGCTGAATGACATTGAAACAGAGATATCTGCACTTTTGATGTTAAAATAGAGACGATGGAGAGATTTTGGTATTTCCTCACTTCTTCGGCCAAACGTTCTTTGGTCGGACTCATATCTGCGTCCATAGGTTCGTCCCTCTCTATTAATGGTCCATGATTATGAAGCAAATCTCTTGCTTTTCAGGCTTATACTCGCCGTTTCTCAATCTGCGTACGTGTGCGTACTTGCGTGTTCGTGGACTCGTGAAATGTCATCAGCTGCGATCCAAGTCATGTTCCATTTCAAAGTTTGCTTCTCGGCAAATACGCTGGAAATTCCCGGATGAAAACTTCCTCTGCACATTTTACCCAGCACGCATCAGAAAAGACTCGCGTGTATTTGGCCAGATATAAATCCCAGCATGCACCTGCACACGGGCGCAGCCTCCTGCCCCCACCTCTGCCTCCGCCTCCAACAACCAAACCCGAGCGATCATTTCTATTCTTTTCTGTTGGTCTTCATCTTTTATCTGCAGCTCTTTCTCCAGCTTTCCTCTCACAGCTGTTTTGATCACATAATTATGATCCGATTGCCCATTTAGATGAATGTGCTTATGTATTGAAAATAAATATAACTTACATGTTGGAAACAAAAACATCCACCCTGTATGATTATTTTGCAGCAGTTATTTTGATTCTTTGATTTGTTTCAGTACAAATACTACATCTCCACAACAAAAAAATAACCAACAGCTGGAGAATAATACATTATTTTCATGTTGACAGGCAGATCTTGCTCACTGCTGCGCACGCGGGTGGTGATGTCGCAAGTTTGCGTTGTCTAAAGGCTTTAAGTATGAAGAGTCCATACTTGTGAGCTCCACAAGTGCGGACTTCAAGTACGTACCAACGAGTCTGTACTCATAAGTTCACGAGTATGCACTACATAAACTAGGGATTAAGGGACGGCCACTGTCTGTGGTGAGATAGCTCAGATCAGGTGATGTGTCTTAGGTAAGTCTGATATTTCTTTAGAGCTGGATTTTTTACAAAAAAAAAAAGACTAAATTTGGTGCATAGAAGTTAAAATCTGACAATCAGTAATTTATCTCAATGTTAATTTTAAACTGGTTTTAATTACGCTTTTGCATGAATTTACTGAAGATCTACTCCTCCAACATTTGCCTTACTTGCTGGGTGTATGATTATTGTCTTCAACAGTTCAGTTTGTCATGCTTAATTCAAGCATTTTTCTTTATTGGCTCTGATCTCTATCAGAAAAAAATGCATTCCTTTCACATATCAAGCTTATAAGGCTTATGAGGCAACAGGAAAGCTGACATCAATGAGCTCATTGCCAGGGTTAAAAAGCTTTGCACACCTGCACAGCTGTTTTTGATCCTGGCTAATTACAAAGCTCAAGTTGGAGAGGCTGACTTGTGATCACACTCTGCATATTTCTTCCGTTTAAAATTGTTGCATATATGAAATACATTTTGTAAAGAAAGAAGTGCAGCGTTGTAAGTTTATTTAATGAATGAACTACAATTCTAAAACTGAAGAGAAGGAGATTTTTTTTTAAAAAGAAAGGGGGGTAAGTTTCTGCTGTGTTGTAATGAAATGTGTCAGCTTTTCGTAAGCAAAAAGCCCAAAATATAATAATTAGCAGTTACATCTGTGGTCCCTTTTCGGCTACTGAGGGAGAAAAGATGCTTGACAGGCTGGCGCTCACTAGGGATGCTCACTGGTCACTGATGAGCGCTCTCCACAGGACTGGAGCAACAGTCACTGAATTATTGAACATAGCAGCATCCCTAAGGTGAGGCGCTGCATGGAAGTCTTCCGTCTTTGGGCCTGACAAAGAGAGAAGAAGCTCGATGAAACATGGTGGGACGCTTACAAGCCATCCGTCACGGTACCTCCCTGCTCACACAGAGCTGCGATTGGATTTCCAGCCGGGGGGATTTGTCGTGTCAGGCAGGAGAGACGCGATTGAGCAATACTTCAACAAGATGGTGTGATAAGAGTAGCCATGATTGTTTCTGCAGTTTTCCAAATCTTCATGAATTAAATATATTTTTCAAGCAAATCTTAAACATATGTCACTGTTCTTTTAGCAGCGGTGACATGTGTATGTGCATTTATGTGTAAGAGTATCATTTCTATCCAGAATTGGAGCTTGTGTGGATCTGTCTGCTTCTGCATGTCAGCATTATGACATGGATATATGTGCAAGTTACGCGTCTGAGGCTGTGAGACTTAATGTCTGACCCAGTGCACCAGTTGTAATACCATCACAACTCTCCCCCTGTGCACCTGTTTTATTACACCATATACCTCTGATCCTCAAGCTGCATATGAAACCTGAGAGCAAGTCCCAGCCTTTGATTTACATATTGATTCTTACACACTTCTTTTCATACAAAAATGTGCAGGATGATTCGAGTTAGACTTCAGATTCGAGCTATTTATTGCACAAATAGTGCTAAATGGTTCCGTTGAGGAAAAGGAGGGGAAAAAGGGACTTTTAAAGAAGTGGATGAGTTAAAACTTCAGGGACTTTAGATGATCAGTTGCACTGTGAATGCTTCCTGTAGAAAAAGCAAATTGATTGCTGCTGTTTACTCCACGCAAGCTCTTCTTGCAGCACTACTGGATCAGTGTTTTGGGTAATAAAAATTTCAGGAAAAACAAGGACACAGCAAACATGGGGAGCTCAGCTAAGCAATAGCTAAGTTAGCTAAGTAAGCTTCAGATTTCAAAACAATGATTATTGTCTAACCGTCTGGAGGTATTTATAACCATCATTTTACTGTTGAATTTAAAAATCGAAAATTTGCCTCCACAGATGCTCATGCATTTGAAGTTGGACCAAAAAAAAAAGTCGCCAACAAAAAAAAGGTTAAACATTTAACATTTCGTTGGACCGCCTTTAGCTTTGATTGCGGCAGCATTCGCTGTGTTTCCAGAAGCTTCTGCAATGTCACCAGATTTATTTGCATCCTGTTGCATCAATTTTTCACCAAGATCTTGATGATGATTGTAGAGTCTGACCACAGCACATCCCAAAGATTCTCAATGGGGTTCAGGTCTGGACTCTGTGGTGGCCAATCCATGTGTGAAAATGATGTCTGATGATCCCTGAACCATCTTTCACACTCTGAGCCTGATAGATTCTGGCACGGTCATCTTGGAATATGACCGTGCCATCAGGAAAGAAACATCCATTGATGGAATAACCTGCTCATTTAGTATATTCAGGTATCAGCTGACCTCATTATCTGAGCTCATTCTGTTGCTGAACCTGGACCTGAGCAACTGCAGCAACCCCAGATCATCACACTGCCCCCACAGGCTCATACAGTAGCACTAGGCATGATGCTGCATCACTTCATCTGCCTTTCTGGCCACATTTCTTCCTTGAAGATGATGGGTCCCCACTATCCTTCCAGTTTTTAATAATGCGTTGGACAGTTCTTAACCCAATTTTAGTAGTTTCTGCATCTCCTTAGATGTTTACACCTCTTGATGCCAATGATTTGACCCTTCTCAAACAGACTAACATCTTTTCCACGACCACGGATGTGTCTTTCCACATGGTTGTTTAGGAAATGAGAAGCAAGTCATTGCACCAGTTGGGGTTAAATAACTTGTTGCCAGCTGAAAGATAATCGCCCATGCAGTAATTATCCAATAGGAGGCTCGTACCTATTTGCTTAGTTAAATCCAGGTGGCGACTTTTTTTTTGGCCAGGCAGTGTAATTACCTTTGATTTTACAACCAAATAACTGTGTTACCTTCAGTTGTTTTGAAAGTACTGTATACCTAAAAAAAAACAAATTCAAGAAATGTGACATCACTCTACAGTATGTCTGTATCTGACATCTTAAAAATTCAATGCTGCCCCTTTAAGATGCCTCCATGCCCACTCATAACAACACTCTCATGCTCTGGTGGGGCAAAGCTTAGCAAGGAAGAGGGAGGAGCTCCGCGGTATTGGAGGTGCTTTGTGGTAGCAGCCATTCTGGCAGCCATGTTGGTTTCCACAGGAGATTTTGGGATTTCTCAAGTATGTGTAAATAAGTCAAAATAACCCCCGGGGCATGTTTTACAGGGAGGGAATGACATGATAACATAATAAAAAGTTAAAAAAAAGTCAATTTTGCATGCCCCCCCCCTTCAATTTTTGTTAAAACTACTGGCCAGTTTGACAGGAGATGAATGAACTAAACAATTGTAGGTTACCTGTATGTCTTGACAGTGGTATCCCCACATTTTCCATGACTGTTATTCCATAACGTAACATGCAACCTGACAAAAATTCAGTGAAAGTAATACTTTTATTCTGGACTCCTCTAAATGTTCTGTGGATGTTTTTTTTTTTTTTTTTTTTTTTTTTTTTTTTTATAGTTTTGATGAAAAAGTTGTAGTTCTTTAAACAAAGTAATGGTGTGTAGAAAAAAGGGGAAAAATGTGGCAGTGCTTGGACAACCTAAAAAAACACAACTAACAAGTAAAACAAGGAGGTCAATGACAAACTTAAAGGTAAGAAAAATAAAGAGATGTCAAATTTGAAATTTTTCGTGACTGTTGTTTGACAAAGAAAAGCTTAAGCAGGGCTTGCCCAAGTCTTTCTGGCACCCTAAGCAGAATTTTAATTACCCCCAACCACTTTAGCACCACCAGTGCTTAACTTTCACTAGTGCTTGATCATTTCACAGTCTGGAAATGTAACACATTATTCATTTGCATTATTTGTAATTGGTTTATAGCATGCTGGTGCCATTCTGGCTGTGGTTTTTAACCATACCAGCAAATTCAGAAAAATGCTGTAGTATTAATTTGCACTTTTTAATATGCAGAGTATTGTATGCATGTGGCATACCAAATTTGTATTTGGAAGTAAAAAAATAAAAACACCAGCAGACAAGAAAAGACAAATTTAAAGCAAACAATTTAACTCTTTAAATTTTTTTTTCTTTTCTTAAAATTTGGAACAGAGAAACAACAGTGTGCAAAGCAGGCAACTGTCCTTTACAAAATAATTTTAAACTTTCACTTTCTCATCCAATAGCTGGGATAGGCTCCAGCAACCCCCGCGACCCTGAACTGGATGCGGTACAGAAAATGACTGACTGATGACTAATGGCTGACTATCTCACCCATGACATCTTACATAAGAAAACTACAAAGATGCTGGTGCCTCTACTGTGCAAAAAACTGCACATGCAACAAAAAACAGAGCCAGTATGAATTGATTAAACTAGTTTAATTTGCATGTCAACCTCAAAATATCATGACTGACATGTAACCATATATAAAATCCAATTCTTTCTGTGTGTTTGTCGTGTATTATCAATTTTATTTGAATTATTTGAACATATATATATATATATATATATATAAGGATAAATCTTGTATTCAATTAAAGGCCTCCTTCCACTGAAAACCCATTTAACTTGCTCCTTCTGAAATACGGAGGGTTTCCCCTTGTTTACTTACACATGCTGACTTGCTAGCGTTGCGTTCCCCCCCAGTCGGCTGTGCTTCCTCATCACAGAAACAATACGAAGAAAAGAGCGAATTGGGAACAGCCTTGCACTTCTACGTAACATTGCAAATAGCGTATCCCACGTGGGGTTTCTATCTGTCCATTGGAAGGCAGGTAACCCTCCACTACACACTAGAAGTAAAGATGGCACGAATGTAACTTCGGAGTTGAGAAGCTAATTAGCTAACTGTTTGTTAGCATGACGGAACAAACTTGTTTGTCGGCTCTATTTCCTGTCTGTAGCGAAATAAGAGCGGAGGGCGGAGCTTCCTTCATACACTGATGGCAGGCAGCCAATCAGACGGAAATTCATGAGAAGGACCCGGAAAAGCCTGACGTTGGACCACAAGCCTCTCTTCTAGTATACAAATACAGCTGGATACTAAGCAACCAGAAGGTTTTTTTTAAACAGAAACTATGCAGAATGCATTCAATAATAATGGAGAACACAGAAATATTAATGAAATGACCACGGAAGTACAACTTTAAATTTTTTATTTCAGGGTCACAATTGGATTTAATTCTTGATTTTCTTTTTCTTTTTCTTACAGCAGACAGGCCTATGTTACTTTTGGATGAGTCTAGTCTATGATCCATGGTTTTGTTCATTACATTTTTCAGCAAACATAAACAAATAATTAACAATAAAAAAATACAATCAATAAAATAATTCTATAATGGCAATAAGCCTTCAAGTGTTTCAAATAAGAAAAATTGTGCTCAATGCTTTTCATCAGCATTGGAAATGCCAGCAGCCAGAGACATAAACATTTTTTATATTCATAAAGTTTCAACAAAGGCACCGGAAATTATACAGCAAAATATAACCGCACACATTGCAGCACACCCAATTGGAGTGAAAGCAGTTTTATGGCCCATTTATGCTCCCTTACTTGTGTAAATGACACATCCTTTTCATGTGTCGCCATGCATGGCTACTGTACCTTCATACTTCCATACGTCTTCTGCTTTCCCATGGTTCATCAGTTTTTCCACTAGGCGGCAGTGCTGCCTGTCCCTGTGCTAAGATATGAGTGTATTTTCGGACACACTCGCACAGCCTCTCCTCAAAATCTCCATTCATGTCTACAGATGCTTTTCTGTGTTTGGCATCTTCTTTCTCGGGTGCTTTTATTGGGCTATTTGGCCCTGGCGGTTTTTGTGTTGTTTTGTTCCAGTTCTTGTTCTTCTTCTCTGGTGTGTTCCTTTCGCTGGCTTCATATCAGCTACAACAGCTCAACACTAACCCTGCGGTTTCTGGTGGAATTACATCATCTTCTGCGTCGAGTGACAGACCAACAAGCCCCTCGAAAATGCACCAAATTATGCGTGTAACCGATGTAGATGACGGATGAAATTGCCCATCCGTCTTCTGCGTCGAGCATTAAGCATACGATGTAGCCTTTAGGATTCACGGACAAGATGATGATGGATCACCATCGAAGAATACCATAATTATAAGGCTATCTTCAAAGCCTCATGGCAAATTCATATCAGGCCCATGTGCACCTCATTCCAGTTGCAATGCGGTTTTGCTTTGATGTCTGCAGCTCACGTACTCATGTAGAGATGCAGGGACATCTGACACGCTCCCGGCATGAGCTGATGCGCTGTGGAGGTGGAAAGAAACCTCAAAGGGACGAGAGGCAGGCATTTAAAAAAACCTAATGGGTGATGAAGCACTAAATACCAAAAATAACGTTTCCACCCACGTTTCTCTCCGTTGCCTTGAACAGGCTGTGTGCTGCAAAATGCGCTGCAATTCGGTGTCCGAATTTCCTGCGCTGCCCTGCGGACGTGACGTCAAATGATGCTACATCCGCAGTTTTGATACAGGAGGAAGACGGTCGCGGTAAATTCAAACACTGTAAGCGATTGTTTTTGATTCTTCTGCCGTCAGCAAACAATCCAGATCAACTAAAAAGTGTAACTACGAAGAAAAAGGTTAGTAAACAACATTATAGCTTCAGTTTGTGCACGCTCCCGTGATGGCTTGGCTCGTGGCTGCAGTTACCTGAAGCGCCAGTCACGGCAGTCGTGAGTTTCGTTTCTTAAACTTGCCTCAAGTCCCTTTAACGTTTTTTTTTTTTTTTAGAAAAAATACTGTTAAGTATTCATCTCCCCATGTAAATTAACTGTTAATGCTAATAAACTGTAATTTAACAGTATAAAACAGTATTTTCTGTCAAGCGGTGGAGATGGCAGGCAGTGGCACTACATTCCTCCACAAGTCCAGTCACTATCCATCAGCATTTTACTGGTAATTGTGGAATTATGTTTCTGTCTTGATGATACCACTTTTTTTTTAAATCAAACTTTTCACATTATGTCTTTTTTAAGTGACAAGATTTGACAAGAAATAACAGCAGATGTGCTATAAAATTACAACACTGTCCACTGTTATCCTTTGGGAATATGCTGTAATTCAAAATACGGTACTGTCCTGTTAAACATAAATTGCAGTATCTGCATTGTAAAATAACAGTAAAATACTGGCATCCCTGCTGCCAGTATTGTACTGTTATTTCACAGCGAAACTTTACAGGATGAAATTAATAGAACGATAAAATGTGCAATATGTAGTTGCATTAAAAAAAAAAGAACAAGAAAATGGAATGTGCCAGTGTTAAATAATAAAAATCAAGGTCTTAAACTTCATTTTATCTAAAAGCTGAAATGGAAAAAGAGTCTTCCATGAATCTTTCTAATTTTCTTAAGTCTGAGCAGTTTTCATGTTTTATAGATAAGGAGCAGCTACTGTGAAGGCACAATCACCTTAATTTTTGTAATTGGATCTTGGCACATCTAAAAGCATGTGATTAGTTGACCTCAGTGTTTTAGCTAAGATATAATGCTATAAAAGTTAAACTAGAATGGAGCCAGACCATTAAAAGTCTTAAAAACCAACAATAAATTTCCAAAATCAATTCTGTAACAAACAAAATGCTGGGGGAGTCAGGTCATCACAGTCTTATGTGCTCATGCTTTTCTGTTGCTTTGCATAGATAAGTGGCTGCATTTTGTACTAGGTGCAGTTCATAGAGACTGTTCAATTACCACAAGGAACTAATATGACCGCATCTGAAGGAAATTAAGGCATTAAGGGCTTTTTCAAACTTATTGCAAGATAGTGTCTAAATCTTGCTAAAAATCTGGGCTTAAATCAATCTGTTTACCTCATTTCAAACATATAAAATTCACAAGTTTATTATCAATCTCTTCATCTGATTAAATCAACCAAATGGCCCAGGACAAGTGTCAGTTATCTAAAGACTCTGGGTATCCAAATAAACTATCCCAGTTTGTTTTCACTACAAAGGCACAAGTTTAAGTTTTACTTTGGTGGGGACAAGTGGTCCACAGGGTCTCGACAAGTTTTTTGTTTCACTTATGATTGATGTTTACTTGCAATATCACATAACTAAGTCTGAATACGACAAGCAGAGGGACAAGAACATTTGGTTGTTTGATTTTGTCTAACTAAATACTGTGCATGCTAGGGAGAACTTGAGGATTACTGGATATTGGTAGGGACATCCCTACTGCCTCTACCCAAATCTACTATATTTCACTGAGATGAAGGACGTGAAACTCATCCTTCCTTTAATTTTATCTAAACATGCTGCAATAAATTTTTGGTGATTTTACTTAAAGCCCCTCCCTCCTCCCCCTTTTTCCTTCTTCCTCCTTTTTCTTAAGATTCTCCCTTTCTTTCTTCCTCCTCTCCCTTTCTGTTGTTGTTTTCCCCCCCCCCTCGTTTTCTTTTCTAGAATTAATAAAGAAAAGAAAATCTGCATCAGCATCCCCCTCTCCTTCTAATTTTATTACTTATTTCTCCTCCCTTTTTTTTATCTCTCTTAAAGAAACAACCCCCCCCCACACTAGAAATAAAGACAGCACAAATATATTTTCAGTTTTGATAATAATTTTATCTATTTTTTCTTTATTATCGGGACAAAATTTTTTTTTTCGCCCCCTTTCCTTTCTTTTTGGAAATAAAAGCGAGGGGCGAACCCCCCCTTTCCCTCTCAGGGGAAGCCAATTATAAGGAAATTTTTTATGAGGAACCCGAAAAAACCCCCCCTTTTACCCCACCCCCCTCTCTTATATTATAAATATACTTGGATATAAAAAACCCCAGGGTTTTTTTAAACAGAAACGATGCAGATTGCATTCAATAATAATGGAGAACACAGAAATATTAATGAAATGACCATGGAAGTACAACTTTAAAGACAGATAGTTTTGAATGTCAGTGTCGTGTAAGAGAATCTCCTAGTTCCTAACAGTAGACCCCAAATGTAACATATACGACAACAGAATAGGGCCCCAGAGTGAGCTTTGATGAACTCCATATGTGCATGAAGAATATCCTATAAGTGGATTTAGAATCTCTTTTTCATCACATAAATTGTAACCACTGTCACACAGTAGCTTTAATAACATGTTGTTCTTACCATTACGGAAGGACATTATGATCGACAATGTGAAAAGAAGTAAGAGTCTGGCACCAGCACAGGAGCCTTTTTCCTGAACTACAAGTTCAAAGGAGACAATTATAAAACCTTTCAGAACTAGACTAAAACTTTTCAAAGACCATTTTTAAACAAGAAATTTTGTAATTGGATGAAAGCAGTTTTAGAAGTGAAAAACCTTAGAATTTGAGAGAATGGGAAGTCTTAAATGCTTCTCTGTAATGGCTGTGTGACAGTTGATGGTCCTGTCATTGCCTCCAACTCATCAAGTGCCCTGGCTACAGAAATGTCCCTTTGGTTGAATGGGCAGCAGCAATGCTCTTACCCTGGAGACTAGGGTTCAAACCCTGTCCAGGCCCTCCTTTGTCCTGCCATGATCGTTTTGGTGTAGAACAGGAAAGCATCTGCATGATGGTTGCCAGCCAAAGATGTTAATAGCAACCAAACTGAAAACTGGAACCCCATTTAAGAGAGGCCAAGCATTGGTTTTCTAACCATGCTAACAGTTAGGTGAGACAACAGATGATCAAATGATTAAATGTATATTTATTTAAGCAGTCAGAGTGGCAGCTCAAATGAGAAGTCAGGAATACCGGCAGCTACTGCACTGTAAGTATACAGACTGTATCATTAATGCTGAATGACTTGATAGATTCTAGAAAAACAAAAGCTGCCATACATGTGAAGACCATTTCAGGGAAGGCTTTTCTTACTTTATCAACACAAAATAGATTCTGCACATTTCACCAGCTCAACTCTAATGGTGTGTTCAGACCGAAAGCAATTTTGGTGCAAAAAATGTGCTTAACGCCCAAAGTTGGACACTGGTCCACATTAAATTAGACGGTTGATATCCAGCATCAAAAACACTGCAGACGCCCAAGACGCACATCTGAGTGAAATGGTGAACCCATTTGTTTTCCATTGCTCGTGTCTTTGTACAATAGTGGATGAAATTGAGCAAGTGACTTGGCTTTATTCTCTCCACAAGGCCAAAGAATGACGTCACCAGGTGTCTGCGCTGTTGGATTCTCCAGATTGTTCAGAGGTGTTCTGAGTTTGGTAAGTTCATCATTTTCTCTGAGAGCTGAACTCTGATGATTGCCGTTTTAGTGCTACTTCTGTCTGACCCGGGTCCACTTTGATGCCCTGCTGTCCCGCATTAGTGACCTATCACCTATTTCAATTAAATTTCAATTGTTCCTGTCTTGATACCCATAGAAGGTTTTGTCAGAAATGACAGGGTGCACACAAGCAGCCACAACAGTTTATCTTGTCTATGTTAAGTGAGATAAAGTTTCTTCTTTGTATTTTCGTCCTATCAGAAAATACGTCACAACACAGAATTGCTCTGATTGGTTGATGCCCCACATCAAGCTGCAAAAGTTCAGATTTTTCAGCTCTGGTGTCCGCTGCCTTGGGTGCACAATACATGTGTTGGATGCTCAAAATTTCAAAACACAGTGCCAGACACCCAAGGACATGTGGTCACATAGACTTTACATGGAATCCAGATGCCCCTTAGGCACCTGTCGTTTTGGTTTGAATGCACCATATGAATCCAGGCGCTAAACTGGCAGCCACTGGAAACGTTAACAACATTATGAGACAAAAAACTGTTTGCAGCTTGTTTATTGAAGAATGAGCAAACATTTCACTACCAAAACTACATCAGTCGGTCTTTTGACTTCCAAAATACTTGCATCAAGTCTTTAAAAGATTTTATTCAATACAGAGCTAAGCTTGTGTGAAAGAAGTTGAGGAAAGATTGAAAATATGCTAGTATTTTTCATATTTTCAATATTGACATGAACTCTGTTTTATTTATTTGCCACACAACTTTTCTACAAAAGGATTCATCCACCTTCTTAAATCACCAAACATCCATTGTTCTGTCTCTTAAAGTGATTTTTCTTATGTTGCATGAGGTTGCCACTTCTTTCTCGCCTCAAGCAGATGCAGCTATCTCACCTATCCACAGATACTTTTCTTCTTTTGCACAGTAACAGAGAAAAATAGACAAATACACACCTACTCACATGTATAAACACCTTTCTCCCCCACCACCCCTCCTTTGAGTCCCATGTGTGTGGTTGCATCAGCAGCAGGGCCTCTGACTGTTGTCACGGTGTGAAACATCCCTGTAGCCCCAGTGGATTTAAGCAGCCCTCTCTGCCTGCACATGAGATGCAAAGCACCCTGCTATCCAGCCAGCTGCTTTCCACAGGTGTTGTCAACAGACAGAGGGTACAAGAAGAGGAGGCAGAGAAACAAACACAGAAAGACCTCCCCTTACACGATGGAGTGCGGCTCACTGAGGCTTAAAGATGCCTGCGTTGGTATGTATTTCCAGCAGAGCTCCTGCTTACTTTTACAGGCTGCAGCTGCATCACAAATCGCCTAGCAACCACACCTGGCGTCATCATTGTGACCCACAGGAGATTTGAGAGCACAAAAACACTGAAACACTGGCTGGATTTATAAATAATTAGCAGGCTGGAGGGGGAAATGATTGTGTTTGCAGTCATTTCATGAGCAAACTTAAACAGTTTGGTCAAGTAGATTGATCATACAGAAATAATCAGACCGGAATTCATTATACTATTTTTTAGAAAAAAAAGAAATGACAAAAAAGGCGAAAGAAGGTGACAAGAAAGTGAAGGATCATGCGGTAATGTGAAAAGTCTAGTCACTCCTCATTTACTCCTCATGAAGAGTAGATCTTCAGGCTTTCTGAAAGTTTTTCAAGGGGAATTTCTTGGACTTTTGCTGCTGCTTTTTCTTCCCTAATTTTAGGCCCAGTCCCTGTTTCTGACCATTTCCACAGGACTAAGTTCTTTTTTACTTTATACCGCATTTTTCCCATGAGTTAGGAACCTAACTCATGGGAAACCAAGAAACTCAAGAAAATCAACCAAATTTAAGCTGCATCTTTTGGTATTTTAGAAGTAGTTGCCCATCACAGATTCCCATCATTGCTCCCTATTCCTTTAGTTGCATTTAAACTTGGCACAAAAAGTAAGGCAACTTGGCTTCCTCCAGGATTTGGGAGTGGAGAGGATAGAGCGGCCGGCCTGCAGTCCTGACATTTACCATATTGAACATTGCTGCATCAGCTTGGGCATGATGTTTATACCAGAATGACACAAATACTGGTTGAAGAATGGGATGGCATCCCACAACAAGCTGGGTGCCAGGCTGTAGTGGCTGTCTATGGTTCTTCCCCATGCTGCTGAGGCCACCGTTTGTTAAGTGGATAAATTATGAAGTTACCAGTATGTCTGTCTTAAGTCTACAATCATCAGATCAAATAAACAAAGGCAATCAGTTAATAGCAGAATCAGCTGTTTGGCATTGGTAGAGTAGATTAGGGAAGTTTTTAATAGTCACAACCCACATGCTCAACTTCCTTGCTCATCCCATAAATGCATTCCCCTTTCACAAGTGGCCACCAACCCCAGTCCTTGAGGGCCGGAATCCTGCCGGTATTAGGAGCTTCCCTGCTGCAACACAACTTTTGATTTATGCAGAGCTTGACATCGAGCTTTGCATAAGTTTGCCAATTGATTGGAATCGGGTCTTCTAGTTTGCTGATTCGTTAACAAGAGCTGGCCCTCCTCCAATCTTATTGGTCAGTGCATCACCAACTGAACTAATGGCCGACGCCGATTACATGTTTAATCGGCTGAAAAGAACACCAACAGTATTGGTGATGGCTGCAGGTGGCTGATGACAGAACACTGACTCACACCCCCGACTTCAAGATTCCATGACGACACCAGATAATGGGCCTGGGTGTCTCCATTTTAAAAGCAAGCTCTCCTGTGGTATAAGATTTATGCCAAGATGTACTGTAATAAAAAAATAATCAACCATACATGATTTTCCCCACTTTTTGTACTAAGTTTAGAAAAGATGCAAAAGATTACACAGCTTGACAAACACTTTTTACAGAAGCAATTTAATTTCCTAAGTTATAAGCTGAAATCTTAGCATTTCTCTATCAAACTGTGGCTTTTTAGGTTTTATTGTAGTCTCTTATTTGGGTTTTTCTGTTTAAACAGCCTTTGAGTTGTGGTGGAGTCATCATTGTGTTTTTTCCCTGTTCACATCACACCCAGACTTCAGTGGCTGATTGCCTGCCCTGCTACTTATTTGTAATTAGTTCAGTTTTGATTAGTGGTGGGGAATACTCGCCGTTTAGGGCCACAGTCCTGCAAGTTTTCTATTATTCCCGGCTTCAACAGACCTGATTCAAATCAAAAGGATCAAATGCCTATCAGATTCTAGTGACTCATCAATTTAAATCAGGTGTGTTGGAGCAGGGAAACATGGAAAACTTGCAGGATGACCTAAACCTTTGGTTTAGATAAAAACTCTGTGGTTTCTTCTGTTTTTTTGATGTACTTACCAAAGTTTGTAGTACAGTGAGAAGCAATCTGACCTCATAACCTTGTAATTTATTTGTGCATTATTTATTTGATTGTTCTTTTTTATTTTCTCTTAATAATTTATCAGCCTGTTTTTTGTTGTTGTTGTTTGTTGTTTTTTGTTTTTTTTTTTTACATTTTGTATCAACAGTGATCCTTCAGTCATCATTTGTGCTATATATCATAACCTTTATTGGCATAGGAAACTCTGGCAAAGTCCATACACAGGACCTAAGAGATGCATCTGGACCTTTGTTTGCTGATCCATGTTGGCTGAAGCCTCATCAGAGATGGTTGCCATGGAAAGCTGACTGCTTGGGAAAGTCAAAGTCAAAGTCAACTTTACTGTCAAATGTGCCACATGTTAGACATACAACACAGATGAAATTACAGTCTTCTTAAACCAACGGTGCATATAATAAAATATAATGAACTATAAGATGAAAATAGAAAAATATAGGAATCCGCTCAGATAGCCTAGAAATCTAAACACAAACCTAAGTTTAAATACTAAAGAAGATTACAAATTTACAAATGGGCTGACAGTAGACAATGTGAAGGGTATTGCAATTCTAATGTAGGAAGTAGTGCAAATCTTACAGTGCAATGGCAATGTAAACAATGTAGCTGTAGCATGTAACGGTGAAGTTTGACAATGTAACAGTACAGGGGTCCTGATGGACAATAGTGTAAATAGTCAATGTAAACGATGTAACTGTAACATGTACAGTAAGTTTTTAAGCAATGTAACAGTACAGTGGCAATAGTGCAATAATGCATATGGCACAGTAAACTGCAGTCCTGATGGATGCAAAAGTGCAATACAGTATGTAGTCGTGCCATTTAGTACCATGTTCTGCAGTGTTGAACTGGTGCCATGGTGATGATGAAGTGGGATGTGCAGTCTTGAGGTAGGTTAGTTTGTCAGTGGGGGTTGGGGGGGGGGGGGGGGGAGTGGGGGCAGAGCAGGGAAGGAGTTGAGCATTTTTACTGTCTGGTAGAAAAGGCTGTCTCTGAGCCTGCTGGTTCTGGCCCTGAGACTCTGCAGCCTCCTCCCTGACGGCAGCAGGGTGAAGACACTGTGGGTGGGGTGTGATCCTGGTGGCTCTGCAGCTGAGGCAGGGGTGGCAAATGTCCAATAGAGAGGGGAGGGGGACACCAACGACTTTTAAGGATGAGAAACTGGGAGAAAAACCCAAGGTATGCCAAATGACACAATAATTGGACCCCAAATCAGGGGCAACAGTGATTAATCCACCCTAGGGCCTGGACCTCATTATCACTGAAGCAGTGAGGGATCATCTTGACAGAGATTCAGGAGGAGGAGAGGCAGCCTACATCCAAAGAAGAGCTTTGGAAAGTCTTTCAAGAAGTCTGGAGAGCTATCCTAAAGACTACATTTAGAAACAAAAAGGTGCTCATCCCAAACATTGCTCTTTTTAAAATTATACAAACTCTTCTTACCGCACATACTTTATTTCCAGGCAAGTTTCCATTTACTCAATAAATTCCTGCAAATATACTTCCCATTTTCCTGGCAGTACATAAAGAAATTAGGGCTGGCTCAAGACTTTGCTACTGTACAGTACTTCCTACATCAGCCCCCATTTAGAATAGGCACAATCCAATGAAAGCACTCTGATTAGTGGACAAAAGGTAGGCAAGATACTGTTGTGTGTGCAAGACAATGGAGGAGGGAGGCAGGACAAATAGATGTAGATAGAGACAGATTTGATGCAGGAGTCAGCTAATGGTCAAAATGGGGCCGGCTGCCTCCTGAATTGTTAATAAACCCTCTCAGAGACCCTGATGAGCGTGATTGATTGGTGCTGGCCTGCAACAATGTGAGCCTCTTCAGTGCACTCAAACTCATTTACCTTTACTCGCTCTGCTTTTCAATTCCTCTTTGTCCGGCTGTGGCTTTATCAGCACTGATCCTCAATAAGCCTTTATGTATCAGCTTTGAATATTAGAGTGTAGCTATGCAGTCCTAACACAACATTCATCACTGGCTCTCATAAAGAAGAGTCATTAAGCTTCTGTGAAGCCATGGTATGTGTGTATCTGGGATTGTTATCAGCTTCTGTTTGTGCTTCTGTGTGAAAGATAACCATCGCCGACTGTGTGTGTTCTCATATGTGCTAAATGGATATGCACGTCCACTGTGCTTTCTTTATCTCACGCAATTGTGGGTGATAGCTATCGGTTTTACGTTCTTGTTTGCAAGATAAGTATCGCTTCATGTGTGCATGTGTGTGGTTCCTGTGTGTTACTGCCCAGACAGATAGGTAAACATCAACGCCATGCCTCCCAGCTCAGATGCAGCGTCTCATCTTGTTGACTTCACCTAAGCCTCCAGATTGTATTTTGACAGCGCCGATCATCTTGTAGCGATCCTGGCATCCTACACCAGACACGATGCCGCCGCCAAGATCTTATTAAACAGAACGGGAGACAAGGAAGTGGTGTGGAATGAAAATGCGGAGCTGAGCAGCCTTCCTGATCAGAAAGAGATGAGAATCGAGTTTAATAAAGTACAAAAAGATGATGGTCTTATTTGCAGGGAGTTCACTTGTGCAGCCTTTTAGCACAGAGAAAAGCAGAAACAGAGAAACATGTTCATCAGCAAAGCGCAGGTTAATGTGTTGTCATGGCTGAAGCGACATGCCTCAGACTGAGAAGATAAGATAGGAAGCCCTGGCAGCATTGTGAATGTGGTAGCCAGGGAGCTTCAGAAAATAATCTATGCATACCGGAGATGGGAGTGGAAGGGGCAAAGATTATTCAAACGTACCGTAGGTGAGGAAATGAAAACGGCCAGTAAGAAAGAACAGTATCCTTCTGTAATATTCTTCATTATCCCTTAAGAGCTAGAAAGTGAGTTAGAAAAGGCCCATTTGGCAGCCTCTTATCAAAAGTGACAACGCTTTGCTTTTGGATAATAAATCTACTCCTGCAGTCTAGCATCTTTTTTTCCTCTCCTCTTTACCTGCCTAGCCTCCCTCAGCTGAGGCCAATCTATCCCCTCACCATCCATCCACTTCTTTCCCCTATCACTCCTCTATCTCATCTTTCCCTTACTGCCTCCCCCGCCTCTTTCACTCTCACCTTGCCATCTCATTTCTTTTCTTTCTCCCCCTTTGAAACGCCTGTTGCTGATCCATCAGGCTTGCAGCTGGAGCATGCTCCCACTCCTTTCTCACAGTGAGTGAAGTCTCTCTCTGACGAGGCAGCGGTGCCGCTGGAAGGTAGCCTCCACTCCACTCGGGTACCAGCCAGTTATTAATTACTCCCCGATACCTCATCTGTCTGCAGAGGGAAGTAATTACGTCCCTGCCCGTTTCTCCCCCTCGTCAGCATCAGAAATGACGCGATAACCAGAAACCCAAATTACTCCCGCTGATGAGACAATCATTGAGTGAGAAAGAGCAAGCCGGAGATTTTTCAGCCCTGCCATGCTTCACCCATCAGGGTAATGGCACCTTGATTTGGTCTGGGATGTCTCCCCAACATATTCGCGGGGCGTTTCCAATTTCCACCTCGCAAAACACTTGAAGATGGGTAGAGGGAGATAGGCCTTAGAATTAAACAAGTTTTTTTTTCTCCCTGTCTGCTTTTTTTTTCTCTTTCTCTCTATATATGAGTCCAATCATGAAGAGGGTCCAGTTCCAATCAGCATCTTACAGCTGGAGAAGAGCGATGATGGAAGAGGGACATTAGCACTGGATCCTCATCTGCCACTGCAAACAGAGGGAAAGAAAGGGCGGAAAAGACAATTAAGGATGCTTTTTAATTTTCTGTATTCTTCCTCTATTTCTTTAGGGGAAAAATGCAGAGGTGTCCATGGATATATTTTTGCATTTACTTCAACCAGTTGGTGCAATGCACTTCCACAAATGAAGAGTTTTCTAGGGCAGTAAATCATTTTCCACTGCCACACTGGAGCGGGCAGTCACAGAAGTAAAACCATTTTACATCTGTAGAAACCACATATACATACAGTATAAGCACAACATTTCTCTGTCAAAAGGTTGTGAAGAACAATACCTTTTGGGTCAGAATTGTTTTCAGAGGAAGAAGTTTTTTTCATACAGGATGTTTTTCGAATGTTCCAAAAGTCAACTACAGGCATGTATATGCTAAATTTGTTGGTGTTATATAGTTTTTTTTATGCGTTGAATTTCCAACATGGAAGTAAAAGCCTGACTACACTAAACCATCGAAGCTCTTGACATGTGGCTGCGCCCATTGCATGACATTGCCCCGAAACAGTTGCAGATTTTGGTGTAACACCGCCATCGTAACTCACGTGTTAATGCTGTTAAATGGATGATCGGACTCTGATCAATGGAATAAGATGGACCACCCTGTTATAGAGCTGTATGTTCTCGACCCAGTTTGATATAGAGTTTGAAGTACACTGAAAAAATGTTAGCTTTGGCTTAACCTAAAAAAAAATCAATGTAATCTGTCATACCAAATATTTCTACATTAATTCAATGTAATAAAAAAAGTTGGTTCAACCTAACTTTTTTAAGTTCATGCAAACAGTTTTTTTTTTACATTGAAGCAAACCATTTATTTCAAGTTGTTTGAAATAAAATCAATTAAGTTGCTTTTCCCGCTTACGCCTAATATTATAATTTAATTTTACCTGAAAATTTTCACTTAATTTAAGAAACTTGAATGTTGTAGCAATTTATATTAAGTTCACTTCATTCAGTATCCAATGGATTAGATTATTGGTTATTAACTGTAACCAAGTTTATCTCCTTGTACTGTGCTTCACACTCATGGTGCAACTTTATTGTCCAAACTGAACAGAATTTCTTAACAACTTTCTCTGAATGTGAAAATAACAAAGGCAGTAAACACATAACTCAAATTTATAGGATAACAATCATAAAAAATTAAATTCCTGCTGAATCTGCATTTAAGTCTTTGTGGTTCAGATCCACTGAAATTTGAAAATAGCCCTACCCCTTTTGCTCTTCATGCATGCTAAAACTGAAACAACTTAATAAATTTACTTTGAGTGAAAGTAAAAAAAAAAAAAAAAAGTCAGATTCGAGTGTTTTGTTTTTTTTTAGGTTGATTTGACTAAAAATTAAAAGGTTCCATCACCAAACCAATATATTACATTAGATAAATGAAAACCTAGTCTTTCATATCAACTACGCTCAAATATTCTTTTTAGAGTGTACATGTGGTACCACAGAGATCCCTGAGAAGTAAATAATACAACCTTGTCATTAGCTAACAAGCCATAGGCTAATGGTTAGCATTAAGCTGGCAATATGGTGTTAGTCACCGGTGTTGTCTGTCCGTGAGACGTTTTTATCTTGGGAATAACGGCATGTTTCAGAAGTAATCCCAGAGAAACAACACTTTGTTACCGCCCGAGATTCATGAAGCTGTCAGGATCGAAGTTCACAGACAAACTTGAGGGGTTTTTCTCTCCTTCTGAAGACAAAATCTAACCACTTCTGGCGAGTAGCTCCGTCTTTCAGTACAACAAATACAGTGAAGGTCTTCTAATGACTTCCAGCAGGTTGTTCACTTCCTCTTCCGAGAGAGTGGATAGGTTAGGATTCTTGGAGTCTCTCATGAGCAAAGTAGGATTCTTGCTACGATGCTGCGCACATGTATTTGCCGCTTCATGATTGGTGCTGCCAAATCTATGTAGATAGGTGGTAGGTCAGTCATTTGAAGAGAGCCAGAGCTTGGACGGAAAATACTCAAAAATGCACAAATGAAGAAAAATGATTACTTAAATTGAGTTTTTATGACAAAATAACACACTAACATTGTTAAAAGCTCATAAAAGTTCACTTTTCATGATAGGGTTTTCTTTTAAAACCAAACCAAATACTGTGTGACAATTTCTGTAGTGTCAAAAAAAAAAGAAGAAAAAAAAAAAGAAACTAACTCTAACTTTATGACGATCTGCTGTCAAAAAATGCTCCAGTTTGTAAATGCTGTCTGAGTATTTGCAGAGAAATGACAAGTCTAAAGTTTGCGTGGTAACCTTTTTACTTAATGGATTAAATGTACCTCGAATCGGTTTTTGACATTTTTTTTCTTAAAAGTTTGACACAATCTTCTAGAGTTGTGTCAAAGCAAGGTATGTTTAAAGATCCTCCTCTGAAAAAAATACTTTTCTTATGTTTATGCTTCTTGAATTGTCTGACCTTCATTATACTGACTCATAGCTGTGCAGTTTGCCATAACAAAAATATTTTTCATATCCTTTTCTGGGGGGAAACAAAGGTGTCTAATTCCCCCTTTAAAAAGCATAAATATAAATGAAAACTGCACAAGGTAGAGTTTGTATTTTGCAGATTTGTCTCTGGACTTTTTTTGTACGCTTGTTTTTTTTTAGGTTTGTGTAGTGATCTCAAGTCCAAAGGTCTCAGCAAAAGGATACACACATCTAACCAAATATACTTTGGGACACATACTGATTGATAAAGGCCACGTTTGGATGTAAAACAGACATCCCAAGGAGGAATTTTGCTCAGAGAAGGACCTTCTCTGATCACTAATTTACGGTCCTGAGAGCAACTCAGGAGAGGACCTGCATTTTGGTAAAACAAACAGTCCAATTGTTGAACTTTGAACCCCTCCAAGCTTGGAGATACTCCTTCACAGTATTTACGACCTGCTATAAATTGGTTCCTTATAGCCAATGTTGTTATGTGTTCTTAACATCCAAGAACTGTTTTATATTATCAGGAAAGTAAGCTCATGTTAATCTCATGATGAAGACTTTTCTTTTGATATGCAACATGACATACTTTGGTGATTAGAAACTAAATGTTTCTTCCCCAAATTCACATCACATGCATTCCAGGATTTGCTGCATAAAGGTGAAGAAAGAGACACTTTACCCAATTGCTGAAATCCACTTTTATGTTAGAAATGGACTTCCTCATATCAAATGATGTCTAACACGTATTTTCTTTACAGGCATCTTAAATCATCAAGATTAATCCTGTTTTATCTGTTTAACTGATTTGTTTATTCAATGTCTTTCTTTATTCATATAATTCAGATCTTTGCTTTATTTTATTTTATTGTGTTCATTTTATTTCATCATGTCTGAATAATTGATCCATTTGTACACATGCCTCACTTAGAATTCACAGATGCTTATAACCATTAAGCTCAACTGATAATCAAATGATCATTTGAGATGTGTCTGACTATTGGAGGAAACCTGACTCTGTCAGCTTCCCATTGGCTGACAAGCTGCAAGCCACATTCCACTGCCAGGCAGAGCGCGAAGCTCTGAACAGAGAGAATCAGATTTGATGAGATCTGATGAGAAGAAGAACGAACAAAGCAGAACTGAAGAAACTTGGAACAATGAGGAAAGAATGAGACGACATCTGCTCTGAACTCAGCAGAGTTCAGAACCATGGATCACTCGGAGGAGTGATGGAGAGAAGAAGACTTTAACCCAAATCATCTTTACTATCAACCATCCCGTGACATCAGTCCTGAAGCTGCACGTCTCTGGGGAGACGGATGAGAGAGAGAGAGGAACCAGAACCACCACTGAGCTGACCGCCCGCAGAGAGCCGGACGAACTTCCAGGAGATCGGGAAGATTTTTGAGGACCATCCACCCGACAATCTTCCAAAGGATTTGAGGAACAGTCCAGCAGAACCAGGGCGTGAGTGAAGCACCTCAGTCAGACGGAACCTCTGAGGAGAATCCTGATCATTTGCTATGAAATATGATCTGATGTCACAAGAAGTTGGTGATAGTGAATTAATCCAGGCCTACGGTTTACCAGACCCAATTTAACTTTGTTTAGTTGGATTAAGAAATCCTTCCTTCTTTTTCTTTGAACATTTATTAATTAACTGAGGCTTAATTAATTTATGTTTCATCTTCATACCATCTCACATTTCTTTCACAAGATAACTTTTGGTTGATCATCATGCTCACATATTTCTTGTATATATCTTGTACATACATTATCTCATGTAGTTTGTAGACTAGTTAATAAATACTCCGTATTATCTTAACTAGTCGTTGTTTGTGGTTTTTCTGATGTATCATGAAAGGTCACTTCAAGCGAGAACTCATGAAAGCGTCCTGAGACTGATCACTTCATTAAATCAATCTAAGAGTTGATTTAAGACATTAATGGTTTTCCTTGCTTCCATTACATATCAAATAAGTAAGGTGGTGCTCCGAGGCTGTATTAGTATTGATATTAATAGAAATATTAATATTAATATTAATATCATACATAGTGACGCTATATAGATTGTGGTTGCCCAAGCTAAATCACAACATATTATGGTGCCCCGTGTGAGGCGTTTGAAAACTTTTCATGATACAAAGAAACCCACTGAACTGTTGCTGGTCAACAGGTGTGAGCATTTCATTTTCCAAACTGGATGTGAAACATTTTAATGCACTTTAGAACAGAGGAAAGTGTGGACGCACACAGGCTCTGGCAGAGTGGGGGACACACGCTCTCAGCGAGCTGCTGACCCAACCCCTTTGATTTATGACCTTTCCCCTACACAATAGAAGCTAAAGCTAAGCTATACTTCTACTCCTGCATGTTGCTACATGTTTATTTGATTTTGCATGCATAAATAGCGCTTGAACGTTCAATTTTTTAAAGGCCTTCGTGGGCAACTGTGTTGCGTATTCCAACATTAGTTGACCTGCACTGAGTGTTAGATAATTTAACTGCGTATTCCAGTAAATTAATCTACACCAGACCCTCCTTTAGCTGGCTAAGATTAGCTACCTTGGTTTGCTAAGGCCGTGACTTCCACAGAGTGGAGACGGTTGGAGGTGCAATAAAAACCCACTGCAGCGTATTCCTGCAAGTGATTCATTTAAAGCAGAAGGTGCTTGATCTTCTTCCCTAACAGACCCAAAGAGGTGAGCAAGTGGCAGATTTAAATCTGAGATTATTGGCTGTAAGAGCATTTACAAGATTTTACTCAATTCACGCACCGGAGGAAAGTGGTGATGAACAGATCAAACAATTAAAAACGCTTTGATCTTTGAATGGTTGAAGAAATTGCTTGAGAAGTTTGACTTCCTAAACAATTTCATTTTGGAAGATCGTTTTCTGCTCTTTACCCACAGAGTAAGAGAGTGTGTTTATCTTTGAGCATCTTGAAACTTTTAAGAAAGTTTGCAAGCTAGCCTACTTGTTGTGTCCTGAGACAATCAGACAGATCTGAGTGTCGCTGAAGGAAGCCACTCTTACAACCACAGTTGTGTTAAACAGCAAGGTTTCACCTGCCAAATTGGAAAATCCAATTCTGGAAATACTTTTGAATTATGCTTGATTTCACTAAGAACACGTTACCTGTTTATGCAGGTAAAATCCTCAACACTGACCACAGCAACGTAACTCTGATCACGGATCAGAAACGACCCACAGATAAAAGTCTGACCAAAACCTTTGGTTGCTTATCTGTTGTTTTTCTGGCGCGTTTTAAACAAGTCCACCATGCAGTGGAGAACGCAGGAAGCAAATTTAAAGCGCAAGTCCAGAAATTTTCACAGCTGAAGGAAGAGAATACATCTCTCCAGCACAAGTTTGAAATTCTGGAAAAGGTAGTCAGTCAAAACCAGACTCGCATAACTGAACTAACAGATCAGTTTAATGAGACTAAGAAAGAGAACAATGAACTTAAAGAGGAAAACAGGGAGCTTGAACAATCGCTCCAGAGCTGCCAACAGGAACTGGCAGAAACTCAGACTGAGCTGAAGCAGCTAAACCAGATTCATGAGAAATCACAGAGCTCTCTTCAGGAAGCTCAGAAGGAAATCCAGAACTTGAAACTGGAAATTTCTGTTTATGACAAACAGCTCAATGATAAACAGTCACGAATCCAGCTGCTGGAAAGACAGCTAGCTGAAGCTACAGATGAGCTAAGCTCAGCTTATCAAGACCAAGACCACTTATCAGAGGAACTGATAAGAGTCAGAAGAGAACTGTTTCAGTCGTCTGAGGCTGAACACAGACCAGGAAATCAGAGCATCCTCTGTGATGACAGAGAGGATCTCCTCAGGAACAGGAAGTCTCATGAGAATTCTCCTTGTTCACATTTACCTCCTGTACCACATATTCTTCCTCTAGATCCCAAAACATCTCCAGATCCAGGTGGTACTGATCAGGCTGATGGGCCTGCAGGAGCCAGGACTCACCAGGCTCCCACAGATAAAGATCTTTTCAGAATTGCTCAGAATTTGCCAAAATTGGAAACCACATTTGGCAAATTAAATGACATCCGAACCTACCTGAATGACATCAGCTTCTACCTGCAAAGGTTCCCAAAGGCTTCTGTTAGTGACAAAATCTTCCTGATCAGACTAACAGCAAGCAATGATGTCAAAAAGTTCATTGAACGCCAGACAGATGCGGTCAGAAATGACTTTTCCCTCCTCTGTGAAGCTTTGGAGAGAGAGTTTTCTGAAGAAGCAACTCAATCAGGTTTGAGTTTTGCCTTGAACACAAAACAGGGCAGACAAGAACCACCGAGCCAGTTCTACCACAGACTCCTCAGAGCTTACTTTGGTTTGCATAATGAGGAAAATATAGATGAAGACCAACACTTTAAAACAATTTTTCTCAATAACCTGCACCCTGCCACGAGCCGTCACTTAGGCACTGTCGCAAATCCTTACAATGCTACAATCCGAGAGTTACGTACGTGGGCTGATTTAGGTTTTCAGAAACACCTGCAAACTAAACACTGCAAACTTGACACTGTGCTGACTGCTGAGTCTTCTTCCAGTGAGCTGGATAAACAGACCTCTGATGCAGCCACTTACAGACCTAAGTCAAAGTCCCGTCAGTCCAGTAAGAAACAATCTTACTCACAAGCTGAACATTACAGTTGAAGAGCCTTAATCTCAGAGTTAAGTCTCAGCCAAGCAACCACAGTCTGTACCTGAATGAAAATTGAACAATTTTCTCCAGGTTTAAACCAAACTTTAAGCTTTCAAAGCTAAGTTTACCATCCAGACTTCTCCCACAGCAGATTTCACACACGTGATTTCAACAAGTGGGGGAACAATGAGCTAAAATTTACTGAATGTAACAGCAGAAGTTCGATTTCACATTGAATGTGCTCACATCCAGTTGCAAATTTAAGCTCTATTTACACATGGACCCATGCATGACCTATTAGAGGATATTAATCATTATTATACTGTAGCGTAGTTAGAAATGAACACTTCTTTTCCTTTCCTCTTTCTATGCTATGTTTAAATTCTTAATCACTTGAAGCAGTGTTTTGACTTTTCTTTTGTAGATTAAAACCTTTTAAAGTTTTTATAGTACACATTTGTTCATTATTATTTTGATAATTTAGACTTTAACCTTTAGTCCTGAATAGATGTTTAACTCTTATGTTACTTTAGGTGTACGTAGAGTGCATGCATATCCTTTTTTCGATGTTATTGTTGTTATCCTATGATTTAGTGAATCCATTTCTTGATGACATCAGTCATATGGAAAAAGCAAATTGAGCCTGCAAGAATCATCGCTGCTCCCTTTGGATGACTTCATCTGTGATTACGATCTCCTTCTTAACTGAACATCGTAATCAAGTGGGGGAATATGTAGTGATCTCAAGTCCAAAGGTCTCAGCAAAAGGATACACACATCTAACCAAATATACTTTGGGACACATACTGATTGATAAAGGCCACGTTTGGATGTAAAACAGACATCCCAAGGAGGAATTTTGCTCAGAGAAGGACCTTCTCTGATCACTAATTTACGGTCCTGAGAGCAACTCAGGAGAGGACCTGCATTTTGGTAAAACAAACAGTCCAATTGTTGAACTTTGAACCCCTCCAAGCTTGGAGATACTCCTTCACAGTATTTACGACCTGCTATAAATTGGTTCCTTATAGCCAATGTTGTTATGTGTTCTTAACATCCAAGAACTGTTTTATATTATCAGGAAAGTAAGCTCATGTTAATCTCATGATGAAGACTTTTCTTTTGATATGCAACATGACATACTTTGGTGATTAGAAACTAAATGTTTCTTCCCCAAATTCACATCACATGCATTCCAGGATTTGCTGCATAAAGGTGAAGAAAGAGACACTTTACCCAATTGCTGAAATCCACTTTTATGTTAGAAATGGACTTCCTCATATCAAATGATGTCTAACACGTATTTTCTTTACAGGCATCTTAAATCATCAAGATTAATCCTGTTTTATCTGTTTAACTGATTTGTTTATTCAATGTCTTTCTTTATTCATATAATTCAGATCTTTGCTTTATTTTATTTTATTGTGTTCATTTTATTTCATCATGTCTGAATAATTGATCCATTTGTACACATGCCTCACTTAGAATTCACAGATGCTTATAACCATTAAGCTCAACTGATAGTCAAATGATCATTTGAGATGTGTCTGACTATTGGATGAAACCTGATTCTGTCAGCTTCCCATTGGCTGACAAGCTGCAAGCCACATTCCACTGCCAGGCAGAGCGCGAAGCTCTGAACAGAGAGAATCAGATTTGATGAGATCTGATGAGAAGAAGAACGAACAAAGCAGAACTGAAGAAACTTGGAACAATGAGGAAAGAATGAGACGACATCTGCTCTGAGCTCAGCAGAGTTCAGAACCATGGATCACTCGGAGGAGTGATGGAGAGAAGAAGACTTTAACCCAAATCATCTTTACTATCAACCATCCCGTGACATCAGTCCTGAAGCTGCACGTCTCTGGGGAGACGGATGAGAGAGAGAGAGGAACCAGAACCACCACTGAGCTGACCGCCCGCAGAGAGCCGGACGAACTTCCAGGAGATCGGGAAGATTTTTGAGGACCATCCACCCGACAATCTTCCAAAGGATTTGAGGAACAGTCCAGCAGAACCAGGGCGTGAGTGAAGCACCTCAGTCAGACGGAACCTCTGAGGAGAATCCTGATCATTTGCTATGAAATATGATCTGATGTCACAAGAAGTTGGTGATAGTGAATTAATCCAGGCCTACGGTTTACCAGACCCAATTTAACTTTGTTTAGTTGGATTAAGAAATCCTTCCTTCTTTTTCTTTGAACATTTATTAATTAACTGAGGCTTAATTAATTTATGTTTCATCTTCATACCATCTCACATTTCTTTCACAAGATAACTTTTGGTTGATCATCATGCTCACATATTTCTTGTATATATCTTGTACATACATTATCTCATGTAGTTTGTAGACTAGTTAATAAATACTCCGTATTATCTTAACTAGTCGTTGTTTGTGGTTTTTCTGATGTATCATGAAAGGTCACTTCAAGCGAGAACTCATGAAAGCGTCCTGAGACTGATCACTTCATTAAATCAATCTAAGAGTTGATTTAAGACATTAATGGTTTTCCTTGCTTCCATTACATATCAAATAAGTAAGGTGGTGCTCCGAGGCTGTATTAGTATTGATATTAATAGAAATATTAATATTAATATTAATATCATACATAGTGACGCTATATAGATTGTGGTTGCCCAAGCTAAATCACAACATTTGTCATCCTTCCTTTACCAATAAATGAAACCTTTGCATCTTTCAATGTACTTTCATAGCTTTATATAAAACTGATAAATGCCTTTCTGTCACATTTTGTGGAGGCGGAGGATCCAAATGCAGACAGATTGATCGAAAAGGCTGGAAGCAGGAAGGAGAAGAAAAACTAGACTTAGTCACCAAACAAAACCTGAAACATAAGTGCCGCAGATGCAAAGAATAAAAAAACAAAAACAGTGATTCTAAGAAACTTCGGAAACAAACAGGAACAGGAATGCAACTTTGATAAGGAGCTTGCAAAGAGCAAAGGAAACTGACAAGAACAATTTCTGGGGACACAAAATACAAGGATTTTAGTGACCAGGCAGCTAAAAGAATAGGAAGTGAAACGAAGAAAGAATACTACAAGAGAATGGAGACAGATCTGACAATAACAAAAGATTGCAACTCAAGATATGGATCGGAAAGAGACCCAGTGTCAAAAACAAATACCATTGGAGTAGAATACAATGGAAATGGCAGCATAAAGAACAATACCCAACACAGACATTATATAAGGGGTGTGGCAGCCTCGTACAGTGGGGAGCTTGGGTCTGGAGGACCTGAGTCCAAGTCACAACAGAGGTGAGTCACTGTGGACCTTCAACTGCTTCCAGGTTGTCAAAAGCCACATGGGTAAAATGCAGAGCCCAATCGGGAAAGCTACAGTATATAGAAAATGGAAAGAGAAAAAAAAATCCCCCAACTTTTCACTGTTACCACAAAGGTGAGGAAACAAAAATATTGACTGACTTAAAGCTCTAAATCACCCAACAATCCAGCCAAATAAGTATCAACTTACTGGCCAAGTGATGAAGCAAATCATTTCAGTTATTTGTGCAATCACTTCACTTACTGTGGACATTTTTTCACAATATATTATGCATTGGCTACCTGCATACTTTAGCCTGTGTGTAGTGTCATATATGTTGTACTGAGCAAAGTCCGGCTGAATGAGGAGCTTTATTTTAATGACATAAGGTATGTGCAGAATGAAATACAAAAATATTAAATGGTTGGATAGTGCAAGGAACAAAGATGGTTGCAAGAGAAGAAAGGGGATATGAGAGAATGATGCCAATGGACAAGGAGGTGAAAACCACTGAGATCTGCCATGCTAAGTCTATGTTCACACAGACCAGAGTTCAGGAGCAAATGCAAATACCACAGCAAGGATATCCAGAGTGGCACAGATTCAGATGAGGGCTCTGAAGACATTTTATTTTTGTCGCTTAACATCTGCTCAAATATTCCCAAAGGTCGAGGAGACAAAGTCGTTCTTATCTAAGAAATAATATTAAAAAAACGTCTAAGTCAAAGCTTACAGTAGATGATTTCAAATGTGTTTGGAGTAAAAATAATTTTATTCTCGATTGAGAAGAAACATTGAGAAAAAGTTTGTAATTTAATTTTCATGAAAAAAATGTAATGTAAATCAAAAAATGTAAATCATTGCTCGTAACTTTAGAAACCTTTTTGAATACATAAGTTGGTTACTGTTCATAGCATAAAACAGACTCCTCTCAAACAGGGGGTCAAACACAGATTTCTGTTTCCTCTTTAAATGATGCTGTCGACGGGCTGATGTGGGTTTGGGATTTGACACAACGGACATGCTAGTGAGATAGCATTTACATTCACACGACGCTTTGAACGACAACCTTGCACTCAGTCCTGGATTAAGTTAAAACCCACCTCATCTGGGACTTCATGAATATGCATAGCTACATTTCTGCTCCTCTATAGGAGCCCTGAGTCAGGCTGAGATACTCCGAAAGCATCTTCTTCTTCTTTCCTCTTCAGCTGTCAAGCTGCAGTTTAAATGGGGCAGAGGAACCAGCTGGCTAGTGCAGCTTTCTATATTGTATTTCAGTACCTGTCAAGTGTTTATTGATTGGCTGCGGTGGATTAGAACAGCTACATTGCTGTAGAGTTTGAGAGTGTGAATTGTGTCTGTATATTTATATATAAGTATAACAGTATGCTCATGGAGCGGCACTGGAGGTCTCACTTAATTTCTTTCTACGACTTTTTTCTCTTTTCCCATCACCCCTTGCTAACTTCTCTGAGCCTCGTTGTCTTCAGTCCAAAGTGATTTGGATCCTAATAGTCTTTTTACAGCCACCGGCTAATGTTACCATGGGGGAATGTAACACGGCCATAACGAGACAATCTCATCCCATATGCGGAGGATATGAAGGGGAATTTGTCTGCTTCAACAGTGACAGGAGCAATCTGTACTATAGGGCAGTTCCAATGAAGAGCCCATCCGAGAAAAAGAAAAAAAGGGGGGGAAAAAACTCTGTGTATTCAGGATTATGGTGTAGAAGCCCATTGAAAATCTAATGGACTAGTCACATCAAATAGACTTGGTTGGAGCTTGCATGTATGCTACCCTGCGCACACACACTTTGAAAGAGAAGCCATTACCACAACGGGTTGGGCCATTACTCTCTGTCCAGTGTCTCAGTGTGTGTGAGTATGAGTCTCAGCCCTAATGTCTCCAGTCCCAGAGGGGTTTCAGCAGCCCTCTTGAATAATTAGAACAGGCCTTCTTGTGTTAAATGTAAAGGCAATAAAGAGAGATATGATATTGGTCTGTGGACATCATCTAATATGAAGAGTGTGAAGATGACCACCTGGAAACATCTCAGATGAAGGTTTAATAGACTTCTACTGAAAATATTTTGCCATGTTAAACTGGTAATAATAATAATACATTTTATTTATAAAGCGCTTTTAAAAAGGTCTCATGGCAGGAAACAGATGGTTCTATGTTTGCAGAGTAAAAGGCCATTCATAAGATCTGAATTACTCCAAGTGAAGAGTTACAGTCCTTTGGGGTTAAAGTTTCAATAGAGGATATCCAGTCTTTGGTGGAGAGATTTATGTACTTAAGGGGGTAATCTTGATGCATGAGTCATTTTCTCTTGAGATCCAACTCATGGACAAATGTCCGTCTTACTGCTTTTTCCCAGAATTAATTGTTCAATCGATGATTGAAGCCTCCTACCAAGAGCCAGGTGCAACAAAACAGGCCAACACCATGATACTACCTCCACCATGCATTGTAGAGGGAATCAGATTCTTTCAGTCTGATGCAGTGTTCTGCTTTCTCTAGTTATAACTCATGTCATTCAAACCAAAAAGCTAGATTTTGGTCCAATTGTTGAAAAATGTTTGATGGTCTTCACTTTCCTCCATTTGTGCACAAACTGTCTGTGGGCCTAAATGCAAAACACAGCAGAGTGAAATTAAAAAGAATCAGGGTTCTGCAGTGGAGCACAGATTAAGCATGTAATCACTTCACTGATAAAAGGGAGTTAAAAATCCAGGTAGAAACTACACAAGGAATGTTATTTACAAGGCTTATCTTGCGTTAGGTCCTCCAAACTTATATGTAAAAAAAAAAGTTATTCTCTTCATGCTGTTATTTTTCCACAAGGACAAAAGGCTGGAAAACTATGAAATTTGCATAGCACAACATAAGCCTGGAAGTATACAGAATGAACGATTGCAGACATGGATGTTTGGAAAATAAGACTGGGTTAATCCGTTAATGCCTGATATATCATATACATTGCATCTATATGTCTTTAAAGAGACTTTATTGACCTACAGAATGATGACATAATCAAACATGTGGCACATTTGCAAGCAATGTGCGTATTTACCAAATAGATGTCCTGTTGTAATCTTTATTGTTGCCATACATTATTCTGCTTAACTTCATATTCTGAATCAGATTCTGTCTTGAACATATCCAGCGGAATTGAAAGTGTTCTTATGCTTGAAAACAGCATCTTTGTCAAAGCATTTCCTTTGTTTTTGAGCTGCGATAACTTCCTGATAGATGCGTGACCATGAGTCTAAATCATTGCCTTGCTCACCTCCTTGATAAGCCCCTAGAAATTTGACCAATCAGAAGACACTTCCTAGAAAATCTTTTCATTTTTAGGAGGATGTGTTACCCACGAGAAAATTGTCTCTTTTTCTGTAAAATGATTACAACCTATTTAGAGTTCTGCTGGGTGCAAAGGTAAGACAGAGATTGGATTTAGAATTAAAGCAACCTTTACCGATCTTGCATTTCAGAAAGCACAGCAAGATTATTTGAATATAAACAGTCCCGCCTCACTCCTAAGACACACCCCTTCATTCCCTCCACCTCCCAATGCAGAATCAAAGGTCTGACAGGCAGGTCTGTTGGACAATCCTAGAGGTGCACCCCACTTCAAGGATTGGTTGGAGTTTTCATTGAATATTTAGAGATTGGAATAATATTTTATTTTGATTAATGGTGGGTCTGTCTTGTATTTTAGAGTTCCATTACCTCATTCATAGCATTTTACCCTGTTAGAAAAATAGTGTAAGAATGCAACATCGGTAAGGGTTGCTTTAAATGGGTGGAAATACTCATGCAGGTAATACTTTAAAATCAGATTTAGGTTTCAAGCATAAAATCATTGTTTTAGGTGTGCTCAAGAAATTTGTTGTCAAAATTATTAGGAACAAGATACTTTGGTGCAATGTATATTTTTAAGCTTGTAATCCTTGAAAATTTTAAACAACTCATTTTCAGAGAAAATACCATTACAACTTTATTCATAACACATGTTTAAGAATAAAGAGGCTGACCAAAGTTCTGAGCAATTAAAGAACAAAAAGAGGCCTAACCATGTGCATTTCAAAGGTATCATCCAGAAAGGGAGACATTCACCGGCCATTGTATTAGGTACACCTTGCCAGCACTGGTTTGGACTTCAGAACTGCCTTCAGAAACTGCCATAATCCTTCGTGGCATACTGTAGATTCAACAAGGTACTGGAAACATTCCTCAGAGACTTTGCTCCATATTGACATGATAGCATTACACAGTTGCTGCAGATTTGTTGGCAGCACATCCATGATGCAAATCTGTCACCATATCCCAAAGCTGCTCTGTTAAATTGAGATCTGTTGACTGTGGAGGCCACTGGAGCACAGTGAACTCATTGTCATGTTCAGGAAACCAGTCTGAGATAAATTGTACTTTATGACATGCCACATTATCCTGCCGTAAGTATCAGAAGATGGGTACACTGTGGGCATTAAGGGATGGACATGGTCAACAACAATACTCAGGTAGGGTGTGGCATTGACACAATGCTCAATTGGTACTAAGGTGCCTAAAGTGTGCCTAGAAAATGTCCCCCACCATTACACCACCACCACCAGCCTAAAACGTTGATACAAGACAGGATGGATCCATGCTTTCATGTTGTTGACACCAAATTCTGATCCTACCATCCGAATGTTGCAGAAATGGAGACTCATCAGACCAGGCAACATTTCTCCATCTTCTATTGCCTGATTTTGGTGAGTCTGTGTGAATTGTAACCTCGGTTTACTTTTCTTAGCTGACAGGAGTGGCACCCGGTGTGGTCTTCTGCCCATCTGCCTCAAGGTTCGACATGTTGTATATCTAGAGATGTTTTTCTGAAAACCTTGGTTGTAATGAGTGGTTATTTGAGTTACTGTCTCCTTTCTATCAGCTCGAATCAGTCTGGTCATTCTCCTCTGACCTCTGGCATTAACAAGGCATTTGCGCCCACAGAACTGCCACTCACTGGATATTTTCTCTTTTTTTGGACCATTATCTGTAAACCCTAGACATGGTTGTGCATGAAAATCCCAGTAAATCAGCAGTTTCTGAAATACTCAGACCAGCTTGTCTGGCACCAACAAACATGCCACATTCAAAGTCACCTATGCTCAGTTTGAACTGCAGCAGATAGCCCATGTCTACATGCCTGAATGCACAGAGTTGCTGCCATGTGATTGGGCAATTAGAAATTTGTGTTAATGAGCAGTTGGACAGGTGTATCTTATAAAATGACAAGTGAGTGTATAATACTTTGCATTGAGGATAATGAAGCATTCTGCTTCATATCAACCCTTTGTCTGGGACTGTCTTTCTTCACATATTATATTTCAAAAAGTTTTCCCGTTTTAGATGGGTTTTTTTTGCAGTAATGGTAGTCGATGAATGTTTTCAAGTACATGCATCTTAAAATGCCATGTCGTAGTACAGGTTTTAACACATTTATCTATGCCAAGCCCCCAGGCTGTGTTGGGAGGAGAGATATGTGCCTGGCACATAGGCTATCTGTTCCCTCAGATTCCTCCCCCCACCAGTCATAATCTGCGTAAGTCATCCTTGATTAACCCCTGCTGAATGACTCTAATTACAGCCAATTAGCCCGGGCAGAATGAGATGCTCTCCATGCAGATGAACATGATGGAGAGGTGGAGAAGCAAATGGATGGATGAAACAGGGTCGAAGTGGAGGTGTAGAGAGCAGGGGATGCACAGGATGATTGAGGGACCAAGGTGCTCAGGGCATGGAGAGAGTGCCGAGATGTGGTGGGAGGTTGAGAGAAATAATGAGGGGATGAAAAAGAAAGGGTGGCAGAATCTAAAGAAGCAGCGACAGCTCGATGACTATCCATCCGTGCATCACACCAGCCAAGCAGTCATGAATAAACACTTGTAGGGGCAGATTAGTGATGATGAAATATTCCTTTATGCCTGCATGAAAACAAAAGCCCTTGTCTGAATCACATGCATGTTTTCTTTTCAAATCAATTAAGTAATTACATCAGGTTATCCTTGAAAAAATCTGCTTCATCCAAGGTGCATTAATTGTGTGCTTCTTATAAAAACAATGTGTGATTGGGGTCACTTTTCAAATGGCTACTGGTTGGTTCTTCTAGATGTGTCTATGTAACATAATGCTTGAATGAAAAGCTTGAAAAGACTTCCACAAGGAGAGCAAGTTTTCTTTTCCTTGATAAGTGAAAAAAAAAAACTCTACAGATGACTTGAAAGACTCCAAGTTTTATTTTAGTTCTTTTTGTTTAGAGACTAAGGCTTTCAGGTTGAAGTTGGTTTGTTGCAACAATAGGCAACTGCTATATCCTTTAAGCTAGTCACATACTTGATAAGACAGTCCCTTGACTGAGCATTAAGCCCCATTTCCACCCGCGGGTCTGGGTCAGGTCGGGTCGGGCCAGGCTGGATCGGGTGGGTTTTGGTATGGATGTGTTGATTTCATGTTGTGTCCACATAGCAAACTGTCCCCTTACCCTGGAGGCGGAGTATTAACTGGATAGCGCTGCTATGTGATTGCGTGACATCATCGCAGTGCAATGCCTTTTAAAGGGACTTGAGGCAAGATTAAGAAAAGAAACTCACAACTGGCGCTTCAGGTAACTGAAGCCACGAGCCAAGCCGTCACGGGAGCGTGCACAAACTGAAGCTATAATGTTGTTTACTAACCTTTTTCTTTGTATTTACACTTTATAGTGGTCTTTCAGTTGATCGTTGTTAAGTTGCCTAATAATTATGTTTGCCTAATACACCTGATATAGGGTGTTGATGTCATTAGACCACACCCCTTCTCATTACAGAGGTGCACATCACCTGATGTGCTTAATTTGTAGTAGGCTTTCTGCCTATACAGCTTGGAGTAAGACAACATGCATAAAGAGGATGATGTGGCAAAATACTCATTTGCCTAATAACTCTGCACTCCCTGTAGATATGAGTGCATTTTCGAACACACTCATACAGCCTCTCCTCAAAAGCTCCAGCCATGTCTACAGATGCTCTCTGTTTGTTTGGCATCTTCTTTCTCAGGTTGGGCTGTTGACCCCTGCAGTTTTTGTGTTGTTTTCTTCCGGTTTCTGTTCTTCTCTGGTTTGTTCCTTTCACGGGCTGCATATCAGCTACAAAGCTCAACACTGACAAACCCCTCGAAAATGTACCAAATTACAGGCGTAACCAACGCAGATGATGGACAAAACTGTCCGTCCGTCTGTGTATGTGTCTTCCCCGCTTGAGCATAAATGGGCCTTAAAACGGTGGGGCGTAAGCATTTCTAGGCTGGCAACCATATACTGAGGCTTAAAACCGACTAAAATCTCAACTACTGGTTAACTCTATCTCTTATCAAGTGATTTTGTCATCTGTCTTCTATAAAATTACAAGAGTACCTTCTTGCAGTTACAATGGCCGACAAGGGCACTGCCATACATCCAATCCATACAGGATACATACAAGTCTCTCAGGCTGAAGTTAGTTAAACACTGCCAAGAGTCTATCTGCGGCTTGCAACCAAGATGCATGTGGTGTAGTCAGGTAGTTAGGGTTAGGGGGAAGGGTCAGGGTTAGGGTTTTATTTTAATAAGTTACATGAAGAAGAAACTTCTGCTTTCGGACTTCCGGCGTGGATTGGATATATGGCAGCGTATTGTGACTGCAATTGGGTCCCTCTAAAATTATGTTATTGTCCAAACTAAACCACAATTAAAGTGATACTGTAGATGCTATGAGTTGGTCTTGGTCTCACTTCACATGAAGGCACATGAATAAAAGTTATGATACTTAACAGATTTTGAGGTTTAAGTTGGTCTGTTAAAATAACAGGCTATAACTAGCATCCTGAAGGTAGTGACAAAAGCATCTGTCTGCAACCCTCCCAACTCCTGTATGGCCATTTTTCTTTTTAAACTCAAATGGACTGACAAGTTGGGAACTGATTAAATCATATTGGTTGAAAGTTTCCTTGAGCCAGCAGGAAGCAACAATGACCAATTTCATAATAAAAATGGCAAAGGGCAAGAAACCATAGACAGACAAAAGCACAGGTTAAAAAGGAGCAGCAGCACCACTGGACAATCTTCAGATTGTAATTCTCCTACATCACACAACAGATGTTTTTTTCCATTTGATATCTGTGCTATCCACTGCAGAGCAAAGCTAAAGCACCAACCACAACACCGACACAACCAAGTCTAAACAATTCAGGTTCCCCTTTGGTCTTAAAAAACTATATGCTTCTTTTAACTGAGGGATTTATTGGTTGCATCAAGCACAGGATATTCATCAGAAAGCAGCTAAAAACAAAGCCAAGTAACTGGACTGCAGGGTGAGCTTGTTGCTACACCTGCCTTAGTTGAAGAGAACTGACAGTGACAGAAACAGAGGTTACATAAGTGTCTGTGGATGGGGAGGGAAAATGTTCTGCCCAAACTAAACCACTCATTTAGATAAACAACCTGAGCTTTTTGTTGTTTTATGTTTTGCCTCTGCACCCTTTACCTTCCATCTGTATAAATCCAGTGTAACAGGCACACTGGGCACTCTGAGGACCGTGCTAACCAGACACCAGTGCCAACTCTCCCGGCCCTCCCCTGATATCAACCAGCAGCAGGGGTGGAGAGGCCAGACTGAAGAGCCCACTCAGCATGCCCAGTGATTGCCTCAGTCTATCATCAGCCAGAAGATTTCTATTATTGCAGATGGATGATTGGTCTGGCTGGCTGCCGGCCTGGCAAAGCAAGCTCATTTTAGAGCAGTTTGAAGTGCAAGCTCCACTGCACTGAAGCAAGCAGGAGGGGGACGACAAAGTGAAAAGGGGGGATTTGGTGATTTGGTGTTAAAATAATGGAGCAGAAATGGACGTAATGACAAGGTACGTTGATGCTCGGAGCATTATGCACAGAGGATGAGGTTGTTAATGTGGACTGCCTCCATTTCCGACAATAATTTAGACGCTAACAGGGAGTGCTTTTCTGCTATACAAATAGACACCCTGCGCTTTGAACAAGGAGTATGTTTACAGATTGCATGACGTTGCTGGATAAACCCAGAACCCCATGACACATTAATTGCATCTGTCAGGGTGCTTTCCCTCTAACTTATTGAGACATTTGAGAAGTTTGGAAGAAAGATGCTGTAATATCTTTACACAGTAAGAAAAAAATAGTAATCGCACCAAAGAACACTATGTGACACTAGAAAAAAAGAGAAGAAAAACGTCAGACATTCTGAGCCATTTGTGTCTATCTTGATGGAAAATAACATCCTTTTACCGACTCTCATGCAGTCATTTGGGTCCAAATGTGCTGCATCACACAAAAGACTCAGTATTCTCCCTTGCAAAAAGCCTAAGGGCTCACATTTGGGTTCATCCTCGATGTCATATGACTGTCATATGGCTACACCGGCCTTGTTGTCCTTCGTGTTGTTGTTCAGCTGCAGATCGAATTACCACAACACATTTCAACCATGAATGTGACTATTTAAAGCGCTTCATGGTCCAACTTTACTTTAATGCCTGCCCTGAGGTCAGTTTTCTCTGTCGCTGAAGCGCTGGACTCTGCAACCTGCAACCTAAATCGATAGTCTTAAGGGAATTTACAGTATCTGACTACATGGCCTCTGCACTTGGGAGATTGGAGAGCTACAGAGGAAATGCAACCCTACATGGTTTTTTATACAGTATTGATCTCTGCATCCAGAGCTTTAAAGCAGTGTTTAACAGAACAGGAGCAAATATACGATGCTCTTTGTAAGTTGCTCTGATGTAAAAAGCCTGTCTCTAAGGCTAAACAGGTTTGATGATGAAGTTGGACTCAATGGCTGCCCAAAACCCTGTTTTCAGTCAAGGAGATCCTAATTTAGAGACCAAATCAGTAAATTTATCATCCTCTTAATGCACTGTTACCATGCTATGTTTTTTTCTCCCTTCTATGTGTGAATTTATTTTGTTTCATCTGTTCATGCTGCTAAGAAGCTTTGAACCTCAGGTGCATCGCCAGCTCTGCGGCTGCTGTCACCTGCTAATGTCACTGGTAATGATGTGAGGCTGGTTTCCCCTTGAAACGGCGTCACAGGCCCAGAACTCAATCATTTCATTTAAGCAAAACAAAGTGCGACAGCGACAACTGTGAAGCAGCCGAGAGAGAAGCGACGGCGCTTTCGTCTGCACATCATTCCCCTAACACCTTTGAAGTGCTGACACGCCTCTGGAAAATGCTGCGAGACGCTGCCGGTTTGCGGGATGAAAGGGGAATCGGTTTCTCGTCAACTTTTGACCTCCATATGTGAGAGATCATTTGGGGTTTGGGCCAGCTGCTGCTCCAGACGCTACTGCTGCGTTTGATAAACGACGTGGAGTTTTCTCCATCTTAACTGAACTGGAGGTGAACTGCAGAGGGAATGTAAAGCAGGTTAAAATGAACTCAAATGAACTGAATCATATCAGAGAAAAAATCCATTTACAAGCAACGAGTTGTTCAGCTATACCGAGCTTTCGGGGCCATGTTTCGCTTAAGATGTTTCAGGAGGGCAGATTACACAGACTCAGCTCCTGTATGGCTGTTAAAAGTAAAATTTTTCATTGGTTTACCATATGAAAAATGAAAAAAACTATCAAACTATTGAATAAATCCAGATTACAGACTTTGCTACATGACATGTATAAGTACATTTTTTATGATGAACAAGGTAGTCTATCTTTGGACATTTTCAGACTTTGAAAAAACATTGCTGTGAAGTGGAGTTATTCAAAAAAAAAGCTCGAAAACAAAAAAGAATTTGGATGATTTTAAAGGCCTCCTTCCACTGAAAACCCATTTAACTTGCTCCTTCTGAAATACGGAGGGTTTTCCCTTGTTTACTTACACATGCTGACTTGCTAGCGTTGCGTTCCCCCAGTCTGCTTTCTCATCAGAGAAACAATACGAAGAAAAGAGCAAATCAGGAACAGCCTTGCACTTCTACGTCACATTGCAAATAGCGTATCCCACGTGGGGTTTCTATCTGTCCATTGAAAGGCAGGTAACCCTCCACTACACACTAGAAGTAAAGACAGCACGACTGTAGCTTCGGAGTTGAGAAGCTAATTAGCTAACTGTTTGTTAGCATGGCAGAACAAACTTGTTTGTCAGCTCTATTTCCTGTCTGTAACGAAATAAGAGCAGAGGGCGGAGCTTCCTTCATACACTGATGGGAGCCAGCCAATCAGACGGAAATTCATGAGAAGGACCCGGAAAAGCCTGCCGTTGGACCACAAGCCTCTCTTCTAGTATACAAATACATCTGGATACAAAGATACCAGAAGGTTTTTTTTAAACAGAAACGATGGAGAATGCATTCAGTAATAATGGAGAACACAGAAATATTAATGAAATGACCATGGAAGTACAACTTTTAAGCTTTTGCACTGCGCTGCAGTGAACAGATCTAAGGATATCATTGGTTACATCTAACAGCAGTTCAAATGGGATTAGTGGTACAGCAGGACCGGTGCTGTCTGTGGGGTTTTATCTATCCTTTATCCAATCTTTTATCCTGCTTTACACAACCACACAATGTGGGGGAAAAACACTCTTTTTCAAGCTTTTTCTTTATTTCTACAAATATAATACTTAACCCTTCAGACTAAATTTTTTTTTCCCTTTTGCAAATTAAAGTATAATCTTAAAAATTCAAGGTTTTTGTGCTAAAACATTAAATTTTTATTGCAACACCTGCCTTCAGATATTCCTATCTTGACTGGCCCTCTGGGTTTTTCTACAACTAATAATTTTGTTCAGTTTTTTTTAAAAAATTGAATAAATAAAACCTTTTTCCTACAGTTTTTTTTTTTTGTCTTTTTTAGGCTGCGACCCAATAAGGTGTGGAGTGACACTTTTCACTTACATTTAAGAAAATATTCCAAGAATTTATATTTTCTGTACTTTTCTTTAAAATAATCTGGAAAAATGAACAAACTATTCAGTCTAGATTTTCTCTATTGTTACCCTTCATGCCAAAGATGCCTTTACCCCTGGATATATACTCACTGGTCACTTTATTAGGTACCCTGCTCAATTTTATATAAAAACAAACAGCAAATCAGCCAATCACATGGCAGAAACTCTATACATGTAGGCACGTAGGCATAGTTAAGATGACTTGATGAGGTTCAAACCATAGCCTATTTCAGAATGAAAAAGCAGGGGGATTTACTGTAAATTACTTTTAATATATGGGCTGTTGGTGCCGGACGGGCTTCTGATCTACTGGGATTTTCACACACAACCATATCTAGAATTTGCATAGAATGGCTTAAAAAAAAGAGAAAATATCCAGTGATCAGGAGTTCTCTGGACAAAAATTCCTTGTTGATGTCAAAAGTCTAAGAGAAACGGGCAGACAGTGATTGAAAGGCAACAACATGTCTGAGGCAGATGGGCGACAGCAGCAGAAGACCACACCACGTGTCACCCAGTCATGTAAGAATACAAACCACATTCTACAGTCACAGGTTCACCTCATCTGGACAACTGACAATTGGAAAAATAGTCTGAGTCTCCATTTCAGCTGCAACATTCAGATTTTTGGGGCAAAATATGGTGTCAACATGAAAGTTTGGCTCCATCCAGCTTTGTATCAACTGACTACAACCAACTAGCCTCGTGAGACCATCCTGATCTCGCGAGCTTCAGGTTTTCACTTGCAGATCAGTCTGGCTACTTTCTGTTGAAGAGAATTTGGACCAGTTCACCAAACGAACGTCCAATCAGCGTTGGCTTTGAGGCGGGTTGAGGTGTGACGCAACGAGAAGCGACAGTAGTCTAAACAACATGGTGGCTTCAGCGGATGAAACTAGCGTCAACGTGGCTATCGCTCAAGTTTTATCAGAATTACAGAGTATTTCTTCACTGAAAGAAGAGCAAAACACTGCTCTGGAGGCTTTTCTCAAAGGAAACGATGTTTTTGCTCTTCGGCAGACTGGTTCTGGCAATTTTTTGTCGTCGCTCTGTTAGTACGTCCTATGCTTTGTTGATCTCATTGTTTGATTTGGCCCGTCTATCACCACCATCACCAACAAAGGTGGTGATAGACAGATGCCTTATCCAATCAGCTAGCCTGTATTTTCGCCCCTTCACAAAACTGCTTTAACAGATGGTTCCCAGGTGGATATGCGTAGCAAATCCATCTGGCGGAGTCAGGTGAACATCCAACCAAAAGCTGACCATGTCCATCCCTTTATGACCACAGTGTACCATTTCCAGCAAGATGTCGCAAAGCTCAAATCATCTCAAACTGTTTTCTTGAACATGACAATTAGTTCCCTGCACTCCCAATGGCCTCCACAGTCACCAGATCTTAATCAAAGAAAGCATTTTTGGGATGTGGTGGAATGGGAGATTCTCATCGTGGATGTGCAGCCGACAAATCTGCAGCAACAGACATCAGAAACATCAGCTCTCTCCCACTTCTCAAATCCAGACTCAAACCATACCTCCCCTCTCGCTCTTTATTTATTCATTTTAACTTATTTTCTTTAAATTTTATGCATGATTATACATTTATATAAAACTTATTATCCTATTGTGTGATGCTATCATATCAATGATGACCAAAATCTCTGAAGAATGTTTCCAACTCTATTGAGTCTTGAAGAATTAAGGCAGATCTAAAGGCAAAAGAGTAAGGGTGCGTCACAATACACCCACTAGCCCTACTTTTTAGCCCTACCCCTAAATTTTGTGCGTTCCTGTGAAGGTAGTGCTGTCCCAGTCCCTCTTTGCATGTAGGGGCAGTGGACATAACGAGGGGTAGGGGGTATGAATCTAGCCCTTCAAACCGAGGGATGTCAGACAGGACGACGAGAAGAAAACTAAAAAATGTACATATGTATAGATTGCACATTTGTTCGCAACGTTAGCCAGACTAGCCATGCTAGCTAGGCTAAAATACTGTCGAAAAGTTTGCGAAGGCTTTTCGGCTGTTTACAAGAGACAACAGTCATCAATGACAGCTTCTCTGTGTGGTTGTTTTACTAATCAACCGTAGCATGATGAGTGATGGAAAACAAACAAACAAAAAAACCCCCAAACAAACACAAAAAAAAAACAATAGCAACTGTTGACTCCGTGTTATGGTGAGAGACGCATGTGCAAATGTCACTACACAGTTGCTTTTGTGCCTGAAGATAAATGCACCAAATGGTGTCCCAATTCCTAAGGAAGATTACAAAGCCCTACCACTTGTGGCTTCAATTTGAGAGTGTAGTCGTGGCAGTGGGTGAGGGCTAGTGGTTGAAAGTAGGGGGAACATTGGGATTGGGCCAAAGTCTAACCCAATAGTAGGGGCAGCTGTAGCTCAGGTTTGAAGAGCAGTCGACTTTCAACCGGAAGGTTTGGGTATAGATTCCAGGCTTCCCCAGACTACATGCAAAAGTGTCGTTGGGCAAGACACTGAACCCCACGTTGCCTACCGATGTGCCTATTGGGGTATGAATGAGTGTGTGACTTTGTGAATGCGATCTGCAGTGTAAAGTACTTTGAGTGGTCAGTATGACTAGAAAAGCACTGTACAAATACAGTCCATTTACCATTTTAGTAGTAAGGTGTACCTAATAAAGAGAGCATATTAAAGATTGCCTTGTGTTATGTCCAGCTCTGGTAGGGTGAAAAAAAAACATAACAAAAAGACTGGTTTTAGACACTAGCACCGACAACTGTAAAAGAGATGGGTTTAGTCATGCTGCTCAAAAGAATAAAAAAACAGACAAAGCCTAAACAAACAAAAAAAAAGAAGCCAAAACAGGAAAACCCAACACAAACCTAACCTAGAATTTCTACAAACCCACAAAGTAGGGATGTTACGCTCGAGCCCGTCTGCTCGACTCCACCTTGATCTTATGAACTGGAAGTCTTGCACATAAACGTTTTCCACGGCGTCAAGACATGGAAATGGCGACTTTTCTCCTGGATCGGTAAGCTAGCTTGTTTGCTAACATGACTAACGTTAGCTGTCAGTGATATACTCCTGTGTGCGTTACTTGTTGGACGTGCTGCAGACTGTTGGTCACTTGTGTATCGGCAGCGAGCCTGGCATCCCAGCGGCTGGAGTTGTTTTTCTGCTGTTGCAACTACAACCTAGACACACGTGATGTCGCTGTTCTGTCCGTATTCCATATTCAACCTTTAACTAATGGAAACAAATGGAAAGCAAAACTAAATAAACTTAGTTACCCAAACTAAACACAACTAAACACATTACTTTTCTGTGATGTGAAAACATCACAAAAGAAACAAACTAAGGGCAAACTGTTGCCACTGACTGAGATCTGCTGGGTTACTTTGTAGCTGCAAGGAAGCAGCTCCAGGTGAGATTGATGACTCGTTATCAGGTGGGGAGATGGTGGTGGTGTGGTGCCAGTCCAATAGGGGATAATCACGCTTTCCGGAACTTTTCGGAATCTAGGCGTTTCCTCTTCCGGGCCATTTCAACAATAGGTTAATCCAATGTCCCTGCTCTGTTACACTTTGTAAATTTATTCTCGACTGAAGTGATGCTAAGGAAGAAGTGGATCAAAACAATCGATTCGCCGGGGTGGAGGGCCGAACTTTATAATAAAACAACGTAGCACGTTGTTTGTAGCCAGTAGACTACACAGTTGGTGTTAGCAGGCTAGCATTAGCCAGCTAGTGTTTGATGACGTGCCTAACTTTGTGCGGCTGAAAACACACAAGCATCTGAAAGCGTCCCCTTTCTTGGCAGTCCCCAGTTCTTCCACTGGAAGAACTAACGCCAGCTGTTAGCATCATTGAAGTGCCGGCTACAAACAAATGTGCTACGTTGTTTATTATAAAGTTCGGCCCTTCACTCCGGTGAATCGCTTTGATCCAGTTCTTCTTTCGTATCACTTCAGTCGGGAATCCATGAAAATTTAAGTAGGGTTGGCATTTATTCAATGTACGAAGTGGAACAGAGCAGGGACATTGAACTGGCCCGGAAGAGAAGCAGTTAAATGTTTCAAGTTCCGGAAACCAAAACACAGAAGCGGGATAATCCCCTATAGGAGGGTTGAAACAGGAGGATGTACATGTGAAATGAAAGACAGATGAGATTAATCAACAGGCGTGTGTAACACCTTTTAAGTAGAGTACAGGGAATGGGGAGAACCACAAAAGGTATGCTGCAAAAATCATTTTTTAAAACATCAGTAGCCTACCATAAGAACAACATGTAGGTCATCAGAAGAGAGCATGTCACAGCATCTATACCACTCACTCATTGTAAACACTTAGGAGTTTTCATTATCAGATGCAAGTTTCTGTTATATGTGAATTGCATATGCACAACCACATTGAATAGTCACAGTAACATTTAAGAAAATGAAACTGAACGAGCTGGTTTGCTCTTGCACCTGCATGGCTCACATTCTGAGCATGCACCTCTCACATCAGGCTGTGCTTCACATGGAGATAATGAAAGGAGTATTTCCTGCATTATTCACAAGCTAGCATCTCAGAAATTTCATGGCTGTAGTGCATGTAGACACTAACTTAATTAATTTAACATTCATAGACTAAAATCTCAGGGTTCTTGAGGAGATTTTGGATAAAAAAATCAGTTCAAACTTGTCTTTGGTGCAACCAATGGGGCTCATTTTAAAGCCAGCTCGTGGGCTTCAGTGGGATCAAATATCTGAATATCACCAATAACAAGATGATCTACATAAAACTAGTGGAATAATGTCTCAGTTAAAGGTTTAATAAAAACCACACAAGTCTCATTTTTGTAAATTAGCATAACTCCATGGCAAGCTTATGTCACATTAAGCCAAATTGTAAAATAAATAAATAGGCACAAAGAATTTTGGCTTATAGCTTTGCTTCATTCTAAATAGTCCTTAAACCACATCTTCCAAGATAATACAACACAGAAGATTAGAATTATAAGCAGTCACACATGGACATCACATCATCCCCCGCTGCTAAATTATCACTCATGACAGTCTAAGAGTAACATTTAGCATTTGCATAGATTCCCTGCGAGGGTTGTTTTCCAACACACCACCCCCCTCATTGAATACAGCTTCAAACCTGTGAATCTAGTGTGCGCTAAGCCCTAACACTGATCGCTGATGCGGTGGGCGTGCTGTCAATATTGGCCCATTCACTGTGAGTGAGCAAATCTCCCCTTGACATGGCCAGCCATGCGAGTAATAGCTAGGATTAAGATAGGAAAGTACACACATGAATATACAAAACACAGTGCGGCGCGAGCGGATCTGAGGCGGCAGCCCAGGGAAATTACTTAGGCCTCAGATGTGCAGCGTGCATGGAAACGAGATTGACTGGAAGCTCGGACATGAAAAGACTCATTCATTGTCAGCGACCCTGATGACGAATGACACTTTTACATTTGGAGCCATTGTGAATCTATCAAAGTAATTTACCCTGTTGTACAATTTCATGTGAGTGGATGGAAAATCGTGCTGCTTGATTATGTGTGCCGCGGAGTCAGTGCTTGCACCTGTAGGTGCCGCGCTCAGATAATGCACGTCTTCTCCAGCAGCAAACAAGGTCAACTGCTTCATCATAGCTACGGTTGCCATAGCTCCCAGCAAAGAAGTGTTAACTTCTTATCGCCGCTGCTCCTGTTTTGTGCCAAATCACCTCCTGAAAATATCTTGCTGCGCTTTTTGTCTTTGTTTGTCACCCATTGGAACATCTCACCTCGTAAGGTTAAATAGTTTACAAAGAGGATCTCAGAGAGGCCAAATGAAAATGGGGAAGGGTTCACCGCATTTGGCTCTCTCTTACACCTTCGATTTAAATGTTGCTGTGTGCAGGTAAAACAGGGCATTCTTTGCATCACATGCAGGGCCAAAAGATAAAGAAAAAGATGACCTATAAAGACGTAAAAATGGGACACTTTCCTTTACTCATGTAGGCAATGCATCAGTGGGAAATAGGCTCCAAAAACCGAAAGTGGCTCCATTTTCCTCATCCTACCTTATCATTTAGTGTGTCATGAAATGAGCCTGAGTGAACTCGCTCACTAATTGGATGCCTGACAACAGGCATTGTCCTTTGGCATAATGTGACAAGCCCTTACAAAATGTTCCTTTCAATGCCCCCCCAGAAGAGGCCAAGGCCAGACAGACAAAACTAAATAGAGCAGCGAATCATAACCCACATTTCCAGCCGACACTGATGTGACGTTAGCCAACAGGCGGGAGGGAAGATAGAGGGTGAGAGTGACTGTTGGAAAACCTGACAGGGATTAGGTCCTATTTGTTTCACTTTTTGACGACTCCTCCCTCTCTGATTGCAGGCCCGTGCATGCAAATAGGTATTTCCGTCCCCCCCACTCATCGTCGCCTAATTGGCACTTAACAGCTGCCCCTCGTGGCCTCGTCGCTGGCTTGTGTTTTTCCTGGCACAGGAAGCAGCAGCACCGCATCAAACATCACCCAGAGGGTGCTTTCTCCTGGCCCCTCTGCTCCCTTCGCTCCCTGCTCCCCTCCTTCTCCATCCCTTCCCCTTGCAGCTATCTGGTGCGGGAAGGAGTTTGCACCCCAGACAGCCCCGAGCGCTCATTATCGTTCCTTTCAGTCGGCCTGTCGCTCTGAAATTCACCCCTCTTCTCCCCGCTACAACTCGTCACCCATCTCTACCTCCACCTTCTCCCTCCTTCCCTGCCTTTTCCTCCTATGGAGGCGCAGCGTGAAGAAGATGTCAGGATATTGACGATGTTCTGCATCCAGGCTCTGAGCCAAAAGAGACAGCGTATACGCCAGACATATGGCCACGTTTTCAAAATCTTATCTTTATTTAACCAGACCCATCAATCACAAGCAAATCTCCTTTTTCTGTCCCAATCGAAAGGCACATTCGAGGACAGACGTTCAGAGGAATAAATCTGGTGGTTTTATTTCCTCAAAGCGAAAAGGTTATCATAACATTACACCGAGGCAATTTTAGCTGGAGCAAAAAACTCCAGATTTGTGTAAATGTTATGTTCAAACACATCAGGGCATGTGGATGTCATATTACACCAAATGAGGGAAAATGAAGCAAAGCGTAGACACTCAAGGTCCCTCGGTTGCAGGAGACTAATGGCTACGAAGGCCAGCTGGGGAGTGTGTTCCTGCGAACATCAGGTGCTGTTTCCCATGTAAATGAACTTGTTCCAAGAAATCCGGTGGTGGAAAACGAGTGAAAATAGGCTGGAAACGAAAAGAATAAAGCCAGCATTTTCACTTATTGAAGAGATGCTGATCGCACAGCATCCGGCATTAAACTAAATGGCTTCTTTTGTTTGTTTTTGTGCGTTTCAAGCCGCACAGATGCTGAATTATTCCTAATTCTCAGCAGCGCCCCCGAAAAAAGGGTTTGAAAAATGGTAAAGTCACAGTAAAGTGAATTTCACAATGAGATGGTGTTATGAAGTTTTAACCCCAGCAATGTCAGCTAACCATATTAGCATTCCCACATGGGGGAAGGCTGTGAGTTGGAATAGAAATGGGTTGGTTCAGTGAGCAGGGGAGTCGAGGTCCCATTCGTCTTGTCCTGTTTAAATACACTGGTTAACTCCTGCCAACAGGGAGGCCATTCAGCAAAAGGCCAAGGGCATCTGTCATGTGTTCGGCACATTGATATTGTCCCCTTCCATCTCCCTCTTTCCCCCTCTCTTCCCCTCTTTTCCTCCGTCACTTCCCCACTCTGTTAATCTCCTCTTCTCACCGTCACTCTCCAGCTTTTTTCCTCGCTGTTTCTCCCTCTGCCTCTCTCCCGGTGCCTCTCCTCCTTCTTTTGATGAAAGAAGTGAATATGCAGGGAGCTGACATGATTAGCAGCCTCATATCCCCATGATGGATGGTGCCTGCTCCATTATTAATATAGTAAAAGCACCAACTGCCAGGTAAGAGCAATGTCAGCATCCACAATATAACGCTGTGTGCCCACGGATAATGGTGAGCACTTATTTTTTATCTATGATATGCACGGGCTTCGGGGGCTGAGGATGAGGAAGAGGAGGTGGAAGCTAAAGAAGAGTACACGTCATTAAGAGGTGGCTTTCATTTGGGCTAATTTCCAATGATGGCAATGAGGTGGGTCATTACAAAACTATTTATTTTAAAAAGTGGAAGGGCGAAAAAGTGTCCAATGACTTTTTAAGATGTTTCTTAATACTTTAGGTTGTCCAAATAAAAAGGAAGATTAAATTTAAATGTTAAGCTTTCTATTGCTATAGGTGTAGATTTTAATATAACTTACAGTCAATGTAATAAAAGAAAAGGCTGAAGTTTCTACATCACAAAGCACATAATATAACTTTCTTGACAAATTTCTTACTTTTTGGGACATTTTTCAGATGTTTTTAACATTTTTTAAGAGATGTGGTCATATATTTGATTAAACATGTAAACTTATGTACAAGTTTGCACATCTTAATAACAAAAACTTTGATTATAGTGTTAAAAATCACTTGCACATGGGATATTTCGTTTGAATTCCTGTTTCTAAAATCCAACTCCAACTAATACCTTAAGCCCACATTTCATCCCCCCATGCAGCAGCAATGTTTGTGCCCATCCAAACTCTAATCTATCTGCTTCCTCTAAACAAAGAGAATTAGCCTTATTAGGTTTCACCATTGTCCCACATCTGCATCCTCTTTTTCCTGCAGTCATCCTCTGCTGCTCTGAATTCTGCCACATTCAGAGTTTCCAGATCTTGCAACAGAAACAAGTATTACAAAGGCCAAAGTCACTGCTACTAAGAGCACCTGGCAACTCTGGATCATAAGCTTTGAAGTAGCAGTGTGTATTGGAAGTTTCTGGGATGTACTGTAGTGGAATTCAGCTAAAACCATGTTCATATGATGCAACAAAGCATAAAATACATAGTTTAATTCAATATTGCTCGCTCCAAACCTGACCTTATTCCAGTTTTGGTCATTGGAAGAGGATGTTTACATGATCATATTTGGTATCCAGCTAACTTTGCTCAGATTTGATGTGGTTGTTGGTTAAGACAGCTGAATAATCACAGTTATCAGCAATTTTATAAGGTTTGCAGTGTATTATCTCTCCACCACTGAGACTTTGGTAGCTCAAAAAGTGTAAATTGATGTTGTATTCAGATCTGCTGTATATTTACTGATGGATTTATCATTATAATCCCTTTCAGACCTGCACTTCTTTGCATTATTCTGATGGTAACTTTCGGCTTCATGCCTGAATGAGCATCCTGGTGCTTCTCCATAATAAAACAAGTCTTTCAGGGTCAAGTCTCGGTAATGCTTATATATCACCAAGTGATATTTCAAGAAATCTTATCAAGTGATGCACAGGCCAGTATTCTTTTTGAATATCCACCTTTTCAAACTTTAATAAAAGTTGACACATTCCACTTACACAACAAAAACTTAAATCTCTTGAAGTATATTTTTCTCATTTCTTGTCAAAACATCTCATCACACTCAATATAAGACATAATCACCTAAACTTTAGGTGATTATGTCTTATATTGAGGTTCTTTAGGTCCTAAAGAGAAACATTTCAGTGAGATATACAGTAGGAACTTGTTTTAAGACAAATGCATCTTATTTCAAGAAATCTTATCAAGAAAATTTTCCTTGTTCTATTGGCAGAATTTTTTTTTTGCTTATTACAAGCAAAAAAAAAAAAAAAGGCATGGCAATTCTTAACATAAGTAAAAAAAAAAGTTTTCTTGTAATAAGCAAAAAACAAAAGCCTTCTGCTAATAGAGAAAGTCAAATTTTCTTGATAAGATTTATTGAAATAAGATGCATTTGTCTTAAAACAAGTTCCTTTATCTCACTGAAATGTTCCTATTTAGGTAATTCTGCCTTATATTGAATATAATGATATATTTTAACTAGAAAAGAGAAAAATATTCTTGGTAAAATTTGATTTTTTGCAGTGTAGTCTGCAAAAATATACACTAATCAAACACCTTAACTCACATGTGAGATTTAAAATCATACAGAACTTAAGTCCTTCATTTTTCTATGTCTATTAAAAATGGACTCAGATCAGTTTACTTTATTTCTGCATATATTAATAAAGAATAAATAAGTCTGATTATAATTATTGTTTAAAAACAGAATCCAATTCACTATGATTACTATTATGATAAATGTATTCATTTAACTAAAGCTTTTTGTCCACAGTAACTTACAAGTGATGTTAAAACGGGTGGAGAGCTCACTCCAAGTTGAGGAGAGTTCATGGTCTTCCCATGTGTGTTTGTTCAGGCTGAGAGTGAGATGGACAAACAGATTGGAGGTGAAGGCGAAAGGTAAAGCTTTCAATTCACTGGTCTATCTATGTTCCCACCCGCACCTGTTTACCTGCTTTGGGTAGCGACTGAAAGAATTAAATCAAAGACACAAGCAGCTGAAATAGCTTTTTCTCCGGTTTGCAGTTGGAAACAGCCTTAAAGATAAGGAGCTACTGCTTTCATGCAGCAAAAACTCAGCTAAGGGGAGTTTAGACATCTAATTAGGATGGCCTCTGGTCACCTCCCTTTAGAGATTTTTCAAACCCGTCAAACTAGGAGGAGACCCCAGGGCAGATCACAACTCGCTGGCGGGGTTATATATCCCTTCCAGCTTGGGAACACCTTGAAACACCCCAGGAGGAGCTAGAAAAGAGGAATGTCTGGGTTCCCATGTTGCCTCTGCAACCTATCCTCAGATAAGTTTTAGAAAATGAGATGGATGGGTGGACAGTGGCCTCAATTCAGCTGCCAACTTTCCCAAAGCTGGGTCTGAATCCACACACCCAAGAGCTATACAAATCTAGCAATCATTACTGGGCTCACTTTTGATGAGTTACTCCCAAAACACAAGTGAATCTGACAACACTTAGCTTCAATCAGCCTGATTCATCTGTCTACCTGGGATGCCGCTCTCCTCTATTTCTGTCATGAAAACAACATCCACTGCAGGCATTTGTCACTTAGATGTAATTATGTTGTTTTGGGCCACTTACTGATCAATTCTGTGCCTCTCTGGGGAGGACACACCCTCATTGCTTCTGATTGCAGCTTGAAGAACTACTCAGAAATGTAAATTATGGATTACATGCTCATAACCTTAATATGTGAAAAACATGGCAGCCACTTTAAATCACTGATGAATCATATATCAGCTCTGTCTGTGTGATTTTGCTGGTTTGTCCAGCCTTAAAGCTGTAGGATGTCCTTATGCGGGTCTGATCAGTTTTGTTTTAATATTCTCTGGAAAGTCGGCATATGAACAAACACAAGCCGAAGAAATTATTCTGTCACATGAGATAATTTTGAGTTATTGTTAAACAAAAACATTTTCAGCCGCTTTAGTAGAGAACAAAAGAGTTTTTTTTTTTTCATTTTCTGCTGCTTCTGCTTTAATCCAAGGAGCCACATGCACAATGCATTAAAACAACAGAGTTTATCTGTTAAATATTTTACTCCTCAGTCAGCCGTGCACAGATCTACTAAACAGGACGGGCATGTTAGATTGTTGTTTTTCTGCAAAGCACATGAGAGCTGCTTTTGCTTCATCCGTGTCTGTCATGTGTTTCCCGTCTGTCACACCTTTTATACGTTCTTGCTGAACAAAATCCTGGAAGAGGAGGAGGAAAAGACAGATGTGATCAGGCGGAGATGAAGGCCATTAGAGAGAGAGAGGGGGGATGAGAAACAAGAGGGGTGGATTTGAAGATGGGAAGAGCAAGGGGGGAAGGAATAAAGAAAATGAGAGGAAGACAGAGGCAGGCACAAGAAGCAGGGAGACACAGTGAGTTGTGTCAAATGGATAAATGTCAGTTGGAGCTTCATCGTCTGTCTGAGCTGAGCTCTCCCTCCCAAAATGCCATGTGTAAATCGCGGAGCTGGGGCCCTTGGCCAGCCTCCCCGAGCACTGTAATGAGATTACAGACCTCTACAACGCTCCCTGCGCGTGTGTGTGTGTGTGTTTGAGCGCATATGAGACAGAATACTATTGAGCTGTGTGTGGAAGGGCACAATTTTGTTGGCTTACACAGGGCGAGAGAATAAGCGGCATTACTCACACCACCAAACATGTCACATCAAGGAAGATTTGGGTACTTATATATCATTCCACACACACACGCACACACACAAACGCGGTGGGCTTTTACACCCTTGACTTAAAGCGCACGAGCTGCGTAAGAAAGGGCTGAGTTTTAACCGAGAGTCTGCTAAATAAGCCACTCGTCTGTAACGCATCCGGGTGAAAACTGAGTGAAGAAGTCACAGTTGGGTCATAAACCCTCTAAAACAAGCTTTCTTGAAATTTGAAGTCTTCAGGAAGATTTTTTCCAGACTTCTAGAAAACTTTCTGAAGCACTAATTTGGGTTTTGGCTGCCTTTTATTTGGTTTGCTATCCAGACGAGCCCATGCTGCGTCAGTAATGCTGAATTATGGGCTCTGAGAAGGATTCATCTCTCCATCTGACCTGTTGCCACTGATTTTCAGTCCAGGTCTTGAGTCATTTGGCGTATTTCAGCCTTTTCTTCCCGTTTCCCCTCCTTAAAAAATGACTTCTTGGCAGCAACTTTTCCATGGAGACCAGATGAGCAGTATATGGATCAGCTGGAGGTCTGAATGCATCTCTCAGGTTATGTGTCAATCTTTGGATCTGTCTTTCACAATATCTTATGGGCATCGGTTGGGTTATTTTTGACCCACTGCTGGATTAAAAAGGGACCAAAATCCAGTTATTTTTTGATGCAACCTTCAGGTTGTATATTTTACCCAGAAGTTGGGTTATATTGACTACAATGTTTGGTTATTTTACCCAGAAGTTGAGGCAACAACCCAAATGTCTGGGTTGAAATAACCCAGAAATTAGTTGGTCCCCTTTTTAACCCAGCAGTTTGACCCAGGAGTTTTTAGTCTGTATTAATCTGGTCTGTCTTTTGTCTTAACGACACATTTCATCTAGTTGCACCTCAAGAATCAACTTGCTCCTGCAAAACTGCTCATTTTTGTCTGCCGGATTGTGTTAGATTTAGTAATATAGATTCAAATTTTAAAAAATGGGAATGACTGCTGGTGGCAGTCACTCAACATGCGATTTAAAATAAGTTTTTGCCAAATTGTTTATGTGGAGATGTAATGCTGGCTTATCCCTCGATTAGGAACCTTACAATGTCTAACAAGCAAGAGAAAAAGAGAAAGGGAGAGGGGGAGGAAAAATAGATTAAATGGCTGGGTTAATGAGTGAAAAACCAGCCAGTGTCCTAAGAAAAAATTCTTATAAGACATTTGGAAAGGGGATGCAGAAGATATGAAAAAGGCTGAAGAGGTTTTGCTAAGTGTATCTCTTCAAAATACAATAACATACCTCGAGTTAATGCAAACTCATTAATGCAAAGTCCCCACAGGAACCTTTCTTTGCTATGGTCTCATCTCTCACACTGCATCTCATTGTAAAATAACACTGCAACCCTGTAATACTGTCTCCAGCTCCAGTTTGTGAGCACCTGATGTTTACACCTCGGCTTCTCTACACAGACTAGCCACTCAGTCCCTCATCCAAATCTAATATACCCATCCATAAATAGCTCACCTATCGAGCCCATATTCGGCATGAATGACGGAACACTGGAGCCAATCCCGCCCGCCGAATCCAATAAACCCCGCCTCTCCACGCGCCGCCGCCGCTCTAATAATCCCTTAACCGCCCATTGGCCTTAAATGGACAGGCAAGGGGAGTTGATTGACAAACTAAATCACGCCCCTACGTTTACAAGGCCCCTCCCCTTCTTTGGCTCCCTATCAGTGGCTATTTTGGCAACACGGATACGCATGGAGCTTCCATCAACTCCAGTCTCTTTTACGCACCGAGACCGGTTACGCGCGCAGGTACGGGGACCCTAAATTTTCCTATTTTCAGCCGCTACACCGCGCTGTTAATCGCCTCTCAAGGACTAATATGAAAGAAGTGGATGTAGAGGTCTGACAGAGCCAAGAAAGGAGGCGCATTTCTTGTGGATCATTCTTGTTTCCCCCCCATAACCCGAATATCAGCATGGATGTCTTGGCGAACCACAGTATCTTTCAGGAACTTCAGCTCGTTCACGACACCGGCTACTTCTCCGCGATGCCGTCGCTGGAGGAGAACTGGCAGCAGGTAACGTCTCAACTTTCAACCATCATCGCTTTGCGCAGCTTCAGCCGCACGCTGCTGATTTGTGAGCACATGCGCTCGGGATGCAAGGCGTCAACTTTTCCCCCCACAGAGAGTGCACTGCGTGCAGACCAGGCAGAAATAAGGACGTTAAATACTTCCTATCGCTCATATATCTGATCATTTTTCCGAGAGATGGCAAAGTGGATAAGATGCGGACGCACTCCGGCGCATAATAAAGCTGTCAAATGAGATACGGGAAGATGAAGATCCCAGTCCCGTAATGGGGACTGAATTGGTCTTGAATAATACATAACATCCTTCAGATTTCTGAGTTGTCTGAGAGAAGTCCCCTCTGTTATTCATAATAGATATCCTAACATGCATGGCTTTGTGCCATCTTTAAATGTAATTGTGAAAAGGAGGAGAAGAACTGTCATCTGCATCATTGCTTTTTCCACCTCGCACGCGCTCCCTTCAGTTCAGTGTATGACTATGGAGAAGTAGAGGGGTCCACGAGAGCACATGGGAGCGTGGAGAGACGCGCCGGCACTTTACACGATCGCTGCTGCACTTAGATTTTCCTAAAACATCCAATATTCCTTTCATTCTGGTAACCAGTCAAGGCAAGGTGTGTTAATATACATGTGAGTGGGTGTGTAGGGGTGTGTGTGTGTGTGTGTGTTTTAGGGCTAACAAGGACATTTAACAGTTAAAAAACGTTGCGCATGCCAAGGGTTATGCACCCTTGACATTTTCCAGCGCAAAAATGCGTAAAATCTCAACGTTTTTGTTTGTAATGTGGGATTTATCACGCTTATCTTCTAGTTATTTTATCTTTTTTCACCTGTAGGTACAAAAAGGTTTATTTCCCCCATGTTTTAAATGTTTAGTTAATATAAGGACCACCTGCATTGCTCCTGATGCTGCTGCTTAGGGCTGGATTTGGCTGACCAGGCCAAAGGACAAAAGGAAAAAAAAAATCATTGCATTGAAATTTGATGCCGGTGTTGTTCATGAAATTGGAGCTTCAGTGTTTTTTCCCCCTACTTCTCTGGAGAAGGATGGAGGAGGGGTGTCAGGGGGTGAGATGGAGAGGGAGAAACCGGTGCGTGACCGCGGATCTCTTCGTCGTGGCCGAGCAGCCTAATTGGCATCCTACTGTTAGCCACCGACGCATCTTTTCATAACAAGTCTCAAACTCCCTGCCTTCGCTGTCAGTGCATTTTTTAAATTGCACGGGCCTACGTGTACCATATGCAGCGCATGTCTCTCCCCTGGTTCTCACCCACAGCCTGCATATCAAAATCAATACCTAATGCAAATGGAAGAGGGAGACAGCTGCGTGTGTAGGCTGGGAAAGCTCTTATCTGTGCAGACTCAAAATGTCAGTTTTCTTTGACTAAAATGATTGTTTGCAGCGTTTTCTCCCCCTAGACAGCGTCCATTTTGCAATGAAAGTGGACCAAGAGGACTTTTGTTAGTGGTGTGTTTTAAAGTATTCACTTCTTTTCACTTAACTACACTTATTCAGCAGTTTTCAATGGTTTTCTATTTTATTTTTAGAGAAATAAAGGCAATTTCTTTCACATTTGCATTTTGAATCTACAGATAAACTGTCTGAATTTGCCACATTGATGGCTTCATAAATAGAAGGACAAATCCAAAATTATATAGACAGGTACGAGTCTTGCAACTTTAACAGGTGATTTCTCAAAATCATTGCATGCATGTTTGATCCTCATGTTTAATTCCAGTCCAATATAAAATGAGAACTGGAAAAGAATTCTTGCAGCAAAAGCGTGCATTATTATGTCATTATGCAGCTTAGACATTTTAAAGCAGAATTTTGCCAATTTTTTTTTTAGTTCTGACCAAATAGTTCTGGTGCCTAAACTGAAAATTAGTAAACCAGAATGATAGCAAGCATAACACTCATTTTCTCTAAAGGTCTTTTGATTAAAAGCCCTCCAACTTCATCCCCTACCACCCCTCCAACCTCCTTAAATGAAGTCCTAAAGGAAATACGATCGCTGTCACTGTCAAACATGATTGCGCCTGTACACAGCAAGTGTGATACCACCTGCAGTGAAAAAAGAAGCAGTATATTTAAAGCCTTGGAATGAAAACCAGCCGATGAAGAGTTTTAAAACCGCTCCTCTCAGTTTGCATCCTTTTACTAAAAGCATTCAAAGTCTCTGCCCCACTGCGAGTCACTGGGGTAAATATCTTGGAAGATTTCTTGGAAAACAACCCTTATTTTGGATAAGAAGATCACTCTGCCTCCTTGTGAGCACAAGGATTAAGACTTGCCCCACACTTTGAATCCCTTCTCCTCATGCGGTGCAGAGATGTTCTTGCCAAAGCCGTCCTTGTGCTCATTGCAGCGGGATGAAGACACCACAAGCCCTCCTGAATGCAGGAATTATGAGTTGTGGCTTGCCTTAAAAGCTTTGTCTCTTGCAGAGGACCCATGGTTTGAGCAGTCCCCTCTGTATTCCGGGCACAATTTAGAATTTGATGCTTTTATGGCATCTGATGGTGAGATAGGAGGCTGTTGTTGTCGGCTCCTAAATGACTCCCTGAGCTGCAAGGGCAAGAATGATGACTGTGTCCCCTGTTGGTGTCTGTAAGGCATGATTCAACCGGTTATAGGGGGATGGGGAGCAGAGAAGGAGTAAAGTGTTTTGGAGGTCCGCAGATGGTACATTTGAGGCTGCTATTTGTCCCATTATTGAACCTAATTGTGCCAAACTGAACTGTGCTGTCTTGCTTCCAATTCCCCATACAGTTAGTTGTTCAGAGTTCGAACAAACAGCAGGGCTGAGCTGAATTTGGAACAAGCAGGGCTCGTCAAAATGCACTCATTATATGTGGGACCCAGTTTCACTCAAAGCAAAGAGAACACGTGTTATTTTGCATCTTTGGACCAACAGAAATAGCTTGTTATCTTGGTTACAGTTTAGAGCGCTTGTTATGCTCATTTGTAAACTGACATTTGCACAGATAACGCCTTGTGTAGCCTCACTGTCGAAAAATCTGACAGAATATTCATATAAATGAAGATTTTTGCTGTGAAATTAGGCTGATGTGATGGATTTTTCATCCGTCTTCAGCCTCCACTGATGACGTGCCCCCATGCACAGCACTTGACCCTGATGAGCAGGATGTAACCAGACACCACCCATGGTTGTCTGTCATTGACCTCAGGACACACTCTCTACCCTCCAACACATATATCATCCCTTGGGGGTTCAACACACACACACATAGACACATGTCGACTGAGTGGCTGATGCCTACCCAAGCGAAATATCTGCATGTAGCTGCTGAGTGCATTACAGACTTCATGTGATGTGGACTGATTGCACATGGCTTTGGTGTTTCTAAATGTAGAAAGAGCAGCGGGGCACTCTGACATGAACTCCATACGCAAGTCGGCATCCTGAGATGCATCTTCTTACATCCAGCTCTCGTCGATGACTCGATAACTCGCACATGTCTCAGCGGCAGCAGCATCAACTCCGTCTGGGGGTCGAGGGAAGTTGCCGAGCATGCACATTCTCCCCACTGCAGGGTTTTGCATTTCACAGTCCGATGGGCTTGAACCCCCCCCTCCCCTCGCCCTCCACCCTTGGGGATGACGGGCAAAGGCAGACATTCCGAGAACAAGTGGGTAGAGAGGCATGGCGCTTCCTGATGAGCAGGAAGAAGAAGCAGGGATGCAGATAGATGGAGTCATTTAGCATTTTGACTGAGGCCTCCGAGGGAAAAGTTGCTCCTCGTTGGGCTATTAAAGCCGCGGTCAGTGCTAGAAAAATGCATCAGCACGGCGAAACCTCTCTTAGCCTCTAGAGACGTGATGAGGAGGATTAAGAGCAGGAGCACCAAATGATGAAGAGGAACTATGAATACCCATATGCATCTATATGCAGCGTTGTGTATGTCTGGATGCATGCACGCTGGTGCGTGTGTGTCTCAGTATGTTATGTAATCCTCAGTAGGCCACAGCTGCTTTCTCACACAGACAGAAGGCATGCTGGGGAGCACAGCCAACTGGCCCCCGCCATCCTGTCTTCCTCCATCTCTTGTTTCTTCTTTCTTTCCGTCTCCTCGCTTTTTCTTCCCACTTTCCTCTTATAGAATTAGCACAGTATGGATTTTTGATCTCTGCAGAGCTGTTGTGTAAGCTCTGGACTTGTTCATTTTCCCCTCACACCGTCCCGTACACTCCTCAGCTCTGCTGAAACACAGCAGCTGCCAGGTAACAACCTTCTCCGAGCGGCTCCTGTTTGCTTTATGGTGCACCGCCAATGAAAAAAAAACGGCTATGTAGATGTTCCAGTGAAAAGATACCAGCCTAAAAGACATATCACACGTTTTTGACGACCTTTCGCTGGCTGCTACTTGATGTAATTTTATGCAAATTGAAATTAAATCAAGAGGCACAGTTTGGCATTCAGCAAGCAGGCGGAGGAAGGACAAACTGGGACTTAATCTTATTTGTCTCAAAAGAGCTCCTGGAAGTGTTTCCGTTCCAGACATGTTGCTTTATTAAAATGTCACATTTACTCCAAGTACAAGACGTGAAATCAAGTTTGGGTGCTCTTCCAGGAAAGAAAAAAAAAAGTTTACTGTCATTTAATTTAGCCCACATTTCCCTGATTGCAACAAACCCTCAAAGTTTTGCGATCGGCCGCCTCCGAAAACTGATTTCTCGCAGCAGCCGTTTTGCTTCCCTCTTACCCGACAGCAGTCAGATGATCTTGAAGATGGATGCCACGTAGAATGTATTTGACATGGCCTGGCCTGTGATGCAGCCAGGCATGAAAGGAAGCCTTTGTGTGGCGCTGCACTGTGCAGCATCTCTGATGGGCTCTTTTAAGGATTTTCACACCCAGACACGTCATTACTCAGCGCATCGATCTTGGGGAGAAGACATTTATTGAGGAGGGGACTCATATTCTTTATTAAAAGAGCAATGGCTTCATTTAGTTAGTATAAACAGACAAATGAGCTGTAACAGTAAAAACTCAATTTAGCTTTTGAGCAGTGATTTTACTGGCTGTGTTCAAGGAAACCTTAGAGCATGGTATCTTTTGAGTCTATTTATCTTTGCATGTTTGTGTATTATACCCTGAGTGTATATTTTTGCATGCAGGCTCCGAAATTAATTATTTAGCTTTGATTTTCTGGGATATTCTCTTGAGAAAAGGATGCATTTTCTTCACATGCACACACCATCAGGTTTGTGTGTCTGTGTATCTTGTGTAATGAGATGTGCGAGCGACCCCCTGACCCAGTAACATCCATTTTGCCATAAGAGTGCTTAGTGAACTCTGCCACCTCTGTCTCATCACTCAGGCAGCTGAGAGGCGATTGCCGGTGATAGGTACCGGCTACTGCTTTATGGGCGCTGATGAAAAGGTGGGTAGCGCTGATGAAAGAGAGGACAGCCGGGGAAGTATTCATTTGTCTGACGCTGTGCTGACAGAAAGCGAGGCAGAGGAGGTGGTGTAAAGAGAAAAAGGCACAGGACTGGGGGGGTGGGGGGGGTAGGGAGAAGACAAGAGGGGGAGTGAGAGTGGTGAACAAGCACATCTTTATGTATGGCTTCCGTCTGTGAAACGCTCTGCCACCCTAGGTTTGATTAACAGTGAGAAGAGGAGCCAGTCATTTTTTTCGCCTCACACCAGCACACATGGCTTGGCAATGACTTTCACATCATTTGAGGCGAAATCGGGAAGCCGTTACAGCACCTTACAGTGATCCGACATGCTTCGCTGCTGCCATCCGGGCTGGCAACCGCGGGGAGCGAAGAAAAAGGAAGAGAAGTCTCAGACACTCGTTTTATGCTTTAAAATCACAGCCTTCTCCATCCCCACTTTCTATCTCATGACTCTCTTGCTCTGTTTTGCCCTCTGACATATTCTGAGAAGACAGCTTTGACAAAGTCACAGCTGCCCTGTTGGATTCACCCTGCGCTAACCCTTACTCAAAGTCAGTTTCTAAAAGTCAAACCCAGGAGTGTTATGCAATCAAAACGTTGCAGAAAACAGAAAAGAGGCTCTTTTATACAAAATGTGCGGGTTGTAAAAAGCACAAAGACACAAAAACTCAGCTGATAAGTTCAAAATGAGTCCAAAGAGTTCAGATGCTCTGATACAAAAAGATAAAGTTTGTGGACAGGACAGGGGGTGTTCCTTCATAACCAACAACTACTGACAGAGACTGTCACAGAATAAAAGCTGCTTGTCTTTATTACATCAATAAAAAGGTTTAAAGTTTGTTTCCTTTCAATTTTTCTACTATAAAGCAGCTAAGGTTAGTTAGCATAACTTAAATTGGGCTAAAGGTTAGGGTTAGAGTTAGGTTTGCTTTAAAAGCTGGATGCAGAACAGTTACTGTAGGTAGACTATGTACAAAAGCTGTCCTAAAACATCCACCTGAGATTAACTCCAGATTAAGTGATCTGTATAATTTGTTTGATTTGAAAAGAAAACTGAAGTGTTAAAATCCTTGTCGAGACTTACAGTAACAGATAGCTGCATCTTAAAACTCCAAATATGTGGTGCTAACTCTACTAACATCTGGCTTTGTCTTCACAGAATCCCAGCAGTAGTTGTGGGTATTTACCAGCTTCAGCTTTAATAGCATTTGGAAATATGACACCCATGTAGATATGCTAGCTGTCAGTGTGTGCGTGCTGCGCTTAGGGCATCAAGCGTGAGTACAGCTCTGAGATGCAGTGAGTTTTAAAAGGCGCATTTACCAACTAAAAGCATGTCTCTGAGACGCTGAGATCTGAAACTGACAGAAATACCAGCTGGTGAATTGAAAAGTGGAGCAACAGATCCCACCAGTTTAGATTTAAGCTAGCAGCTAACCGTCAGTCCTGCTGAGCTATTAGAAACCGCTATCCACCACAGCCTGTATATATTTGAAGCTACCGTTTTCTTTTTACTTTAATCTCTGTCATTTCTATGGCAACACTACTACTAGTAGCAACAAAGGTGGCTCACTTTTTTTAATGAGTGTACCTGCATTTAAAAAAAAACTGTGCACATTCTATTTTTGGTGGGGGAAACTGCATAATTATGAAATTATTTATTTTTATATGGGCTTCGTTAAAGAAAAGCAGCTGTTGGTAGAAGTCAACATCATTGACTTGTCCTTGATATAATAACCATGAAAATTATAGTAAAATTTCACCTTGTTTACAGGCAGCAATGTGTTTTAAATGGCATGCAAAATACTAACAAAGGTCAATGTATTCAAAGAGCCTTTGACTTAGCAAAAGCTCAAAGTAGTACCCTGCATTTGGCTTGGGCTACAGTTCGTTTAATTATCCATGCAACAACCCTGCTCACCTATTCGAACATCCATTGGCTTTAACAATGACCACATATCCACAGTATGTGCTGGCATTTTATTACACTAATTGGCTGACATCTGAAGTGTTACATCCAAGCTTCCTACCTACCTGTTGCTAGGCAGCCTTGGCAAGCAGGAATATCAGCTTTTTGTTTGTTTAGCTGTCAGTCTGGGAGACTAATCCCACCCCAAGGGAGTCTTAGCCATCCAGAAACCAGAGATCCAGCCATGTGGACCATCTCTCTCCAAAGACTGAGGGAGAGGAAGGGGGAGAAAGAGATGGACCGGGGAGAGAGACAAGGGCAATTTGCCCTGAGTAAACACCGCTGCTTGTTGTTGTCATCTAAAGCCAGTCATCAATCACAGCCCTAAGCTCTTGGCGGTGACAACCGCAAGGACATGATGCTCTCTGAAATTGGTTGGAAAGTTTAAAAATCAGGACAATCAATGGCAAAAATCACAGTCAAGTTGCCAGTGCACCCTTTTTGACTTTCCAGGACAAAGTAGTTTCTAAAAGTATTTTCGGACGATGCTACCTTGCCTTAACGGGGCATTGAGTGTCTGCTTTATTACATAAGATCCCATGGGTTCATGTGTCTTTGTGTGCAGTCATGCGTGTACATGCTTTGCATGCTGGCCTTAGTTCTCAGCTGTGGTGGTCCAACATGCAAAGCCAGTTTGTGTGTTTCCACCTGCTATGGCTCACTGCTTCAAAGCTGTCCAGCTGGTTGGTCAGTGTCTCAGGGTGTTTCCAATTGTCATTCCTTTACTTTCTTCTTTCATTCTTTTCTCTGTCTCACCCTCCATATCTCCATTTATCAGATTTCTGTCCCACCCTGTTCTTTCTTTAATCTCTTTATCTCAACGTTATCATCTTTCTTTTGAGATCAATTTTCCAAGTGTATCGTCTCCTCTTTCATCCTTCTTGCTCCTTTAGTTTCTTAAAGCTGCTTTACATCATTAAAATCTACAAGCGTTGTACTTGTTTTGGCAGCTTGGAACCAGGGGTTAGAACACAGATGTGTGGTCAGAAATAGATTGAGGCTGTTTTCCATTGTCAGCAGCTGCCGCTGAAATCACTGGAAGATTTAGCAGGGTCCCAAATTACCCTAAAGACACCGCTATCTCGAGCCAACTGGGTACATCATGTAGTTTCAGTCATTCCAAGCCCCTGCAGGGCTGAGTTGTCTGAAAAAGATACCACTTGTGTCCTCAAAACTAGACAGTTTTCACTTGAACTGGGATTAGCCCGCATGTCAAAGCCTGCGAGTGCAGGTTTTACTGTGAAATATATTACTTTAACATGCATGCTTGGAAGAGGAAAGCTGTATGTGTCAAAGCAGACAGACAGAGGGGCTGAGGAGATTTCACACCTTGCTTTACTCTTGGAATGGCCCGGGAAGCGCCCTTGTGTGATTTAATGAGACCTGTGGGAAGAACCATTCATCAGCATGACAGCTTACCTCTTTTTCCCATTGTTCTGTTCTGGTATGTGAGGAGAGCAGTGTGTGTTTTAGCCTTAATGATGGGCCGGCAACCCTTTGATTAGATGAATCTCCTGGTGCTAATTAAGATTTAGGCTGCCAAAAGACATCTGTGTTTATTTCTTCCACCCTCTCTGTGTTCCTGGAAGTGCTTGCATGTGAGGGAACAGTTTACAGGATGGTCATTTTGGTATTTTAGCCAAAACTGGTAGTTTGGGTGGTGACCTGCGGTTGATGCATGCAGAGCTTTGAGCAAGTACATTTGGTCATTCAGAACAAACCTGCTCGCACCGGTTTGGTTTGCCCCGATGTGTAGACTTCATGGAGGTAAAAGATTACCATCAAATGACATCAAATGCTTCTGTATTGTGACACAAGTATGGATTTGGCAGTTTGGATACAAATGCAACATGCTTTATGATAAATGCTGATGCATGTTAATTTCTGTTGTACAGAGTTGACAGATGCTTTGGAGATTTTTGCATTTTGTCTGACTTTAGACTTTCAATTGTATTTATTTCAATTGTATATAGGGCTGGGTATCGATTCAGATTTCAAGAATCGATTCCATTCTGATCCGTATGGTTTTGAATGGATTATTTTCGATCCGGTCTGGTCTGTCCGATCCAATCCAATCTCGATTCTATCTCAATTTGGTTTGGTGGCATTGAAATTTTTTTTAGCCTTTACCCGAATTCCATGACTCTGTAGTTATGCAACATACAGTATTGATGCTAGTATTTTACTAATATTCAACACAAATGAATAAAGTAATTTTAATGGTGGCTGTAAGGGCCAAACCCTCTACCTTCATGTTGACAAAGATGCAGTCGTCCACAAAATTATTCATACCCTCCAATTTAAAAAAAAAATCTAAATTCACAATAACAGGAAACAAATAATAAATAAAAATTCACAAAATTATGATTAAGTGAAGCAAAATACTCAGTAAGTCAGCATTTAAAACTTAAAACAACAAGTGATTTACCTGCTAGCTTGATGCTAGCTATTAATGGAAAATGCAATTGACATGCTAACTGAATTAGCATCTATGTCATAACTTCAAAGATAACATACAAAATAGCAAGTATCGATTTCAATTGATCATGAACATCAACTGCATTTATTAAAGTTACTTAGAGGCATATGTTTCCTATGCTCTATTTAAACTGAGTTATAAGAAACTACTTGTACCAGCCTCACGTGCTTAGTCTATTTCTGGCACTGCACTAGCTTCAGTAGGCCTATACTCTGTCCAGCTCACTATCTCCCCCTAGCGGGGTGGCTGAGCCACTGCCCTTAACCAGAGGCAGTACATTAAATGGTCATTTAAAAAAAAAAAAAAAGAAAAGAAAAATCGATCTTTGGACATATGAATCGATCTTTGTAAACTAATATGAGAATCGATTCAGAATTGGAAAATCGATTTTTTAAACGCAGCCATAATTGTATATATTTAAAATCCAAAGTTTCAACCCAGAGTTAAAATAACTACTTATTCTCACATCTGGGCTGAAAGAAAAAGATTGACCAAAACATTGCATGCATGATCCTAAGCTTTGCTCTCAGTATAAGTTCTTCTGCCATATGGCTTCCAGCAGGCTGCAGATTGAGTTATTCTGGCCACAATTTCTGGTTTAAAAATACACAGCATCAGCAAGGTGCTTGACCTGTGTCACTGTTTTCTGCCTTAGGGACAGTTTGTCATCATTTTTGCTTCTTCTGTGCTGATTTCCTCTCATATTCTAAAGATTTTTTTAATCTAAGCATCCCATAAGGTCCTTATGTTCTTGTTCTTCTCCTGCCAGACTGACAATGTTATTTGCAAATCGGGGGCTGGTGATTTACGACTGCTGATGTTGGCAGTTCCTGCGTGGTGTTAAAATGCTTCCCCCCATAATTCTCTGCAAAAAAAGATGGGTTGTACATAGAAAGCAGCACTAATGCACATTTACTGTGGTTCAGAGCCATTCTGTGAAGCAGCTGTTGATGAGCACTGCAATGCCAGCATTGTTGAGCAGTTATCTGATGGTGTGGACAAGCTTTTTGTCGATGTTGTACTTCACACGGCAACCCAAGAGACTACATCTCACATGGAGTCAAGCCTCTTTTTGGAATCTTCTCATGTGAAAGCCAAAAAAAAATCTATTATTTAACACAAAATCAATAAAAACAAACTATCCAGAAGGGGTTAGTTGTACAAATTTCAACAAATACTTGTGACTTGAAGCATTGCTGATGTTTTTCCCTTCTGGTTTTTTACTTAAAATGATGATGTCACATAAATCTTTCACTACCCAATTCCCACTTGCATATTTTAGGGGAAAAAAACTTGATAACTTATGCTAACAAGAATGAAGGGATCCCCCATCCGCCGTCCAACCCTCCCTCCTCAAACCTTCCTCAAAATCACTCCCTGATTGTCCCTGTGAGCTTTCATGTGGCTAGACAGAACATCCTCCCTCTCGCTCTCTAGTTTACTACTATGTGTTATTCAGTCTATTGCCCCAGATATTATTTCATTGTAAAATGATGCCAATTAGTAAAGGCAGTCGCCGGTGGCTGTGGTCTGGCTCCTTCTACGTTCCAGCGGGGAAAGTTATTTGGGTCGGTAGCTATTTTCAGCCTGTGATGTTGCCAGGAATACTTCAGGGAGCAGCCACTGTTTTATAAGAGAGCACATCAATAATTTTCATTGGTGTATGTGTGTGTACAAGCAAGAAAGACGGAGACAGACAGAGTTTATCGGGTTTATGTGTGTGTGTTTATACCTGGAAAAGAAGTAGTCGCTTTTGTGTTGAATATTCAGTAGAAGCATCGGTGCACGTAAACACGCGCACTTGTTCCTGTGTTGCGCACACTTCACTTCAACTGCCACGACCTCCTATTAATTTGAAACACATTAATTTGCCAGCCTTTAAACTTTAACCCCGAATCTTAAAGCGGCTCTAATTCAAGGCTTCACCCTTTGCCCTGTAATCACCCGCTTTTTCAAACTGAAGGCTTGACTTGTGGGACACCAGTCAAAGCACACACGCAAACACATGCAGACCTAAAGGCCAAAGTCAATGAGTTCCTAACACCTCTCTCTGTGTGTCTAACCACCCTCCTCCTCTCTCTGCCGAGCAGCCGTACATTGTCAGGATGAAATTGGGGTGAAAAGTCCTCGCACTCCCGCTGAAAAGACAGCCGCTCTGAACCGAAGGGTGAATGGGTTCAGCCTGCCGCGCTGCCTCCGCCCTTCCTCGTACAAACTAAACTCACACACAGGCACGCGCTCTCTTTCCACTATCTCTTGGAGGAGAGCCCGCAGCAGCAGTGGCGGCGAGGAGACATCTTTCAGTATTTTAAGCGGCTTGGGCTAATCTTTGTCACTCAGGTTTGTTTTGAAAGCATTGCTGTGGGATAAAGAGAGAACGACAGCGTCCCACCTCCTGTTTGCACGGCTCCTGATGCACACAAAGTCCCGCTCTTGCGCAACCTAACAGGTTCCCTGTAAACTCGCAGTCCAACACGTTTTGGACACTGAGCTAATCCTCCTTGGCCTTGCAACATTGTGCCACTGACCTGTTTTTGCTGCTTGTTGTCTCATATACACTCACAAACTGGTCTTGTTGCATCTTAGCTAACTCTGATGTCTGGTCATGTAATGAGTAACAGAGCTGTAAACTGTGGCCTTAACAACACTTGCACGCTAAAAGCAAAGCAGCTTCTTATTCAGTCCTGGAGAAGGGATGTTAGAATAAACCTTTTTTACTGTTATTGGTGTGGCCATGGCACAACTCTTCACGGTTCGTGGATGTGATTGGGATACCAAGTAGCCTGTTCTAGCTGGTACTGTATGAGGAGGAAGCAGAGTTTTTCCGCTTCACTGTTCCCTTTATCTCTCCCCCTCTTTTCCGCTGGCCGCCACTCTTTTGTTTCTCTATGCCTTTTCCAGCCAAGGCCCTATTCTCCTGCCCTGTCATTGTGTGCGGTAATGAAGATTAGCCAGCCTGCCGCACACAATGGGGTCCCCACATCCGGAGCACAGACTCCCCAAATCCTGCTGCAAGCTGCTAACCCTGGTGTAAAACCACTGATGCTGCCGACCCCATCGAGCCACGACACCCCCTCCTACACATACATGCATTATTTTATTCACTCAGACGCACACACGAGCACACAAACATGACCAATATGCTCCCTGCACTCTGCCGTGTTGAAAGCAAATGGCTGAAATGCCCCTTGATTAGATTAGGGTGGTTTTGACAGCTGAGAGGGAGCGCTTGGCGACTCTTACGCCGATAAACAGCAGCTCACCCAAATCCAGTTAAAGAGAGACAGAGTTCCCCTCCCCAGTGAGTGCAACACGGCTCCAGTCATCAGGATTATACCCCCCTCTCCATCCTCCATGCCCTGCTATTCTCCTTTTTTGCCTCTATCTCATCCTTTTTCCCCATCAGTCTCAAGATGCTTCTTCCATTCTCTTGATCCTATTTCACCCTCACCTCTCCTATCCTCGACTTAATACCAGAACAAAGACATTTTCCACACTTTGTCACAAGCTATTTAGATGGCGCTGGAGAGGTCTTTATACGCAGTACACTTGTTGTATCTCGAGACTAAGACCTCTTAATAACGTATGTTTTACTCTCAAGGTCAGCATATCTTCACAAGTTCAATCTGTTTACTTGTCAAGCTGCTCTCAGCAGTTAGAGGATACATGTGTAGCTTCGCCTGTGTGGAAAGATGGATTATCCAAATGTGACAGCAGTTGTTTTTTTGCAGTGCAAGAAATAATGCAGCAAATGTGTGAAATGGGATCACAACCAGTCATTTGTCATCGAGCAATGTACTGTATCCAGTGCTTAAAGTCGTAGTTCCGCGTTTTTGGAAGTGCTTTTTGCAATTTATTCAGCTCCGTTAAATTTTGGCGAATTTTTCGTGTGATGTCAAACTTGATAAAATTCTAATAAGCTAATTTAGCTTTCCATCTACAAGTTTAGCATATTGGCTGCTTTGAAGCTATGACCGGATCTTGTGGTAAGATTGGTTTCATCACTCAAATTTGTTTGCAGATGGACCACCCTGTTAGCTAAAAATGAAATTCACGCAGACTGAAGCCAAGCCAAAGAACATACCCACAATATTAGCACCATATTAGTCAGAAGCAACCTTTATCAGCATGCACACTTGCTCAACGGTAATCTCAGAGAGGCGTTTTTTCACAGATGTCTTATTAAGAAGTATGTTGCATGCATATGAGCTCTCACATTCTGTTTCTCTGGAAAATATGAGGACTTGAGTGCATGTGTGAAAGTGGCCTAAGTGATGAAGCTTCACATGTGGCCAGCTTGTTCAGTGTTGGGTGTTGCCCACTTCCTGTTGTCTCCCTTAACTGTTTGCATGGGGTGAGTTTCAATGCTCTTTTGACACCCATACACAGTTTTAGAACCCACTCATGACACTGATGGACACAAATAAATGTCCAAAAGTCTGCAACCAAAACAAAGGAAGAAATAACCTTTAAAATCTGTAACCGTCACCTCATCAAACCAACCAAGTAGCTGGATCATTTCTGAAAGAAAATCTCAGCCCTTCGGAATACACTTTGCACTATAAGAACAATAGTTTAAAGACCAACAACGTAACTTTTAGACCTTAAAATGATGCGTTTCTGACTCGTTTTGATGGCTCACCACCATTCATTGTGCTAATTTTTGAGTCGCCACAGTTCAGCGACGTCTGGAGGCTCAAAAACTGCACTACTGTATGTAACTTTTGGATCTGGTTCGGGGCCATGATGTTGCAGCCGACTATTGGTTGTGCACCGCGTCATGTTCTAGCAAACAGATATTAACCAGATATGAACACAGCAGGTGTTTTGAATGTGCATCGGATTCACTAAAGAAACGGAAGGAAACATTACCGGAGGAAAAGAACAAGAGTCAAGATAAGATTGTCCTTTAATGGCTGGAGTGAGTTCACAGTACAAGTACGATGCAAGATAGATGCTAGTTTAGCTGTCAATAGGGGGCGCATCACTGACAAAACTGATAAGTTTTAAGTTCCGTTGTGTGTCTTTAAGTTGCAGTCTGTGATCTGGTGTCCAGGGGTTACTCTCAAACCCCCTTCTTGCAATTTTTTCAATCTTTTCCTATCTGAATATTAACCCTATCATGCCATATCCGTCAAATTTAACACAGTTCCTGAAATCTTTTGCATCACTTTTTTTTAAGCAAAAAGCCTACTCAAAACCATACTGTTCACAATCTGATGTACTTGATACCAGAGGAAGAAGAGTGCACAGATAACACAGAAGTAAATTATTAATACACAAAACATTATATTTGAAGTTTTTCATATTTTGTTAAAGTGCCACATAAAGACTTTATATCATAAAAGAATAATTTTTTTTACCCATTTTTTCTTAGATCAGACTTTAAAGGGTTAAGCATAGCCATTAGCATAACAATAAAATGTTGGAAAGTGGAATCAGTTTTTACGTCAAAGCATGCTTGGTTAGGCAGAATTACTATGAGTGCTATATATTTACATTTCTTTAACAAACTGTTGAAGGTTGGCACATTAATTCTTATGGTGGTGACTACTTCAATGCATACTGATGAACCTGTTATCTGTTAGTCTTGTAATGTCTTACACATCTTTCCAAATTGATCAGAGTCGTTATGTTTGGATTGCATTCCTGAGGGCACATGTTTAAAGTTTCTAACATTTACCGACATGTAAGTTACATCCACAGTCAGAACCAGCTTCATTTTAGAAATGTTTTATGTAAAAGATGGAGTTGTTTAAAGTGTGCACCATGCCAGGCCTGTACTGTATGTAGCGCTGTCTCGCTGCCACAGAAATCTATAAAACACACAGAAGGCAAGTTTGGCAAGTTTATTTGTATAGCACATTTCATGTACAGAACAATTCAAAGTGCATGAAGATGTGAAACATGCATGAACCTGCTTGTTGTAAACAAACTAAAGGAGACGAAGATGGTGGAAAATTGATCTAAAAGGAATATATTTGTGTGGCGTGATGATAAGGAGAAGATTTTGCTGTAAAAGCCATCTTTTGCTTAGTAGCTTCTGTAGCACAAATATGATTTGCCATTGTTGGAATTGTTGGCAGGGTTTGGGCATATGGGTTAAGGGAGAGGAGAGGCTATACTGCATTATTGGTTCAGGATAGATTTGTATGTGTTGTAAAAAAAACAGTGATGTTTTTAGATTTATTCACTTTGGGGCCTGGTTTGCCGTTTCCAGGCTCCTAAAATACCAGTTCCATGTGGATGAAACATCCAAATGATGTAAAAAAAACTTTCGCAGATACACCTAAACTTGTCTCCATGTGTCACCAGTTCGAGAAAACAACTATATAGAGAGAAATTGCGTCCACTTTGGTGGGCTAAATGACCTTTCTGGGTTATCTAGTCAACTTCAACATCTTTCAGATATCCTTATCAGTGATTTTCAAAATTCACACCAATATTTATTCCTATCTTTTTTTGCATACTCCAAATTCATTTTACCTCCTCATGCTCTCCATTTCTTTATCAAGCCAACTGACAAGCAGTTGCTTTTTCTTGCATTGTGCAATACTGTAAGTATCATTAACCATTTATTAAATATGTGCCTTTAAACTTCTGACAAAACAGCATGACCACTGATCCCCCCACCTCTTTCTTCTCTGCACCTTCCGAATGCCCTTATTCTATTATCCTTTCAGTGGTAATAATATAGCCGTTATTCTTTGTCAGACCTACTGTGCAGATAGACATAAACTGCTCATTCTAAGAAAATCAATTGAATGGTAATTGTAACATTATTTTTAATAGGATAATCATTAGTTTCTCATAGCTCTCTTAACACTCGATTAAACGATGGGAACATGATACCGCCTCCTCGTTGTTATTTTTTTAGATATCTTGCATCTAATCCAGTGGCAGTTATCCAGGAACACTGACTTCTCGTTGCAAATTACCCACACATTTGCACACTGATCATACATGCTCCAAACTAACCCAAGCTTTCACTTGTAGTTTTGTCTACTTTCCATCCACGTTGCCTCGACGCCGTTGTAATATAGGATGCCAGAAGGTTGGTCCCCAGTGTCAGTTTGACATGAACGTGCGCCTTTCTGTTGTGTCCGCTCAGAGAAAGCGATGGGAAATGTCTCTCTGCTCCATTAAGCAGAGGTCACAAGGTTTTTGCGCTCTGAGTGCTCCATCATTGTGGTTTTCCTGCCAGATGAAAGGTGCTTTGAAGATCACGCACAAACACACACAGTTGTGTCGTGTAAATCTGTAAAAAAGGGCTTAGTGCCGGAGATATCTTTCTTGAAACTACCAGGCTAAACCTGATTCTCATGCTGTGCTGAAAAAGAATCAACCCTTCTTTCGTGTGGGATCTAACAAAGTCCGTCCAAGAAAATGTTGCCTGTAACAGCTTCAAATGTCTATTAATGCAGCCAACCAACCAAAATTTTACTGTGTGTAAAAGGAGGTGGCAGGTTTACAACCAAATGTGCATTATTCCCTCAAACTCCGTCAGCGAATTGTGATTTAACAACTGGCGGTGTCTGTTATCAGCTTGAGGCCCGCTCTGTGTAAAACCGCCTCAAGGTGCTGCGTTGCCAGGCTTTGACTGAGAGGCTGATTATTACTGCGAGGCTAATGTCGTCTGATAAGGCCGTGTGTGTAATTAAGCTGTTTCCGTAGTGTGTTATCTGAAGCTAGGTGGCTGCCTGGAGAGATGGAGCTGTTAGTCAATGAGAAGGAGGAATCCTGTCTCCTGTCTGTGGCATTTCAGGCTTCATATCTGTTTCCCCTCTTTCTCTTTTCCTCTTCTAATCGGTGGTGAAATTTTTATGCTTGTGTTTGCTTCACCTTTTACTCATTCTTCAGACTTTCCCCTCATAACCTGAAATGCAATTCTTAGCATAGCTTGAGTCGACACCTGCTTTGCTTGTTTGTCTTGTTCAAGCAAGCTACTTCTACCTTTTTATGTCATTTCTCCTTGCACCCCCTGCTCCCCCTGTTTTTCTTCTGCATCGCTGGTTCAAAGCTCCATCAGGGCATCAGGAGCTCAACATCCCTCCTGGCCAAACCCTGCACCCCCTGCTGTTTCCCCCATTGACAATAACAGAGCATTGCGACTATTCAGATCAGTGTTGAGGAAAATAAGGTGTTATCTCCCCACCGGCTCCCCCACCCTTCCCCTCCTCCTGGCCCCGTAGGCAGGTTCCCGCTCAACTGGGATCTGCCGATGACGCCATGCTGCTCTCCAAGGAGTCTGAAATCTGGGGGTTCTTAGTGAGTCCACGGGAAGAAGCAAAAACCCCGAAGGGGAGATTAGAAGGGAGGCTGCGCTTTTTTGGAGATTTTGTGTGTGCATGGGTTAGGTGTGGCAGTGGGGGGGCTGTGTAAGTATTGCTCGGTGAGGCTATAGATTACCGTCTCTGTCAGCTGCGACGGCCACTGCTGATGAGCTCCTGCACGGTATCATTTCATATCGATTAGGCGCCGCGATGCTAACACACACACAAACACACAAAGACTGTTGGCGAGATGGACGCTGCCTTGGGCTACTGGTCATTTAGCTGTCACCTCAAAGTGATGGCTTGGCCCGGCTCACCAGATCAATGGGAGACACAGACCTAATAACACGCAATGACAGGATAAAACACACTCATGTGCATAAACACACCCACACAATGTGAAAGACTGCTCTCTGAATCAAGTGCCTAGCCAAACTTTTCCTTCGATAAACGTGTCAAGTGTGCTGTTGAATTACAAGCAGCAAGAACAAAGATGAGTGCAAACAAAGTCAGTGAAGCGAAACGGCATGTCTTAAAAATGAAATCAACAGTAAGAGAAAAGATATGACAATTTGGTTTGCTGTTTCATCGCAGAAGAGATTTTCATATTGATGTGAGAGCTGATATGATTGTTACCTACCTGTTGGGTTAAAGTGTGATTAATTTCTCAGAGGGATTTTTATTCAGAGCTGATATAAAGGTGGTATTGCATTGAGACCCCATGAAAAGAAGCCAAGGCCATCTCATTTTCTGTGACCAATGGCATTGTGTGGTTTAAATAAAAGCAAACAACAAGCAACAAATAGACTGTCACTTGACTGTGAAACAACAAAAGAAGCTCAGCAAAGATGCGGAGAAGCATATGCTAATTCATCCATGACATGACTGTTACTCACTTTTAAAATGAGTAAGCAAACTCCTGCTATGAAAATGGCCAAAACAAATAATCAGTATGTCACGTTGATGACAAAAGGGCTGTTTTTCTTGTTTATGGAAAATGATGACAATCAAAGGCATAGAATTCTATGCAAACGCTACTTTCGTGTTGTGAAAGCATCCAAAGAAGAAACAAAGGGATGCATTTATCCGGAATGTCACTTCAAAATATAGTGAGGAAAGTGGAACTGCACTCAAATATCAGTGATTTTCTTTTTCTGTTACAGAATTTTATCTATTAAACATAGGTGACTTTAAACATCATCAGATATTCATTTAACTCCTAAGTATATAAAAAGAATCTGATCAAACTTTTGAGACAAAAATGTACTTTTATATGTATGATGATTAAGGAAAATTATCATAAAATAAATATTTGATGCCTTTCTGCAGCTGTTGTTGCAGCTAAACATCTCTGGAGATTCCATTGAAAAGCCTATAATGCAGCTTCATTTATGGGGTGTTTGGGGTTTCCTCCCAAGTCTATTGTCTTGTTGAACCCATTATCGCTTCAGTTCACTAATAGATTTCTTGGCAGACTTTACTTTTAAAATTTAGAAGTAATATTTCCTTCAAATATGGCAAACCTTTCCAGTCAAAATATAACCCCAGACCATGATAGTACCACCACTGTGTTTTACAGATAGGTTAATGTTCCTGTGATGGAATTGGTTGTGGTTTCATTCCTCTAAGTATAGTTCTTATTTGAAAACCAAACTGCTCTTTTCTTATTTCATTTATCCATAGAATATTTTTCTACTTAGTTTAGTTTTTTAAAGGTGCCATGACATCAAATTTCACTTTTCTGGGGTTTTGGGGGTATAATATGATCTGTTGTGCACTGATGAGGCCATGTGAATGTCGAGAGTGAGTATCAAAGTTCCTGTTTATGGTCTGTCAGCTTTGTCTCTCTGTTCAGAAACGATTGAATCAGACAGCAGCTTAAAATCCTACGTAGTTCTATCATTCTGCGTAATTCAATTACTCTAATAAGAGCACACTATCAAGCAAACAGCCTCCCTCGCTCCTAACAGTCTATGCACCCTCCGCTTCGCTCCCCCGCTCCCCTCTCCCTATCTGATTCAGCTGCGTGTGTGGAGCTAGTAGTCACTTCTGTGCAGTCAGGTCTGGGTTTTCAAACAAATGGATTTAAAAGAAAACTTATGCAGCAACACTGAGGGAGGCGACCACAACCTTGTCATTACCTGTAGGTTTATTTATTTTCTAAATGCTGCCTTGTCTGATAAACGTAGCTCACTGTCTGAGCTGTCTAGCAGTTAGCCTTTAGCAAAGTCCGACTGCAGCATGACCTAGTTTCTCTAAATAAGGTTATAGCCAAATAAGGTGTAGCCAATCAAAATGAAGTCAACTTGGTCTCCGGGTCAAGCTGCATATCATTACTGCACCCAAGTCTTTCACTGAGGAAGTGAGGTCTGGCGTTTCAAAACAATAACCCGCTGTAAAAAATGCTGTTTTTTTTTCTTTGGAGTATTTACATATGCAGTAATGCCAACAACACAAACTAGTTTTTACTGCTATGTCATCACTCCTTTACGATCTTTAGGAAGCAGATGAACAGAAGCAGATATAGGGTTAGTGGCATTAAAACTTTTTGAAATTCATAACTGTAACCCTTTTCAGACTGATAACTTAAACATTGTAGAGCAAAGTATGATTTTATACTCAAGTTGATATTCCAGGGATTTAGCCACTCAGTTATGAAAGATTTAAATATTTTCCTCAATATCTAAACACCCAGGTACAATATTTTCGTCAAATTTGTTTAATTTCTTTCTTCTCATCTGTTTTGATGATGTTTAGAAGTCAGAAGAAGTTAAGAAAACTATGCACAAAGGGTTTAGTCTGTTCAGTAGCCACTGTAAAACTAGCAAAAATTAATAACTTATCGATGAGATTATGTACTTGCTGGGAGGTTTATGTGAGAATGTACGTTGAATACATTTACTTATTTGTCTATGAATAGCTAGTTAGCTTAGTTTAGGTTAGCATAGCACTGAAAATTGAGATCAACAGCAAGCCTCATTCTTTTGATCTCCCTTATTGTTTCCCTCTTTTGAGTTGTTGCTCTGGTTTACTGGCTTTGGCTACTTTTACTTTCAGATAATGCAATATACTAGTCTTGTTTATTTAGCTTATTTTTGCTTAGCATAGCACTGACAGTTAAGAACTAGCCTCATTCTGCTTTCAAGACAAACTTATTGCATCATTCTGGCACAAGGATGCTAAAGCCAACTTCAGTTACTTTAACTATTCCAGTAATTAAGTGTAGAAGGTATGCTATATCTGACCGGGTTAGCAAAAAAAGAGTGTTCTTTTACTCCTGCTTTCTTTTCTACTTTGATTGGATACTAAATATTTAATATATGGGATATGCCATCATGAAAGTATTCAAAAAGGCAATCAAACAAGTGTTCTTCTGTTGGACATAACCTGTGTTGTAAGGTCAAGTAGAAAATGTGTCTATTTAATCCAGAATTATGCAACACTATACAGATGATGCTTCAGGGAATCATAGATCATCTCTTAAAAGATGTGACAGCAACCACCGCCAATGTCTGTGCTTTAACAATAGTGCCGCATCACCCCCTCCAGCTCAGGGGCCCCTTATAGTCCTGCCCTTCTTAAGCCTGCTAGCATAAGTGTTGAATATTATTCATAGCACCTCATCTCTATCACGGCATCTGTAAAAACTAAACACGATCATCCTAAAATTAATGAGCCGTATCCCCCTCATTACATTTATCTGTTTAGTGGTGTTTTGGGCCTTCCTTTAGGGTATTATGTGTGCTCCTCTGTTCATATTTATAACCCAGGCTTTTTATTAGCAACGTAGTGGGGTGCTAACAGTTGGGAGGCAGAGTGGGCTTTGATGGTGATGGCAGGCGGCTCAGCTCGGGCCAAATGTGATGGGAGGAGATGGGGAGAGAGGATCAGCTGCCAGGCCGAAGGCCCAGTGAAATAGGGAAGGAGATGGTGGGACACAGATGAGGACGAGAGGTGAGGACATTGAGAATAAAGAGTGGAAGTGAGTGAATCAGGGTTTGGTTCACAGCTTTCAACCTGTTTGACTTGGTGGGAAGCGTGTCTTCTGATCAGCGAATATTTGTCACACCTGCTGTATTTTAAGCCTCACTAACATAAGGTGTGTTGTGTTCTACATGCATGATTCAGGGTGTGTGTGTTTGTGCAGAAGCCCAACAAAATGCATTGGTCAGGCTTTTATTCTTGTTTTCTTTTTTCTTTTTGTTATTTTCTTTTGAATGTTTAGCTAAACTGAAGTGATATCATCGTAGGCCATATCTTATTGTATCATATTGTATTGCAATGCATCCTATTGCATCGTATCAGCAAAGACAAGTGTTCTCTTTTTCTTTACCAATAGGACAAATGTTCATTGATATGTACAAACATATATATATTTTATACAAAAAAGGCCTGTTCACTCTACTGGAAAAACTATCTATTCAAAATGGTTGATTAATAGAGACTTTAGTCGTTTCACTGACAATCGTATTTTCTTTCCTGTAAAGCGATTACATGCATTGTCTTAATCAAAGTGCAACTAAACCGTTCAAATATATTTGATGATATCCTGCAGCTGATTGAACCCACAGCTGAAAATCATCTCAGCAATTATCTGAGTGCTGCTGAGCTCAATTCATCAAGTGTATTAGAAAAGCAACAAACACGGTGGAATGAACCTGCCTCTGATCGTAATGCCACTTATCTTTGGCTGTAGCCCCACAGGGGGAGTAAATTTTGATGGAAGAAATCCAAAGCAGAGGCATTTTTCTTAACCTGATGGAGAGAAAGCAGCAATCTTGCAGCTTTCAGTCGCCTGCTATGCCTCACTGCTGCACTCAAGCATCAGTCAGTATCATCTTCGACCTAATTTAGTTGTAACCTTTCACTGCTCAACCAATTACATGAGACGTTACCTGACATAACCAGAAAAGTGACTGGTGATGGGCAAAAAGGTCAGAATGGGTTTCATGCACCCAACACTTCTTGATTTATCTTGATAGACCTTTTTTTTATCTCTGACATTTTGACATGTCAAAGTTAGAACGGCACAAGTGCAAATAGCAAAATTAATGATCACTGAATTCCATTTAGCTCCTTTAGGTTCAGAGTGCTGGTGACTCCATAACACAGCTCATTGCTATACCGCAATGGAACTGGGGCATTATTAAAGTCATTAGTAACAGCAGACTTTTAATTTTTTGCTGTGACAAGCCAAAACAGCTGTGAAAAAGGCCTATTTTTTTCTTGATCACTTTGCCTCAGCACCGTGGTCTGCTAAGCATTTTACTGTTATCCGTGCTCATAAGATTGGTCATGTGGAAAGAGGTCTTAGTCAGTGGTCATTACAAATTTGATTCTACTCAGAGAAATAACATTTGAGTGCTTTAGATGATGACTCATGGCTGACTAACTCTGTGTTAAATCTTACCACACTTTTACGGTACTGTAAGTGCCCCCCACCTTCCTGTCTTCCGTCCTCTGAAGTCACAGATCACCTTATTCTAGTTTTGCTCATTCCCACTTAATTTGGCTGCTGAGGTCTGAAATCTCTCCCAGACAGTTTCATCATTATTCATGTCACCTCAGCATCTCACATGATGACAAGTTGGGTCAACATTTCACAGCTGACAACAAGTCACTGAATGGTCTGGTGGTCATTGGCACACATGTGACCTAATAACTCACATGGTGGGAATTACTCGAGATTAGTTTGAATGTCTTGAACTCCCCACGACAAAGTCACCTGACAAAACCTCTTAGATTAGAAGTAAAAGCATCTCCAAAAGCCAAAAAGCATGTAGTGGCATTTTTTTTTTCTGGGCATGTTTATACAGATAGGTATGCAGTCTTCCAAATAAAACAAACCATTGATTTCAGAGATCAATCTTTCTCAGACTCACTGAAAATTAGCGTGAGGAAGGATAGACCGACAACAACTAACTTTATGATAAAGTGGATTACGTTCCAAAAACAATCAAGCTCACTGAGAAGATCTTCAATAAACAGTTTTAATTTATAATATTAGTTTTGATATTCATCCAAATTGACATGTTTCCCACAGCAGAGCAAAGCTAAAGCACCATTGACATCAAGTCAACCAAAAGCACTCCACTTCTTAGATTTTTTCACATCTCGTAAATCGTCCAAAGTGTCCACAACAGTTCCAAGATGTAGACACAAGTTAGTGAAGCCTGAGCGTAGAGCCCATAGAAGTATCTTCAAAGCTCAAGCTGTTACGATCCATGATGGGGACTAAAAATCTACATGTAACTTGACAGGATTAAGATTATTAAAAGTTTTAAAGTATTTAAAAAAAAAACAGTACAGAAGGGACCAACAGCAATATTCTGCAAGAATTCAATACAGATTTAATGTTGCTAATGCTGGCTAGCAAGATAAAGCCAGATTTTTTTTCTGTTTGGCAGATATAGCTTTTCTTGTGGTGTCATTGAGTTTGAATTAATGCTCAGCCTTCATCTTCACGACAGAATTGTGTGCAATTGTTTGATATGATCCACATTTTTTTTTTTTAAAAAAAAGGCTAAAAGAAAAGAAAAAGAAAAAGCCAGCTAGGGCAACAGATGTGGTCACATGTTGTGATTGTCATTTCCTTAAAACAGACAACTTTCCTTACCCACTCAAAATGGAATCACTATAGAAATTTAGGACAACATTTTGACAATGTGGAAGCTTGAATGTTGCTTTAAGTTTGCCACAATAATTTTTATACATGAAAAACACAATAACTTCATCAGCTGTTTCATGGAAACAGCTATCTAGCTTTTGCTATCATTTAAAACACATTACCAAGCAGGTATGAATGTGGCTAAACTGGTGATGATTCTTCTAATTTATATTATGAAGATGGGAAAAAGAAAAGTTCAAATGAAATGGTCTGAAAGACCCACAACGTAACTTTCCTACCTTAAAAATATGCGTTTCTGACTCGTTTTGATGGCACACCAACAATCATTATGTGCTTTTTTAGCTGTCACTGCCCAGCGGTGTCCCGAGGTTTGGAAACTGCACTATGTAACCTTTCCATCCGGGACGTGGCCGTGATGTTGCAGCCGACTATTGGTTTCGCACTGCATCACATCCTAGCAAACAGATTTGAACCAGATATGAACACAGCAGGTGTTTTGAATGCTTACCATGGTGGATTTGGCAAAGAAACGTAAGGAAACATTCCCGGAGGAAGAAATTAAAAGAAAGAGAGGAAGGGACAGAACCAGAGTTAAGATAAGACTGTCTTTTACCGGCTGAAGTGAGCTCACAGTGCAGGTACGATGCAAGATGGATGCTAGTTTAGCTGTCAGTAGGAGGCGCGTCACTGAGGAAATTGCTAAAAGTTGCATTGTGGGTCTTTAAAAAGACTTCATGTGCATTATGAATGCAACGTTTTTGCAAATCAGATCCATTTGGAAAGTTCTCACTTCCTTTTGTGGAAATTCACTCCAGTTATTGTTTGTTTCTTTTTGAGGTTTGTTTGTAGTTGGGGAAACTACTTTTTCTACTAAATTACAAACTTCAGCAACATACCTCCACCAATTGGTGACCCTATCAGCATAGTTTGTACTGTTAATTAGACACCAGAAATACTTACAGAACTTGTTCATTCTGAATTGTATATTGGTATTGTCTTTACCAACATGTTCATGAAAAAGAAAAACAAGCTCTGTTCAAAAGGAAAAAACACACTTTTATTGGGTGAAAATCTGGGACCACCATGTGCCACTGAGGAGATTCCCTTGATTTTGTTGGGGGAGGAGGGGGCTGAGGTACCATCCGCTGGATTGTCTCAGCTTATCTTGGCTGGCATGAAGGAATCATCCCAAAAGCCCTTTAGGAAATGGACCCTGGCTTTGTGTGGAGCCAATTGATGTTGACTCTCCAGATCGGCGTTCGTCCAAATGAGCTTGAAGCAAGCCGTGAGCGTTCCTTTGTCTTGGCCATTGTGTCATGCTTTTGGCTCTCAATTGCTTGCCTACACACACACTCACAGATGCGTGTCACTTACTTGAGGCCACGAGACCGGCAAGAAGACGTATTTATGCATGTGGGTAGGTGTTCACACAAACATGCGCACAAGAGGTGCATAATTGCACATAGAGTGGCATAATTACACACACATACACATACACTTGCCAAATTATGTGCATACGCTCGCAAACTTGCATAATTACACGCAACCACATCGAGCGCACACCCACACCACTCCATGTTGTGCACACAGGAACTGCTGATCAGCTGCATGACCTTCTCTCCAACAATGGTAATGTCACCACCTGGGGGAGGAGGGGGAAGGAAGCAAGGAAGAGAGGGGGAGGGGGTGTCTTGATGGAGTGATGGGGGGAGAAGCGGAAAAAGACAGATGGAAAAAAGAGCGCATGATAAGCTTGTCATACCTGCCACCTACTCACCTGGAGCCTCTTTCATCCTCCTTAGCTTGTCAACGTCTCCCATTCTGTATGCACACACTTATATACACGCCGCATGTCTGTACACACACCTTCCATCTCATGCCGTGTCACACAAGACATCCCAGCACATCACCGTGGGTCGTAACCTAACATTTAGTGTGCATGAACCCCTTTCTGTGTGTGCATGAGTGTGTGTGAGGCCTGTGGCTTGCCCGCTGACAGGATCCTGTTACGCCAAATGTCACACTTCCAAAAAGGATTCACCCCCCACAGTGAAAATGAAGTCAAGACCTTCCTTCACTCTCCCCTCTCCTGCCTCCTTCACCTTGTCCTTCTATCACTCCTCCTCCACCTCCTCCCTCTTCTTCATCTTCACCTTCCACTCCTGCCCCGCTCTCACTTATCCGTTTCTATCCTCTTTTCCACTCCCTTGAACTACCTCGCTCACACCTGGGTTTGCAATCCTCAGCGTTTTGCGGAATAAAATCCCCTTTAACTGGCTGGTTTTTAGGAGATAATTAGTCCTCAACCCGGTAAAGGGAAAGACGACAATGAGGAAAAAGAAGAGCGGAGGGGGGAAAAAAAAGGTTGAATTTCAGAAATCGATCTAGGCTGAGGCAGAATCGCCCAAAAGAGTGATGAGAAAGTGTGGGTGGAAGGGGTGAAAGATATAGCAGATAATATTGTGAGCAGAGAAATTGTGTGTTCTTCTATACCTCTGCAGCCCATGTGCCAATGCAAGCTTTCCGCCTTTATCATGTCTCCACCATCAGTGTTTAATTGTTCTCCAAAAGTGTGCTAAACCATTAATTCACAACTAATTGTCTAAAGCCCACAATGAATTAGTGAAGACTAAGGATAGACCGATACATCAGCCAGCCAATATTTTAGGCCGATATTTGTGTTTTTTGCTGGCACGTCAGGTGTGTTGACCGATACCCCCACTCAGCATAATTTACAGACTTTATATATATTTATGTATTAGAGGTGCAACAATACTTGTATTCATATCAGACCGTTCAATACGGGTGTGTATCGAACAGTGACCACAATCTATCAAATGTCGAACAATCCAGAATTTTACATTTATTTTTCAACTTGTGTTCTGACGATGAGCTCTGTCTTGAAAACTCAGTGGATCTGCGTTTGATTACATCCAGATCTGGCATTTGGAACTATTTTGGTCCTCATGTTAAGTATATATATATATATATATATATACATATTTGTTGCAGGTGCAGTTTCTTTTTTTATATGTTTATTTGAAGTACTTTGATATTCTTTTTATATTAAATGAGTCATAAAATTACTTTTCATTGAATCCTTCATTGTATGATATATGTGTGGAAGTCAAATGCAGTATCGGCCCCAAATATCATCCCCAAATATCATCACATCATATCGGCTGAGGCTGATGAGAAAATATCGATATTGTTATCGGCCCTAAAAAAACTGTATCGGTTGATCCCTAGTGAAGATCTCACAGTTCTAAATGTGGGCGGACAGCGGAGGAGGGACAAATGCTGCTTTATCTTTACTTCTCAGTGCAGATTTGATCTTGAGAAGCTTTCTTTTTAATTTGGTGTCAGTATGAAAATACTGTAAACATTCAAAATCCCTTTCTTTTCCTGGAAGAAAATGACTGAGGAGAAATTACACTGCCTTAGCAACAGACACCCCCCATTTAAAAAGAAAAATGGAAAAAAAAAAGTGTGGTTTTATTTTTAGAAGGTGCAAACAAGGAATGGGGGAGTTGTAAGATTGTAAGCGTCTCTGATGTGTTCAGTCTGTGCAGCCTTATTCCTGATAATGGAACTAGCTACTCTGTCTGTCAGTGCCTATTTACACACAAATGAAGTGGCGAGTTGCACGCACCCAGTGGAGCCGCTAGCCTCCATCTCAGCTGTCAAAATGGGTTAGTGGCTACAAGCGAAACACACCGATCCCTGGGATCAAACTGGCGTCGTCCATTCAAACATAATGGCTTCATCCTTGGACATGAGGCGTCTCTTTCCCTCACTAGCTCCTCGCCTCTAAGAACCTTGCCAGCGTGTTGTAAAGTAATAGACTTCTCAGGATGCCAGTTCACACAAATCCGGGATGCAGCCTTTTATTTGCCCTCCGCGGGGAGAGGTGTTTGGAGTAATAAGGATGAAGCAGACCATAACTACAGCTGAATAAATCTTCCTATCTTGGCTCAGTGGAGGCTGGTGCACACATGGTTTGTCAAAGCTCCATAAAATGTTGTTTGATAGGAGTTCTGTACAGTTTAAGACTTCTCCTCCTGTTATCCACTTCCCTCGCCTTCGTTCCGCGCCGCAGCGGTTGCAATCAATCAGGGTTTAATCAGCCGTCTTGTCGGAGTTGCCAGGTAATCCTGGCTGTCTTGGTGGCTATCTGTGCATGTGTCCATGTGACAGCTGTGCAGAGCTGCTAAGTTGCCGGCGTGGGTGAGAGGATGGCACCATGCAGATTTTCTCCACAGTGTGGAAAGGCATATCGGATGATCTGATGGCTGTTGAAATTGTCAAGTGGGTTTCAAGAGTGAGGAGGAGCATCTTCAGTGCTGAAGTCTAAATGTGTGAACTTTCCTGAATTGAATCTAAATGAAGTGTTTTCTCCCACTTACTGTCTTGTAGACCTGCCTGGAATTGGAACGTTATCTGCAGACAGAGCCCAAGCGTCTGTCAGAGCTCTTCGACCAGGACCTGGATGGCTTGCTTACTCCTGCCTACCTTAAAGAGGATGGGGAGGAAGAGCTGTCAGACACCTTGCTCCCAAGCCTGCCTAACCTCCCGGAACCTCCGAGCCCACCTGCAGTGCTCCTTTGCCCTACAAGGAAGAACTTATCCTCCTCTGGAGCATTGACAAGAGACCACAAGCCCAAAGGACAGGAGACAGAAACCATTGAGGGGATGGAGGGGGTCCACCAAGCCCAACTGAGCGCAGTCACCTCCCTGACTCCGCCATCGTCGCCAGAACTGGGCCGTCACCTGGTCAAACCCAACCAGACTCTGACGGCCTCGGCCGATGGGACGCTCACCCTGAAGCTGGTAGCCAGGAAAGTGGGGCTCAGTGCGGCACGGCTGGTGGCGGGGCATACGCTTCCCGTCCGGATGAAGGATGAAGACGATGGGGCAGCATGTGTGATCGGGGTTGGAGAGCTACCAGAGAACAAGAAAAGGATCCACCGTTGCCAGTTTAATGGCTGCAGAAAGGTGTACACCAAAAGCTCCCATCTCAAGGCCCACCAGAGGACGCATACAGGTGAGAATAACAGTTACTGGAAATAAAAAAGCAGCACAATAAAGGTTAAATTGTCAAATATTGTTTTAATAATAATTTCCTAATGCAGTAGGCTAATCCCAAACTCCACAGCCACATATTCAGACTTTCAGCCTCCTGACTCAGGCCTTGTGATGAATGAGAAATTCCCTTTATCTAAGTGATTCCATCTGTTTATTCACAGCTGTTATTTTCCACTGAGAGCGTTTTTGAATTTTATGTTTTCAGTCAAAGACTAGAATGGGATTTATCATTTTTATGGCTTCCCTTACAGAAAACTACACGTTTCACGTGTGACCCCATGTGGTTTTGCACATGTAAAACACAATCAGGCATATGTGAAACACATGAAATACATATTATGCTTGATGGGAAATGTGGTTTTGGAACATTTTCAAGGGAATAACATGAGATTCTTTTTATTCACATGTGACACAAATATGATTTTGTTTGATCATGTTTGAACACATAAAACATGACTGTATTATACACATGGGTTTCACATACAATTATTCTGGGTTTCATATGTGATTATACGGGTATGTCATGATATAAGTTTCACATTGGAATTTATGTGGGTTTCACATGAGATTATGTGGGCTTCATATGGGAATTTACATGGGTTTTCCTATGTGATTAGATGGATTTAATACATGATTATATGGGTTTACTAGGGATGTTTAATATTGGCTTTTTTACAGATATGCGATATCAACCAATACCGATCTATACAGACAACTGCGATGCTGTATCTCTCACATTTTGAGAAATACAACTTGCAAAATAGCCTTAAAGGATAAGTTTCCTTTTTTTTAACCTGGACCTTATTTCTAGGAATGTATACGTGCATTTATTCTCAGGACAGTCATTCTACTTAACCCTCCTGTTGTCCTCGGGTCAAAATGACCCGTCACTGTGTTAAAAACTTACAAAAAATCCCCTAAACAATATTTTTTCAACTTGAAATTTCATGACTTTTTCTAGATTGACCCAAACATTAGAAAAAGTGAACTGTTGCCTTTAGTCACAGTTTCATGTAAGCTGTACAAAAAAAGGTACAAAGATGTCCTTCGGGTCAAAATGACCCGTCAGTCAAATTCAGTTGAAATCAAAGTCACAGAGTTAGTTTCACGCCACAGAATGCAAGACTGTTTTAGTTTAGTCTCAGATCAATCAGTAGCACCCTGCACACAGATGCTGACATTAGTGATCGTGAGGACAAGAAGCCAACCATCATCCTTGACTATAACTGCAACAAAGGAGATGTGGACAACCTGGATAAGGTGATTGGACCCTACAGCTGCAGAAGGATGACGGCCCGCTGGCCCCTGGTCATCTTACACAACATCATTGATGTTTCCTCCTACAATGCATTTGAAATTTGGAGAGAGATCATGTCTAGTAAGCGAACAAGAGGAGGGTGTTCCTGGAGCAGCTCGGAAAGGCGCTTGTAACCCCGCTTATTGAAAGAAGGAAGCATGTCCCCCGCACAGAAGCCTCTGCAGCAGTTGTGAAAGCTATTCAGAGTACCACATCTCCTGACCGACCTGAGGAGCCAGCTGTCACAGCCGCTGCCCACGCTGGTGCAAGCAAGACGAAGAGGTGTCAGTTTTGCCCAACAAAGAAGGACTGTAAAACACATACTGTGTGCTGCAGGTGTAAGAAATTTATCTGCAAAGCCTGTGCACTTGTATATTGCCCTACATGTGCTGTTGAATGAAATGTTTGTTGTTTGGTTCACATGTTCAAAAAAAAAAAAAAAACTGACTCATTGGGATGAATGAAAAATGCATTAAAAACTCCTTTTTGCACATTTCTGTTATAGACATACTATACAAATATTACTTACCACCTATACAGGAAACAATAATACAACTGACAATGGTAGTGGTGTCTTCAATAAAATACAGTTTTCTGCCAGATGACGAGGAAAAACACAAGTATTCACACAATTTGTGGTGAATGTTAAGTTGTTTCTTCAAGCAATATAATATTTTGTGTTTAAAATTAAATCAAACTGCTTATATTGGGGGTTTAATGACGACGGGTCATTTTGACCCGGAGGACATAGGGTGTATACAGAAAATGAGGACAACAGGAGGGTTAAAGTATTGGTGAAATTAAGGAGTTTTGCTAGCTAGATGATGCCTTATGGAGTGGCTGTCCCGTCTCTCCCTTTACATGGATGTACGCCAAAGGGCGACTTAATCTAAATATCGCCCAAAGGATCCAAAGTAATAGTGATTGCTGATGAGTAAATACACATATAACCCCCTGGAAATAAGGTCCAGGTTAAAAAAATAGAATATTATCCTTTAACTCAGCCAGATGATGAGCTCACAAAATTTTGTAACAGAACAACAGGATCTCGCAAGATTCCATTTGTAAAAATATCAGTCTGAAAAAAACAATACTGGCATCTTCTAATATTACATGCCGATATCTGTAGACTAATACTAGGCGCATTCGGACAGAGAGGTTCTAGGAATGCAGTTCCTATAACTAGCAGTCTGGAGTTTAGTTATAAGAACTACCCTTCCCCATTAGTTTGTGTTGGCACATGCGCGGCTTGCCAGTTCTACCAATCACCAAACACCTACGTATTTCAGTTCCTATGGAACCCCAAAAGACCCTGCCTCGGAGTAGGAGATAAATAGGTTCTAGGAACTGAGGGCCAAGGTCCCTAGTTCCTATATGTCCGAATGCGGAAAAAAAACGGCCTGGTTCCTGAAAAGGTTATAGGAACTCCAAAAGGTTCCTACAGTCCGAAAGCGCCAACTATCAGACGTCTTTATATTTTTACATGTCATTACATGGGCTTCACATGAGCATTTACATGGGTTTTCCTATGTGATTAGATGGGTTTAACGTATGATTATGTGGATTTAATGTGATTATAAGGGTTTCTCGTGTTATTACTCTAAAAATGTCCCAAAATATATAAACAAAATATGTGTTTCACATGCTCAATGCAACCTGAGGTGGCTAAGTGCCTCAGGTGGTAAGGGTTTCCTGATTTATTCTTATATTATTGTATGCTTAAATCTACACCTACTTAGTTTTATTTCCCCCTTTTTTTCAGAAGAACTTGCCTCTTGTGCGTTCAGCTGTTTCACACCAAATTTTAGCTGCTAGTTTACACACACCTGCTTTGTATGAGTCATCACTTCCCTCCCAATATATGCTCCTTGGTTTTCTTTGTTTCTTCCAAGATTCTCATCGCTTTCATTCATTATTTTACTTTGTATAATTTTGGCCTCTCTATTCAGTGCTTTTCATAAAGTTTTGTTATATTTTCATCCTGATGCCTCCTGGCTGTTGTGTGTTTCAGTTCTCTTTCTCCCCGGATCATGAGACACTCGCTTCTTGTCTTTGGATGTGCCTTATTGTTTTTTTTTTTCCCTTAATGATCCCATTTTCTTTCTTACCAAGTGTGTTTTTGCAATTCAGCTGTTATTCTACACAGAGGCCAGTTCTGGAGAATTAAGTATATAATGGAAAATAACTTAAGACATTTTCTGCAGGTGAGGGATAAAATATGGCTTTTTTTTTTTCCCAAAGTAAAGTGGTATCAGCATTATCTCTAAATGGCAAGATCAATCCACTCATTCATTGCCCCCCACCCCTCCAACCATTTAGGTTTCCTTGATAACCTGACTTGAGATAATTGAGGAAAATCTACCTGCTTCCTGGCACACATACAAAATGCGCCAGATAAGAAATGTTAAAAGATACCGCTCTGTAATCGCAGTACCGGCTCTGTTCCACAAGGAAATATCCCAGCGCGAGATAAAAATGTGATGATTTTAAGAAAATCCACTTCTCTTATCTTTCTACCTAAGCACTTCTCCGTGCCAAACCAGAGCAGGTCCTTCTTGTCAAGGTTCCTCTCAAGAAGGGAAGGGGGGGAGGGTTCAGAAGCTATAACTCTCCCACTCCTCCATCTCAATCCCAAACCACTCAGACCTCTGTCAGGGAGCTGTCCTCCGTCTGAGTAACTGCACAGTGATGGATGGATTGACCTGGATAGGCCACCATTTCCCCGCTTTATTCCAGGACCTCTCGTCCTCTATGTGTTCTATAAGTCTGGGTCGTCGTTTCTCAGTCTGAGGTTGGAGACTGTCTGATTCTGCAGGGAGGATATCAGGATGTTTTTCCTGGTAATAATAAATTAAAAACAGATAACTGTGTGCTCACTTCATTATTTAAAAAAAAGAAAAGTTGTTGTTGGCGTCAGTTTTTGCTGTTATTAATTAGCAGGGTTTCAGCTGAGCACCTTTAGGTCTCATTCACACCAAACATGACCGAGGTGTTTATTTGAGCTCTGGAGTGTTTCCTCTTTTGGTTTGATTGTGAAGGTGAGAACTTTTTTTTTTTTTTTTCAGATTTTGGTGGAAGTAATTGAGCTTGGCTATTCTAGTTTCTATCCCCCCCTTCTCTAATGGAGGCATTCAGGGGTATAATGAGATGAATACTGACATATGATACATATAGCTGTTTCCTTCAACCAGAAGGGATACAGCAAAGGACGTCCATCATACTAAATGAAGTTACAGCAACTCAAATTAGATTTCTTTGCTCACTGCCGTCTAAATTTATCCTCCGTTCAGTTGACGGATCACCAAAGCTGTCCTGCAAAGACGCGACATGTGTGCACTTGTATTTTGATGGGTGTGAATTTGAAAAAAATTCAACTTGTCAACCTCTGCATGTTGAGGATAATAGAGGCACGCTGTATGTGTGATCACACCCTCCGTGGTGCACAGGCATCAGCCTGGCTGCAACAAAGGGCACAGACATGCCATCATTGATTTCCCCAGTGTGGCATGTGTACAGCTGCTGTGACTGAGCTCCATGCCAACTGGGCCAACTCTGGGAAACCAGTGCCGCTGGTGCTGCCCAGTCACAAACACCACAACAGGAAGTCTAAACATAGTCAAACAGAAATCTCGCCAGCAATCAGAAATGTATCAAATCTGGAATGAGTAAAATAATGACATTTTAACTGCTTTTTAAGACGGTTGCATTTTCAATAAATCAAGTTGGACCGAATTTAAAATGGTGCAGTTTGTAAGAAACAGTTGAAACAAGTCAAACGCCAATTTTGTATGGGACTGAGTGCAGGCGCTCTCATTTTTACAATCAGCTTACGAGGGCAGTTCAGTGTTCACAGGTTCTTGTTATTGGAAATTGTTTTTTTATAAACTCCTGAGCAGAAGACTGCTGCAGCTTATCATGCTGTCCTATAGAGTAGAATTAAGGCTGAACAGTGATGCTCCTCAAAATTCGCAACCACATAATGTTTGTTGCTCAAATTATATTTACGTTCAATCATTATTTGGCTTCTAGTGGATTTGAGAGCAACTCCAGGTAAACAGTAGAAGCAGTAACCAGGGAGGTAAGGGTAATTTGTAAAAGGCTGTTTTACCCCTACCCATGATCATTTTCTTACAATAACCAAGTAGTTTAAGCTTCTTAACCAAATCAACTTAAAGGATTTGTCATACAGTACCATGCTGTGTTTACATGTAAACAAAGCAACCGGTAAGATGCTGTTGGTGGTCTTGTAGCCATGATGATTGTAACACTATGATTTTTGGGTCTCTTAAAAGAAATCCTAGTTTGTATGGTCATGTGTGTGAGCATTTTTTTCTTGTTAACTTGAAAGTCAGAAAAGACACAAGTCTGTTTGGGCTGATTTGTCTGATTCATGTCTGTTTACAGATAATTCTTTGGATTTGTTGCTGAATGATAAGACAATTTCTTCTGTAAAGATGAAAAAACTGTAATTGATATTTACTTTTCTGTTAAATCTACAGTGTATCCTTACAACTGAGACCCATTTATTACCGTTTTTGCTGGTGGGGAAGCCTGAGGCGATTTATGCTTGTCACCAAATTCGATTCAATCTGCAAAAACTAAAAGGTGTGAAAGGTTAAGCTGAACTTTTGGGTTTCCTCTACTGGATTGCGGCAAACGCTGCTCAGTTGCTTTCAGAGAGCACTGACACCAGCCCCACTTAATTCATCCATTGTTTATTTGCTTTGAAAGTCCAATGCACATTAAAAAAAGTGAACTTTGGGCAGCTGGAAGGTCTTAGTTTGCTTCAAGTGAACCAAATCCATGAACCAGACTATAACTCATGTAGCATTGACAGATTGATGAGAAAGTTTTCTTGTTCATTGGTTGTCTTCGACAAAGTAATTATAGATGCAGCAAAGAGGGAAATACATTCAAAATGTAGCAAAAAGCAAACTCAGACTGGCTGAATGCTGCAAACTCCCATTGAAATATGTCCTTAATCAAGTTCAAAGCTCTACAAGGTACAAAAACATCCCTAAAGAAGACCAACATGTCAAAAGTTTGAATATAACGTTTCTTCCATTGATACAATCTTCAAAAGTAGGCATACTTTATGTTTTTAAGGAACCATTTCATGCATTCTGGAAGACCTCTTCCTCTCAGAGCCCTAAGACGACACTTATGTAATTTACCATTTATCTATAATGATAGCATATACCCGAGAGGTTGAAAGCAGCTACCATTTTCACTTGATAAATGACTGATATTATCATTAGTTTCCTTGACTAATTGCTTCAGAGTTTATTGCATTGCACACCTCAACACACTTGGAGGGAAAAGAAATCTTTGTTTTACGAAACTCTCATCCTTTACCTGATGTTACATCGATTTAAGAAATGTGGTATATGCCCCATTTAGATAACAAGGTTCCATCAGGAGACACCCCCCCCTGTCCATGTCAGTTTAGTTGCTGTAACAAAAAAGAACCAAGAAGGAACATCTGCCTTGTTAGTCCGAGCAGCAAGGAAGAATGATGAAGAGGAAAAATATTGGCACAAAATGATAAAAGGAAAGGGAAAAGCCAAAGAAGCAGCAGGAAAACGAAGGCGAGAGTGATGTGGAGTGAAACAAAGAGCAGATAAAGACAGAAGGCAGGAGCAGGGGAGGTACTGTGAAGCGACCCTCTTCAGAAAGCGACAGCAGTGCCACAGGCTCCCTCATTCACTGAGCCATTATCCTGACAAGTTTAAAGATGTCATTACTCAAATCCTCTTTTTCTTAGTTGTTATTTCCATAAATTACCGACGGAGAAAAGGCTACGATTTAATCTGGAATTAGACGGGCTGAGTTGAAATGACAGTGCCCTGTAGAGCTTTTTGTGAATAGGCTTATGCCAGATAAGGAATGGTACAATTAGATTTTGGGCAGGGTAAAACACGAGGGCTGTTGGGTTGTTCTGCTCCTCGTTCATTTTTTTCCACCCGTCTTGCTCCCTTCCTCTCCTCCAATCAGACTTAACCCTTGTGCACCATCAGTCTGTATGTATTCCTGTTCATATTTCATCTCGACTGTCATTTTGAAAGGCTAAGCTATGTGCTAATCTCAGTTTTTAGAGTTGTATTGTGATTTTTTTCTTAACTGTATTTTTGATTTACTTAACATCAAACACATTGAATTCTACAGTTTTCATAGATGATTCCTACATTTTCACCGTTTTCTCCTATCTCTAACAAAACATCCATCTCTTCCTCCATCTCCCATCTTTCAGTCATAACCTGTTTCTCCTTCCACTCTCTCATCTCCAAGCGTGCAGTGGTAGCTGTGGGCAGGAGCCTATAAAGTGCTCTCCAAGAGCCTCTATAATGACCTCAGAGACCCGGATGCCCTGCTTCAACTCCAGCTAATGGAGGGAATGTAATTAACTTCCAACGCTGGCACCTGAGAGGCTGGAAAAAGCGTGTGCACAAGTCTGTGTATGGGAGCATTCGGAAGTAACAGATTACACATAATGGGATTACAATGATTTAGGAAACACCCGGTTATCAGATTACAGATGAATAAATATGTTTTCGAAGGGAAAAAGCATTCTGATGGCCCATGTTTTTCCTGAAATGAATGAATAGTGGCAGTAAAGTGGTTAATGGGGGTTCATATTAAATGATGTGGAAAAAATAAATTAATAAATTAAATTTAAAACGTCCACTATGCTGATTCTTAAATCAGAGCTGATAATCCACTTAGCTTTATAATCTACATTATATATTTTACAGGCAAAGTAATCCAGAAGTAACAGAACATAATCAGATTATGCTTCTGAGTTGAAGCTAATCCAGCGGATTAGGTTATTGATTGCCATTTAAAACTGTCCGAGTGTGTGAAACACTGTTTCAAAAGTAGCCTCTCCGTTCTGGAAAGTGTAAGAGTGTGTGTTTGCTAAGCAAGTGTGTACCTGCTCTACTTGCCTGTTTGTGCGAGGGCATCTTGAGGGAAAGGAGAGCGGAGGAGGGGGGATCTGTTGCTAGGCAACCGGGGAAGTGTATCGTTGGAGGAGTCGGTAGCTGAGTGGTTATGTACTGCTGCAGGCTCTGGTCTCTTTGCCCCCCCCCCTCCTCCGCCTCCTCCTCCTGCACCACCACTACCACCACCATCAGCACCGCGGCCCATTCCCCGCTCCCCTCCTCCTTGCCTCTTGCCCTGTACAGCTCTACAGTTACCGTTGCTAGGCAACTGCCTCCGTGCTCTGCCAGCGTGCTCGGTAATTGGCCAGTGGCATGGCGGCGTGCCGTTGCCAGATCCAGCCAGCTGCACTGACTACTGCCTCCTCATGTTTCACCGCATCCCCCCCACCACTCCCCCTTCTCCTTGCTACCATTGCTAGGCAACACACTCAGGCATCTCAGCCTCCCGGGGATTCATTGGCCAGAGCCGGATGGCCCAAACCTGCTGCTTTGGGTGTTTCAGCGAAGTTAAGCCGTATGTTAAGTTCTATTTCCACGATGTGCACACGTCTACCTCCTGGATCCAAACCAAAAGAACTGAAAACTCCACATGTTCTTAAGAAAGTTAAAACACCACAAAACAAAATTCCTTCTTAAATTCATCTTCAAGTGATCTGAAAATACAATAATTCAGTCAAAATCAAATTATAACCAACATTTTTCTCTGTCTTTTCGCTTTTTCATGAGTGCTGACAGGAAGATTATCTTTTATCACTCTTTATTTACACACCTCATCAGTGCTAGGACCTGCTGTGCCCCCTTTTCTCACCTCACTAACATGTATGATTCCTGCTAATGGAATCCTCTGCAATATGGCCCCTTACTGACAGGAAGTGGAGAGATTTGTCTCCTTATTTATTTTTCTTTGGGTTGCATTTTGGGTCAATTTGGCCATGAAACTGCTGACATTTAAGATACCTACCTTTTAACTGGAGGACCAAAATATAGTCCAAACAAGCTTTTTATGCTTGTAATCAGTAATATCCGTAATGCTTGGTAAGGTAATGCCACCCCCCCCCCCCCCCCCACCCCCCCCCCACTAGCTTTAGAAAAGCATTCTTTTTAATCTTGATGGTCACCACAAAGCAGTTGATCCATTGATTCTGTCCCCTTTGATAATCACATTCAGTGAATTAAGCCTGTGTTTGTGCCTAAACCACTGAAGCAGAGCTGGTCAGTGTGTTTGAATTCAACCATGAGCACCAGTCCAGATGGGATGTGACTGATGCAGGTGACATCTTTGGCAGTGGACGCAGCTGGCAGGCTGTGGCTTCCTTGCCATTATGTGACTGGCCTAATTATCACCAACCCACCCCCCTCCTCGGCATATCTGCAGCCTCCTCTGCCTTAATCCACTTCTGCAACACTTCTCTCTCCACTTTCCTCTCTCCTGGTCTCATCTCACCTCTTCTTAGTATCTCATCCACCTTGCCTCTAATCCCCCCCCCACCCCTTCCTCGCTACTTCTCTCCACTTCTCTCAACCCTCCACTCGTCTTCTGCTTGTTCAGCTAGATTGGAGACCACTGGGAGCTTCTCCATTCCAGTTAAACATTGCATTGCTCTCTTCCCAGTCCCCTAAAAAAAAAGTGAAAAGTGATGGGAAGCATTGGGATCTTTATCAGTGAAATACAGCTGAAATGAATCAAAGCATGCAGGATATTCTTAACTCTGCAAAAATACTGCAGCGGCAACTCAAAGGCTCCAGATATATGAGGTCACGGTTCACAGAGGAGCGCATGCGAAATAAGAATGTGATTGGTGAGTAAGCGATTAAAGTGTTGTTTATGACTGGCTTTTGTTTTCATGCCTCAGGTGAGAAGCCGTACAAGTGCTCATGGGAGGGCTGCGAGTGGCGATTCGCCAGGAGCGACGAGCTGACGAGGCACTACCGCAAACACACCGGCGCCAAGCCTTTTAAGTGCAACCACTGTGACAGGTCTGTCAAAACACTCCTTCCTTCCCTTCTGTCTGATATGTTTTCCTCCATTTTTCCAGGCGTAGTATTTGAAGCACTATGTCTGTGTTTTGTACACAACGCGGTGTAGTGAAGAAGTGCTACAAGACACTGGTAACACACCTAAAATGTGTTTGGTACTGACCCAGTTTGAAAGCGTGCTGGCAGGATTACTAATGTGTGCTCCTTTGCAAGTTGCCCAACTTGCTCAGTCTTTCAGTGGGGATCCAAAGGGTGCTCACTGCGCTCACATTAGGTCTGCTGCTGCATATTAATAGGGAATATTCTCACACTGTGATACATGGCCTTGATTTGGAGGCTGCTTTCAGACTGGGACAGAGAGGTATGAAATAAGTGTAGACCAATTAGTGCTGTCACACCTAACTGTGTGGGATATCAATCTGAAGTTTTGTGGTTGTTATTAGAGACTATTAGTTCAGTCTGTCATTTTATTATCCAACTATATAGCTATCCATTAAAATCCTCGATCAAAATTGGTTGCCTGTACAGTGTGATGGAAATTCAGAAAGAAAAAAAATACACACATGAATAAATGTCTCACAAGATGGTTTTAATCTAAGGTGAATTAATTGTGGTTACATGTCATTGTTGCATCTTTGCATGCTAGTTTGTTGCAGAAAAATTATAAACTTGTCTTTTTGATATTGATATCGCTCATGTACAGTAGATATTGCAATGATGAAACGTGACATATGAACATTGTGTCATCCTTAGAAAAATTATTTGTTGACTTTTAAAGCCATTTTTAAAGGAATGATGACATAGCAGTAAAAACTCAGGGGTGGTGCATAGACTGTTAGGGGAGAGAGGGGGGGGGTGTTTGCTTGATAATGTGCTCTAATTTGAGCAAATGGATTACATAAAATGATAGAACTATGTAGAATGATAAGCTGCTGTCTGATTCAACCGTTTCTGAACAGAGAGACAAAGCTGACTTATGAACAGGAACTTTGATACTCGCTCTGGACATTTACGTGGCCTCATCAGTGCACAGCAGATCATATTATACCCCCAAGACCCCAGAAAAGTTAAATTTGATGTTTCGGCACCTTTAACTAAAATAATATGATGCAATACGATATGATACAATATGATATAATGCAATGCGATGTGATGCAGTGCAATACGATACGATACGATATGATGTGATACAATACGATGTGATACGATACAGTTTTTAAAAAAAAAATTTAATACAATACAATTTAATAGATAACATTTTATAATATTATATTTTGATAAAATATAATATTATAATGTGATACGACGATGTGATACGACGATGTGATACGACATGTGATACATATATGTGATACACATGATGTGATACAATACGATGTGATACGATACGATGTGATACGATACGATGTGATACGATACGATGTGATACGATACGATGTGATACAATGTAATACTAAGATGTGATACGATGATGTGATACGACGATGTGATACGATATGATGCGATACAATACGATGTGATACGATGCAATGTGATACGATACGATGTGATGCAATACGATATGATATGATAAAATACTTGAAATGCTATACAATGTGATACGATATGATACGGTATGATGTGGTACGATACGATGTGATACGATACAACACAAAGTGATACAATAAAATGTAATACAATGCGATATATGATGCAATATGATACAATGCGGTACAATTTACCATGCTTTTATTGCCTGCAAAAGGGAACTTTGTCTTGGATTTGAATGGTGTCGCATTGGCTGCCATAAAGCGAAGCCGGCTGCAGCACGAGTCCAGGTCGTAAGCAGGGCAGCGCCAACGGAAGCTAAGGATAAGTGTGAAAGCTGAGGCTAGGCCAATATTTTTAGTTTAAGTCAATACTATTGGACTGTTTATCATTGAATTGATGTATCTATTGTGTGTTGTTACACCAGAAATGAATGTGTCTGGGGGTCTGTCTTATATATGCAAGCCTACAACTTGTTTTATAAGAACATGTGGACTTGCTTTGTTCTAACAACTAAATTTGATGAGAAAAAATTATGACATTCAAAGGTGTGTTGTATAGCCAACCTTGATAAAGTCAGACTGTAACAACTTGGTTACTATTACTAAACTCCAAAAATATTCGATTGATTGTGTCAACCGCTAGATCTTGAATTGAATTGAATAAAAATTGTATCATTGCAGAATTTGTGACATCGACAAACATCACATTTTTGTGCACTAAACTGGTATAATATTGTGTCATAATACTTGTGATTGACAGCTCTAGTAAATACAAGAATTTTAACATTATTTTATGAATTGTAAACTTTCACTAGCTTTGAAGGTCTTTTCATGACTTTTTCTCTTAGTGAAACACTCAGCATTGTTGTGCTACAGATCTGGGCATGAAAAAGTTGCCTTTTCAGCCGACTGCCAGCCACTTACCAGCGACTTGTCTGCTAATTCAATCGCACAGAGAAACACCTGTGTGCCCAGGGGAAACAATTTCAGAGCATAAATGAATGCCTGGAACAAGGACATTTCCACACGCCAAGTTTGGACACCGTATGTGATGACGTATTTGCAGGACAAATCATTCAGCCTGTGATAGTGCAGTAATGGTGCACTATTAGTGCACCACTTCTGGCAGAAAAAGGAGGAACTTTTTCATGCCCGCATCTGTAAAAGGGACTCGAGGCAGGAATTGTGAAAGAGTAAACATGCATGTCCAGTTTTTAATGCTAATGGGTGAAGGAGATGGTTGCGATGAATTCAAACACTGCATGGATAGCTAAAGATTCTTCTGCCGTCAGCAAACAATCCAGATCAACTGAGAGACACTAAAAAGTGGCAAGACTGAGAAAAAGACGTAGTAAGCGTAGTGAACAACGTTATAGCTTCAGTTTGTATACGCTCCTGTGCCAGTTTGGTTGGTGGCTGCAGTTACCCGCAGCGCCAGTCGCGGCACTCGCGAGTCTCATTTCTTAATCATGCCTCAAGTCCCTTTAAAGAAATATTAGCAAAGATGTCAAACTCTTTGTTACATGTTATTTCCTTTAGCTTTTGTACATAACAGAAAAGTTCCTGCTTATCTGAATCAGTTTTGTGACGTTGTGTGGTTTTGAAGAGTTGCTGTGATCTAATTTGCTTGTCACAGTTCTTAATTACCGGCTTTGGTTAATTATGAAACATTTTCCAGGCTGTACTATTATTCACTCTAGAAACAAGATTAACTTGAGAAAGACACATCTTTGCACCCTGTGTTATTTCAAGCTTCTGTGTCTGTGATGTGACACCTGTGAGATCTCTGAGCAATCTGAAGCCACGGTGCATCATGCAAATCTGTTGCTTTCCAAATCTGTGTTTATTTAAAATTTTTACTTCTGGAGCATTATTGTGTGTGTTTACTTTAACATTATGTCATCTCTACAGTATAAAACAATTTAGCTTTTTTCTTTTGTTTGTTTGCTGTTTTGTTTTTTTCCCCCTCATACATCAGGATTAAAAGGTCAAATTTGTGTTGCATACATTTTTTTTTATGTAATTTGCATTTTTGGTGAAATATGAAAAGTTGGATCAAAGTGAAAAATGACAAATGATCTTAGAAATTAATTTAAAATTTTCATTTTTTTTCTCAGTTTTTCCCCTGTATGTGTGAAGCCTATCTTAAACTCCTAACTGACTATTTTTTGGTCTATTTTCCTCAGATGATTAGTATTGTTAATATTTTGAAACATCCAGGTAAATGCATTAATTTTATTTAATTTAATTTTCTATGTATTGCTCATACTTTTAGTTCATAAAAGTATATACTCAATTTTTCATATGATTTCATATCTGTTTTTTCAGATATGCAAATATCTTAATCAATATTAGATAAGTAAAATTTGATTTTGATAACTTCAAATCATATTTTATATATATTGCTACATACGTACGTTTTTCAATATCAAGAAAAAAATTGGAATTGAGTTTTGAAAAAAGGTTCAGATTGATTCCAAAATTTCCCTTTAAGAAATTATTAAGTATTTTATATTTAACAGATTTTTTCACATACAGTTTTGGCTTTATAGTGACTGTAAAATTGCATCATTACAAAATTTTCAGTTGACTTTTATTCACTTTTTTTCTCTGTTGTTTCCATGAAGACAATTTTTTTTGTCAGCCACAAAAATTTAAATCTTTTGAGTGTCACATTTCCTCCATTTTACTGTAATGTTATACATCATAGGCAGCTCAAGTTTAGCTAACTTTTGTCCTTGTAAAATTGTATGCAACAGTGTTTAATTATTCATGAAGCCTGACATTAATAAAGTTGTCATTTCATTGTCAAGAAGGCTATAAACAATACACTGTATGTGGCTTTTAGGGAAAAATGACAGTGTGGAAATTGGTCACAATACAGAAAGTTACTGAATACGCGACCTCTTGAATCATGCATGGATTCATTATGGAAGGACAAAAAGAAATCCCTCTTCACCTGGGGTACTTTGCCTTAATGTCGATAAATGTGTGTGTGATTGTGAAGGAACAGAGGGCCAAGCAGATTCAACTTAATCATGTCTCAGCTGGGCAGACAGTAAATACAGTATCCCCCCCCCCCCCGATTCCCCATCTCACCCCCCGCCCCTGCAGGCACATCCCTAATTTGGGCCCACCTCTGTCATGTGTCACAGGGCGCCCAGCCCCTCCAGCCCCGACACACAAACGCACACATGCACCCTGCTGAGATGAAGGAAGAGGCCAAACAGGGGGGGGGGACAGAAAAGTCGGGGTGGAAGATTGAGGGTGGGGGAGGGCATGAGGAGACAGACCCACGGTGTGCCAGCTGGTGTCGTGCCCCCGAGTCGTGACTCATACTTTACCATCTGTCTCAGCGAGCACACACACTCCCCGTGACACACACACACGCACAAACACTGATGAATGTCTCCGGAGCCGTTCATTCATCCCATGTGTGTGTTTTTGTGTGCACGGAAAGACACAAAAACACAAACGCAGGTGTGACAGTAAGACAGATGACTTGTGGCTCGTCACATGTAAACTCCCCCTCTTGGCCAAACACTGACTCATCTCGACACTTCAGACAGTTGCTCCTGTCTCAGTGGAAGGAGGAACCAACAGCTGCAGACACGCAGAAGCTCTTTCAGGCTTTAAACTGTCAACTTTCCTCCAATTGAATTTGTATTGTAACACCTCAGATCATGAATCCTAGAAAGCATGCTGACTGAACAGACTTTAAATAGTAAAAATTAGCAGAAACATGCTATTGCCTGATGTAATTCAGACTAAACAGCCCTTCATGTTGAGGAAAGCAGCATTTCCTTTTGGAAAGCACTTCTGGAGCTGTTGTATTACTCTGCAGGCTTTCAACAGAAACACTGCCGATCCAAACTATGAGCTTTGAAAAAAAAAAGAAAAAAAAATACACCTCCTAATGGCTGCATCTGTGTGTATAAGTATGCGTGGAGTACACAAAACACCAGCTGAAACCACTTATTATGTCAGTTGTGTGGCAATCAGATTGAAAAACCTCATTTTTAACAAATATTTTCAAAGCCATCTAAAAGAATAAATAGACTCCAGCAATTTAATTTTTCACTGCGCAGTGACGCCCCAGCAATTCCGCAAGGCTGATTTCAGATGAGAGGCTTCGATTCATCTAATTTAGCAGTCGTTTTACAGCACATGTTTTGCATGCTGCTTTTTCTCTTTCCCCTCCTCTCCCTCCGCACTGTTTCAACAGATCCATCTGCAGGCTCTCTAGTTATTCACGGCACAGCTGAAGTCATTAGGAGAGCTGCTGAAAATGCTGATTATGAATTAGTTACACATATACTAATTGCGTGTGCATTAGTGGCTCGGTACCCACTAGCTAACAGCAACATTTAGCTCAATCGACAAAACAAACTTCTTCCCCTTTGCACTGGTAACGAGCTAACGAGCTGCTCTGTTTCTCTCTGTTTGGTTGCAGGTGTTTCTCGCGGTCGGATCACTTGGCGCTCCACATGAAGAGGCACATCTGAGGGGGGGTTTGAGAGCGGTCAGCAGGAGTGGATGGAGGTGGAGGAGAAGAAGGAGATGGAAAACAACAACATCAGAGAGAGACAGTGGGACAGACTCAAAAACACCAGATTTGGTTATTCTGAACTGAATGAGAAGGAAACCACACAGGGGCACCACCTACAGTCAAACTAACTGATCCAAAGTGACTTCGTCAACCTGCTTTCAGCCATTTGGTCCGTAGTTCCACAAGGACACGTCGCCACCTCTCAGATGTCCCCTCCTGTGTCGACACGTGGGCAATACAGATGCTCCATCCCACCCTTCGTATGTGTGGAGAGGATATGTGACACGATGAGTGGCGAACCACGTGCCTGTGGTTGGCAGCTCTTTATTTTCGTCAATCCCTGTGGCTTTTGTAGCGGCCCCTCTGTGAAACCCTTTCAAGCGCCAATGCTCCACCGGCCAGTGAGCGCGCCATTGCCAAGCTGGACCAGATGTACAGTCATTTTTGAGTACCAACAGCATAAACTGCTGTTTGTACATTCAAGATTTCCTCCCTTATAAAGTGCTTTGATTTGAAGGCAACTGCTTATTTCCAGCAGTCGCTAAACTCAACAAGACGACAGCTTTCCCTTCTATAAATTTGCCACAGCCTTTTTACAATTCAGCAAAGGGTTTATTGTCTACTCTGCTGGACAAACGATCATTTGACCGCTTGTCATCTGAACTAAATCCTTCTGGTTTAATAATATTAGAGCATTTGTTTAAATGGAATGTTAGATTGGATTTCTCAAAGGCTTGAAAATGAGAATGTGTTGGATTGATGTGCTGCGAAGACTGATTGAGGTCATCCAGGGGGCTGGCTTACTTTATGATCATCATCCACGGAGACTAAGTAATCCTCTCTGGGAAAGTCTCCTCGAATGTCAACAGAAACCCAGCGTCTTGAGAGATGTGAGGCGACTCCTAAGAGTGTTTTTCCCTCTCTGCCATCTTATGAGTTGTCAAAAACTGTTGCACAATTGACTTTTTGCAAACTTTTTTGTAAAAATAAAAATCAAGAAAAAAAAAAAGTTCTGCCGTCCCGAGACATTTTGGGACTCGACAAACGCCGGCTTTCCCAGGCAGTCGCAACGTGGACAGCCACACGCACAAGTCGAAGCAGCTAGCTGACTGCGACAGCACACCCAACACAACCCAGATCACTATGTATTTAAAGGCTATATTGTTTCTAAGAAGATTCTCCTATTTGTTCAAAAAAGACCATTTAAAAATCAACTTTGAGGAACTCACTGGAAATGGATGCAGCCAAATGAACAAAACAATTAAAAATAGGGAAAAAAAAATATGAAGAAAAGGGGGATGCCTGAAATGATCTCTTCAGCCTTTGAGAGTGATTGGCACCAAACTAGCCGCTGGACTGAGGAGGCCCCGCCCTCATAATTCTTCCAAATGAGCAGCTCTCTGACTTCATTTAAAGTAACATTATTAAAAAAAGCACTCAACAGCTCTTGAATCCAGCATTTGCATATCCATGCACATTCCTGCTGACTTCCTGACCAACATGTATGTCTCAATGCAGACTTACACCTCGGAGGGACTCACCAGAAGGCACATTCAGTCGGGTCTTGTCAGAAAAATATCAATGTGAATGTATCTGTTTGCAGGCCTGAACACATCGCCAGATCCATGAAAACACTGAATGGTTGGGTAAGATCATACCAGACACCATTTGTGTTTCTCTTTTTCACATTAGAAATGAATGATTGGACTTGGAATAACCAGCTGGTCACAGCTGGTAGCTTTTGACATTTCCCTGGTTCTCTTGGACCAGCATGAGTGCAGATTACCAGTGGGTGGCTGAAATGGGTTGGGGGAGGACGGATCTGCTCGGTCAGCAATGATAACTGCCCCATCAGCTCATGTAACCGGAGCAGAGTGAAACCCACACGCACAAAGAAGCACTATACATTTGCTCATCGAAAACTGGAACTAGCATTTATCCTGCGTGAGCTGACTTCTGTCACACCGAACAAAGACGAATAAAAATCCAGCTCTTTAGACGTCATCTCTTAAATCCACACGTAACATTTTGGATGAAAACACAAGCGCACACAAGTCAAAACAGGCAGCTTGGACTAAAGGAGACTGTCAAGGTTCTGACTAACTTTACTGAACAGCTACAAGAAGATGTTTTCATTATGTTTTCTTTAATTCTTTGAGGCAAAGTAAGACACGAAGCAGTCTGCATTTGTGGAAGGGAGAGACAATTGATTTCTCTTTGTTTATCATGGCACATTTCTATTTCACTGTATAAATGCAGTCACACTCAATCCTATCTTGACATGATCTTGTCTGCAGCTCTAGAAATAGATGTTGGTACAAATCCTGCATCACCTAAATGGTCTACTCAATCTTCCCTAAAGTGGAAACTGCTGGATTCCTCATTGAATCACAAAGTTAAAATCTTCTTCCTCAGCTCATCATACAAGCAAATCCACATTTCGGCATTGGGGTACTGTAGTTCAACTGTAAACGGTCACAAGACTTTTGTAAAAGATAAAAATTAGAGGTGAGAATGTCACCAATTTTATTGCTGATAGCATTAACTCTTTGACTGAAAGATGTAAAATGAGCTTCATTTGATGTAATGAGAATAAGCGATGCTGTAAAGTGTATGCTCAGCAGTTGAGCTTAACAGCATGGGGCGTAGATTCAGATGGTGCAGAGTTTTACGAAGGAATTGCACAGATTCCCACGAAAAAAAGGCCAAAACAAGCAGTTAAAGGAGCTAAGGGCAGGAATTGTGAAAGAATACACATGCCTGCCCAGTTTTTTAATGCTATTGGGCGATGAAGCGTCAAAAACCAAAAAGAACGAGCCCACCCACGTCTCTCTCCAATGCCTGGAACAGGCTGTAGGCTGCATAATGCGATGCGATTGGGTGGCCAAATTTCCCACGCAGTCCTACGGATGTGACGCAATTGACGCTGCATACGTGTCCCCCGACAGCTTTGATACGGGCAGAAGATGGTCGCAGGAGATTCAGACACTGCAAGGGATAGTTGTGGATTCTTCTGCCGTCAACAAACAATCCAGATCTACTGAAAGACACTAAAAAGTGGCACTACGAAGAAAAAGGCGATTGTAAACAACGTGATAGCATCAGTTTGTGCACGCTCCGGTGCCGACTGCAGTTACTTTCAGCGCCAGTCGCGTGACTCGCAAGTCTCATTTCTTCATCCTGCCCCTAGATCCTTTAAATCTGACACCAGTTTGAAACAGCATCCGGAGTTTAAATATCTGGACAGTTGTAGGAAATTGTTGCCATTGATGGGATTAATAAAAAAGAAAAACAACAACAAAAAATCTTTTCCTAATCCGAATCAATTTGCTAAGAAATACAAACTAGGTTAGGTTTAGGAAAAGATCACTGTTAGATAATGGACATACATTATTGGCATCCGTGGAATCATCCTCCGTTGACAGGACTCATTCAACATCAAACAAACAGGTTTCTAATTGCAAAGCTAGTGCTTTTTTAAACTACTTGTTTATTTTTAGGAAAACGAACAATTCATATGTCCAAACATTGATAAGTCATCGGAAGAGTAAACGCTTGAGATTTGGTTGTCAGACAGTTTTACTGGTCTGTTTTATTCCTGCTTAGTTTAAAGGTCCAAGTGGAAGATGAAGAAAAGCAGTTTAACCCGTGGGTGAAAACTGCGTCATCGATGGCAGCTCTATGTGTGTGTTCAGTATTTTAATGGGAAACTCTCCTGTTGAACTGTTGTGAATGTGTGGGAATGTAAAGCTGGGGAGTGTTTTTTTTTTGGTTTGTTTTTGCTCATGTTCTCTATCAATGAGGAACAGCTTAGGATATTGGACTGAACACTAATTATGTTGCTTTTCATGTTCCGTTTAGACTTAAAGGAGCCAAGACGTGGAAATATCCCAATTACAAGACAGTTTAAAATTTAGTCTGACTCCTCTTGTGAGCTGACGTAAACAAATTGTTCTCTTTTTATGTACGCCAGGAGCTCAAAAACTGGGATTTCAAATGTGAATGTGTTTTCTGGGAGGGTTGTTTCATGTCGTCTCTGAGGATGCGGTTCAGTTCTGTGTCATCTTAATGAATGATTGTCAATTCTGCTGTGCCTGTGTGTTCTTTTGTCTGTTTGTATTTGCACTCTGAATTTTTTTGGGAAGAAAAAAAAAAAAAATCACTTGCATATCTGATGTTTTCTGCCCGCTTGTAAACTACACTGCACACAACCCTTGGTGATGACACACTGATCACAAAAGTCTGTATAGTAGCTGTTTTTTAGCACAAATGATGCACACATGCAACATGCAACACACACCGCAGACGCACTTACACAAACCGCTTGCATGCTGACACTCCGTTAACACTGACATGCATTCAGGCACATGCAGACAGATTCATACACATGCACAAACACAACCTGCTCATAAATAGACTCAAACACGTATTCTCCTTGTGTGTTTTTCACCGTTTTTCATGCCACTTTTGCGAGCGTCGGAGACTGCAGCTCTCGCTCTCAGCAGAGGGGGGTACACGCATTACTATGTGTGACACCACCTCTGTTTCCACCAGGTCTGAATTTTAAATCAAACACATCCCCCTTTTTCTACCAGCATTCTCTCATCGCTTCCCCCTCTTGTTCTTCCCTCCTTCCCTTCCCCCTTTTTCCCCCTACCATTTTCTCAGATATGATCCCTTTCAACTCCTGTCCGACCCCCCCTCCACCACTACCTCCACCTCTGCCTCCCCCTTCCTTCTACACCTTTTTCCTCTGTTGTCCTTTTCCTTTTCTTTCTCTGTACAAAGTGTTTCAAATTTATCATTTGTATATTATGATGTATGGGTACGATAATGTTCTTTATTATGGAAAAATGAGAAAGATTTATTTTTGTTACTGGTTTGTTTCATAATTCCTTTTTTAAATTGGTATTGTAATATCTCTATGCAAGGAACTGTTCGGTGAATCGTTTTTATTTAAGAATGTAATTATGTGTAATAAATGGTAGAAGCAGTTTGGCATGGAGTATTCATGCTTCTTGGCTGGTCTGTTTAATGCCGGTTTCTTCCTGTAACAATATGCACCTAATCATCCATCTTCACGCTGAATATTTTCTGATTTCATATCAAGTCTCAATCACAGCGCCATTCAGTTTGTTAACAATGAGCGCCCAGAGTACATTCACATACCCTTTCACTTCTGTTCTCACTGACCAGAGCATCTTTACAGCTCGGCTGCAGTTTCTGAGTTAAATATGCAAACTCACAAGGTTAAAAAAAAAGACAGGAAAATTAAATTTACTCCCTCCTGTGTCTGCTATTTGCAGCCACCCCTGGCTGAACAAAAAAAGCCTGAGTTTTATCGTTCTTTTTGATCAAATGAAGGAAATAGGCCAGAATACCTTCACTTTGCCTGAATGCACACTCTCGTCATCTCCCTCCAAGGGAGCTACAGCATGTTAATTACATCTGTTACCAACCAAGGTGATGACTTATCCGCTATTCCTGCCTTTTGACCATGACTAGCTGATAAAAGGGTAATCGAATAACTAATGGCTAATTAGGGAGTAATTACTCCCCGGTAAATGGCCCTATGCAGTGTATTAATTCTCCTTGGCTCTGGCAGTGAGAAACTCCCATAAGGTTTTTTGTTTCATTTAATGCACCCTAATTGAAATGGGCACCCTCATCAAGAAGCTTACATGTATCTGTCGAACTTAATGTTCTTTTATCTGTAATTACAGACAGACTGCATATTATCTACCTAACTACACCTACTACGTCAAACGCAGAGACACATTATGAAATTAGAAACGATGGAGTCATTTTTCAGTAAAGGTCGCACGTCCCATGAGCGATTTGAAAGCATCATTCTCATCCCATGTGATGGAAATGAGGTGCTATGTGAGTTCACAGCAGAGCTAAACGGTCTTAATGTGTTCTGGCAGAGAATGGACCGCAATCACATCAGTATGTATTAAAGGTTAACACTCACATTCACAGACACACTGTCATCCACTGAGTCACAGAGCCTAAAGCCAAGCTAGCAACAGGCAACATGCTAGCAGTGACAATACCGATGGTTTTACATGTATGCCGCAACATCTTTGCTAGGTTTGTTAGCATTCTCAGATCAGCTAACCAGGATTAATCACAACAAACAGGTGATGGAAATTATTATTAAAGAAGTTCTACTTTCATCTGATAATGAACTTTGAGTTTGCTGAAGTTATTGCAGCTAATGGCGCACAATATGAAAGCTGTTCAGATCTATTAATAAAAACCACAAATGTGAAACTTTCGCAGCTGAGGGAGTTGCAGTGTTGCCCCAGAGCCAGCATTTAATTTTTGGACCATTTCTTTGAGTCTCCACAGCAAAGCAAACAGTTCCTGCAAGCTAAAGTGATTTCAGAGCAGCATGGACTCTTTGCTGCTCTGAAAACTCACATGATGAGCTGTAAGCAAGATTGAAAATGATAAAAGGAGCCACAGAAAAAAAGACAAGAAAGAACAGAGCTAGAGTCTCCACAATTAAATAAGAATTAAATCAAAGCAGCAGTAAAAGCCAATAAGCTGTTTTTTTTTAGTCTATTTCTCTGAAATCAAAATATAGCAGCTGGGTTTGTATATGTCCAGTATTTATATGAAGCATTAATTCAATATGAAAAAAAGTTCCCATACTGTACATTTGTTCTTGTTCTCTTGACTTTTTTTTTTTGATTTTCCTGACAAGCTTTACACATTCTTAATTGTGACATCAGTGGCCATCCTACATGTAGCTGTAGCTCTTCAAGCTAGCTCGCGCTCAGTCCTTGAAAAATCTTTTCTGTTCTCACATAATCCACCTCCTCCCTAACTCCACCTCTTCCCAATGCCCAGAAAGAAGCCTCACCAGACGTTTACCACCTCTTAAACCCAGTATCTTGACTCTGAGGGTCTTATCCTTGTCCCTGTCATCCTACACACTCTTTCATGATGGTCCATTGCAGTCCTTACCAAACGGAGATTCAGATTCACTTTGTCATTGCAACAAGTACAACGAAAATGTACGGTGCTGGTCTGTCAGTGCTTTTGAAAACATGATAAAAAACATTGTGAATAAATACTAAACACTATAAAACACCCAAGAATATAAGAATATAAAACTTAAAAAAATTAAAGACTATCAGAAAACTTTGACACATATATGTATTCAAAAGGAAACGTGCTAAAATGGTGTGTTCACACTATATTGCACAGAATGGATATTTCACAGGGTATGCATTATTGCAGAGATTGCAGTAAAGAGGTATTTATGGCTCTGACTGCAGTTGGAAAGAAGCTGTTTTTCAGTCTGTTTGTTCTGGATTTGATGGCCTTGTACTGTCTGCCTGGTAACAGGAGCTCGAAGAGGAGGTGGTAGGAGTCCTTCAGGATGCAGTTGGCTCTCCTGAGGCAGGAGGAGCCATGAAGATCCTCTAGTGTGGGCAGAGGGCACCCAATGACCCAATGACCAATGACCTTCTCAGCCGTCTTGGTCACCCTCTGGAGCTCTTTTCTGTTTGCCACTGTGCCGCTGGAAAACCACGTACAGAGGCAGTAGGTGAGGATACTTACCTGCGCAGGGAGAAATGAATTGCACCACAGAATTGAAAGACAGCATCAGAATGAGTGTGCATGGTTATGTTTTCCTGTTATTCAGATTGGGACAAGGTTTCCACCTCATCTTTTGATTAGATGGAAAATCCTTTCTGATCGAGGACGACTGGATAGGGTGAAAAATATGTGCTCCATGTAAAATCAGAGTTTGCTGAGGAAGAGAAATAAAAACTGCTCTCACATAAAGTGTGGAAGCTGAGCCAACTCCTTATTGGGACTAGCCAAAGGCAACAAAATGAAAGATAAGAAATTCACACAAACAGTAGGTCTTATTCTCCTAATATTCCTTAAACAGCTGCCATGTTTTATCGACCAAAACATTCTTCACGATGATCTATGTAACAGAAACAAGCACAGCTGCATAGATGAGTTATTAGAAAATATTGCTGCTTTTCAGCACATCTGACCAGACTGTGGCGCTGTGAGCCAAAACCGAATGTGACGTTTGCCAGAGAGTCTTCTCAGCTCATTTAACATTGAAGTCAATGGCTTCATTGTGGTTTTTAAGTTCCTTTTCCAGTTTTACAGACAAACAGTAACGACTCAGCCTTCAAATTGTATTGACAGTTATTGGTTAAAAGCTTGTAAGTGCAGCGTTAGTTTATTTAGGTTTTCCACAGATTTAGAATTTTATTTTGAAGAGGATTAAGAAGCAGGTCGGCGTCTGACTTAGCAGAGGTAGGAGCCCTCTGCACACCTCTCCTGTCTACAGCATCTGCTTACTGGAGCTTCAGGCACCAACGTGTTGAGACTTCTAACACAATGAAACTGCGATCATGTCCTGGAATATTCTTTTTCACCCATTGTTGCTTTATACAGCTCGGTCATACAGCTACTGTATTGACAGACAGCTGCGGCTCGGTTATATAAGGATGTCTCCGGTCATCAGGTTTCCCTTCCAGCTGCTTCCAAAGATGCATCCTTTCCTCCATCCTCATCCTTATAAACGGGAACTATTTATAACTCGACTGGATCCATGTAAGTTGTTCACTTCTCATTTTTAAAGGCTAATTATTTACCAGGGCTAGCCGTTAGCCGCGAGCCAACGCAGAGAACGAGTGCCTCTCCTCTATCACACCTGGCTCTGTGTCAAACCGGTGCAGCTCCTTAACAGCTGTGGGTCCTGTGCTGTTCTGGATCGCTCCTTACAGCTCTTACCCCGGCTTTACACCTGGTCCGTGACGTGAGCGCAGCGCAGCGGGGCACCATGCGCACTGGATCGCGCCCATGTAATCCATGGTTTGAAACATATTGATCACGCTGCTGATATTGACGCGGTGTCTGTGCGCGGAGCGTCAAAAATAGAGCTGGCGCGTATCTGTAGCCGGAGCAACGACGGACCACTCACGCGCCGCTGCGCTACAGATATGCGCTAGCTCTATTTTTGACGCTTCATGCACCGACACCGCGTCAATATCAGTAGTTCAGATCGAACCAGACAGGAAGTCAGACACAGGTTCAGTGTAAAATATCCGTTAACTTCCTAAACAAAAGCCACTGTGCAGCTTTTAAACTGCTGAACTATCTGAACATGACAGCATCTCCGTGTCCACAAGGTTACAGTGAAATAAGGAACCATGACGCATGAACATGTGGACAAAATGAACCATTTGGATGAAAATCACAAGCGATCTAGCAGTCCTCTGGTGATTCCGTGATGTCACGAATCTAACAACAGCTGGTGCGCTCGCGGGTGCGCTGCACGGCCGCACAGTGAACAGTGTAAATGCTCGCGCCGAGGAAGTCACAGCAAAGCCGCTGCACTCACGTCACGGACCAGGTGTAAAGCCGGGGTTAGTCCGCTCTGTGGGGGCAATACAGGCTTTTAGCTGAACCGAGTGGACTTGAGACTGGAAGACAGACTGTAGGCAGCTGGCTACAGATCTACTCTGGTTCTACCTTGTAAAATGTGATTTCCCCAAATTCCTCAGCATTATCACACTTTTCTGAACTGGCTGATGATCCCAGCACACAAACCAGTTCCAATCTAGTTGTTCTGGAGCCATCTTTCATGTTTCCACGGCTTAGATTATACATGTAAGTCAATGGGCGGACCACAACTCCGTATCTCGCTGACGACACAGCATGGCGGCTAGGTTTGCTACTGAAAAGCTATTAGCATTTAGCCAAGCCTCCTAAACATCAGATATTTATGTAAATACATGTCTGACTTCTAACTGCACAGAACTACTTATTTTGTCTCGGTGTGTTGTTGTACTGGAAAGTTACTTGAAGTTAAGGTTGTGTTATCAGCACTTTAAGCCATGCCAAAATCTGCCAATATTACACTGTTAGACTTTGCTGTAAATCTACAGTCAAATTCTAACAGTAACTTGCTGTATTTCTATAATACAGTAGAAGCACTGTAATTTTTACAGTATCTTATTGGCGAAACTGCTGCCAGTAATTTACTGTAATTTTACAGTAAAAAGTTTTACAGTGTATATTTTTTATTTTCATTTAAGTCAACAAAGTTAGGATTAAAAAACAAAATGAAGGAAGTCCCCATGTTTTCTGAACAGGAATTGACAGTGAGAACAACAGAATTAATGCAGACACATTGTGGAAAGGGTTGGATTATGTATCCTGATAATTACACCAGAGATCCCAAGCAGAATCTGAATAATAGAAAAGATGCGCTGATAAACAGCTTTTTGAATGCTGGGTTACATCTGCTCTGCCACCCTGCTGCCTCTGTGTTTTGTACATCTGCATTAACTAATAATATCTTCATGAATCTAGTAGGACAACAGGATTCAAACATTCTTGACATTTTAATTCTGCTGATATTTTAGATTCACAGCTGAAATACTTACTTTTTAGGTTGTATTGGTATTAAAAGGGAAGATTTAAAGGAGCCTTTCCAGAGATTGACATTCTGGCTCATTAAGCTTACTATTTTTTGAATGGAAAAAAACCTCAAAAAGCAAAATGCCACATTTAATGATAAAAAGTAGTCCTACTGGATGCTTTCTTTTTTCTTTTTTAAGGTTTTTATTGCACGTGCATGTCATTGTTCAGTATCCCGCAGACTTATGAGATTGCCCTTGAACAGTCTACTGTCTCTGCTCTGCTGTTCACCCACGAAACACCTGAGCACATTTCAGGAGCGATGCCTTTGTTTCGCATACAATGATTCAGCTGCAGCTCCTGCCACCGAGGGAGGGTGTAAATGGTGTGAAAGTGCTGAATTGAAGTCTCTGTAATAAAAGAAAAAGTCATTCTTCAGGCAAGGCAGTGATTCACCTAACGAACTGAACATAAAGCCCCTTTTTTTCTTAAGGTTGTAACATGAGACTTCACCGAGGGAGCTGCCAATGCCTGTGGGTGTCTTGTAGACGTCTGGCAGCCATATAGGGATGTTACTGTCATATCTGGCAGCATGGAGATGGGAAAGCTCCAAGATTAAAGCCTTCCTTACTCTTATTTCACACTCACAAAGTCAGCATATTCTGTTTCTAACCTGGGCGACAATGTGGACAAGATTACAAAGTATTTAGCTGATCTACATAAAGTAGTTCGGTTTTCATCTCCAGTTGCAGAGCCAACGCAGAGTATCATCAAAGATCAAAATTAAACTTGTCCTACGAAGAGATGTGAGCCATGGATTCTTAAGCACCCAAGTACTTAGGTATTCTCAATTATCGGGAATATGTCGCGGTGGCCTCTCTGTAATTAAAGCCTAATCATGATTGTGGATTCAGAGAAGCGTCCTCATAAAGCTTTCATTAGTCTTCCTCCTTGTGATGCCCCATAGCAACCCAGCCCCCTTCAGGAATGGCTAGATAGCCTATTCCCAAATCAATTCCAGGTATTTTATGCTCTTTATTAAAGTTACTACCACAATATACAACATTCTCTGTGAAAGAGATAGAGAGAGATAGAAAAGAAAAGGCATCTCTGTGTCTATTGTTGAGCTCTAATAGCATTTTTTTGTAGGAAATAACTCAAAGTCTTTTGAAAAACACCAGAATCACGTAAGATCACATGGAATTCTGAGGATTAATTGGTTCATACAAGAAATAAGTTTTCAATCTGCTTCAAAAAAGGAGAAAAAAAAAAATGTTTCCGAATCAATAAGTTTGAGCACAAAATGTTCTTTCAAATATGATGGAAGAAAAGATGAAACATTCCTTTCAACATTTCAAGACTAATTGATGCCATATTTTACATTTTTCAATGATATACTCAGAAATTAAAGGAGCTTTGATGCAAATGTTTTTGTACCTCAAGAGCAGGACTATAAATCCACTTTTCCTCATCACCAGCCAATGAGGCTCCTAAATTACTCCTAAAGTTACCTGCCAATCAAAATTTACACTTGCTGGACTTTTCACTGTTTTTCATTTTCTTTGTTTGTTTTCCTTTTTCTTAGCAGCTCCAAGCAGAAGATGCTTTTGATGGAAATAAGCTTTTAATACCTTAAAAAGAGAAATCATTAGAAGTTGAATATGGAGCATTTTTTATTAAAAGCTATATATATATAAAAAAAAGCCTCCATAAGTCATTTGGAGGGTTGCAGTATGAAAGTACAATTCCTAAAGAAATTATATTTAGCCTGAAAATAAATATAAAATCAATTTTAACGGGTTTGACAAGAACATTATGCTTACATCTACAAGCCAATACACGCCGCCGTTGCGGTTTGCCAAATACGATCTTTGTGTGGCAATCGTATGTTGGGTACAGTTAGGCTGGTACAGGGGGAAACAGTGGAGTCGGCAAGTGAAGCAGCTGCTTCACAGCCGCAGAGATATTGTTATCTGTCTCAGAGGAGTGACCTAAGAAGAACAAAAACTGGAGTAAATTTAGGTGAAGACTACACCAGATGGACCCACATAGATGTTTTCCACAGCATCAAAACGTGGAAATGGTGAGTTTCCTCCTGGATCGCTAAGCTAACTTGTTTGCTATGGTGGCTAACGTTAGCTGCTAGTTATAAACTCCTCTGTATTACTTGTTGGACATGGTGCAGGCTATTGCTCACTTGTTGTATTGGGAACCAAGCGGCTAGTTATTTTTCCGCCATTGCAACTACAACCTAGACACACGTGATGTTGCTGTTCTGTCCGCATTCCATATTCAACCTTTAAATCATCACCATGAGTGGCGAGTAAGTTTAAACTTAGATCCTCAAAATTGAATTTTCACCTGCATTTGGTTGGTTAAGTTTGTTCTGGAGAATAGAACTCTAAGTTTTTACTAAAGGTTCAGACAACCGAGTCCCACAGTAATAGGATATTTGCAAAGCCAAAATCTTGCGGATACTTGTGAACAGGTGTGGTGATACTGTTTTAATGCAACAAATGACATTTTACTATCCTAAACAAGAATGCCTAAACCTAGCCAACAAAAAACAGACCGAAACCAGAGTAAAAAAAAGTTAACATTACAAAGCCTTCTTTACATTCCATCTTACGCATATCATCTCTTCTGGCGCAGAATTAAGACACGTCTCACTTCTGTGATGTCATATGAAATGTGATATGATTGTCAGACTGTGGCCACTTCAGCACAGATTGGATATGTATCCAATTTCGGAGCACATATGAAAGTGGCTTCGGTCCAATTTGAAAAATCTGGAATTGTAGCATTTTGGATTTTTTTAGTGTTGGGCACTAAATTTTACAAGTCACATATGCACAAAAATAATCTGAACTGAGGTGCAGCATGGACGTGGCTAACCCTAATCCTGAAAAAAGTAGTTTCACATGCTTCCAAATTTGAACTTGTCCTCTATTTACACTTCCAGGGCAACTTAATAAAATATAATGGCACTATATTCTTTGATAAATATTTTTTTTGTTCATGGGAATAAAGAAAAAAAAAAAGATAGAAATACATGTCTGGACACAAATAATAGATTACATTTCATGACCATGAACTTTCATGAGACAGACTTTAATTAGCTTGTTAGGACTCAATTTAAATGTTAAATCTTTGTGAATTACCTTTAAACCTTGTCCCAACAATCAGCAGCCATTTATTCCAGGAAGCATCTGCCTCGCGACCCCAAAGCAGGAGAAGTTCATTAGCAGATAGCATTTTCAGATAGCTGTTCCTTCAGCTTGTAACCTGATTAAGGAAAGGAAGTAAACAGGAACAGCAGAGGTCAAACTGAGGTCTGGATGTCTGAGGAAACTTGAAGAAAAGAACTGCTTATAAGACTGCCTGAAAAAGCAAATCAAACGTTTGTCTGACAGCAAAATTCATTTTGGCAAGATTCAGCAGACTCAGTTGGTTTGTGCTCTGCTCTACTTTGCAGCCACACCTGCACAAAACTGACCTTCATGGAACAGTCATGAGAATAAAGAAAACATGTCCTGCATTTTCACGAAATATTCATCACAGTAACTTTGCAGCTGAACAAGTCTCATATTTGAACAAATACAAAATGGTGCTTTTTAATAACAACGAGCAACTTCTCCAGTTGTTAAGCACGGGGGTGGACGCATCATGCTTTGAGCCTGTAGCCAGTGAAAATGAAGGTATACTGAAAGATGGAGGAATTGATTCTGTTCAAAACAACCAAATTTTGGAAGAAAATCACAAAGACTTCTACAACAGGTGAAGGGATCCAAAAAGAAAAATCCGAGGAGGGCCAAGTGGAAGGTGTTGAGTCCCTTGATCTAATTAAAAATCAGTTCCAACATCTTGAAAGTTTCATTCATGATTTGTCACTCAACAAAACAATGAACAAAAGGATTGTGCAGAGTAACATGTATGAGTGTACACTCAATCGGAATGCTTATTCTTCTGAGATGGTTTTGAATGAAACCACAGGGAAGAGCTTGTGTTTGGAGAGAGAACAAGCAGCTGGGGATGCTGGTGGTCTTAGATCCACTAGAGCTCCGTGTGAGAGCACCTGGCTTTCCTATATGCAGCCTGTTTGACAGACATCGCAGACACCTGGAAGCCCAATGAGAGAGTGCAGTATAAAAGCCACTGCTGCTCTACAGGGCCATGCATTATGCAGGAAGCTCTCTCTGTCTGTCTCCCTCTGCCCCCTGCTCTGCGGTAAAAATAGATCAACAGACCTGAGCGTTCAGCTTTTTCTTTCTTTTTCTTTTATCCCTCTCAGTTTCACTTGGATCTCACCAGGTGCAGCGGCTGTTGGCACCCGCCCCACATTCCTGCGCCTCAGTATTTGTGTACCTGAGTTTAAACGTGCACGTGTTTACACACGCTCTGGAAAGTGTGTTTTTGTGTGTGCATGTCAACCGGAGTTGTTTTTTATCAGTTTGCCGCTGCACTCAGTTTTCAATAAAAGACGGATATCAGTCTCGCAATGCTGTTTTCAGACTATCAGGGTGGGGAGAATTTCGGAGGAGATATTATTTGACAGCCACTGGTGGGATGATGTTTACAAATCTTGCTTCGTATGTGGTATCTGGACACTCCATTATCTACAAGTTTAAGGTTGTTAGATTTCCCTTAAGTCAGCTTTCTGTGAAAATGTGTTTTCCTGGTTGATATGGAAGAAACAAATAGGCATTCACAGAGACTTGATGTCAAAACCAGCCGTCATTTATGAGGTGAATCTGAACATCAAACACAATTTGCACAGTGACCCTGACAACGCATTCTCTTTTCCAGTGTGACACACTGACATGTGTGTTGTCAGGACCACTTGACATCTCATATTTAATGTTCAGATTGATCCCGCAGAAGCTAGTTGGAGTTGATTGGTCAAAATATCTTCCTTTTATCAGGTAGCCCTTCTGTGGTGGTAAATGATGCACCAGCTGCAGGGGCAGCTCTTTTCCTTCATTCAGTCTTAATTTTCACTTCCTTTAGAATCTAATACAGACATGCAACACTTTGCTATCAAGTAAGTTGCAAACGTTTGCAGGGTGCAAATAAAGTGTCAGTACGTCACAATGTTTGTATAAAAGATGATTGAGGTGCGAAAGATAGCAATGTTGAATAAGCAAGAAATGAAACAAAAGAAACTTTTTATTACAATTTTCATGAAATATTTTTTGAAGAGAAATATTTGGGAGAACATTAGAAATTCTATCAGTACAATAGAAAACATCGCAAGGTGATAAAACTACATGGCCCTGTGTCCCAGGTCGGGACTTTGACTAGGCAACTCCAAAGTCTTCATTTTCTTTTTCTTAAGCCATTCAGAGATGGACTTGCTGGTGTGTTTTGGATCATTGTCCTGCTGCAGAACCCAAGCTTGAGGCCATGAACAGATGGCCGGACATTCTCCTTCAGCATCTTTTGGTAGACAGCAGAATTCATGGTTCCATTTACCACAGCAAGTCTTCCAGGTCCTGAAGCAGCAAAACAGCCCCAGACCATCACACTACTACCACCATATTTTACTGTTGTTATGATGTTCCTTTTCTGAAATGCCGTGTTACTTTTATGCCAGATGTAATGGGACCTACACCTTCCAAAAGTTCCACTTTTGTCTCGTCAGTAGGGATGTTATGCTCGAGCCAGTCTGCTCGACTCCGCCTCGATCTTATGAACCGGAAGTCTCGCTACCGCTGTTTTGGTGGAAGTGTCAGCATGCCAAAAGCCATGTGACCACACAAACCGAGGCCTCGTTACGTCATCCGCGAGTGTAGAGCCGAAATCTTGAAGAGACTGGGTTTATTAATCTGTCAATTCTTAAAGGAGCCCTATCATGAAAAATGGACTTTTAAGAGCTTTTCAGCATGTCAGTGTGTCATTTCCTTATCAAGAAATGATTTAAATCGTTATTTTTCTTCATTCATGCATATTTGAGTAATCTACATGAATATTTAAACCAAGCGCTACCTCCCTGCAAACGGCTGACTACCCACCGCGTTACGTATGAACGTGGCACCAATCACGAAAGTCCAAATGCGCACGCTCAGTATCGTAGCAAGACGCCCTCTGTTGAACAGAAACTCAGAGAATCATATACACACTCTCTGAGGAAGAAACTAACACCTGCAGGAAGATTTCCTCAGAGACAAGCAGCCATTAGCTAACAGACATTTGCTCCAGAATTCAGGAGAATTTTCTTCCTCTTTTTTTCTTTTTTTTTTTAAGCTCTAGAGGACAGCAAGTTGGGGAAAATGCAGTTACGTTCAGCGTGGGAGTGTATTTGTTGTACTGGATGAATCGACTTGCCAGAAGTGGTTGGATTTTAACTTCAGGAGCAGGAAAAAAAACCTCAACTTTGTGTGTGAACTTCACTCCTGACAACTTCATGAATCTCGGGCAGTAAAGTGTTTTTTTCTCTGGGATTACTTCTGAAACCTGACGCAGTTCCTACTATAAAAACGCGCATGGACAGACAACAACACTGGTGAGTCAACACATCTCTCAGCTCAATGCTAACTGTTAGCCTATGATTTGTTCGCTAATTTACTTACTTGTCAGGGGTCTCTGTGGTACTTCTGTGGTACTGCGTGTACTTCAAACTCCATATCAGACTCTGGGTCGAGCGCATACAGCTCCATAACAGGCTCCTCCGTTTGATCCCGTCGATCGGAGTCCGATTATCCATCAATGTTTACAAGATCCATGTGAGTGCTGCTTAGCTCAGCGCTAACTGTTAGCGTATGATTTGTTCGCTAAATTACTTGCTTGTCGGGGGTCTCTGTGGTACTTCTGTGGTACTGCGTGTACTTCAAACTCCATATCAGACTCTGGGTCGAGCGCATACAGCTCCGTAACAGGCTGGTCTGTTTTATCCCGTCGATCGGAGTAATTATCCATCAATGTTTACTACTAACAGCCACATGAGAGCTGCCGGTGCCGGTGCTACAGACAATTCTGTGACCCTTCAGAATAAGTGTCTCTTCCGGGGCGACGTCATGAAATGGGCGTAAAACATGCTGCAATTGGTCGAGAGCTCCGCAGTCAGCCATCTTACTTCCGTGTTGGAAATTAGATGCATCGAAAAACTAAATTTAACACCAAATTAGTTTCTATAGTAACGATGGGAACATATCTAGCTTATAAATGCCAATATTTACTTTTGAACATTTAAAAGCATATACAGCTCCTTTAATAGAGGTTCCACTCGCTTGGGAATTTATTGAAAAACAGTTAATTTATCACAGAGGATAATTCCAAGATATTAACCACAAATGAAACACTAACTGAAGGTTGGCAACGTATCTTTTATTATACACCGTGTCAGAGACAAGACAGCTCCAGACAGCGCTTCCCTCAGCTTCAGTACACATCCACGGCCAGCAGATGTAGCTCATGCTCACGGTCTCAAATGTCTCGAGACTTCGTGTCAATCTCTTGGCAGCTGTGTCAAAATGTCTCAGTGTCTCATGAAGCTTCGTTTTCACCATCCCTACTCGTCAGTACAGAGTATTTTCCCAGACGTCTTGGGGATCATAAAGATGGTTTCTGGCTAAACTAAGACGAGCCTTTATGTTCTTTTTGCTCAGCAGTGGTTTTGGTCTTGGAACTGTGCCATGCAGGCCATTTTTGCCCAGTCTCTTTCTGATGGTGGAGTCATTAACACTGACCTTAATTGAGGCAAGTGAGGCCTGCAGTTCTTTGGATGTTGTTCTGGGGTCTTTTGTAACCTCTTGGATGAGTCGTCGCTGTGCTCTTGGGGTAATATTGGTCAGCCGGCCACTCCTGGGAAGGTTCACCGCTGTTCCATGTTTTCACCATTTGTGGATAATGGCTCTCACTGTGGTTCACTGGAATCCCAAAGTTTTAGAAATGGCTTTGGACCCTTTTCCAGACTGATAGATCTCAATTACTTTGTTTCACATTTTTTCCGGAATTTCTTTGGATCATGACATGTCTAGCTTCTGAGGCTCTTTGGCAGGTCCTATTTAAGTGATTTCTTGATTGAGAACAGGTGTGGCATTAATCAGACCTGGGTGTGGTTAGAGAAAGGGGAATTTTTTTCCTTCCTTACTAATAAAAATCTTCATTTTAAAAACTGCATTTGTATTAACTTGTGTTAAAGGTCCCATATTATGCAAAATGCACTTTTTCAAGTTTTTAACACATAATTATAACTTGCTGGAGTCTATGGAGACCCCCTGAAGTGTGTGCAGATGCGTACTCTCTGTATTTCTCCCTCCCCTGCATTTCTGTGAAAGAGTCCTCCAGCAAGCCGTTTCTAAAACGGTCTCTTTGTGACGTACGAAGAAGACCTGGCCCGCCTACTAGGCCCTCCCACTGTCACTGGTACAGCCCTCTTGCTCTCAACACCCCCCCCCCACCCCCCCCCCCCCCCCCCCCCCCGCGCGCGGCCCCCACCCCCTCCGAGCTACAACCGTCCTTGCTCCGCATTGAGCAACTGAGAATGCGGTGGGGGGAGGACAGCATGCTAGCTGCTCTGTTTCATGCTGCAAGAAACAAGTCTTTTTGCAGTATCAGCTGAATAAGTGTGGACTCGATGGATATATCTTTTATTTTTCCTGGAAATCCTCCTGAAACGGTCTGAAAAGAGTTCATGTATGTGCTGAGTGAGCATTTTACACCGGAGTCTTTCAGCAGCCTGTTTCAGCTCCAGTCCGGCTTTGCCACTAAACTGTGGCTGAAACTTGGAGTCATACCAACTCTCCGTGAGCCGCCCTTCAACATCGGAGGAGGTAAGTTGTCAGGTTTAACCGTGTTTTTAAATCATTTTAGCGACATGTCGGCAAAACACAGCCAGCGTTAGCTTTTAGCCGAGTTACATCAGCTGTTAGCCATGTAGCTGTGTGAGAAGCAAACTTTCTCTCATTATACCACGAACGCGTTGTACGGAGAGACCACAGCCTTTCTCCTCCTTTTTTACATGAATACTGTTACTGTGGGGCATTTAGTGAAAAGGCTTTTAAAGTTTACATGCAGTTTGCAACTGTGAACGGAGGAGGAGCGGTGGGGGTTGAGGGGGGGTGTACGGCAGAATGTAAACGAGCTAATGTTCCCGGCTCGTTTGCACACGTTGTTGCAGCTTGTAATGCAAAGATAGCGGAGATCACGCAACAACAGCTGCCGCAAATCAGCGCTCATTAACGGGACAGAGACGCAGGCAGTGCACACACATGCAGCCTGCTTGTTCTGGACCCCCACTGATAACGGCACGGACACGGTGTGCAAGACTGCCAGCTAAAGCTATTTATGTACTTTACTGACTTAGACAATATACTGTAATATGGCACTGTTGCATGACATTTAGTTTTGTGTTCATGTAACTTTAGTTTATTCAAACGATATACATCATAAGATGTGTACATTAGTCTTTTTTCTTTCTAATAATAGTATTTATAAAGTAGAAGGTTAATTTCTGATCACTTTGATTTCCTCCTCAGGTGAGCACACCACTACTGAGTGCAGGAAAAAGAGATGCTGCCTCCCAGACTGATCTGACATTACAGCCACGCTTCAGAAGTGCAGGTTTGTAGCTGTGTGGAATTATTTTTATTTACTGGTAATGAAACTTTACTCTTTACTTTCACTGTAACTCGTACTGTTTTTACTGAGGTGTTTTGATATATCATGCGTAGATTAACTAGTGAAATATAATTAACAGCTGTCCAGGCCTCTGTGTCCTGCAAACATGGTTGGACAGCCACACTTCCTCGTGTAACCACTAACCCACTTTTTAACTTCAACTCCAATAGAGACCAGCAAAAAGACCTTGTGAGGAAATGGAGGAGGGAGAGGATCCATTTGAGGGCACATCTTCAATGGCAGTCACGAGAGGAGGATGTCACCTATGATCCTGCAAACTCTGCCTCAGTGTCACTTTCAACAGACATGTAAGTTGCTCTAGTGTCCCTACATTCATGCCGTACATGATGAGACTTCATTAGAAAAACAAGCAGTGAATATTCTGGCAGCTACAGTCCTTAATTTTTTCCTCCTTTTTTTCCCTTCCTTTCTTTATGTTGTATCAAACATCCCACACAAGACAAATATGTATATTACGTGTGGGGAGGAATGTAACGATACAAAAATTTCATATCGCGGTTATTGTGACCAAAATGATGACAGTTATGAAATACGCCACCAGCATCTTCAAAAATATCCAAAATGGATCTAGACGTCTGCTTTGTCCTTTTATAAGGGGGAGAAATCTCCAGAACTGTCCACATGGGTGCATTTGTTGCTTTCCACCATGTTTTCGTATATTAAATAATGCAAACTGGGACTGCTGCTGCTTTTCCAGACAATAAGAAACATAACAGTTTTTCAAAGTGCAGTAATCAGTCACGGGTTTAACGATAACTGAAATTTGAAACGGTATTACTAATCGCTGGGAATTTTATGGGAACACTGAACTTTCTGCAGTGGTGAACATCAGTGAAGCATCTTTCTTCAGACTTGAAAAGGTTGGAGGAAAACAAAATGTTTATCCTCACAGAAGAACATGGAGGAAAACAAAATGTTTATCCTCACAGAAGAACATGGAGGAAAACAAAATGTTTATCCTCACAGAAGAACGTGGAGGAAAACAAAATGTTTATCCTCACAGAAAAACAGGGCAAATGGCAGTAAATATAGCAGATTTTATTTACCATCATTTTTTTTCTTTCCAGATCTTCAGAGCTATGCCGCTGCATGCCCGTATGTTCACTGAGCCGGTGATTGTCCACCAGTGGACGTCTTCACAGAATGACATCCTACAACGTCTCAGCATGGAGGGAAAGACCACTGTTGGTGGTGACACGAGGGCTGACTCTGCAGGTATTTTTATGATCCCCCATGTTCTGCTGCAGTTACTAAAGAATGGAAAAAACTGGACGCAAATGTTTTTGTTTTTCTGATGAAAGAACAGTCTCCGCTTTCTTGTGATAGTTCTGGTGTTTACTTCGGCATAGCACACAGTATCTGTGGCTCTCCAAAAATCAGTGAAAATACTTAGAAATCTTGGCAACATGGAGCTCTCTGCTCTGAAAACGTCTGACAGTTAATGAGTTAAGTGCACCAAATTTATTTGTATTCATCTATTCGTTTTTTTCCTTAAATTTTGGGGCAAATGAAATAAATCCTGGGCCACTATTTTTGTGGTCACTGAATAGGTCTGTATTTGACACAGGCATTGACATTAGACAGGCTTCTTGATTATTTTTACACAGATTCTTTCACAATTCGAGATGGAAAACACTGAGTGATTATTTGAACTGGATTACATTTTATGTTCTGGTTATTATACTGCACTGTGAAATGAAGTGTTGCATTTGATGGTCATAAAATTGTTTTGAGAGCCGTCATCTGCACTCAAACCAAATTACAAAACTAATAACTAGTTTTGTTTGTTTTTTTTTGTTTTTTTAAAGTATTCAGTTAATTGAAGTATTCCAGTAACTGAGAGTAATTTGGTGACATGTTTTCTCCTCTTATTTAGGAACATCCTCATTGTTCAAATTGGAGAAAGTCATGTTGAACAAGTGAATCCTGAAAGCTGGAAAAAATGAGTCCCCCCCCCCCCACCAGACCTCACCTGTGGAGGTGTTCCAGTGTCATCCTTCGTTTTGCACTAAAGAATGTGTTTTTCCTTGGAATGCTGTGCAGGTAAAGATAATGGAGCAAGCTCTGATAAATCTTAGCATGTGCACATTGTCAGTATAACATTTTCTTTATCTCCAGACTCTACCTGGGGGTCTGTACTACTGTACTACTACAAGCCAAAAATCCTGCAGGAGAACCAGTCTTCAGAGGGCAAGAAGAGAGTGTGTGTGGATAAACCAGTGAAGACTGAGCCACTTTTTGTAAGTTTGAAATGCTTTATTTTGTTTCCAAATACAGAAATGCAAAGTTTATTTACATCATTTACAAAACAGAAATCATTTACAGAATCTAAAGAAAACACTGTAAAGTGAAATCAAGAGAACTTTCAAAAGGTTTGTGTCCCATGTGCACACAAACAAAATGTAACCCCCCTCTTTTACCTTTTGAAAAATCTTTGTGGACCCAGTGTCTTACACGGCGATGAAGATTCCCATCCTGAGAGACCTGCGAGCAGAGTGTGCGACCAGATGGGGGGGTCATCGCAAGCTATGCATCTCGCTTCAATCGAGGGGGGGAAGCTTGAATCCTTCATGTCGGCCCTCTGGAACCGGAAATTCACCACACATGCTGGAACAACTACCAGTGCTCTCTGTCCAAGGAAGCCCCGACACCATCGGACAAAGCTTCAGTATCACATGTACCTGAATCACCTGGGGAGCAAAAACAAGTGTCATAAAACATTTCTTATTTTACATTTTTACATGCAGGTGTTGAAGCCCAAAGGCAACTTTTAGCAAACACTTTTGAACTGTAATCTCCTAAATATTTATATATTCATAGTTTTCTGATTTATTTATTTATTTTACCATGTGATGTTTTCTACTTTTATATAACTGTTTAACTTTTTCGTACTCCTTTATGTTGAGGAAAAAGAACACTGATGCTGCTTTTGTCTTTTACAAATAAATGTATTATTCAATAAATTTTTTTATTTCAAAGATCATATGTGAATGCAAACAAAGCTATAATTCTAACAAGATGGTTATAAGTTTAGCTATAACTATACTAGTTTTGGTATGACTTTATGCCCACTAAATATGACTTGATAGCATGAAGTCACAAATTCATTTTTAATTGGGGGACATTGAGAGATTGTTCAGATAAACCTGCCAACTTACTTCTCTATGGGCTACATGCTCAACTCCACTACTTCCTGAAATTATTATTTTCCTCTGTTTCATGTCTTTCATTACTGGACAAACTGATTAATCCAAGTTTGCCTGATCTCAGCTACCATGACGACGATGGTCAGACACCTGGATTAATCAGTTTGTCCAATAATGAAAGACGGGAAAAGTAGCAGTAAATTCAGGAAGTAGTGATGTGCATAAAGCCCGTTCTTTGATCTGTAAACGGCCATGATCTGCTCTGTAATGTAGCATTCCCGATGTAAAGAGCAGGGATTCAGCTAACAGGCTCTAAAAGGTGGTCCAACATACGGGTCATATGGTCCTCTACCTGCTGCATCTGTCTCAGAACCTATAGGGTAACATTTATAAGGTAAGTGTTGATGTGGAGAACAAAATCATGCAAGTCAAATTGTGGCCAAAACTTTATTAGCTGTGGTATTTCCTGACAGACATTCTCCTGCTCTTTAGGCATCGTTGCACAATTTCCACATGAGCAGCACCTATAATGCACACCATAAAATATGAAATATTAATCAGGATTATTCCTGATTATATTAGGTTACTTATTAACATTTAAAAAGAAACCATCTTGAATTAGCAACTGTAGTTGAGACTGAAGAATGTTGAGGAAATAGTGTTTGCAGTGATCATAAAACAGATGTAACCTGCAATAATTACTGTAAAATAACTATTACAGGATGTACGGACAAATTGTAGTTTGCTTTTCTTCCAAAAACATCAAACAGCAGAATGGCCTAATTCTATAAATGAGTAGCAGTGGATGATTACAGCTAGATAATTATTGATGAAAAACATAGTGATGGTGAACTGTAGTGTCATAACTCAGACTGTGGGTAATGCAGTGTGACGAAGGTTCGTAGCTCAATCAGAATTGTGTTTTATTCTCCAGCATTAGATTTGCTGTTTCTCTAGAACCTTGGCGTTTTCAGGTTTTGTACTTTTAAGTGGGCAAACAAAGAGCCGAATATATATACAATTTTTACTTTTTATTCTTTTTTTACCGAGGCAATATCACGTTGTACTGGCGTTTTAAACTTTACCCATTCAATAGACAACAAAAGAACTCTATTCTCCGTCGGGGGAAAAACGTTTAAAAACATCAAACCTACCGTTCAGAAACTGCATTTTCACTTCTTCCTCTTCCTCTTCTTGCTGCTCCTCTCCTTCAGCTTCAGATTCGGGATCAAATATATCCGTTTGAGTCTTTTTTTGGTTATCGGACTATTTTTAGCAGCCATTATAACAGACGCTGTTGTCATGGTTGCGGGCTGGTGGGGCGCGGCCTTCGAGCGGGGCGGGGGCGTGGAAAGCAGCAGCTCATTACATATTAAGTAGGGCACCAAAACAGCTTGGCCAGCAGAGGGCTAATAAGGGGGTTTCTGGTGCATGCTGTCTGCCTAATCTGAGAGGGATTTTCCTGCACAAATGGCAAATACATGTTCTGGGGGCCTTATTGTTAATATATTTACTTTCAAATTGCACCATAATATTGACCTTTAACTTCGGCTCACATTTAAATTTGTTTGATGATCTGAAACATTTAAGTGTGACAAACATGCAAAAAAGTAAGAAATCAGGAAGGGGGCAAAAAATGTTCACACAACTGTATATATTTTTCCTTATTCATTTTGTGTTTATCTAAATATGATATCATCACAAACTGGTATTCGGTCAAAAGCTCTTTCCATCTTTTCTTATTGTTCAGGTCATATACTGTAACTGTTGCAGGATGTGTTGTAATCATGTTTTTAAAAGCAAGATGTTTTACTTCTTTTTTACAAGGTGAATGTGTCCAAAAAAAGTAGGAAAACTAGTATTTTAAGGATTATTTCCTTGTTATGGCAATACTTTTTGTTAACAAATATGTGGTTAGAATTTCTGTCTATTTGCTATTTAAATGCAGCCACGTGTAAGGGTTGAATACCTTCAGGAGTTGTTTGGAGGGTTGCAGAATGAAAGTACAGCATTTACTTAAAAAATTACATTTAGCTTGAAAATAAATACAATAAAAATTTTAACGGGGTTGACAATGGCATTATGTTTACATCTACAAGCCAATACACAACACAGTCAGGCTGGCATAGGGGGAAACAGTGGAGTCGGCAAGTCAAGCAGCTGCTTCAGAGCCCCGGAGGTATTGTTTTCTGTCTCAGAAGAGAAGTGACATGAGAAGAGCAAAAACTGGAGTAAATTTAGATGAAGACTACACCAGATGGGCCCACATAAACATTTTCCATGGCATCAAAACAGGAAAATGGCTACTTTTCTCCTGGATCGGTAAGCTAACTTGTTTGTTAATGTGGCTAATGTTTGCTGTCAGTTATAAACTCATCTGCACTACTTGTTGGATATGTTGCAGACTGCTGGTCACTTGCTGTTTGGCAGCGAGCCTGGCAACCAAATTGCTGGAGGTGTTTTTCTCCTGTTGCAGCTACAACCTTGACACACGTGATGTTGCTGTTCTGTCCATATTCCATATTCAGTCTTTAAGGAAAATGCATTACAGACATAATTTCTAGGTGCCATTCTTGAGGTCAAGGTAAAGCTCACCTTACAATAAAAGATACATAAGATGAAGTAAAAAGTGAAAATACATTGAATAATAAAATACAATAGGTTAAAAGAACAAGTGGCTAATAATTAAAAAGGATCATAAGGAGAAGCAGAGTTTGAAAAGATGGGTTTTAAGTCTAGATCTGAAGAGAGTTGGCATTACAGAGGTTGGGGGGGTAATTTCTATAATCGGGGAGCAGCGCAATTAAATTCTCTGCCCCCCATTGAAGTGAGGTGTAAATGGGGTACAGTGAGTTAGGTGTAAGGAGGGGAGAGATTATAGGTGAGAAGCAGGATTTTAAATTGAATGTGGTATTAGATGGGAGGCCAGTAGAGTTCTTGCAGAATGGGTGTGATGTCATGTGGAGTTTGTGGAGTTGAGTATGAAAGTTACACCAATGTAAACCAGGACTGCCCTTCTCATGGCAACGTGTGCACAGGAACATGAACATGCTGTGTAACGTCATGTTTAGTCCAGATTCTGCCTATGGAAGGTGGATTGTAGTGTAACTGTATGAAAGAAGATGCAGAGAACGCTATGCTGATTACTGCTTTGACAGATTAACATACACTGCCTGGCCAAAAAAAAGTCGCCACCTGGATTTAACTAAGCAAATAGGTACAAGCCTCCTATTGGATAGTTACTGCATGGGCGATTATCTTTCAGCTGGCAAGGATTCGCGCGCGGTCCCCCTCATTTCTTTTCCCCCGGGAGCCTCCCCCCGGGGTTTCTCTCCTATCCTTTTTCTGTTCCACCCAATCCCCCTCTCCTCTCCCATGCCCCCCCCCCCCCCCCTCCTTTCAATTTTTTTTTTTTTTTTTTTTTTTTTTTTTTTTTTACTCTTTTCTTTTTTTTTTTTTTTTTTTTTTTTTCCTTTTTTCGGGCTAGTATTTTTTGTTTTTTTTTTTTTTTTATTTTTTTTTTTTCCTTTTCCATATTTTTTTTTTTTTTTTTCTTTTTTTTTTTTTTATCCTCCTTTTTCAGAATTTTTTTTTAATTTTCCTTCCTTTTTTATTTTTTTTATTATTTTTTTTTTTTTTTTTTTTTTGTCTTTTTGTTCCCCTCTTTTTTCAAGTTATTTAACCCCAACTGGTGCAATGAGGTGCTTCTCATTTCCTAAACAACCATGTGGAAAGACACATCCATGGTCTTGGAAAAGATGCTAGTCTATCTGAGAAGGGTCAAATCATTGGCATCAAGAGGTGAAAACATTTAAGGAGATGCAGAAACTACTAAAACTGGGTTCAGAACAGTCCAACGCATTATGAAAAACTGGAAGGATAGTGGACCATCGTCTTCCAGGAAGAAATGTGGCCGGAAAGGCAGATGAAGTGATGCAGCATCATGCCTAGTGCTACTGTATGAGCCTGTGGGGGCAGTGTGATGATCTGGGGTTGCTGCAGTTGCTCAGGTCCAGGTTCAGCAACAGTATGAGCTCAGATAATGAGGTCAGCTGATACCTGAATATACTGAATGACCAGGTTATTCCATCAATGGATGTTTCTTTCCTGATGGCACGGCCATATTCCAAGATGACCGTGCCAGAATTTTATCGGGCTCAGAGTGTGAAAGATCGTTCAGGGATCATCAGACATGGATTGGCCACCACAGAGTCCAGACCTGAACCCCACTGAGACTCTTTGGGATGTGCTGTGGTCAGACTCTACAATCATCATCAAGATCTTGGTGAAAAATTGATGCAACAGGATGCAAATAAATCTGGTGACATTGCAGAAGCTTCTGGAAACACAGTGAATGCTGCCGCAATCAAAGCTAAAGGTGGTCCAACGAAATGTTAAATGTTTGACCTTTTTTTTGTTGGCGACTTTTTTTTTGGCCGGGCAGTGCACATAATAGGAAACAAGGCTTGTCCTCAATGGAAACAATCTCAATGCAGAGATGTAGAAATGAGATTCTGCAGCCAGTGGCAATCCCTTATCTCCACAGTTTGGGACCAAACTTTGTCCTTAAAGATGACAGCAATCAAACCCACAGAGTGGGGTTTATCAGGGACAACTGAGGAGGACGGGAAGGCCTGCTTGCAAGTCCTGACCTCAACCCAATGAAGACTTGTGGGATCAGACTGGGAGCACTGTTTCTGCCAGAGTGACACATACTGCCTGAAATATATTTATTTGGGGTCTCTAGTATTTTCTTTTTTTTTTTTTTTTTTTTATTTAAACACTGTTGTGAGGTCTGATTTGTTTATTTTATAATAAGATTGGGGTAGGAGCTTATTATTCTTCCTACGCCTGTTCTTTTTTGCATGGAATGTTTTTTTGGTTTTTTTTGTCAAATGTTTCTAGATTCTAGTTGCTAAATGTTGGATGTGACGCATTACCATGAAAAAAAAAGAATAAACATTGTCAAGTCAAATCAAATCAAGAGTGGGATGCCATAGCATAAGTGAGGCTGTGTTTATGGTTCCCAAATGCTACTGAGGCCCCTGCTGGTTAAATGGATATATAGTCAAATTACCAGTTTGTCAGATTTCTTTAGATGTAGTCCAATAAATAAAACAAAACAAGAACCATTACAGGATAAGCTGTTTTGGCTTTGGCAGAGAAGATTTGGCAAAGTTTTTGTCAGGTGTAATCCACAAACAAAACTCTGCTGCTCATCACACAAATGCATTTTCCTTCCAAATGATGCACAATTTAAAAGGGAAATAAACAGACTTCCCAACATTGTGAGATTTATTGTTAAGAAGCTTTCAAATTTAGCATCATGCAACCACACTTGCACAAATACTGTCTGGGGATACAAATAATTTATTGAAAATTGACCATTTATCTATATTCTCAGAAATATCAGCCCAACTGTTTCCAGAGTCTTAAAGAGTGAAGTTAAAAAGTCAACCTTTGTGTGTAATTGCATGCATCAGCAAACATCTGGTACACAGAATAAGAGTAAAGGTCTCCTGTTGCAGAGTGCAAAGGCTCCCTGAAGACCATTGATCCGTGTCTATGACCACAGAGGTCTCTGACTCCTCCCTGATTGCCATTCCGCTGCTAATTAAACAGTCCGGCTTAACGAGTTCACGTTGGTAACAAGGTTGGAAGGAAAGGTCACTCCATCTGGCTTGCTGCACCCACATTCCGTCAATAACAACCATGCCTGAGAGGACAGGTACACACACACAGGGGTGATCATTGAAAAGTTAAAGCTAAACGTAACAGCTGACCTGACCTAAATGCTCATTATTTGATAGAATAAAGCTAAATTATATCATTAAATATCTGCTGTTTTACAGATTTTCTCTGCTCGTCCCCTGAAATAGTTAGTTAGATATGTATTTTCCAGACTATAAGTTGCTCATGAGTATAAGTCACATCAGTCAAAATGCATGCATCATGCATCATGAACAGGAAAAAAACATAAATAAGTCGCACCGGACTATAAGTCGTATTTATTTAAAATAAAGTGATTTTCTAATTTTTCACATCCGACTTGTAACTGCTAAAAATTACCCAATCAGTCCAATTCCAAAGTTAATGCCTGTAAATGATCATAAATTTTATAACGAAGAAGGATAATCATGTTTTTTGAGGATTTGTTCAACCGTACAGGCAGTACGGACAGATGTCCAAAATAAATTCCTCTTACTGAGATAAGGCAATTTTGGGATTTTTGTCAGTCATGTCAGTCAGTATGAATTGAGACTTAAAGATATGCTAAATTGTATATATTTTGATATATAAGTTGCACTGGACTATAAGTCGCACAAGCCGCCAAACTATGAAAAAAGTGCGGCTTATAATCCGGAAAATACAGTAATCAAGAAAACTCACCAAGTAAATGTCAAAACCATTTAAAAAGCACTTTCTCTGCATGTTTTCATAGCTTATATCTACAAATTTACATCAGTCATACCCATTTCCTGAAGAAAAGTCAACTTTTTAAAATAAGCTGAAATAGTTAAAGATTTAGAGATTGAATATAATGTAATTTGTTTTTTCTTCCTAAGAGAAAACTTTAAAAGAATGTGAACATATAAGACTTTTTTTTAGCAATAGTTTTAGTTGCTAACTGAAGAATGGAAGCAAATGTAAAGGCTGACATTTCAATACCAATGACAGCAGCTACTGGTAAAAGAAAAAAAAAAGTGCTTGTTTTATCTTGGTAGGAATTAATTAAGATAAACCAGCAGAAAACAACAAAAAGACAAACATAAAAAGAATTGTCCATATTTCAGGAGCTATTTCAAAAAGAAGAAAGTGCTCCTTTTGCTGTATTTTTCAAGCGAGTCTGTAAACGTCCAGAGAAACCCAGAGCCAGACACACAAATGCATGACCTATATATCCTATCTTGCCCTCTCATCATTTATCTTACAGCGGCAGAATCAGGATAGATTGGTTCAATTAGACTGGCCTTTAATGTAATCTGGTTAATCCATTTCTATCATCAAAGCCAATACCTACCTCTCTCCTCGGAGAGTGGGATTAGTCCTCCGAGTGCATCTCAGAGCGAGCGCTTCAGCTATTAAAAAAAACAGCCTCCGAGTCGATCACATCTCTTCGATACTGGCGATATTTGTTCTTTACAACTGGTTGTGAAGAAAACAGTTGCAAAGTGAAGTTTTAATGGTTGGAGATTTAAGATCTTCATATCCTACCAGAGATTGGAAACACAGCTTGGCCCAATGCCCAGTACCACAGTGAAAAAGACAACGAAAGACTTGGCTTCCTTTCATCCTCTTCAGGAACTTGCAATAGATTTGTTTTTTATACTCCTAAATGACATAAAAACTTATCAACTTTTACAGTTCTGTAATATGGCTATTGATTCCTACAGCAAAACCTGCAAATATAAATGATTCATAAACTTCAATGCGTAAATATAAGCACTGCCTTTCTCCTTTCAGAAGGAAATAAGTATTTTAGGGGTTTTTTTTCTTTATTTTATTTTCCACACACGGTTAATGTAAAAAACAATCTTCTATGGCGATATTCTAGTTCATTTAATACATCTAGATCTATAGTTCAAGGTGAATTTTCAGTTTTGTCCACTATGGCAAAAATTTAAATGATTTCAGAAGTTATTTCTGTTTCCGAGGAAAACTGTACCGACTGTGCAGCCTGTTGCAAAAAGTGCCATGGGGGGAGGGGGGAGGGGGGGTCAAACAAAGTTCAAAGCATAAAATGTGTTTTGAAGACTTAAACTGTGGTTTATTCTGTGGTTATCTGCTTCGAATGGTTCTGCCTTGGGAGTCATTTTATTGTGTTCGAGTGTTTCAGAAAAAACTGTAATCTCTTAACCCCTGAATATAGCAGCCTTATGTAACACGGTTCCAAACACAACTAGATGACACACAACAAACTACAGTTGAATCAACAAATCAGAAAATATAATTTGAGAAACACAACACCTCCATTTTTTCTATTATTCTTCAAATCTGCTTTGTTGTATAGAAACAAATTCTCTACTCTATGACCCATTTAAACTTTTATCTAAACGTCCATCATTCCTTTTCATGAAAAATACTCAATATGAAAACTGAAGAAATTTCTTTTTAGAACAAAGCAGTGAAAGTCAGTTTATATCAACCACAATACAACTAAATCTCCAACTCTTTTGAAGAAGCATCTGCTTATTACCAGGTGATGCAGGGAAAGCTTTCTCCCTTTATTTCATAAGTGTTAACTTTAGATCAGCGTATGCCTGAAATTAGAGATGCACCGTTTCAGGTTTTCCGATCCAATCCGATACCGATACCTGGGCTAAGTGTGTCGGCCGATACAGATACTGATCCAATACAAATGAATGAACTGTATACCATGCCATGTGTGTGAATGCATCAGGCTTAAAATTAACATTTAGCCTTGTTAAAAAAAAGGTATATTTACACAGATATAAATGTACTTAATATTTATCAAATAAAGTTTACATTCGCAGCAAAATAAATAACACTTCTGTGCCCTTCAGGATGACGTAACTGGCGTTGCAAATATAGAAATGAAGTGACTAAATTGCTGTAATTGTATTGCTGTGTATAATATTAATAAGAAAAAAAAGGAAATGACTGGATCGGTTTAATTCATTTGATATCCAATCCAGCTAATAAGTTGGTATCGGAGCCGATATCCGATCCAGGCCAGGTATCTCTACTTGAAATATGTATTTTCATAATATATTTGACTATGAAGTTATTTAAAAGATTGACCAACAGCACACTGATGAGAATGTATCATTTTTGCTGATGATACAATATGAAAATATCCAGTTAGCAGGACCAAAATGTGTTGTTGATGTCAGAGGTGGAGGAGAATGGGGCGGACAGACTGGTTGGAGATGATAGAGAGGCAACAGTAACTCAAATAAGCGCTGCTTCCAATCAGAACACCATTTCTAAACACACATGTCCAACCTTGATGCAGATGGGCTACAACTTCAGAAGACCTCACAAGGTTGCATCGGTTTAGACAAGGAAACTGAGGCTATAATTCACACACACAAGTGAAATTCCCAGTGTTAAATTTGAGTTCTTAAGGAATATAAACTCTTTCAGAGTAATTCTAACACCATTGAGAGTAAACTAACCACCAGTGCTGGTGAAAATTTTCAGAGTTGAAACAAGTTTCCTCTTTCAGTGTATAATTGACTCTATGAAGTGTAACTAAGTAACCCAGGAAGACTCCGCCCTCTTTGGCTTGAATATTTCCCATAATGCTTTGTGACTCTGTATAGTCCTGCACCGTGAGATAAGTGTATACTGAATGTGATCCCTTTGGGTCTCCTTGGTATGTACAGTCTATTGATTGAAACATGTTGAAGTTGGTATTTTGTGCTGATTATCAGTACTTGCTTGGTAACTGTCAAAGTAGCAACTCTCCCAAATTTTGTGCTGACATTCAGGATAGTACTTTTGGGCCAATGCATGGTAGGAAGTAATGTGTCAATATTAAAACAAAATACAAAATCTTTTAGCATTAATCTCCAATACCTCAAAACAGGCCTATTTTCATTTTTAAACTTGAGAGCAACTCTAAGAGTTCATTTTTACTCTTACAGTGTTAGGCATTTAACTCTAGATAGTGATGGCCAAATAAAGCTTCATGAAGCATTGAGGCTTTCCAGCCAATTGGTTTGGGAAAAGGTTCAGTACTCGGGGTTTCATTCATATTCCTCTTTAGTGACATCTAGTGTTAAAATGGGTCCACATCAGGCCAAACAAAAATGCACTCAAACCATCTCAGTAGTGCCCATGACCAGAAAATAAAGGATTTGTCAAATAAATTAGCAGCATCCAACAAATACAATGTGGATTATCCGTGCCTTTAAGTATTTGAGTCATAGTTTGACAATAAAATGTTGCAAAATAAATAAGAAAGCATGCGCGGGATTCGAACCACAGCCTCCCGAGTAAAAGGCAAAGGTGCTAAGTACCATTGTACTATGGCAACACACCAAACGTGGGAGCGCATGATTTATATGACAGAAAATGGCGGCGTTTTGTCATATTTCATTTGATATTTGGCATAAATTAACTTGTAATAGTGACTATGTATGTGTGCAGTGCTTATGGAACTCCACGTATGAGGTGACATAGGGCTGAAATCTGTTTATTGAGGAATAGGAGCGTCTTCGGTGTTCGGTTTTGCGACTTAATAATCTTCAAATAATGTGCAGGTGCAGGGCAACATAAATCGGTGGGAAAATTGATAATACTGTGGATTTCTGTGGCTGTATGTCAGGATCTTTCTGTCTTTGTATTTTGAGCTCGGATAAATTATCTGTCAACTTCAATCTAGCGACTTCCGAATGTTTCTTGTGCAGATGTGAAACACAGACCGACACATTACGTCATCTTCACAAACCGAGGCCTCGTTTTGCTCTGGTCACGTGATTCCTATGCTGACAACACAAGCTCCAAAACGAAGCTTAATTAGGAACGCCCCTTTTCTCGACACGCGCTTCGGAGTCTCAGTTTATCGGGCACATCACTAACTCTAGATTAGTGTTGACTTAAAACTCTGAGAACAGTGTAAAATGTACACTGACTCCTCGGACCCAAATAAACACCGAAATTGGTGTACAATATACTCCTAAAGTGTTAGATATACACTGTGAAATTTGCTGTGCACCATTGGTGAGTTTCACATCTGATGAGTCTCTATTTCAGCTGCCATATTTAGACAGAAAGCCAGAATTTGTTGTAAACTATTTTACAGAAAGCATGGATCCATCTTACTTTCTCTCAACATTTAAGGCTGCTGTTGGTGTAATGGTGTGGGGGATATTTTCCAGGCACGCTTTGGGCCCTTTAATACCAACTCAGGATGATGTAAATCCCTCAGCCTGGTTTCTTGATCATTACAGTGGGTTCACTGTACTCCAGTGGCGTCCACAGTCACCAGATCTCAATCCAACAGAGCACCTTTGGGATGTGGTGAAACGAAAGATTCTCATCATGGATGTGCAGCAACTGTGTGATGCTATCATGTCAATATTGAGGAAAATCTCTGAGGAATGTTTCCAACATCTTGTTGAATCTCTGCCATGAAGATTTGAGACAATTCTGAAGGCAAAGGGGAGCCAATCCCATCTGCTTTATCATTATTTTAATGCTTCTTATCAGTTGAAACAAGAATAAAAAAAATATAATAACCCCAATCCCCCACACTCATAAAAACAGCCACAGTATACAAGAAAAAGGGAATATGAAATAAAAAGAATAGATTAATAAAAAAAATAAAAAAATCAACAAAAATCATTCAATCCACAAGATTTCCACAAAAGGTATAAGCAATGTTTACTTAAAAAGAAGTTGCCAGAGAGTGAATATTGTTTTTACGCTACTGTAGCTGTTAAATCCTGGCTGAGGTGATCATTCAAACTTTGCATTTTTTTAAATTAAATTCACGGTTCTCTATTTTTATCTCCATACATGGTTTTATTCAATTCATTTGTAGCGTATAATCATTGTATTCTTTTTCATTTTATCTTGGCAGATTAATTAACGTTTATGTGGTCACACTACAATAATGACACAATCATATACTTAACTACAGTAATGCGTAACACATGATTCCTGTTGCTCATCATGAACTAATGAAGATCTCAGTATGGATTACATCACACAGATCATCAATTAATGAAGATCAATTAAACCATTAATTTATGCATTCATCAATATGTTGACAAATTTTCCAGTTTAGACCAAAATATCCTATGATTTATTGTCATACCCTTGATTTTTTCTTTTTCTTTTATGCGCAAGACAAACCCAAACATGTTTATATTAGTTTACTGGGATATATGTTTATTATTACAGGTAAATACCCATTAAGATTTCATCATTACTTAATAATGATTTCAAGATAAATGTGTACCCTCAAATAAAGTCACGTCAAATTTAACATGAAGCAATCAGTTATTCGCGTTTGAGTTACAGGAAAGAACCCATTAAACCAATTTTGCCTTTTTTAAAACAAAAAATATCAGAAATGCACTCGTATTGAAACCAACTGGAATGAACTTTTATTTTCAAAGTATCATTTTTGTTTTCAAAAAATAGCTGGTTTACCTGTCATAGTGAAATGTTTACCATTTTTGTACAATTTTAGATTCACAGTATATCTATATAGGTATTTAAAAATGTTTGTGCAGCAGTTTGCGACTGTGGTCGTTGCAAGTGTGCTAAATAAAAATTTAAAATAAAACATTTTTGCTTTTATCTCATCAAAACTGTAAAAAGTAAACTACCATCTACTGTAACAATGAGTCAATATTTATGTTTCTGAACTATTCATTTCTGTGGAATATCATTTCAGAAGGTCAAACATTTCTTTGGCGGTCTTAAAACATACTCTATATCAAACTGTTTTCATGGATCTTGCACGTAATTTACAGCATACGAACATTTAGTTAGCCTAGCAACAAAATCAGCAGTGTGCAATGTTTGAATTTTAGTATCCACACATATAGCCGAAATTATCTCATGTATATGTCATTCATTTTCTAGACCTCAGGGATATTACTGTAGATATTAACTTTTTTTTTTTTTTTTTTTTTTTTTTTTTTTTTACTGATATCTGAAATACAGACATTGTCCAATTCTTAATTTCCAACATCCGATGTCAACCGATATGATCCAGCCAACATGTGGCTAATTGTAACATTTCTGACAACTTTGCAACTTAACCAACCACTTAAAACCAAAGATATTATAGGCAGCTTTAAAGCAAGTCAGTCTGTAGCAGCAGCAGCTGCACCGTCGTCACATGACTCTTAAAGGAATGCTGGGATATGAAGTTCTTCCAGGATAACAGTGACTTTTCTGGAATGATGCTAATGGAACAACAATCTAGCTAGATTTCTTAACAGAACAAGATATTGCGAGTAATAGTAAAAATATTGATGCATTTCTTTTTAATATCGATTCGATATCGCAACACAAAATATCATGATATCTCAGTGTATAGATATTTTCCTACACTCCAAGTTATGTGTGGCCACAAATTTTGTTGTCTCATTACAAAGGAAAAACCGATACTGATATTTTCCGATATCAAATTTTAATGCTAATATCGGCTGACAATATCGGTAGGCTGACAATATTGGACATCTCTACTTAAAGTGCTACTTAACTTAATCTACTTAACTTGATTGAATGATGATGCAATAAATAAATGAAACAGTAGTACAGCTTCCATTGTTGATAATTATTTCATTTCAACGTTTTCTTTCATTTTAAGAATTTAAAAATGCTAGGACTCAGGTGTCCACATTCACATATCCATGACAAAACTCTCCCTGCAAAAATGTCACGGCTTTCAATGAGGCAACAGGATTGTTTCGTAAAATCATGGATTTCATCCAGCAGCTGCAGTCTGCTTCCACCTGCTGAGATTTCCGCAGGGAAGTGGGATTTTATACTCAAATACCCACCTATCCATCCCCCAAGCCCATATCTCTCTGTACTCACTCTGTCAGAGGAAGCAAAGAAGAAGAAAAAAATCAGTGTGTAGGTACACACTGCATATATTTTTGGCCGGAATGAATTTGAAAAGCACATAATAACACACTCTTCTATATCCTTCTCCACAATTTCTTTTACCAGGTAAAAATCATGATTTTTTTTCCTCCTGCACCTGCCTTCACAAAAACCCCTCGCTTTAAATCCAGTATTTGTAATAATTCTCTCTCTCATATAGTGTGGATTACCTGTGTGATTGCTTTCCAGAAGAATTCCCCATGCAGCATTAGCAACACTGCTCGTCACAGTCCATGCACCCTCCACTGCTCTTTTTTACTGTGCAGAGGATGCCTGCAGATATTAAAGCTATACATGATGCTGCTTGTCTGAGTCCATTAACTTTGTCTTTTTAATGGCTCCTGCATGTGTGTGTGAGCGTGTATGGACACAGTAATAAGACTTGGTGGTAAAGACTTGGTGATACATTGGTCATGTCTGGGTAAACACATGTGTTGACAGCACTGTCCTCCGAAGGATGGCTCAGCTACACACATATACACATCCAGGAACGGACAGTGACTTGAGTGCAGCTGACAGGTTTGATCAAAGCTGATTGATTGGAAGACACAAGGCATGGCTGCACATAGCAACACAGTGGGGCTCCTGTGCTAGATGAAGATGCCCGACACTTCCCCACCCCCTCTTTCTGAGCATGAGGCCTATTGCAAATCATATTTGACAACAGATATTGATCAGATGAATGGGAAGAATCAATGCTTGTTGACTGGGCACAGAATACAAGGCCATGCCTTTAAATTAGGACCAAAGTGAGGTTCAGCAGATGTCTTTTTCCCCCTAACTTTGTGAAAATAATAAGAAAACAAAAGCTGATACATGCTCGCCTCTTTGTAAATATCTTGAATGACACTATTCAAGATATCAGTATGCCCCACTACATGACATTTAACAAGGGAATGAACTGATCATATCACTGCATCTGCTGTCTGCAGCTCAGTCCGTTTAGGTGTAACATCTATATGTGCATTTACTGCCATCTGCTGGCTTTTGCAAGCAAGTGCAAGCTGACCAGCTTTATACTAAAGAACATTTAATTTCCAGTCTTGCAAAACTTGCAGCACATATGTTCAGGCAGTGCGGCACAGACAGGGGAAAGGGTTGCACGTTTAAATAGAACATTTTTTAAAAAGGGTCTAGGTTTCAGGAAATAAATAACCGAAGTGGTTATTTTATGCAAAAAGTCAAGCAGAATTTGTAAAAGCAAATAGTCTATGATACTTTCTTATCAGCAGCTATTTACTGAGGATGATCCTGTGTTGTATGCCTTTCATCGCTGCTGTAAAAACACTTATAATTGATAAATAAAGGAGAAAAACTTGCCTTGATTTGTGTTTCTTCTGCATTATTGGCCAGTTAACTTTGCACAATCATCACATCTGTTAGTTTTGTGACTTTTACATCACTTTTAATGCAGTGTTACAGTTTGAACACTCATGCCAGCTGGTGATTTTATGCTATGTGAATGCCGCATTATTGGAAAGAACATGATAGTGTTAATGTAGGAAAAGTACATAACATGCGACCATCTGAGGTTAATCCTCAGATGCCCAAGTGCAAGCGTGTTAAAATGTTCTCATTCTTTCCCACATTTGGTGATATTTAGTAGTCTACAATTACCTAAACTCAGATGCTTCATAACTGAAATATATGCAATAAAATGGAGTAGTTTGCAGTGGTACTTTTGCCTTTACTTCTATGTAAAGTAGCTTTATGGGGTCAGAAGGCAGTCTTGTCTGTTAATGTGTGCTTTGTTGGTTAAAGTGTGATAAAACCGTGTGATATGCACCTTGCCTGACAGACGCTGTGAAAACTACCTGTTTCTTATCAAACATTCACCACTTCCTGTTTTATTTTGGCACAGAAAACATTTCCTCTCATTTCAGAAACTTCACTTCCTATTACCTTCTCGCCGTGAGTGCTGGGGTTTTTCCTGTGTGTTATTTTCAACCTCTGCTGGCTGTTTTCTGGACTTGGCCTCTGCCTGGTGATTGCTGGTTACTGCTGCTGCCTGTTTCTCTGACTGACTGGACCGCTGTCTCTTGCTCCGACTCCAGGTTGTGCAGTTTAGTCCTCCTTTTGTTACACTTTGGAGCAGAAACATGGCTGTGCGGCTCTTTGAAGGCAAAGATCATGCAGCTTCTTACTTGCAGTACAGAGTGACACCACAAGAACTGATCAGCACGATTATGGACTTTATGAGGAAAAAGGTATTTCTATACTGGTGTTTTACTTATCTGCCAAGATGCACTGCTACATGATGATTAATTGCACCCTGTTTTTATTGTTTAAATGCTTTTTGGTTTTTAATATGACCAATGAGCAGTTTCTTCTTCTTGTGTCCACTCAGACACAAAATCAGCTCAAACTTGCTGTGGATGTGGGCTGTGGTTCGGGGCAGGGGACAGTCCTTTTGGCACCATACTTCACCACAGTGACTGGAACAGACATCAGCCCCGCTCAGCTGGAGGCAGCATCAGCCAATAGTAGCCCACCAAATGTCTCATACAGGTAACACAGGGGAAAAAAAGCAGGGTTATGTAACTCTACAGCAGTAACCTCTTCATTTCTCTCTCTCCACTTCTGCTGCAGACAGTGTCCTGCAGAGGAGCTGCCGTTTGCAGCCGGGGAGGTGGACCTGGTCACGGCCATGACAGCAGCCCACTGGTTCGACCGCCCGCGCTTCCTCCAGGAGGCTGATAGGGTGCTTCGACCTGGAGGCTGCCTGGCCCTCCTGAGCTACACCTTGAACATGACCCTGGAGTACGGGGATGTCTCCGATGCTCTCAATGACATCTGTAAAGAGGTTCATCTCAAACCAGACATCTCCATCATGAGATTAATTAGAGCTGAGGGAAAGTACTTTATATGTTTTCTTTTCCTGGAGCAGAGTGAGAACAGGTTGCATTGTGGGAAATGGAGGAGTAGATTTTTGGACCGGCTGCTTTTGAGATGATTCTGCTGAGACTATAGTTGCTAACAATGAAACATGGCAAAAAGAACAAATAAATACATTTCACAGAACACAATAAAATATGTGGAAGAGGATTAAGGCCATGGGGAAAAATAGAAAAAATAGAATTGTGACATTTGTCCAGAACATTATCGTGATTGTTATTATTATTATCATTATTATTTTTTAAAAATTTATTTATCTATATGTTTATTTGTTTGTTTATATTTTTCTGGGAGATTTCTTTATTCAAATTTGTTTAAAAATAATGTCAGAAGTCTGACTTTTCTCCAGAAAATAAATAAATAAATAAATAAAAAATCTGGAGGTTGTTTAATTTTTTTTTTATTTTTAATTTTTTTTTAATTTCTGAAAAAACTCAATGAAAAATGTCCCCCCCCCCCCCCAGTGGTCTTAATCATCTTCCGTAAAAATAGAAAACTAGAAAATGTTGCAAAACATCATTTTAATTTTAAAATTTCTAACTGTACTTTTTGAAATGCTATAGTTTTTGGTCGTATGTTGTTTAGTTTGTTTTTTCCTTCTTTTTCTTCTCACAATGATTGTTTCGGTTTTGTTACACGCTGTAGCTAACAACCACCATCAGACATTTACACCCTCATGCCTTAAAACATGTCATAATCAAGGAAAACAAATACTGACCTCTACACCATTTAACCGTGGTACAACACTTTGCATTTCTGTTCTAGTTTTACGCTGCCCTGCTCCCTTATCGCAGCCCTTATCTGGGACCCAGCTCCGTGAAGCTTTATCTGGACATGTTTAACTCCTGCTCTTACCAGGACAAAGAGTGGTGAGTGTTTATTGACGCCTCCATTATGCACACAGCTGGAAGATTTAGCACTGCTACAGTTTACACTCATTAAAGTGGCTAATGTCTGTGTCTAGGAACGAGTGTTTGCATGTAAGAAGGACCCTGCCCCTGAGAGGATATATCGGCATGGTGGAGACCTTCTCCAGCTACCAGAAACTTAAAGAGAAGGACCCTGCTGGGGCTGAACATCTCTCCAATGACATCCAGAACAAGTGAGATATTAACCTCCAACTCATCCACCAGTCTAATCGTTAACTTCTGGCCTTGAGCTCTCACCTCCATTCTGCTGGTCTTATAATCCCCACTTAGATGAATTTATCACCATCAAAAACTGCTGAGATTAATCTTTGAATACTGTCACAGTCTTGCGCATTAATCAGAAAATCCAAGCATTGCTTGACTAAGCTTAACTATTGAAGGCTTTTACTGCTTTGATAACATAGCCGTCATTAATTCCCCTGCCTGTGACAGGACAGAACAGCCCAGCAAGCACAATACTGTATATGGAGCAGAAGTGCTGAGCCATAACTTTTACATGCATGGAAAAAAAAAGTATGACAATGAATTAAATTACTGTGACAGTTTAGGAACATTTACACAGCCTTGCTCTCTGTTTCTGAAGTTTTTATTTTCTTTTTCACTCCATCTAAATCATTTCAAATCTGATTAAACCATTCTGTCTTCTGCCCCAGGTTGCTGTCTGCCATGAAGGTTTCCTCTCCTGACACAGAGGTTACAATGGTCGTGCCTTATTTTTACTGGCTGGCCTGCAAACCTTGATCTTCCTGGCATGAAAGTTTACTTTTTGGGGGGTATTTTGTTAAATTGCACATTAACTTCACCAGTTGGGATGATTTTCAGACATAAAAAAGGGCAGATGGTACAACTCAAGCAATGCAGGGTCGTCCTGGTGTAAAAATATACATTAAGTCTATGTTCTCATTCATCCAGGTCATGATATCCCATCCCAGAGAGCAAAAATGGTTTGATTCAGGCCCACATCTGCATTTTTCTCGTGTTTGGCCCCAGCTTTTGGTGTTGACTTTAGATGAAATGAAAAATAATTTATTAATCCCAGAAGAGAATTATGACTGTTGCTGCCAAAACTTAGCTATGTGACCACTATGTGGTGCTCCAGGAAGTAGCAAACTCTCTTTCAATGTCAGTTTTTCATTTTCAAACCACTTCTGGCCCACACAACGCTTGCCATAATCCACTTACAGGCTGATAACTGACATCTGGGCCACATCTGGTGAACACAACATTAGCCAGTGCTACTACTGAGCCATAAAGGTTGGATATGGAATACAGACAGAACAGCGACATCACTTTTGTATAAATACGTTATAGGTGCAATGGAAGAAAAATAACTTCAGTCGTTTGGTTGCCAGGCCCGCTGCTGATACGGCAAGCGGCCAGCAGCCTGCAACATGTCCAACAAGTAATACAGAGGAGTTTATAACTGACAGTAAATGTTAGCAAACAAGTTAGCTTACCGTTCCAGGAGAAAAGTCACCATTTCTACATTTTGATGCCGTGGAAAATGTTTATGTGGGTCCATTTAGTGTTGTCTTCACTTAAATTTAGTCCATTTCTTGCTTTTCTCAGGTCACTCCTCTTTAGAGACGGATAACAATATCTCCGGGGCTCTAAAGCAGTTGCTTGACTTGCCGATTCCCCCAGTTTTCCCAAGCTGAAAGCGCCCCTTGTCAGCGCGCAGCTCCTGGAGTAAATGGTGAAACTCATCACTGGTGAACCAGACTCGGAGCAGAGACGCCCGACGACGACGTTCCTTAGCTTTGTTTATCACATAAAGCCGAGCCGCTCTCTCTCCTGCCTCTGCCATGGTGCAGACAGACCGGTGACAGGAAAAAGAAAAACGAGAGGCTCTTCCTGACGCACGTCGAGCGCACCTTGGCTGGGCACGGCTCGACGTGCGTCGGGGGCGTCTTGACGCTGGAAATCAAGCGTCTCCCTTTTTAGCTACCCAACTTCCAACTTTGGGCGTCAGGCGCGTGTTTGACACCCAAATCGCGTTCGGTGTGTACGCAGAGTCAAGCACTTTGTGTGTCTGTTGGGTACTTTAAAGACACACAACGGAACTTTTAGCAGTTTTCTCAGCGACGCGCCCCATATCGGCGGCTAAACTAGCATCCATCTTGCATCTACCTGTACTGTGATTCACTCCAGCCAGTAAAAGACAGTCTTATCTTGACTCTGGTTCTGTCCCTTCCTCTCTTTCTTTTCCCGTCTTCCTCCGGTAATGTTTCCTTGCGTTTCTTTGCCGAATCCCCCATGGTGCGAGTTCAAAACACCCGCAGTCTTCATATCTGCTTCATATTCATTTGCTAGTAAGTGCGCAACCAATAGTCAGCTGCAATGTCACAGTCGCGTCCCAGATGGGAAACTTACATACTACTGTTTCTGAGCCCCGTCACTCTGGGCAGTGACGGCTCGAAAAATGCGCATAACGAATGTTACTGTGCCATCAAAATAAGTCAGAAACGCATATTTTTAAGGTCTAAAAGTTACGTTGTATGTCTTTAAAGGGCTATAAATAATCTTTATTTGATTTTACTTTATTTAGTTTCTTAAAGACATTTCACTCTCATCTAGAAGAGTTTATTCAGTTCTGATAAAGATACTGGGAAATTTTACTGAAGTAGCTTGTGAAACCATTGATGATTTAAATATCCATTCCTTAACTTTCTGACCTTAAAGTGCTGTCAGAACTGGAGAAGCTCTTCTGGATGGGAGTGAAACATCTACCAGAAATTAACTGTAAAGGTTTGCTTTGTTTGGCTGAACTATTTTTGTGTTGAGTTTCTGAGATTTTAATCTCAACAGCAGGTAAAAATTGACTGGAAAGTCTGATACAGTGTAAAACTGCAATAAAGGGGATTGTGTAATTACAATAAATGCTTTAGCGGCTCATCAGATAAACACTAAACTCAGGATTCGCCTTTGATACTCCATGTAAATTCATGAGAAATGTTTTAAAAATAAATAAATAACATGCTCTTGGTGGACACCCTGTGGCTCTTCATCTGTGACCTTGCAGGGAATTTGCATATTTAGCTAACGTTAAGAATCATTGTGATAGATATTACGGTAAGCACGATGCTTGTTTTACAAATTCTGATTATCAGATAGATTATTCTGTATGTGACTCAAATGATATTTTCTGTGGCACTAAAGTGTTCATGTTCAAGAACTGAGAAGTGATCGAGAAAAATGTGTTGCTATGACCTCAGAGCCTTCTGGAGGGAGGTTCTGTCATACAGGGTTGGTCAGATTTATAGTAGCTACTTCAGAAGTTTGTGACACATGTTCTGACAAGGACCAGAGGGCAGGAACACATTTCTGCAGTTTTACAATCACTGCATTGCTCCCTGTGTGTTCCAGGATGGATTTTTAGCTTCTTTTACTGGTTTATAAATATCTTAATGGTCCTGGGCCTTCTCATTTATCTGACCTGCTTTAAATTATGAGACCTTGTGGACCCTGAGGTACTCTTGTAGTGGCCTTTCAGTTGTTACTAAAGTCTCAACCAAAACTTACTGTACGGCAAGGCCTCGTTCCATCATTACAGCCCTTGTTTGTGGATCATCCTGCCAGAGAATTTTTATTTGATGTTATTTTCTCTATTTCATCTTATTTCTAATAAAATATATCCTCTGCCCCCTGGTAGATATCCTTTGTACTGAATTAATTTCTGCATTTCATGTAGGAATGCACGATATAATTGGCCCCCTATCGGCATCGGCCTATATCGGCCTTAAAACTAAATATCGGATGGTTAACCGATCAGCCTGCTTTTTCTACATGAAAAAACCTACTTCTTCTTCTTCTTCAAAAACTTCTTTTTTACAGACTTTAAAGGTGCCATGACATCAAATTTCACTTTTCTGGGGTTTTGGGGGTATAATATGATCTGTTGTGCACTGATGGGGCCATGTGAATGTCCAGAGTGAGAATCAAAGTTCCTGTTTATGGTCTGTCAGCTTTGTCTCTCTGCTCAGAAACAGTTGAATCAGACAGCAGGCTATCATTCTACGTAGTTCTATCATTCTACGTAATTTAATTGCTCCAATAAGAGCACACTATCAAGTAAACAGCCCCCCCCCCCCCCCCCCCCCTCTCTCTCTCTCTCCCTAACGGCCTATGCACCGTCCGCTCCCCCCTCCCCTCCCTGTCTGATTCAGCTTCGTGTAAGGAGCTAGTAGTAACTTCTGTGCAGTCAGGTCTGGATTTTCAAACAAATGGATTTAAAAGAAAACTTCTGCAGCAACACTGAGGGAGGGGGCCACAACCTTGTCATTACCTGTAAGTTTATTTATTTTCTAAATGCTGTCTTGTCTGATAAACGTAGCTCACTGTCTGGATTGTTGCTAGCAGTTAGCCTTTAGCAAACTCCGATCGCAGCTTGACCTAGATTCTCCAAATAAGGTCATAGCGAAATAAGGTGTAGCCAATCAAAATGAAGTCAACGTGGTCTCCGGGTAAAGCTCCATATCATCACCGGACCCAACTGTATTACTGAGGAAGTGAGGTCTGACGTTTCAAAACAATACTCCGCTGTAAAAAATGCCGTTTTTTTCTTTGGAGTATTTACATATGCAGTAATGCCAACAACATAAACTAGTTTTTAACTGCTATGTCATCACTCCTTTAAAACTTCTAAATACTAGGGGTGGGAAAAATATCAACACATTTAAATATCGCAATATTTTCATATGTTGTTATCTCATTGACATTTAAAAATGCGGTATCGATCTGTTTTACTAATGAATTCTTGCGATATTTCATTGTTCCGTTACAAAATCATGAAATGAAATTCATGAAATATCGTGAGATTTTGTAACAGAACGATGAAATCTCGCTTAATTTTGTAAGTAAAATACATGTAGATCAGTACAGTGTTTTTTAATATTGATTTGATATAGGCATATAAAAATATCACAATATTTCAGTGTATTGATATTTTTTCCCACCCCTATTTTTTAAAGTGTCGGAAATGGATAACAAAACTACTATTCGCAATGACTGCTCATTTTTTTCAGCTTAAATATCGGTATTGAAATCGGTTATCGGCCACATGAGTTTTAAAATATCGGCATATCAGATATCGGCCAAAATTCCAATCACGTGCATCCCTAATATCATGTGTTCATATATGGTACATACAGGACCATGTGGTTTAAAAAATGTCAGACACTGAAGGAATAGAAGAAAAATATTTAGAACATCTTCAGAAATAAATGTAATGAAGCGATTTTGTTAGATTAAAATAAAATACTCAAATTTATTCAACAAAAAGCAAACAGATACAGACTAAGAGATACTAAAATTAAGCAACAGAAAGGCATTTTCAATGATATTTGACCTTAGAGTCAATATTCTTCATTCTTCCCTAAATATCAAGACTAGAAAACTTTTGGCACTTGACAGCTGGTAGTTTCAACCACCTATTCTATTTACATTTGCAGCAGCCTTTTATCCAAAGGCAGATTTTGGTTGTCTGCAAAGACACTGGATTTATCACTGACCAGTCTTGCCTTTCTTTTTTACCCTTCTTCTGTGCTGCTAGATGTTCGTTTCAGGTGTCTATCCTGCTGAAAAACCCCCAAAACTATTTTTCTGATACTTTTTTTTTACACATATCATATGAAAACTACTTTAGCTTTTGACTTCATCATTCCTCTTATTGAAACATGGTTATTTATTTATCTAAATTTCATCTGAATTCAAAGCAACGCATAACATTAGGATTGGTCTCATTTGTTCATAATATTCAATTCAAAAACACCAAACAAAAATATTCAGGTTGTTTTTCATTATTCTTTTAGAAATCTAAACTTATTAAAATAATTGAAGTTCAGATGCTGTGGAAAATTTACCGTGTTTACTGTAGGAATATAAACAGGAACCATCAATTGCTCTCTATTGCAGTTAATCTTCTGGATCAAAAGACTAGAAAACTAATTTAGCTGTTTATTTGATTTGGGATACTTGCTGTGCAAACACTGCTACTTCTTGGCTACTTCTTCTTTGTGGAAAAAAAAAGATACAAAACCTGATATCGTATAAGGAAAATAAAGAAATTTGACAGTGAAATGACTAAATCTGCAGCATTCAAACATATTTATAGGAAAGTTCTCTTCAAAGCTTCATTTTCTTCCTCTTTCTGTGCCGTCACTTTCCCCCCTTTTTCTTCTAAGAATCATTCTTGGAAGCCAGCTGAGTTTGCCTAAGTGACCTCCTCTTTAATATTATTTATGAGCTCACAAATTGTTTTGGGCACTGAGAGCGGATGGTAATTATGATGCAAGGTTTCAGAACTCCCTGAATGTCAAATAACATTTTTTGTTTCTTTGACATTCTCATATTGGTGATGATATCAACTACAGTCGACTGCACAGACAAATTCCTATTTTGCCACTAAACACTTATTCATCTTCACGTTTGGAGATCAGTCTTTGCTGCAGCTTCCAAATCAACACATCTTCAAAAAAACCCTTCTCGGCATGCTCTTCGGCTCTCTGCTTGAGTCCTGAGGTCAAATCCGGCGACTTGTCTCCACCTACAGCACCCCTCCTGTGCGTTTGCTTCTCCACACCACCACGGTGGTTATGAGCAGGGTGATCAGCACCGGCACGGCAATGAACGGCACCAAGATGCTGATCGGGGGGTCGTGGAGGAGCCGGCCGGTCAGAGCACAGTTGTGGAAGTAGAACTGGTGAATTTGCATGAAGAAGTTGTCGACTACCTGATTGGGCCAGAAGCAGTCCATCCTTAAGGCTACCTGGTAGGTGCAGTTTGTAAGTCCTTCGTAGATCCTGCAGGGGGCGACGGCACACAGACAAATACACTTGTTGAGGAAATCTGGATGAACTTCAAAGATATTCAAAGACAGAATAACACTCAGACAAAGTTAAGAGAAACATTTTGAGGTTAAAACTTAAATTAATTTCTTCTATTGTCCTCGTTGTAACTGTAGATTCCAAATCTTACTTTTTTCCTCAATATGCCTTTGAAATGTCCTCTAAGAGTGGCCCACATCAGGGGGATTCTTGTTAGGGGGGGAAAAAAAGGCAAAGGAGTTTCTAGAATTACCAGTGGGCTTAACACAGCTAAATATAACTGCTAGGTGGTGGAGGGCAGGAGAAATGGAGATGCATACCAACAGCGTAGCACACTCAGCAGAGCATTGCACCCCACCAGTGGGGAGATTCTGTTCCGGGTGGTGTTTAACTACATCTCTGGTGAGCAATCACAAAGCGCAGCCCCCTTAGAGCATGTTTACACTTTACCATTTGTATTTTCTTTCCTTTTACAATTTCATCAAGCAAACATTGCTTCAAAATGCTTCCACTCTCTTGTGGCTCCAAACGACAGCTGAAATCGATCATCCAGAATGCAGCGCTGCAGGATGCAGCCCAGTTTTTCCATGCCCCGGAGTAAAGTCATTCCCAAACCCTCGGTGAGTTATGGGCCCCGCTTTAGAAAACGGAGCCTTCTAGATAAGGTTTTAGTTGAACTAAACACATTAATAATGAAAGGGGGAAAAAAATTCTGTTAAATGAGTGGAAAACATCCAGTCATGGTGTGACATTTCTATAAATGACTGGGCTGCGGGGTAGGAGCTTCAGCCACAAAGACTGCAAGTACTTATGTTACTCCCAGGCGATTAAGGGGACACCTGCTTTTATATCTGTGGATAAGACTTTTTCTTTTTCTTTTCTTTTCCTTCTTCTTCTTATCAGTGAAACAAGTTAGGACAGAGCAGATTTGGCATCTGACAACTGTGTTAGGGCGGCATGCGAGTTAAACAAAAGTGTCTTTACCTCAGCTAATAGCGTGTCACTACAGGATGCTATCATGTCAGCAAGAGCAGCATTCACAGAGAGAAATTATAGTCAGGGTGAAGGTTTGAGAGTTAAATGGTGCAAAAAAAAAAAACATAAAAAAGAAGAAAAAACAAAACATAGGCACTGGGTGACAGTGATAAATGTTAGTTATTTAGGCCAAACCCAGTCTCACCCCCTCAGCCCAACTCTGTTATTTTGCAATGGTAAGGTATCTCTCTTCTTTTAAATGTCAAAGCATAGTGGTCATTTGGACAATCAGCAGGAGATTTGAGGCTGCATGAGCACCAGAACGTGATTCTAACCCTAGAAAATGGGGGTGGGGTGTGACACGAAGAAGGTGGTTCATCTTCTTATCATGCCACATCTGACTATTATTCCCTCTACCAGAGCCTCTTGAATATCTCACTATATCGGCTTCAAATTGTTCAGAACGCTGTTGCCTGTATGCTAACTAGCTGGGGAAGGGATGAGCAGTACTTCAATCTTGGCTGAGCTTCACAAGCTCCCAGTGGGTTTTAGAATCCAGTTTAAGATTCCTTTTCTAGTCTATAAAGCACTTAATGATCTGTCCCCTCTCTGCATCTCAGTGCTGCTGGTCTGTTATGATCCCCTTCGGGCTCTGAGATCTTCTTCCCAGGGATTGTTGGTGATCCCGAGAGGTAAATGCAACTCTAAGGGCGGGAGAGCCTTTTTTGTTGCTGCACAGCATCTAAGGAATGGATTCTCACTTTCTATTAGATCCCCTGAGTCTGTTGCCACTTTCAAGTTAGCGCTTAAAACTCTTCTTTTTAGACAGTCATGTGGATGTTTGTCTCTTCCTGCTCCATTTGTGTCCTAATTGTTTCTTTTTTAACCACATTTTTTGTGCATTTTTTGGCCTCTCAATATTACAAAAAATGTTGCACTGAAATATGCTGTATGCCGTACAATTGACAAATACAGCATAAAATATATTTGTCAGTTGTTCAGCATCTTGGACAATCTGTTGATCTGGTGATTGTTGTCAAGTGTGCTCTAAACATTAACTTGAGAGAATATACTGTGAATTGATTGATAGATCTTTGCCATTACAGTATTTTTGCCGAAGTGATAAGTGGCTGCACCCTACTGCCCTACAGGTGACCTCACATTTTGGTATTCCTCTTTTATGAACAATGCAAGCACCAAAAATTGTATCTTTATTTGGTGGCTGTGGTTAAAACAGTAGAGCAAGTCATTCAATAACTGGAAGGTTGGTGTTTCTTGTCCTACTTCATCCCAGTTAGAGCCGGTTTATACTTGCTGTTGGTGACACGTCCATGTACGTACATATCACGGCTGCCACGCATTCCTAGCATTCATGTTGACGCAAGTACGCTCGCGTTGACGCAAGGTAACGTGTCGCGTGCGTGTGGTGCAATATTGATTTGAACGCAAGAGATGCTCATATGTAGAAAAGCGTGAACGTGAGATCCGCGCCGCGGTAAACAGAACGGCGTCTTTATTATGTTTCCTCCCTGTTGCAGAGTGACAAACACTCGTGCTGCAACAGCTAGCAACAGTTTAAGGTAAACTTTTGTTTGCGGAAATGCACAGGAAAGATGCTGTGACCAGCACATTGGCCTTTCAGTCAAAGTGCTGCGTAGTCCTCCTAGCAGAGAACTCCAGTGTTGAGCATTTCAGCCGCCCCGTGCTCCTCACGTGCTGCAGCACCTATGTACACAAACGTTCTGAACACTGACGCTGACGCATGCGTCCACAGCAAGTATAACCAGCCATTTAATCTGCCGCTGTGTCCTAGAGTTGCATCGATCTGATTATTGGATAATGGCTCTGATATTGACGGAATAACTGGATCGGATATCAGATGAATAAGGCTGATCCAGCATTCCGATCCAGTCATTTCTTCTTTTAATGATATAAGAAACACTTGAATATCTTTCTACTGTAGCTCAATACTGACTTGTTAAGAACAAACACCATGTTTTGAGAACTTGAACTGTTTAAGAATCTGATTTTGGTTATAAATCCTAAAATATATTTATTAAGTATCACAGAATGAATTTGGATTTTTCTATTTGCACTTACAGCGGTACAGTAGTTCATGCTTGTCCATAGCAAGATGACTGACACTCACATCTGCCAGTCACGTCATGGAAACTCACAGGTCTTTTGCGGCTGACGTAGGAACAAATAAAGATGAAAGTTTGACCCTCAAAGATCACCATAAGAAACAGTGTAAAATGATCAAGGTATGTTCCAGGCTTCCAGTTTTTCAATCACTTACACAGTTACTGTGCCCCGTATGGACTGTTGATTTTCTCTGAGGAGTACACGACCTAAACACTAAACATCCAGAACAGAATCAGATGGAAGATACAGCAGTTACAATGAAAAAGAAAAGGTCATCTCTTATGTTTTAGAACATTTTTGCTTAGCTTTCATGTGGTCTCTTTAAACAATAAACATGATGGAGCATTCACCCACAGTTTATGTTCTTTTGAATTAATAGAAGCACTTAATTTTCCCTTTTTTACAAGGCAAATCATGTGATTTGGACTTGGATGAAGCTGAAACACAGAGCTGGTGCTGGATGGCATGCAGTAATTGGCCTTTCTAAATTTATCACTGAGTTATGTTTGGATCTTATCTGTGTGACAACTTGGTTGTCACTACATACTGTATGCTGACAAGTGGAAAAACAAAACTCTCTATGGACGTATACACCGGTAACCTTTGCATAAGAAGGTTTTCTCTTTCAAGATATCCACAACTGGTGCTACTTTGGCACAATCATCTGGGCTAGCCAGTGAAAGCCAATGAAAAATAAGAGCCAATACACCCCCTAGCCCTACTTTTTAGCCCTATACTGAATCAAACATTAACAGGAACCCTGTCGAGCAAGAGGACTTGGAGAGGAAAACTCACAAATGTACATATTCAGATTACACACTAGTTAGTAACGTTAGCCAGGTTAGCCATGCTAGCCACGCTAGTTACCTTAAAATACTGATGAAAAGTTTTTCATAAGTTCACAAGAGACCACAGTCATCAATGGCGGCTTTTCCATGTGGTTGTTTTGTTTATTAATCAACTGAATCATGATGAATGATGAAAAAAAACAAAGAAATGATCCCAACTGTTCCATCCATGTCGCTGCTGAGTGTCCTGTTATAGTGAGATGTATGTGCAATTGTCACTACACAGTCGCTGACGTGCCCAAATGTAAATGCAAAAAAATCCTTCACACTCTTGAAATAAGTAAAAAAAAATATATTTTTTTTGCTTGTGATAAGCAAAAAATTGTGCTTATGGAACAAGCTAAATTTTCTTGATAAGATTTCTTGAAATAAGATGCATTGTCTTAAAACAAGTTCCCATAAAGTATCTTACTGTAATTTTATCTTATCTTGAGTGTGAAGAGATATTTTGACTAGAAATTAGAAGACTATACGTGGTACGATTTGAGTTTTTGCAGTGTGGATGGGTAAAAGTATAGACTGTACATATATAAAAGATGCACGAAGCCTCCGTGACTTCACCCAAAGGTTTCTGAAGCGCTAACCTGAAACTTGGTGGTTAGAACCTTCCATCGCCATTTTGGAAGCGCCTGGAAAATATAAAAATGGGGAAAGAGGTGGAGCTAAGAGGGGGACGGTGAGCGTGGGGCAGATATTTGACATCCATTGAACTCTGAGCTGCCTTTAGCTAATTGCTAACCAAGCTAACCTGTAGCTAACGGGCACTAACAAAAGTAGGTGGGCTCCACACTGTTGGCGTGCTAAAAAACAGCAGTTGCACTACTCTGCTACCCTCTGCCTCATTGCTGCCGGATATTGCCGCAGAACATTTTAAATCAGTAAAGCCGCTTTCAGACTTGCCATCTGCAAGTTTATTTAACGGAAAAAAGTTGCAAGGTAAAGTTGTCTTTTCAAACAAGCCACTTCCTTGTGGACTTACTGCTTCCACGCCACATTCAGATACAGACCAATCTGGCCAAACGCCACAACTAGACCGTCCTCCACTGCCGCAGGAGCATTTCTGTACATGTGTAATTAGAACAGATAGGAATCAGACTTTTTGAGGACATGGAGGAAATCTGGAAGGTACAGTATACCGCATTACTGGTTGTTGGAACATCAGAGGAAGACTTTATTTGTGGTAATAAGTGAATAAGAAGATCACAGACATTTATTTCATGAAGATTTCTGCTGTCTGTGACAAAAGTGGACGCTGTTGCTCAGTCCACTGATGTCAGTGTGTTCGTATCAGAGAGGAATACCACATACACAGAGCAGAGGAGGAATAACTTGCTGCCACGGCAGAGAAAATACTGGATTTAATGCCCAACAACAAAAACACGGTAAATTATGGTGAACACTCATTAATCTGACACTTTATTTTACATATAGGCTCCCGAAAATGATGCACCGCATAACATTATCATGCTAACTAATGCTAACAGAGACAGCTGTGGTATTGCTGCGAGTTAATGACAAATTTGGGAGACACTAAAATATAACGTTATTTGCTCTGATCAGGGCAACATCGGGACCAGAAAATAAAAATAATTCAGTCGCAACACAAACAGATCAGGAAGACAGTGTCCTGCAGCCTTTAGTTTCATCTGCAGGACATGTAAAGACTATGTGGTCTGTAGCTGCAGTCCTTAAACAATACCAAAAGTCAAATATATGACAAAACAGAAAAGCAGAAAGAGTTTAGTTTTTTAAAACTTTGATAAGTAATCACGAGATTTTCGTGTTATTCTCGTGTGGCTTGTCATTAAAACCAGTTTCTGGAGATGAATAATAGTTTAAATTAATGCTCCATTGTGAAAAAAAAGGAAAAAAATGTCAGAATTCTTTAGAGATCTCTGGATAACACACCTATAGGTTATCATGCTGCTTTCCATGTTGGTAGATAGGAGGTAATTGGGACCAGTCTGGTCCCCACCTTAATGGCGACGCTGCAAGATGGCGCAACACACAAAACGCTCGTCAGATTAGTCTGTAGGAAATTGATTGTTGCAGATTGGTCGATTGTTGCACCCACAGTGACAGCCATTCTGTCATCCCTGTCTGGAACATTTTCTTGTGCATTCAGCCAAAACTATGTGCCCCAACCATCGACCATTAAGAGAGAGGGACGAACGCTCCTCTCAGGGCCATTTCAAGGAATTTTGGGGCCCCAAGCAAAATGGACTTGGAGCCCCCCCCCCAAAAAAATGCTGCATTTTAAAATGTGAAAAAAGGATGCAACCACAGCCATACTGTAATAAAAAAATTATAGGATTACTTTTTAATAAATGGTCGATTTGTCATAATGCAAGCCGTATGAAAGACAAAGTACACACTATCATTGCCTTCCAAAAAGAAGTCTGAAAGGGAATTTGGTTAATATGCAAGCAGGCCACAAGCTGCAACTACAATTTTTGGCATTTCTACAAGGCTTCACTTTTCACTGCTGGAGTTTGTTGCTTGGATAAAACCAAAGGGAGGGATCTGAAATTGGGATTTTGAGTAAAAAAGTGGAGAAAACCCATGATAAGATTAATATTCGGTGACAATAAATAATTATGACACAAAAATAATTTGATACAAATGCTTGAAAAGTGTCAAAATGACATTGGCTTCACCTTCTGTCCAAGCCCTGGCCTTCACTGTTCATCTTTTTGTGTTCATTGGATTTTGTTTTAGAGATGCATGATATTTATTCAATATTCAATATCGTGCATCCCTATTTCGCTTATATATCAATCTTGATTTGTCAGCTGACTCTTCACTCTCCAGTTTGTATTTGTGTTTTGCCACCTGTAGGTTTTATAGAGGATTTTCTTTCGACTTTTGTTCATGTCAGAAATTTGTCTATACAATTTGACTTACAGTAAAAACAACCACTCAAGAAGCCTTTTACATTTGACTTTCAAGCCAGAATGGATGTGCTTTCCTTGCGCATCAGTGACATTTATGAAAATTCAGAGGTGGAATCGGGGTTGGAGTTTATCCACGGCTGAAGCAAATCTAAATGCGGATGGAGTACTGATGTTCAGAGATTCCGCATGCTTGAAGGCTGATCAAACTTCAAACAACAAGACAAAATCTAAGCTGGGATGCAATCGTAGTTGATCTAAGGATTTTGGACAAGCATAGATCAGCAAATTAATCAAATAAGACATTTTTAAAGGCCTAAAATTTTCTAATCTGGTAGCCTGTAAAATGAACAAAATAAAATGACATGTTTGTTTATTAAATTGTATATATATATTTATATATAAAGTATATCTTGAAGCCTATGCTGCTGCATAAATAAAGTTAAATTTATTGTATAGAACTGATGAATGAAGCAGGCTGGATTTTGTTAGTGAAGAGTATTTTTGTGGATGAGATATGGAAAGAAAAAAAGGGAGAGTATACATATATGGGTAGAAATTTTTCCAAGCTTACATTAAACAAGAGTTTTATTTTCAGAGTAATTAAGCTGGCCTATATCCTCAAGCAAACCCCTTTTTTCTGTATTTTGAATTCAAAACTCCTCTGAAGCTTTCCCATGAATCTAACACTGGAATCACTTTTTTTTTTTTCTAAAGAGTTTTATGACATAAATGCAAATCCCTTTTTGTTTTCCAAACTACCACATATATAAACATATACACACACACAAAGAGCACCATCACCAATTATTCTGTGCTGGACCATGAGAGGAGCGTAAGCCAGAAGGGGAAATCACATAGTTTTGACAGCAGCTTCTCCTGTGAGCTCCTTTCATCTTCTTGTCTGAGTTACTCTCTGACCGCTGAGCTTTTGAAAAGAAGCCACTGAGCACTGAGAGAACGTCTCACACACAAAACAAAGTCAAACAGATTCAGCAAAATATTCATAACTTAGAAATACGGTGCGTGACTGTAGAAGCAGAGATATTTAGTAACAGAATGAACATACTAACACCGTATCCATAATGGAGAATGGTTGATGCATTTATTTATTTTTATATGTATTTTATACAGGATAACACAACTTCCAGTGCTTGTTTACCTTGCTGCTAATCAAAAGACTGTGCCCAAAGGGTATGTTTATACGGTTGTATTAGGTAGAGGCACAGTTTTCCTTTGGCCATAGAATATGCAGGGGTGTAACTGGATCCACAAAAGTACCTCTCTGTCTGTCAGTGCAGGTTTAAAAAAGATGCATGTTCTAAAAGAGGTGAGTCAGATCCATATGCAGCTTAAAAATAACTAAAATAAGGTGTTACATGTTGTAAATGTGAATAAAGATGTGCTGTTGCGTAAACTTGCTTCAGAAAGAATTGGGATGTTGTGTAAATGTGAATAAAACAGAATGCAACAATTTTCCAACCATTTCAATGTTTCTTTTTTTTATAACTTTATGTACATGGGTTTAAAATCACTGATGAAAATTATTACAAGTCAAAAGTTCATTCCTGCGGTAAAAGCCCGCTAACCATTCAGATCTGTTGAAATTCAGAAGCAAAATCCACTATTCACATCCAAAACTGAAGGTTTAACTGTGATGTGGCTTAAGTTCTATGCTTCTAGTTTCTTCAGAGGCTGAAGTGAACAGTTTGAAGTAGGGCTGTACGATATTATCGGCCTACCAATATCATCAGCCGATATTGGCATTAAAATGTGACATCAGAAAATATCGGTATAGGTTTTTGGGCCGATATTTTGAAACATGAAATCTTGCAAGATTTCGTTACAATGCAAAAAATCTCATAAGATCTTGTTCCATTAGCAGCGGTCCATCATGCAGAAAAGTCCCTGTTATTGTGGAAGAACGTCATATCCCAGCATTCCTTTCAGAGTCATGTGACAACGGTGCAGCTGCTGCTGCTACAGACTGACTTGCTTTGAAGCTGCTTATAATATGTCTGGTTTTAAGTTGTTGGTTAAGTTACCGAGTTATCAGGAACATTAGAATTAGCCACATGTTGGCTAATACCTGCTAGTATCTGATATATGGCAGCCAGATGTCCAAAATGAACTCCTCTGGCTGAGTTAAGGAGATTTTGGGATCTTTGCTCTCAGAGCAAAATGTAGTTGTATTTCTCAGAATACGAGAGATAAAACCTCACAGTTCTCTGCATATATTGGTATCGGTTGATATCGGATATTGGAATTTAAGAGTGGGACAATATTGGTATATCAGATATCGGTAAAAAAGCCTATATCGAACATCCCTAATTTGAAGTTTTTGTGAAAACCATCAATAGCTGAAGGGTTTTGTTAAACAAAGCTTTGTGTTTCAATGGGTTAAGGAACACACAACATATTTCTAGTTTTTTATAAAAAGGACCTAAGGGTGTAAAACACTGGTTTGATCATGATACAATAACATATCGATACAGTGGAGAGTGATTTCATGTTTGTCAATATGTCAAATTCAGTCACGATACAATTTTGATTTGATTTAGGATCCACTGATCAATATGAAACAATAACAAACAATATTACAAGTAATAAACAAGGTTATTGTTTTCTTAACATAACTGTAAACGCCCACTTACTTTCAAATGCGTATGTACACAACTATAAACTAGGGATCGACCGATACAGATTATTTTTAGGGCTGACATTATACCAATATTTTCTAATCAGTCTCAGCCAATGGCCATACAGCCTGCAGATATTTGGGGTCAATACTGCATTTGACCCAAATTTAATATATTAAAGCTCTTTTAAGATAAAAAAAAAGAAACAAAGCTCTTCAAAGTATGAAAGAGAAACAGTGCACTTTTAAACAAATATCAAAAAGAAACATTAAATATGTAACTTGTATAAAACTGCTGCCTGTATAGATGCCTGTCTGTAAATTATGCCGAGAAGGGGTATCAGCGAGCACTAGTGATGGAGAAATTGAAGCTTTCCAAACCACTGAATCAATATGAAGCAATTGTCTTCAAATGGTTCTGTGTTATGAAGCATTCAACACAATACAATATAGTGACATCTGCTGGTCAACCTTTAACATAGCAGCTGCACGGATTAATGAGGGGCAATGTGTCATGAAACAGTAACAGTTATTTGTAACATGTTTTATGTTCATTCTCAAATCTGGCTGTGCCAAGAGATATTTGCACTACACCACAAAGATGATCACACACTCTCTGATATTCACACATTAACTCCTAATCTAAACCTAATCTTTGTGTGTGTGTGTGTGTGTGTGTTAGTGTATGTAGAAATGCAAGTATATAAATATGTACTTAAATGTCTAAGTGCTGATGTGATTAGCCTATATGTCAGTAGACGCCTAATCTCACCTGAATCTCACTCTCCCTGTATGTAAATTAATGAATAAATGGCAACTATACCCAACTGTCTCCTCCTCTCATAAACCCACAAAGTTTGGTGGAATTGTGTCCGTTTATAAGCACTAGCAAATTGATGACTCCACCCTGAATTCAAACTGGTACGTCAGGTTGGTGATACGCGCGTGACGTCATGAAGCTTCATTTGGAAAGTAGGGCGGTCCTTAACGGAGTGAAGCGAGCCTCGATACATAAGCCACGACACTGTCAATGCCGATACCAGCAAAGAATTCAAATATCGACCTAAAATATCGGCAGGCCAATGTACTGGTCTATCCTGACAATAGACATATTCTTTTTAAAACATCAACATTGAAATCCCCACTCAGGAAGATGATGTTCTGTCTGAAAGGATACAAAATTCTGTGGAATTTCAAAATAAAGCCATTTTCAAAATAAAAGTAGGTGTGATGTTAATTATTGGCCGATTTCGGGATTTTGAATTGAAACACCTTTATCAATGTATCAGTATAGATTGATGTATTGTTGCACCCACATCCCTGGACTCAAGTTCACACATCCATGCTGGGTGAATGAAACTGGTATTTTTCAGGGGAAAAAAAAGGTGCGTAAAAAAACAGGTTGCTAAACTGGTATGCCTGTATTCAAGATCTGCTACCCAGTAAAATTATTTTTTTTTTTTTTTTTTGTAACAAAGAAGTTAAGCAACACAGATGCAAACATGCTCCTCTCCTGGCTGTTGGGGGGGGGGGGGGGGTTGCTGCAAATAAAACTGTTAAGAAACAATATGCAAATCTCCTGTTTCAGTATTTGAACATTTGACACGTCTGTACACAAACTTCAACTAATTTCCTTGGAAAAGAAAATGGTAGGGAGGTAAACTTACTCTGTTGTGTCCGGCCAGCTGCACCACAAATCTTGGTCCAGTCCTTCCATGCTGAACCTGAATTTGGCAAAGCAGAGTTCTCGGATCATCATGTCATAGTCACGTCTGATGCAGCCACACACCGATGGGAAGACTTGAGCTTCAAGCAGAAAAACAAGAAGCAGAAAAACTTATTTTGGAGAAGATAATTAGAAAAAAATAGTCTCCTTGTTAACAAACAACAAAGATTTAACAAAGCACCAAAGAGGTCATCTGCTCTGTTTTATTCTTTTATAATTAGAAATATGTTTGTGCAACAAATAAGAACGTGTGAATGGCTAGTTATTCCTACTGGACCACTTCCTCCCTATCAGGCTGTTAGTTTCATGAAGAAAAGATTTTAATTTGCAGTCAAATCCCATTTGTTTACTTCAGAGATGTATGTTAACAGCCTCTAAACGTGGAGGCAGACCAGTCTTCCCACTGGACCTGAAGCTGAATGTAAGAGTGTAGAGCGGGAGAAGGAGGCCAACAAAAGGCCCACGTGGAAACGAGGGAACAGGTTGTTGTTATGATGGAGAAACATAGTGGATCTCAGTCTGCGCTGGCCTGATAAGGTCCAACTGTGTGCCCGTTATGTTTACTCTGACTCAGCCGGCGCTCCCAGACACTCACAGGGAGACTGGATGTGTAGACATGAGGGTTCAAAAGGGATGGAGGAGGAAAACAGCCGAGATGGGGCACCGAGAACTGCTTCATGGTCATTCTTTATCAAATTAAATCCAGTTAGATGGAGGGAGATTATGTGTAAAATCTGACACCCATTGGTGAATACAAAATGGAACGTGACATTCCTTTTTCCAGGAAAACCAAGGCAAATCAAGGCAGATGCTTTAAAGCTCCTTATTGGGATGCTGAATTGTGATTTGGAACACGCAAGAACAGAACATCCTGACTTCATTATGCAACAACAAACAGCAGTCTTTTCAAACTCTGCCAAAATTACAACACTTCTACTTTGATATTTGACATATTTAAGCCCAAATTTAAATATTTCTTTAATTTCAAGCAGCTTTTTCTATAGTGATAGTTGTGCCACTGTAATATACAGGAGGAAGAAGAAGAAGGAAGTGAGAAAATCTGCTCATTGATTAAAAAAAAAGTGGTGTACCCAGGAATTTTTTATGGGGTGGCCAGGATGGACAGAAGTTAGTCAGTGTGGGGGCAAATAAACAGATATGATGAGCTACAAAGTCCAGCAGGATGACTGTGAATGCTAGTTCGAGTCAGTGTCTGAAACACAGGGATTCTTGGGTTTTTGGAAATCGCAGCTTATGAGCCCTTCGATGTAAAAGAAAAAACTGCAGGTTCAGATGTGAAATTTGTACTTATTAGGGATGCACGATATTGGAATTTTGGCAGATATCCGATTTGCCGATATTTTAAAACTCGTGACCGATAAGCGATATCGATACCAATATTAAAGCTGAAAAAATAAGCAGTCATTGCAAATGGCAGCTTTGTTATTTGTTTCTGACACTTTGAAAAACGGGTGGGAAAAAATATTGATAAACTGAACTATTGTGATATTTTCAAATAATGATTTCAAATCAATACTTAAAAACGCAGTATCGATCTATTTTACTTACAAATTCTTGCAAGATTTCATTGTTCTGTTACAAACTCTCAGGATATTTTGTGAATTTTTGCGAGATTTCGTTAGTAAAATAGATTGATACTGTGTTTTAAATGTCAACATGATGTCAGCATATGAAAATATCGTGAAATTTTTGTGAATTCTCGCAAGTTTCATAACAGAACAATGAAATATTGCGAGATTTCATTAGTAAAATAGATCGATACTGCGTTTTTAAATATCAATATGATATCAGCATTTGGAAATATCATGATATTTCAGTGTATCAATATTTTTTCCCACCCCTCGTCTTTAGAAGTTTTAAAGTCTGTAAAAAAGAAGTTTTTGAAAAAGAACGAGGTTTTTTTATAGACTTTAGAAACAGCGGGCTGATCGTTTAAATATCGTTTAAATATCGGTGGTGTGGCTGGTGTCCGATATTCAGCTTTAAGGCTGATATAGGCTAATACCGACAGGGGGCCAATTATATCTTGCATTCCTACTTATAAAAAAAAACAACAAAAACAAAACAAAACTAATTGGTATTAAAAACAAAACGTGTTTTCTCTTCCAGGAAACAAAAAGGCTTGAAACATTATATTACAGACTAAACACCAACGACCAACCAGTCAACACAAATGCAGCTGTTCTTGTTCTGCAGGTTGGATTAATCATTTTGTCATGGGAGTTCAAATCGTCCCTTCTAGTCATTGAAAAACTTTAAAAAAAAAAGGTTTAATGACACGTTAAGCCACAAAGAATATGTGGCTTTTAACGTTTTTAACAGCTTAAAAAGACATATTTCCCCTTTAAAATAGATAATACGGAGGCCGAGCAAGAAACTAAGACAGGAGTTGCTTGAGAAAGAAAGTGAGGATGCAAAGAAGAGAACAAGATGAGGAATTAATGAAACAGTAAACTAAGGAACTGAATATATAACAGCAATTCCTAAATGAAAAATACTTGGTGAAAAGACCGTTTTTTATTTTTAGCTAAATGATTTGGAATGATTGATTAAAGGCCATATTTATTTTCAATTTATTTGTTTTACTTATTCATCCACTACTTTTGTACGCTTTTAACAATTCATGCCAAATGTATTTATCTTTCTGTTTTATTTCTAATTCTCCACCTTATTGCTTTACCCATTTCCAAATCTAAAGCCAATCAGGTGATGCATTTAATGGGATTTTAGAAACCGGTGGAGCTTTAATAAATAATAAAAGGTTCGTGTGACACAATAATAATAATAATAAAAGTTCTTCCAGCTGTATTTCACCATTTGTCCGACTGTAGTACCCAACAAACATTCAAAAGTTCAGTTTCTGGAAAGGAGGCTGAGATTGGAGATGCTGGAACGACTGCAAACAAACCCCACGGCTCACAAACACACACTCACCTGCCAGCAACAACACCAGCCCCGCTCTCAGGAGCGAGCCGCTCTCCAGAGCCATGCTGAATCCCAACTCCAAAACGCGCTTTAAGTCTCCTCACTCCCTGGAGATCCGCAGCACGCGCCTCATTCTCATCCCAGTATTCTAAACCAAAGCCTCCGATTCGACGTGACAAGCAAATTAAATCGCAGTTTGCGGAAAAGGCGCCAACTGATTGCGCGCAAAAGCCTCCACAGTGGCAGCCGCGATCAAAACGTGTCATCCGAGCCCCCTCGTGTCCCGCTGCTTTCAGCGTGGAGCCACACACAGGGGACAAAACAAAGTCAGGCTCCAAAATTAGTCCCAGTCATACTGAAGCCAAGGAATCACACTGGAAAGAAGGGTCTTAAGTGTCTCTCTAATTCATATTAATGTCACGCAGATAGAGAACTTCAATTAATTGGCTTTGTTTTAACTCTCAGCATCTATTTTCCCACAGAAACAAGCCTTTACATCCACAATGATCATTTTATCTATCATTTAAATCCTGTTCTCTTTAATATGCTCCATTATCACTAGAGGCCAACTGTAAGATAACATGTCATTATGGCTCATTACGAGTTTTTAATTAAATGCCTGCAAGTCCCGTTTCTCCCATTACTTATTTATTACTTGTAATGGATTACTCCTCACTGCCAGCCATTGTTCCACAACCTTCCAGCCGGACTCGCACGGGGGACCCAACCCACAGCACAAAAAGGCAGAATTAGCATTTTTCCATGTCAGGCTTATATTGCAAATCTCATGCAGCCCAGTAATGTCTATAATTGAATGTTTTATCTGAGGACTTCTGTGCAGGAGCAGACATTCATTAGTATTCTCAGCACTGTGCTGCCACCCAGTGTGACTGTCCGTCGCTGGCATGCGTCACCTCAAAGCTTAAATCAGTGTTTTCAAGGAAAGGGGTGAGCTGTGCGTGGATATTATCTGAATTTGGAATTGTAAAACACAAAATTAAGTAAAGATTAGCATCGACTTCTGCACTTTTTAGGTGCAAACTGGTCATTTTAAATGAATGCAAGTAGAAGGACAGAAAATGAGTCTCTAAATTGAGTCGTGTCCCGTGAATTCCTCTAGAGGGCAGCAGAAGACACTAAATAAAAAGCATGAGTTCAGCCTTGAAGTCCAAGCTGTGGAGTCATTCAGTTACGGAGCCAGTTATGTCCGAGCTTTCACCGTACACGGATCACAAATCAATATCTCTTCGTCCTCGTGGCTTTGCCAGCCTCGTTTTATACACTTTTACATCAGCCCACAAATGATCCCGGAGAGCACAGGCGGGCTTGTTAAAACGAGGGGGCCATGGCAGCTGGAGCCTTCACCGCAGATCCTTTTTGGACCATCAAAGTTTATAAGCCTGCTAGTGTTGGAAATGTGGAGAGGCTTAAGTCCAAATCAAAGGGGGACTACAAACACAAATTGAGCTTGTGCTATTTAAGAAGTCTTAACACTAAGAACTTTTTCTTTGATTTGTTGTCAAGTTCTGGACATTACTGTTTCTAGTCTGCATGACTTACAAAAGAAGACGCTACGCACAAATCCCCCCGGGATACTAACAGAAAATCTGTTCCTGACAGGTGTATTGACAGCCGCAATGACGCATATTAGCCAATCAGGAGAGGTGATAAGTAAAGTGGGCGGATTTCCAAAAAAAATGAAAATAAGGAAATAATGAGTGAGATAAACTCCTAAGCTTCTGTTGTAGGATTTGATAAGCTAAAAGAGGTGTCGATCACAAAGAGGAGGCGTGTTCAGAAAGCCCCCCTCCTTGGCACTTTTCCTCCACCCGCACACGCGCTCCCCCTTCTCCCCCCACCCCCCCCTCCCTCCCTCCCCTCCAACCACCGGCGCAATGGCAGTGTGAGGAGTAAATGGCTCAGAGTGTCCGCCGTGGAAACCGACCTAAACGCTGGACCGGGAGCTGATAAACAAACACAAACCGAGGCGCGGTGCGTAAAAGCTCTCCAACGGCACCGCTTCTGCGTGCGCACGGAAACTGTGCCAGTGTCCAAGACACCAAGAAGACTCCGACGTCTTTCTTTCTTTCTTTTTTTTTCTTTAAACAGCAACAAACATTTATTTGGCTGATTGTTCTTCTGTAGGAGTGCGCGTGATCAACGGGGATATCTTAATTGGACATGTGAGTTACGGGAGTTAACAGCACAAGCAGGCTTTTCTCAAAGATGAAGTTCCCAGCTTGCGTCCTCGTCACTTTGCTGGTGATCCGACCCAGTGCAGCACAGTCAGGTGAGTGCTTTGATGTGCGCGTCTCAGCGCCCGGGTCCGTCTGGGGACAAGGTGAGGGGGGGCCCCCCCAAACGCTCACAGATCAGCCGTTTCCTTCCTCACACAAGAGTCTCCACTGAGGGGGATGTTAGCGATGCGTTCGCTGCACTTGTTCACTGAAGGATGACGCTCTGCTCCCTTGTTGCTCTGCATCACTGGTACAAACTTAACACAAGTTCACACGCAGGTGCTGCTGATTTGAATCAATCGCACCTGAAGCACGCGGCGATTCAATCAAACTGTGGATCGGACGCTGCGTAAAAACCTTTCCAAAGATGCTTTTTTAAATCTTTACCTCATTAGAAGCAAAAAAGATTGATAATCCATTAGTTGTTTTCCCCAAAATGATTTAAAAGGCCGGAATATTTGGTGTTGAAGGCAAATCAGATGTCTTTACTCTGCTTTTATCTACACGGTAAATATGAATGAATGTGCCATCCTTTTAATTTTCTCCCTTAAGCAGACACTGATAGACCGAGCACCGCAGCTCTGCGTGAATTCATGAGAACTGAGCTCCAGCGGAACATTTTTTTCTTTTTCTATTCCTGTCTTAATAATTTAGATGTAGCAGATAGACTCAGGGCAACACAGGCAGTAAGAAATCATTTGGCTTTTATCATTAAGACCCCTGTGGTGTCAGTCCCTTGACGAAATTCACTTTAATGTTCCTGCAATGGCGCGCAGTAGTCGATTCATAGAGAAGTTATATTCGTGTTTATATTCATGTGCTCACGCTGCTTTCCCTTTGGCACCCCCCTTTGAGATATTTGCAAATAGTTTTCCAGTGATTTCTTTATTTAAATCCCCTTTTACGCTCACGTTTGACGTGTTTTACTTTATGATGGTTTGATTGCTTAAAATATTTCCACCTGTTTTGCTTTGAAGATGAAAAAAACAACAAAAAAAAGACACTTTTTTCAGTCAACTTTTGTTCACACACTGAACTCGGGATTTTAATATATTCTGTTCTGCTTGGTGTAACAGCTCTTCAGCTTCCAGCACTGCTACATTGCCGTCTTTTGGGCTGATGAGTGCTGTGTGATGCCAGAATCTGGCAACTTAATTGATGTAATCAAGCCTTGGCTCTGTTTAACTGCAGGAGGAAAATAAAAAAGAAACACTTAAACAGTGGCAACACAGGAAAGTTTGTATAATCAGAGCTGATTTTGGCCGTTCTACAAATGTCTTAAAGGCACAAATGTGATTCCAGGATGCTTCTCTTCCCTCCAAGGACAGGTCTAAGTTTTGGCTCGGAGTGTTGTGTCACACACACATACAAACACTCCCCCCGTAGCTCTGCTTGTGGATCTTGTATGGAAAGCGCTGAATGCTGCCTATTAAACATGAGTGGATGGATGCACGCATGGATGGGTGCTAGGCAGGATGAATGGGGAAGAGAAGTGGCACCCTCACTGCTTTATTTATTCCCTCCACACACTCCCATCCAAGATATTTGTGATGCAAATTCAGCCCAAGAATCTGAGCTATGCCTCTTGGGAAGTTCATTGTGTGTGTGGGTGTTTGTGGGTGTACACTGAGTTGATATTTGTTTCTCTTTTTCATTTAATCTCCCAGTTATTATTTGTAGTTTGAAGAGAAAATCCTCCCCAGAATCGTATCTGTCATGTTTAACCACGTGAGGCCGAAGTAAGCCAAGGTTAGAGATGTTTGCTTGGAAGATGGTGATTGAAGCTCTCCGTATCCCGCCTGCTGCGAGACAAATGTCTGAAGCGTTCCTGCCAGTCAGCTGCACCAGCCTGTATATGAACTACAGTATGCGAGCGTATGTGTGTGTGTGTGATGTGCTGCATGAGCACACGTGTTCACCCTGCAAGCAGCTTGATTAATGTTTTCCCACAGTCTGAGTGGCTGCTGGCATAGGCACACACTCCTATTAATCTTCTTCATTGAAACAACTAAACGATTGAGCTTAGGTTTTGCTTTATGAAGCTAAAAAGGCAGAAAACATCGAAATACTCAGGTTTTTACTTATTTTACTGAAAGGTTTGCAGAAGAGAAGCCTCCTCGGAAGTCTTCAGGGGAGAAAACAACACACTAGTTATTAGTAAAATAACTCAAATGTGATGTGGTTTAAGAGGTCAAATAAAATAGTAGTGGTTCAGTTTTCAGCTAAGTCAGAAACATGATCTGGACGTGTCAGAAAGGAAGATTTGGTATTTTGGCTTTTGAGATTGAACAAAATTAAGCAGAAATATGAGCCAAATGTTGTCCTTTTATCTGAAACCTGATGGGAGGAAGGAGTTGCTTTTCCCTCCGAGCTTGAAAACTCCAAGTTTAGAGGAAATAAACAGACATGGACATCATGTTGTCTGTTCAAATTGTCTCCTTTTTCTTTTGCTCCTGAAGCAAAATGATCCATAAGTATCTAAGCAGCAGCCGTAATAAAGTACTTTATCTTTTAACCTTGTAAACTGAAGCATCTGTTATGAAAAAAGGATATAAATACGTCCCACAATTCCTTGTGGCTGCAACTTTCCATGTGATGCTTGATTAAATCCAGTCATGCTTGATGGGATTCTTGCAGATTAAGGTCTCAAAATCTGGTTCTCGGTTGTTTTAGATCAGTGGTGGGGAACCTTGGCCCCTGTTCGGCAGGTTTCCCATGTGTCCCTGCTCCTGCACACCTGATTCAAATGAGTGATGCACGATATTATCGGCCCGATATCAGTATCGGATGACATTATCTTTAAAATTGAATATAGATATCGGCCCCATATTGATCAATATAATTAACCGATATATAAGAGGAACTGTTTGGTGATGACCTCGCAAAGTTATGTTTTTTTTGTTTGTTCCCATGTGGGGCATGGGAACAACATCCACCATGCAATTTAATGTCATCTCTGGCAACTGCAGCAGAAGTCATTTTCTAATTTTGCACAAGGAATAAACATCGCATCAAATTAGCTTTGATATCGGTATTGGTATCAGTATCGGTATCGACCATGAGAAGCAGAAGATTATCATTTATCGCTATCAGTTGAAATTTTTCATATCGTTTATCACTAATTCAGATGAATGAGTTGCACAGAACTTGATAGGCTGTTGGATTCATTTGATTTGAAATCAGGTTTCCTGAAGTGGGGACACACACTGTGGCCCCTCGAGGACCATGGTTCTCCACCACTGTTTCCCTTAGTGAAGAACGATATGAAAAATTTCAAGATACTGTAACCGACAAGTATTAGAGCTGAAAATGAAGTAAAAGTCGTTGTGCAAGATTATAAGAAATTACTTCTGCTGCATCTACTGCAGATCTAGTAGTTGCTGGGGACGTCATAATGTCGCATGGTGGGTGTGGCCTAATGATGTCCCCATGCCCCATGAATTTTAAAAAAAGAAAGAAAAACTAGAAAACAGCAGGGGGGGGCTGTGTGTGTTATTTACATATGGACAGAGGCCATGTTGGTTTATACAACACCAAAATGGCAATTACTTTTTATTTTCAGATGTTCTATTATTTAAAAATATCAGGTTATGGCATGAAAATAATATTTAATAAATATTGAATTGAATCGGTACCGAATGGCAACCAAAAGAATCTAAATAGATTTGTATCGTGAGGTTCTTTGCAATACCCAGCCTTAATTCCACGGTTTCATCACCAAACGGCGCCTGTTTTGTTTTGGTAAATTAATCAGTTTTAAAGACAATGTTGGTTTATACCGATATCGGGCAGATAATATTGTGCATCTCTAGTTTCCCCGCTTCAACATACCTGACTTAAATAAATGGGTTATTGTGCAAAACTTGGAATAAAGCTACTGGATCCATTTGAATCAGATGTTTTAGAGCAGGGACCCACCTGAAACCACCAGAGTTTCAGATTTCTGATTTAAACTAATTATTTACATTTTTCAGACACAAATCGCTTACATTGACAATGAAGCAATATTTCTTATCTTATTACACTGAGCCTCATTTTTGCCCACAAACATGATTGAAGAAGCTTAAAATTCCATTATCAATTTTATATTGTTGTTCAAGTGTCTTTTCTTATTACTTTTCTTATCCATAAGTCTTCTTATGTATGGAATTTTGGCCCCTTTTGTTCGTGCTTTGGCTGTTTTGATGGTTTGCTGCTACTGAGAGTTGTGAGCCATCACCGCTTGCTGACATCACTTACAATGCTCTGTTGCAGACACACTGAGTGTGTAAGGAACAAAGAAAGAGGTGAAACATTTCCTGTTGTTAAAAGAAAAATCTACGCTCTAGTGTTTGACTCTTTTTGAAAAAGTTCCCTGAAATTACCAACATTTTCTACATTGTGATGCAAGTTTGAAAGCTTTGCAGAATCTCTGTCAGTCAGCTTTTTTGTTGAAACTGTACCAGCTTGAGAAACTCATTCCAGTGTTTTGATGCATTATTCTGCTAAAAATGTCCCATTGAAGTTATTGTGCTTTCTTGAACAACATATTTACTGTAAGAACTTGGCAATTTTTTTAGGCCCAATCCCAACATTCCACCTCCTTTCAACCACTAGCCCTCACCCACTACCACTCGAATTGAAGCCACAAGGGGTAGGGATTCGTAATCTGCCCTAGGAATTGGGAAACTACTTGCTGCATTGATGTTCAGGCATGTAAGCGACTATGTGGTGTTGTTTGCACATACGCCTCTCACCATAACAACACACCCAGCAACAACACAGAGTTAACAGTTAACATCATGTTGATTAATAAACAAAACAACCACACAGAGGGGTCACCATTGACGACTGTTGTCGCTTATAAACTGCCGACAACCCCTTGCGTTTCATCAGTATGTTAGCTTGCTAGCGTGGCTAGTCTGCCTAACGTTATGAACAAATGTGTAATCTGTACATATACATTTGTAAGTTTTCTTCTCCGAGTCTCCGGAGGTTGCTGTTGTTCCCTTTTCTCTGGCCCTTCCTCAGCAAGTTAGCATCTGATGTCTCTCGCTCTGAACGGCTAGATTCATACCCCATGCCCCTCGTTATGTCCACTACCCCTACATGCAAAGAGGAATTGGGACAGCACTACCCTCACGAGAGTGCGCAAAATTTAGGGTAGGGCTAAAAAGTAGGGCTAGTGTGTATTGGGACGCACCCTAAGTCTCCTCACTCACCGTCTGTCTTTCTACTTGAAACAAATGGTTCGAACATTTAAATGGTTCCTGCTCGTGAATGTATGACAAATGCTGTGTTCACACGTGTGTTTGTATGACCTTTAAAGACCTGCTCTTGTGTGGAATAACTGGGGGAGAACGAGGTGGCGGGAAGGGAACCCTCTGCCTGTATCAAATTACTGGGCATTTGTCAGCTGGCGCACATGGAGCTCCTGAGCAGGCCGAAGCTTTGTAGAAGGAAATGAGAATTTATTACAAGCTAATTAAGCTCCTTCTTTTTTTTTTGATAGCATCGGTTTAGGCCTTTATTTGACAGCATGACAGATGAGAAAGGGGGGTGAGGGAATTCAATCTTGTTCTAAATGAGTCAACATCGCTATCATAACTTGATATCTGCCAGACTCGACCCCGTGCCAGGCTCTGGCTGTGAGCGTTTTCGATGAGCTAATGGAGATTTTCTGTGGTTTTCTGTGCATTTGTCAGCGTCCTCATGCCAACGCCGATGATCCAGCTTGAAATAAAAAATGTCAGTTTGCAGCAAAGAATAAGAATCGTAGTTCGGTGAGGGTGACATTGAGGTGTGGGCTGTTATTAGCTTCCTCTGTCAAAGCTGGACAATCTCAGCAGGCCGTAAGGGAAGCCTTACAAATGACTATGATGCATGGGGGTGATGGATCGCTTTTCCAAGGCCTCAGACAGCCGTGCACTACCTCTCATGGTACTAGTTGTCTGAATCAGTGCTCAGATTATTATCTGGACGGGTCAAACAAAGATGATGCTGTTCTTCCAAGAAAAAAAGAATCAAAAGTGATGTTTTTATCTCCTAATTTTCTTCCCAAGCATTGAAAAGCAGTCTGGCAGCGTCACAAGCCTGTTTGCTTGACATTTTGTTTGCACGTCGGCTGTACAGAGGGGCTTCTGTTCTTTGAGTTTGCATACCACCCAAATATTTACATGTGCAATCACAACTGCACAGCATGGAAAGGAAAACACACAAGACTTGGGTGCAAAATAGCGGCTTTATTAGCCCCTGTCGTCATCCTGAAGCGTCTTAGTGCCTCGCCGGGTCTGGCGCTGGGTTTGTGTGTTTGGCAGGAAAGACTTTTGAACCCCCTGCGCCTTTGCTTCCTAATGATGAGCAGGGTTGGCTTTGGTTGTGCCCAAGTGTCCAGTGCCAACTCTTAGTGGGAGTTAGATTGGTCAGTGGAAGGCTGGAGGCTTGGCACAGATGTCCCTCTTTTAGGAGGACTGAGATCTCACTCACACAAGAGACAATGGACCCATCCACAGGGATTCACTGTAAACATCCTCTATATGACCAGAGTCCTGCATATTGATGATTTGTGTCGCACTGGCTTGCTTTACTTACACAATTAGATACTTGAGGTGTTTTTTTCCCCCCAAACATCAGCTATAATTGGGCCAACCCCTGTTAACCTTGCAAACCAGACCAGCAGAGTACCTAAAGTTTGCACTTTGCCAAACTGCATTTAGGTCAAGGTTACAAACACTCAACAAGAACAGTGTCTTTTGACCATTTTTCCTCCTGTCAATCAAATGTTGGCATGCTGTCAATAAGATAAATGAAAAAAATCCTGCAAATGTCAGCAGCGCAGCAGAAAGGCTGACAAGTAGCTCTCTGGAAACCTGATGTCCATCCATCAGGTGGAGGGACAACTGGTTGACGTACTGCTGTTTACATTTGATGGTGCAGGTCAGTCACATCAGGCTGCCAAAAATACCCATTTGTCTGAACACTGTAGGGCTCGGGCACTTTAATCATATGCGTGAGCGTGTTATTAGCTCCGACTGTGTTTGGGTGTACATCCACAGCGATAAGCATCACCACAATAGTTATTGCTCCGCTGTGGTGTGAATCTGCAGGGAAGATATTGCTTTCTATGAACTTTCGTGTCATTTCTCTTCACTTTGATAAGAATGTTGTGTTTCCACAAATGTACCTGACTTCAGTGGATGTTATGCAAAGCTTGACAAGAAACGATGACTTGCCTCATTAAGATGATGCTTCGGTCCCGATGAGGTCTATTAATCTGGACAAGTTGTTTGTATTTACCTCATCCAGTCTCTAAGATGTAACAACAATGAGTAAATGCACACTGACTCTCACCAAGTCATGGCCCAGGAAAGGAAAGAACAGGAAAGGAAGAGGAATCTTTTTCTTTTCTTTTCTTCTTCTGGCTGTTACAGGCCACTTGAAGGATTGTTCAGGCCGCCACTTGTAATTCCACTCAGAGACAAATGTCTCCATCCTGAGTCTGAGGGGCTTCCTACACACAAAACACATAGACACACGGTGGAAAGCTTTGCAAACACACACACACACACACACACAGATCCTGCTGAGCAGTGAAAGTTAGCTTGCTACAGAGTTTCTCCTCTTATTTACCAGCCCTTCTTTTCTTTTCCCTCTATTTTATTCCTCCACTTATCCCTTTTCCTTTCTAATGTGCAACTTTTCTTCCCCTTGTCCTCATGTGCTTGTGTGTTATTACCCAGTTTTATACAAGCTTCTTTCCCTGCTTTTCTTCCCTGTTTGTAATGTCTCTTTATTCCCTCTCCTCACAGTATCATCCCTCCTTTCTTTCTCTCAAACACATGTACATTCAGACACTCTCTGTTTCCCTTCTATTAGTGTGTGAGGCTATCACCCATGGAGAAAAGGAAAACCGTTCATTTTTCCTAATTTGTGTCATGGACAACAAGCTGCTGGTGCCTCCTTCATGTGTGTACATATGCTTGTTAGCTTGAAAACCCCCAGAGGGAATATAGTTTATTCTTTCTTTAAAGCAACTTTTGAGAGGTTTATGAATCTTAAATCTATGATAAACTATCCTGGAGCACCTGGGGGCCGATATATACCACAGTTCACAACTCTGGTTTCCAGCTTGTCGTTTCATTATATGGTACCATGTCACATTTCACACACCAACTAGATGATAACTCATTTACCATTATAAATGAAGTTTTAAAAAAGGTTGGCAGTGATAAAAATGGAGCAACGAGACCCAAGATGATGGAGGAAATGAGGAAAAAAAAATATAGAGTAAGAAGAAAACAGAACAAGTGCACATCAGAATGGATTTTAATGTTGTTTAGCTTAGCTGTTGCTATCAGTATGTAACATTGATTAGCTCTCTTCTCTGGTGTCGTGTTTGCTTTGCTTGGCTCTGTTTGGAAAGTTGAAGATGTTCTGAGATCCTGAAAACAATACAGTCACCATCATTTCTCTTTCTGCTTGGCGTAGGATATAAATCAGAGGGATTGAAGCTGTGCTTGATTCCTAGATTAAAACTATGGAAACATGTTTGTATACTCCAATCAGTTACTATAGAGCTCTGAATCATGGCTTTAGATAAGACATTACGGTACCAGTATAGTATGTGATTTATAAGCGATTAAAACACAAGATATAATCTTATTTATATTGTGTCTCTGAGCTAAGATGAAGCTTCAGTTAGCCACATTAGTCCCTTCACAGATTAGCGCACAAAAAGTACCTGTTATGTTGAGAGGTTTGCTCATTTTGTATAAAAGTCTCTTTTGTTGCAGTTCTAAGGCTTTTTGATGTGTTTGCAAGACATAACACTACAATATACACAATTTAATTACCACTATGTAAGACTTGCGTGTTGCTTTCACGCTTTGGATGTATTAAAATGTACAAAAAAATTGCACATTTCAGTTTTGTAATTTGTGTTTTGGTTTGTTTGTTTGTTCATCTCAGATATCATCTTATAAAATGTGCATCATGAGGTTCTTTAACATGACCAAACCTTGAAACTCCATATTTTCTATCATGACTGTTGGTGTTTGCCAGCCTCTTCACCACACCAGGCATTTCTATGAATTTTCTGGCATGGTGAAGAGGCCGAGTGATTTCATGCTACAGTACAACAGAGGTATTTCCCCTACAACTGTAATGGATGCTAAAGAGAAATATTTACCAAACTGTATGACCAGCACAAAGAGAATTAAGCCCCTATTTCCACTAAGGGGTCCAGTAAGGACAGCTTGATGCAGCTTTATTTGGAAAAACCTGATATCTGTTGCTTTTCCACAGCCAACAGTAGCTTTTACTCCACGGGAAGGCAAACCCAGCCCCCACTGGCCGGCATCCGGTAGGTAATAGGAGTTTCCCTGCTGCACAAGTGCACAAGTGTGCTAATTAGCCATTGATTGCAGACAGTTGTGTTGCAGCAAGGAAACTCCTAATACCGGCAGGATGCCGGTCCTCGAGGACCGGAGATGCCTACCCCTGTTTTACCCTGTAGATGAGGGATAAGCTGGATAATTAATGTATATATGCATCAGGTCTGTAATAGTGTGACGCCTTTCTCGAATTATAATGAAAAAGAACCCAATTCAGAAAGGAAAGAGAACAGCGGACATCCAGCAGTTTGTGCTCTTTGTTTTTGGCATGTGACTTTGAACGACTATAAATCTACAGTGAATTAAACACAATGTTTTTCCTGCTCTGTTCTTAGGGTCTAATCACACCAGAAAGGAAAATTCTTTCAACCAATCCGCTGATTGTAATGTGTCAAGCTTCACCCTTTACAGTCAGATCAAAAGATTGGGACCCCAATGGAATGGCGCCATAAAAGTGGGACTTTATGAATACATGGATCCCCTATAACAGGGATGTCAAGGTCTAGTCTAAGAGCTACTATCCTGCAACTTCCAACACACCTGAATAAAATGGCTGAATTCCCTCATGAGTATGTCATTCAGATCTGCAGAGGTCTGGTAAGAAGCCAGTCAGGTGTGTTAGAGAAAGGATGTATCTACAAGCTGCAGGATAGCACTCAAGGACTGGACGTGGACACTGCTGCTCTATGGACTTGCAATCTAAACTGAAAATCAACCACTTCGACCCCAATAAACTTTTCTATCGGGGCACTTCTTGTCTTAGTGTAGGCATAAGATATAAGTTTGATCAAGTTTGATTAATCCCTTAGGATTATGGTGCAATAGATGCTTCATTCATACATGTATATACATTAATTTTCGTCTTTATGATTGTGTATACAAGAGGTGGCTTTACTTTTTGTATTTACAGTGCCATGCTCCGGCACAAGGCCAAAACAGGAAGTGAAACAGTGTTCAGCTGCCCTTGATTGGCAACACTCTTTTTGGCACAGCAGGATCAAGTGCCATCGACCCTTTTTTTTAAGTCTGCGCCTTTTCTTCTAGTTCCTGTGCCCTCTTTCACTCTGTTTCCTTTGCTGTCTTTTCTTGTTCTCACAATAGAGGCCATTAGAATCACAACAGAGTTCTCTTTCCTGTAACTTTGACAAAGACTTGTTTTTTAATGCAAGTCGGTGAAAAGAGGACTCTAATCCCTCATCTGTACATGTCTGTCTGACAATTCAGCCTTGACCTGACGAGGTTTGTCGTTTTCATTGTGTTACTCTCCTTAAGGGCCATGTGACTTCACACCACCTAACCCACCAGGATACAACTCAACAAGTTTCTTCCTAGCAGTTAAGATCTTTACTGTTTTGGACATAAATCATTAGTTTACTTCCACTTTGTGTGTTTGTGTGAGCAGTAAAGCCTGCCTGGTGCATTGTGTGTCGACTAATCCCTGTTAAGATATTCATGGCAGCTAATCTGTTTAATTACACTACAAATTAAGGATATTTACTGTTCCAAGACTTTTATGCGACACCCGCCTTAATCAGGGCCTTAATCTGTCTGGCACAGTGCGAGTGTGTATTACTTTGTGTGCGCACATAGCTGTCTGTGTGTAATTGATATTCTGTATGCTCAGGCATGTGCGACTTTGTGTTTATCAGGCAGTTTGTGCCAGCATCTGTCTGTATCTCTGTGCTTTAATTCTTCTCTGATTGTTTGCCCACAATTAAAAGAGAAAAGAAAACAAGAGATTATTGTATTTTCCCAGTTGTTGCCCAGGCAGTATGTCATTGAGATGTTGCTCAAGAATTTCAAGGACATTAGCCCAGAACTGCACAAGCTTCAGTCTTCCCATCTTAAGCTTGTGTTCTTCAGACTTTGAAGGATTAAACTGTGTTTAGAACATGAAAGCATGAGTTGTTGTCTGCCTTGGATAGAACAATGAAAATAATCAGAGGGTGACATAAGTTAATGCTAGGGATATGCGCCGCCTGAGAAAACCAGTTCAGTTAAGGTCAAGGTTCAGTCAACGGTTCAGAACTGCTTGTTGTGTTGATGCAAGCTTTTCTTGCAAGTGGTACAATATGTGGAATTGACATCCCTTCATCTCTAGTATAAATGGAAGGACTTATGGCAATGTTTATTTTTTGTATGTTCTCTTAGATAAAAAGTTTTAATATTTCTATGCATCGATTAGCATTAATGGAATAAGCAAAAGTAGATAAAAGTGAATTTAGCTGTGTAAAATATTGCACCCATCACCCATCGGATACGAACAGAACAGATTTTTGCACTTACGAATTTTGTATCTAATTGGACGCCTATGCATTTCCACCCGACGCAAGCAATAATTTCACTCCCAACCTCGTGTCATTCATGTTCAATTGACGCCCCCTAGTTTATCTCGTGCATGTGCGTAGATGTATTGACACCTCAGCTGCCCTTGTTTCTCGTGTTCACGTGCACCTGGAATGAAACCCGATTAGTCCTCCACCCTCTTGTTTCTCTCATGTATCCTTCCTAGTACTCCACTACATGCAACCCAATTATTAAATAACTCAAGAAATCTTATTATAATCAAATTGTTGGTGCACATGTGAATGGGTTCATTGACACACAATACCCTTGCTGCCTCACTTCCTTTACAAAGCGTCTTCATCTCTTGCTTACATACAGATCGACCTATTTACCATTGCTTTGTCCAGCTGTTTTTCATTTTGAAAGATGTTTTTGTTTTGGAAATGGACTGAATTCTCTACTTTTTACATCCCCTTTCCTGCCATACGTCACAAATTTGGCGCAGCAAATGCAGAAATTAGACCTGATGCTGAAACGATCGCTGCACAAACTGATTTGTGTGCAGCACGTTTGGCCCCTTTGAGCCTGGTGGGAAAGACTTGACTTGTTGAGATGAAGTGCTGCTCATTAGCATATGTAAGAGAAGCTTAATGATGACTTAATAAGTCAGAGCACAGACCTGTCGTACGGTTTCCAGCCGCGTGGTGTGATTTCAGGCAGGCAATCGGCAGAGCCACCTTGCTAGCTCAGAGCTAGGTGGGGACCGGATGCAACAATAATAACCACAGAAGCGTCACTAAGGTTACACATTTATTTACAATAAAACTTGTCATAAACAGTGAGGAAACTGTGTCATCAGACTCTGCTCGTGTCTCGACGGTCTTAAGCGGTGATCTGAGCGGTCAGCTGTTCTGGACCGGACTTCTGAGCATACTTCCAGCGAACATCCCGTCTTCCTGCTTTGGTTTTACTTAAAAGGACCCCTTGTAAGCTCTCTCCTTCTCACTGGCTTGTAGTCCTTTTCCTGTCGTCTCTCCCATCGCTACTAGCTGAAGGGTGGCCTGAAGAACTACAAAGTCCGTCAGGCCTTTCAGTCTCCTAAAGACACGTCGGCTCTTAAAGTGATTTCGTCTTATTTCCGTTTCCTCTATCCCCGTACTACTGACATGTCGCCTTACCTATCAGTCGTCCTTGCCGTCTGCTACCACAAGATGGCCTCTGGATTTTTTCTCAAATTTAGTTCTAGTCGTGCACCTGCTTCTGGTGGAAAACAGGGCTAACAAGTGAACAGCCGACAATTGGAACATTCCTTAAACTAGTATGACCTGATAAAATGCATGAATGTACACAAATTTAGTTTGTGTATCAATATCCAATATAGTGTGGGACAGTCTGAACAGTGATGGCCTGTTACACTGTTTTGATGATTGGACATTGTTTTTGTTTTCTAATTTAATTTCTTTCATTCTGTTAAACAAAACTACCAATAATGGAAAAAAAACAGCCTCATTTTTGCCAGTTTCTCAAAATACAGCGCCCCAAATTATTGCGCATAACCTAACATCAAAACTTTGATTGCAAAGAACTGAAAATGTCTGATTTTCACATTCTCTTTTACATCACATTGGAGAGAGTTTCTGGAAATACATTTGAAGAACATTTTTACTGATCAACTTCCATGTGAACAAAGGAACTTTTCTTTGACCTTAACAGCGCTCATCTATTGAATTTTAAACCCATGAGAGATTTCAGTCTGGATCTCAATAGAATGCCAGAATTGGCTTTCAAAGTTGCTGTTTGACAGTATCCTTCCACCCGCCCTCATAGATCTTCCTTTTCAGGATGGTACATAGATTTTGAATAGAGTTGAGGTCATGGGATGATAGTGGCCCCACCATGAGCTGTTCTCCATTTACATCCAGTAGCCAAAGATTCAATGCTATTCTTTGCAGCATGCGATGATGCATTGTCCTGCATGAAAATGACTTCACTGCAGAAGGCACAGTTCTTTCTTTTACACCATGTCAGGAAATGGTCAGTTAGAAACTGTGCTTATTTTGCAGAGGTCATTTTGACCTCAGGCACCCTAAAGGGCTCTACCAGCTCACTCCCCATTAATCCAGCCCAAGACATCAGTCCACCGTAAACTTGCTGACAACACAGTCTTGTTGGGAGATGGTGCCTATCCACCAAATACCCAGAACTCAGCCTGCGATTTCATCTTTCAAATTTATTATGCATTGATTTAAACGATGAAGCTGATTAATGCGACCAATGGCGGTGGATTTCAGCTCTTACAGATGGGACTGTGTGTGTCTTTGTGTTGTCCATCATCTGTTTTGTCTCCGTCCGAACGTGAGCAGCTGAAATTTGCAAGCGAATCAGTTCTTGTGCATGTTTCCATTCCACGTTTCTTTGTTTGCAAAGCATTCACAGCATGCACAAATCTGTGTATATCGAGTTAGAGGTTTTGTGTGTGCGCGCGCGTTTTTCAGATGGGGCACGCTGTCCTTTTTAAATGGCCCCTACTGCAATGGTGGCCTGTAATAAATGAGTGGGTGCGTTAAAGTGGCAGCCATGACAACTGACTGGGGAGGGTGGGAATAGAGCGAGAGAGAGAGAAGGGAGGAAAGGTGGAGGTGTGTATGTGTTGGAGAGCAAGGGGAGACAAAGCGAGACAAAGCGGAGGTAAAAGAGATGGAAAGTCTCTGAGGATAGATAAGGAGCGAGCATGAGAGGATGAGGGGGAGACAATGGAAGGGGAAAGGAGGGCGAGAGTGAGGGATTGTGGGTCGGTCAGCACAGAACAATGCCTTGACCAGAGGTGGAGACTCTTTTCTCTGTTGCTACTTGTTCTTTCTCTCCTCATTACCCCCCACCCTCATCACATTTTTTTTTTTCTCTGTCTGGAGTCACCTTGCAGTCCAGCAGAAATATGGCCGCTCCTTCAGCAGGTTTAAAGGTACATAAAACTTGCGGAGGAGAAAGCCTTGGCTTTGCTGTAGGTAGGGGGGTGTGTGTGTGTGTGGAGGGAGGTGAGTCACCTTCAGCACCAAGACAGATGAGAGAGGGCTGAAAAGACTGCATTTATGAGAATCTGTTTGTGCATTTTTATGGTTATGTGTGTCGATTCATTAATTTGTCTGTTGCTGAAAGGCTAAAACACTCGTCCTCACACACACACACCTTCATGCCCCCCCCCCCCCTTGCTGTATCTTAACCGGTTGCATGGTGGCAATGAATGGCATTGCTTTTGGCAAGGTGAATGTGCGCTGATGGCAGGTTAGTTGCAAGATGGGAGACTGTACGACAGAGACAAAGAGGGAAAGCAAGAGGTGGTCTAATTTCAGCGAAGAAAGGGAGACATCAAGTGTGTGTGTGGTTACGGTGTGTGTGTGTCCAGCAAAGGTTAAAGTGGAGTAAGAGAGACAGTGTGTTGTCTCTGAGGAGTACAGCTATCACCGCCATTGAACGCTCCAATTAATCAACCTGGGCCACACAGGCAGCAACTCTGTGTGTGTGTGTGAATGTGTGTTACTTGCGCACATACAGATGCGTTTGTATTTTTTTTCAAGAATCTTTTGTGCTTGATTGTACAGTGTGGCACACTCAGGGGGATGTGTGACACACACAAACAGCCTTGTTTAGGTTTGTCTCCATGGTTAAATGCTAATGGGGGCTTGTGTTTGCTGTAAGTGAAGAAAAGAGGAAGATGGGAAACAAATGCTTTGGTCGCGTGTGTGTGCATATATTTATCTATTTTCAGCTAATCCTATAAAAACCCATAAGAATTTATGTAGATTTTACAGACACCTGCAGGCGGTAGATGTTTCATCATGAAAGTATCCACAGACATACGTTTATCATAATTTATCTCAAAACACTTCTTCTATAAAAATAGTAAAACAAACAGGTAAATGAGTTCTTTGGAAATATACAGTATTAAAACAACTTTCTGTAAAACATTTCTTTTTTTTTTTTATAAAATAGGATTTTAATTTTTGCTCTTAAATGACACGATTTCACAAAGAAATAAATAAATATACAGATACGAATGAGAAACTTTTCAATTTCAGTCTTTAATATTTATTCTACAGCGCTCAGTTCAGATAAATAGCTCAGATCAGTTGCTGCTGATAGGTTGATGTTTTCTCAATTTGGCCAATATACTGTAAAATCCTCTTTGAACTGAAAAAAGTCTGCATGAGACTAAGGACTCATTAGAAGTCAACATTAAATAGGCTTTCCCCCATGAAATATACATTAATTTCATGCATATGTAGGTATGTTTTCAGAGAATTTCTGGATCCGAACCCCGATGAAGCAAAGCAAGACCCCTGAAAATTGCGGGGGCACTGTTAAACAATATGGTTCATGTATTCCCAATGAAAGGAACAGAAAAAACAAAGAAAGAAGATGCAATGTGGCTGCACAGACTACAGTGATCTACCGCGCTGCCTCTCCTTATGTCTCTCTGAAAAGCTACAGTGTCATTATCTCCACTATCCTCATGTTTGCTGTTACTTATTGGTACTGAAACTGATGTTGGAACTCTGATGTGAACTCTGAACCCTTCATTACCTTCTAGTGGAGTGGTTTGCAAACAAGGGGTAGGGACCCCCATGTGGGTTGCATTATAATTTCAGTGGGTTACCTGATCAATGCTAAAAAAAAAAAAAAAAAAAAAAAAGCCTACATTTATTAAATAAATTTGGGTTTTTTTTAAAAAACATTCTTGCAAAGAAATTAATTTGTGAAAGAAACACATTCATTATTGTTGCATAAATGACTAAGTTATTTCTAATACTATGTTAAAATTCCAAATGTGGCATTATCTCAGTGAGAGAAGCTGGTTTTGGGCATGTAGGTGCATTGTCACAAAAATGAACCAAATCTACCAGAAAACATTTATTCTCCTTTATTTATCAAGTTTCTGATACTATTCAAGTCTTATGAGAAGAATTTTTTTTCATTAAGTGTCCAGAAACAAAGTTATTACAGGTTCTACTCTAAACATCCAAATCTGGTCCTATTCTGGGGAGAAAAGCTGAATTTTGGCCTTTGGGTCTGTTTTCCACAGCTGTTAAGGTAATCCACCAAAATCCACTTTATCCTCCTTATGTATGAAGATTCTGACAGTTTCCAAGCTTTATATTAAGAGGACAACTCATAGATGTATTATACAATTTACTACTCAGTCGCTGGGGGGTGGGTCACGAACACCAAGTATGTTATTTTGGGGGTCATGGCTCAAAAAGTTTGAAAACAACTGCTCTAGTGGATATATTGCCAAACAACTGTGCCAATGTACTGTAAAGCATGCATGAGAACATGGGCTGTGACATCTGACAACTTCTGACACAAACAAGGCTTTTTATGCACTAAAAGGGAGCATATTTGAGCCTGAGTGTGTGTAGAAATGTAAGCCCCCATGATGGGATGTCATTTCTTTTGAAAACTCTCCATACTTCCTACCTAACCCTTTAAAAACTGGACAGCTCAGTCAAAGGTTTCTTTAGGTCTTCTGGGAAAAAAGGTAGGCCAGCAGTCATTGCCCAACAGAACAAGGGCTTAAACTTCTAAAATTGCTGGCTATTAATGATCAATGATATCTTATAATTACATTCCAGAACTTAAACCTTTTTCTCAGTGATGCGCGCCCTATCAATGCCTATTCCAGCATCCATCTTGCTTTCCACCTGTACTGTGAGCTCTCTCCAGCCAGTAAAAGTCATTCCCAAGTTTACCCTTGTCTTATCTCCTGCTTCCTCCAGTAATGTTCTCCTGCTTTCTTTGCTGAATCAGCCATGATGTGTTGCTATCCAGTTACTGGCGTAAAGCATAACGCAGCTGTCACATGATGCCCTGAGCTGGAAGTAAATGCTGTGAAGTGCCGTTTCTCACCCCGAGGACACAGCAGGGCTGTAACAATTCCCTGAATGTGCAAAATGAATGTCGGTGTCCCATTGAAATGAGCCAGAAGCTCAGAGTTTTATGGTTGGAAACTTATGTTGTGTTTCTTAAATTAAGTAGTTCTTTATTTGGTTTGGAAAAGGCTTCCAAGCTGCATGATAATCTAAAGGAACATGCGAGTGTTGACGGACAAATGCCTGAGAAAACTTAAAACGTGGGCTTGTCTTCCTCTGCACAGCTGTAAATTTGTAGAATAATGAGCCATAATCCTATTATCATCCATTCTGACCACCATATTAGGGACAGCTGGTCGTCAGTGTTTTGTTTTCCAGTGTCACCACTTTTTTTTTTCTTTTTTTTTTTTTTTTTACACTAACCCTCCTGTGCATCCCAGTCCCCATAGCAGCTCCTCTTCTTTGGTGTTTCAGCATTTCTTTGCTAATGTAATTGTTGCGGTTTCTTGGATTGCGAGTATTTGCAATATGGATGAGTGTTTTCAGCTATTTTTGACTGCCTCTGGAATAGAAAAATTGCTGAAAACACTGTAATAGCAAACATTTCCTCTTATTACGGAGTTGCTTTTAGTGTATTAAGTATTTCTGTCTCACAGTAGAAGTGACACAACTTTCTCACCTACTGACAAAAACACAAAAAATAACTGTTTTGTAAGCATTATGTGATCAGCAAACATCATCTTCCCTATCACAGCATCTGTGCCAGTGGTTTTTGCTGTACAAATGAACCTTTACAGGATTTCAGTCTGAAAAAGCTGATGAAAGCATCAAATGCTCAAATGAAGTTCTGACCTACCCCAGGTACACAGAGTTTGTATTTGAATTTAAATGGTGTTACCTCAGAGGTTCACTCCGAGTCCACTAAATTCCCCAGTGACTGCATGTACTCATGTGTTCTTCTACAGATAGCGATTGTGAGAGAATCCTGGAGAAGACGAAGAGCGTATGAAAGAGAGACATTTACAGAAACTGAGATAAACACGAGGGGCAGATGGAGTCAAGACGCATGTGGTTTCATCGTCCGGTGTTGCAGACAGCGCTTCATACTGTCACGCTGCTGCCCTCCGCGAGCCCCTGTTCCGCTTGAAAATGAAATTCTCAAACGGCTTTCACTCCCTTGAAATCATGTTTCAACCGCAGGGCATACAAGCAGGCTCACTCACAGGCTCGCTGCTGTAGTCCGTCAGCGCTTTGTGGTTGAGTTTTTTTTTTTTTTTTTTTTTCCAATCAGGTAGGGAAACACAAAACAAGATTTTATTTTATTTAATTTTGTTAGTGATAAATCTATGATAAAAAAAATCAATACTATTATACCATATGGGATTTATTTATTAAGATGATCCACATTTACACAGCTTGAGTCAGTTTTACTAGTTTCATTTCAATCTTTGAGCAAGTTCAGCAGTTATAAATCTCATATTCCCAATGTTTTGCTTTGCTTTTATTCAGTCGACAGGCCTCTGGTTAGTTTAACACACTTATCATCAATTTATGTTAGAAACAGTCAGCAAAAATGGATAAAAACCAGGGATGCACGATATAATCGGCCCCCTATCAGTATTAAAACTGAGAATCGGACATCGGCTACCCCATCGATTTTTAACCGATATCAGCCTGCTGTTTCTAAAGCCTAAAAAAACCCCTAAACAACTTCTTCAAAAACGTATTTTTTACAGACTTTAAAGCTTTTAAAGACTAGGGTTGGGAAAAAACATGGATACACTGAAATGTCGTGATATTTTCATATGCTGACATCCTATTGACATTTAAAAACGCAGTATCGATCTATTTTACTAACAAAATCTCGCAATATTTCATCAATCCGTTACAAAATCTCGTGAAATTTCACAAAATGTGACATTTTCAGTCAGAATGATAAAATCTCGCAACATTTGGTAGGTAAAAAAGATCAATACCGCATTTCTAAATATCAATTTGATATCTGCATATGAAAATATTGCAAAATTTCAGTGTAATTTTACACTCCCCCCCCCCCCCCCCCCACCCCCCCCACCCATTTTACAAAGCGTCAAACGGATAACAAAACTGCTATTTGCACCTTTTTCAGCTTTAACTCGGTATTGATATTGGTTATCGGCCACATGAGTTTTAAAATATCGGCATATCTGATATCGGCCAAAATTCCAATATCGTGCATCCCCAATAAAAACACCCCACTTACCCCAAACACCTTTTTAAATCTAGCCCAGATAAGATTTTCAAACTATATGACAAACTTTGAGTTTTTCGGGTGCTCTTTTAGCTGGTTTGAAATGTTGCACAATTACAAAAACCACACATTTGATCCAAATCTGGAATCATACAAATGTAGAAGATAATAAAAATCATCAGTCCTGGACTTGGCATCTTTGCGTTGCAGCTGAATAAAAATCCAGCTGTAACCTGTCTGGAGAAAAAAAATAACACAGCGTACTGATAAATAACAGGCATTTCATGTGAATCTTTTTTGTGCATAAATGCAGTTTAGGTGCAAACTGAGAAAGATGCTCTTTACCACTAACCACCACCTGAAGAGGTAATTACAGATTGGTCATACAGAAAGCATGCAGGGTACAAGTGGCAGTAATTGAGTACAATTTCACACATATCCTGTGGATATAAACTAATTTACTCACATCAGACAATTTGCCATCCATCAGGGTTCCTAGAGCACCAACAGGGTGTGATTTCTATCACAGTCACCTCACTCAAAATAAATGTCATGGTTTCACTGAGCTAGTAAGATCTGGACTAAAAACATATTTTTGCCTCTGAATTGACAAAAAGAAGGTGCATACAGGGCTCTCATAGACAGAATATTCACCTAAACACAGAGTACAGTAAACACTTCTGTGAGATACAGGACAGAAGAAAAGATGTGTTTTGTCTAGGGATGCACGATATTGGAATTTTGGCCGATATCCCATATGCCGATATTTAAAAACTCAAGTGGCCGATAACTCATATCGATACTGATAAAACTGAAAAAAATAAGCAGGCATAGCAAATAGCAGTTTTGTTACCCGTTTCCGACACTTTGAAAAATAGGGGTGGAAAAAATATCAATACACTGAAATAACATGACATTTTCATTAGCTGATATCAAATCAATATTCAAAAATGCCACATCGATCTATTTTACTTACAAAATCTTGTGAGATTTCATTGTTCTGTTACAAAATCTCATGATACTTCGTGAATTCCCGTGAGATTTCATAACAGAATGATAAAATATTGCGAGATTTCGTTATATATAATACATCGATACTGCATTTTTAAATCTCAATATGATGTCGGGATATGAAAATATTGCAAAATTTTTGTAAATTCTCATGAGATTTTGTAACACAACGATGAAATATTGTGAGATTTCATTAGTAAGATAGATCGATACCGCGTTTTTAAATGTCAATATGATATCAGCATATGAAAATATCGTGATATTTCAGTGTATCAACATTTTTTCTCACCGCTAGTCTTTAGAAGTTTTAAAATCTGTAAAAAAAATAAGTTTTTGAAGAAGTAGTAAACGTTTTTTTTTTTTTTTTTTTTTTTTTTTAGGCTTTAGAATTAGCAGGCTGATTGGTTAAATATCGGTTAAATATCGGTGTGGTGGCTGATGTCTGATATTCAGTTTTAAGGCCGATATAGGCCGATACAGATAGGGGGCTGATTATATCGTGCATCCCTAGTTTTGTCCTTTTAACATGTTGGACATGTACTGTAGATGTATTTAAATCTCCCCTTTGTAATGGATTTCCATTTCAGCTTTGTGGTGTAATATTGACCTATAGGACATACAGTATACAGTACGTACACACATGTGAAGACACTATAGAGTGCTAATATGGTAGATGGCACGAATAAAATGACAGATGTCGCAACAATAAGATCTTTATGTGTATTCTTCTAGGGAATAACCAGGAAAAGGCGAGCAAGAAGGTATAAAAAAGTCATGGGTGAGAGGAAGGGAAACAGTTGCAGCCCTGTGGGCTACACGGACAGAGAGAAGGAAGTGTGGTTATTTGTCTTTTTCTTCTTCTCTCACCATCTGCCCTTCCAATTCTCTCATTTACTTAATTAGAGTGCTGTGTCTCAAGACCGATGCTCCCAAATGGCATCAGCTGTGCGGTTGTGTGTGACCTGTGCATATTAGCAATTGTGCAGATACCTCAGGCGTGCTTGTGCATGGAGCTTCGAGTTTGTAAAGGCAAGGAGCGTGTGCATGTGCATGTGTGTGTGTGTGTGTGTGTTTGTAGCTAAATGCATGCCCTTCGCAAGCTGGTGTGGGTGTTTCATGTTTGGAGGGCTAACTTAAGGCAGGTTTTGTACAGGAAAGAAGGAGCAGGTGATGGTAGCAACCACTTTCAGGGGGAAAAAAATGAGCGGTGACCTCTTATTGAGGTTCAGATGCTCCGCTATACGGACTGTAAGAGAGTTTAAGCTCCTCTAAGCTTTTGTTATTAATTATATTGAGCTGCTCAAATCTCAGCATGTCACTGATTTAAGGTAATTAATAGCAGAATATTTTTGCCAGATCATGCTTTCTCCCAAAACACTCTGTTAATGGAGAAAAAGAAAGTTTTTTGGGGAAACTTCCCACCCCACCCCCCCATCCACTTACCATTTTATTTCAGCAATGCAAATGACACACAAAGACAAAAATGGGTAGTTGGTTATATTATTTATGCTATTTGGGTTCTTTCAGGTAGTGCTGTCTCAAATCGAACACTCCAAGTCATGTAGATTCACAGCAAAGTTGATGACATTTAAAAAAAAAAAAACATGTGCTGCATGTTTAACTATATTTACTGTCTGTTAACCCTATGATGACGTATTTTGTTCCAAAGTTTTCTTCATTAAAGTGAATATAATTACTTTAAAGGTGATAGCTGCAAGTTTAATTGCTCCTTGCTAGGAGGTGTTGCACTAACACTTGCTTACTCAATAAGCATTAGCAACATTACAGAACCGGCTAACTGTTTACAATTAACAAATGTTTGACTTACATGTCCAGGAGGAAAGTGACAGCCTACGTGGGGCCTTTGAGCCTCTTTGCTACCTTCATCCTTGTCATGCTTCGATTTTTGGCTGCCTGAATTTCAGTGCAAGGCAAGTAAGACACTTTTATTACACGAAGCAGTTGACCTAGCAACTGTGGAGCTAATGCTAATGACGAAGAATCTTGACATTAATCAGATGTAAATCCTTATTTTTTTAGACCCGTCAAAAATGGTCAAACAGCTATTTATATGCTATGTATATTTATTTATTTATTTTTATTCTTTTTTTTGGGGGGGGGGGGGGATTGACAGTAGCAATATTAGCAGCTTAATTTCTGTTTGCGAAAGGAGCTTCAATGTGTGCAGTGTTGAGAATCATGTAAAATTGGATTGTGCTTAAAATATGGCTGGGAAACACAACTATCGTGAAAATATGTGGACACTCTTTTTAAAGTGCTCTTGCCATGATGGGTTGGGGATGCTTAGCATGCAACAGTTAGTGTCAAAGCAATATTCACATTATTGCCAAGACCCAAGATGTCCAATATCTTGTAAAAAACATATTGAGTGATATTGTCTTTTCTGGGCTTTTAATGTTAAACATTATCGATTTAAAAGCATAATACCAATGAAAAATACACCCGTATTGTAGGCTTGTGGCCTTCTTTAATGCATCTGTGGTCAGGGAGGAACATCCATCAATTCTGTGATTGAGGATGCTGACAGGTTAATATCTTGTATTTTATGAAAGTATGTCCAACCCGAGTCTGATGCAGTTTTTATAACTTTTTTCAAGAATAATGGAGAAAAAAAGATCAGACTCATTTGATACGATGAGAATTGATGATGTAATCAGTAAAACATGCTGTTACAAGTAAAGGAAATTATGTAAATGACGGTTGGATGACTAATTACACTGCCTAGCAAAACTTTCTGATTATGTGCTGATTGTTGACCAGATTGGTTACTATTCTTGAACTGGCAGCAGAAATGGAAGTTTGTGTCCACATTCAAGTGATTTCTTGAATATTGTGTGGAAAACAAACCAAATATAGATGTTGTCTTATGTTTTGTTGCCAAATCTTTTAAGATAATAAGGTTTGGAAGGAGTCCCAAGTTGTGACCGAAGTTCAGTTGTGTCTAGCAGGAGCGAGAATGGATGCCGTCATGCTCAGGATGACAAGGGAAGGGCAGACTGTAAGCCCGTGACTCACTTTGAATCCTGTCCTCTGACAGATATCAACTCCTACATCTCTCTGTCTCATTTTCTCTGCCGGGAAGTTCTTGAGTGACACGAAAGAGAAGCAGAGAGGAGGAAAAGTCAGCAATGCTGAAAGCTGACATGGCTTTCCAAGTTTGGAACTGTGCTGTGTTGTTTCCCAGCAAAGTGCTTGCAGGCTGAACGCTTTTTGTTGTGCGACATCAAACACACGAGGAACCGCATTCACGCTCCTTCAATCCCTTTGCGACGAGTAAAACTCGGCAGCTCCTTTAACCGGATACGCCACCAGAGACCAAATGAACCGTTACTGAAGGCAAATGGAGTCAAAGAAAACCAGCGAAAAGCGGCTCATCTTGGAAAAACATTATAAAAAAGTTATCTCTACCCGGCATCTGAACTGGTAACATTTGAACTTAATGAAGACCTTTTATTACCTGCTTTGATGTCTGCTATATTTTTCCACTGATTTAGACTTCGACAGAAAAAATCGTTTAGCTCACGTCAGAGTTTATGTGCTATTGCCATCCTTGAAGTAAATGTAGTTAAAAGGGAGGAGGCATGGGCAGGAAAATGCCGGAAAAGCTTTGTAAGGCGAGATGGTGATGCAAAAGCACAGTTTTATCAGTGGGAGGGCTGCGGCAATCGGCTGTCTCGCGTAGGGAGGCAGCGGGGGGTACCTAGTTATCAAGACGTCTTTAAGATTCACAGAGAACCGGCAACAATGGGGAGGAAAGCAGGGGGAAGATTTTGTGTGTTCGTGAGGACGACAGGAAAAGTGCAGCTTTGAAATGAGATAACCTTTATTTTTCCCTGCTTACTTGTTTAAATGTGAGAGTGAATTTAAAAGTGAAATAAGAGGAAAAGTCCACAAATTATTTATTTGAACATATAAGCATTTCCTATACGAACATTCGTATTATCTTCTAAATCATTACCTCTGCTGAATCAGGGAAAGTTAAACCTGACGTAGACACTAAATCATTCGCCAGCAAGGAGCACATCTCAATTATGCAAATTTGATGGCATGAATAAAAGGTTTGGGTGAAGTTACGTTAAAGATCTGAAACTTTTCTGATTGGTTCATTTGCAGTTTCTCACAGTTTAAAGCTGGAATGAGGAGACTTGGGATGAGGATTCTGTCTCAGGATGGAGTGAGCCTAGGAAATTCAAGATGGGAACAAAACAGATGATTTAAAAGGACAAGAAAGATGAATGGAACTGATGGGAGATGTGGATGGATGAGGAAGGCAAGGACCTATGGTTTGATTTTAACATTGGTAGGGACATAAAAGTGACCCACAGAGGCCTCTGGACGACGAGTGCTTTATTACACTTATGACAAATGTTTATTCGCAGCATCATGTAGCTGGATGGGACATATGAACAAGCAGATGTTTACAAAACAAAATATTCATTTTGTTTTATTTTTTGCTTCAAATGAATACAGGATTATTTTGCTTAATTATTTCTGTGATTTTGAGTTGATGTCTTTGCATATTTGTTTCACATCAATGCTGCACAGATAAAGTATTTTGCACGATAGTGCACTTTTATTAACAGAAATGTATAATCACAGTGCAAGAAATCCACAACTTGAATTAATCAACTGAACGAAACCTTGTAGGAAAATATGCCTGAATAAAAGAATTGCAAACATATAAAAAAACTGGACATCAGCATCCATATGGTCATCATTTTGAAAAAGAAAGTTACATGTAATCACTTTGACTCATTGCAGTTAAATAGACTTTGTGATGCTAGCAGGAATATTAATTTTTTAATTATTATTCAAATTTTAATTGAAAATGATAGGGACATACTGTATTGTAAGTGGCTGGATATTGGTAGGGACATATCCCTATCCCCTCTACCCATTTCTACACCCATGGAAGGAGGGGCGGTTGGGGTCAGCAGTGGGTGAGAAGTCATTCCCCTCCCACCTGAACCTATGTTAACACGTTAACACCTTTATAATCCATTTCCTGTTTAATATTTCTTTTTATCTTAAACTTACCCCAAAACAAGTTAATTTATTGAACAAAGTAAAGTGCAACATTGTTCAATCTAAAATAGCTGCACCCATGTTTTCATAAAAAGTGTTTGTGGCGTTTGTCTTTAAAGGTACAGTATGTAAAAAATCACAGGTCATTAGCAGAAAAATGTGATATATGATTCAGAACTGTGTTTCTATTGATATGTAATAACTGCAGTAGAATAGCTGTTATATGTTTATTTTCTTAGAATGAGTCATTTATATCTACTTGGAGGGCGGTGCACATACAGTATGGAGGCTGCCATATTTGTTCCAATATGGTGTCACCGAATGGACAAAACAATGTGTGTGAGGTAAGAACCCTCTGAACTTTAAAACTGCTGTACAAGCTTTGTTTAATGGGAGTTAAAACACTGTTTGGGATAAGTAATGCCTTAAAAGACATTTAAAAAAAATAGTTTCTCATAGTCCAGTCATAGCTATACCTGAGACCACTGGATCCACTCACAAATGAAAACATAATTAATTTTGGCCACTAACAGCCACCATACATTCACAACAGTGCTTGGAATATGAAGTCATTTGAAAGAAAACATCTTTTCTTTCAAATACCTATCTTTACCACTAGATGTCAGTAATTCTTACATACTTTACCTTTAAAGGTACAGTTGATTGTACAAAGGGACAGTTCAATTGATAAAAGCACTGTTGAAAGCACTTTTGCTGTCTAATCCATTTCTACTTGCTCACTATGATTGTAAAAGTCACACTTTTAGTGGAAAATGTATAAAACCCGACTTGTTGCTTAGCTCAACAACAGGAGGATGCAGAAGCAGGCAAACGAGGTTCATTGAGCTCATTTACGCTCCAGCAGTCAATTATGCAACAGCAAACTGTCACTTCCAACTGGTCACATATGGACGCCAATTCAGAGCTTCTTGCTATAACATTTTTACACAGAGAGAGACTTTTGGACTTAATTTTTCAATGTCCAGATGGAAGACGTCTGAAATTGATGCCACAGAGTCCATAGCCAGATGTTCTCTACGATGAAGTCGCCGGTTGTCTGAAAAATGGGGAAGAAGTTTTTTGTAGAAGCAAGAAATGACATAAGATATAGTTAACATGATTAAAAATAAGCAAATATATGAATCTTAATATTGTAAAACTCCAGTTTTACTTGGCAAATAAGAAGCTGATGGAGATCACAAACCTAAAAAAATGACACCCACATGGAGTCAGCGGGTCCTGACCAGACGTGGTGAGTGGCTACTGGGAATGTGTTGGCTGGAAATTCTTCGCGAACATTTTAATAAGTGTTTTTTGTGTTATTTTGCATCTCCATTGGAGTCTTCTCCAAATGCCTCAAGAGGTGACGACAGCTGTCATCTGCTGTGAATTGGCAAGCCCAGCTGTGTTGACACTGAGGTATAAGGAAGGGAGTTTTCATTTTAAGAGACCCTAATGGCTGAATAAGGCTTTCTTTGAGGAGTCAAAGGAAAAGCAAAAGCTTTGTGTTGAATTATGTCAGAAATACGGTGGATTTGGCAGATACAATTTACTGCACGGGGGCAGGAATTAAGACTGATCACATTCAATACTGAGAATATCTGCTGCACTGGAACAAACTGCAACTGCATTCACATCGGCACAGATTGACAAACACCTCTTCTGCACTCAGAGGCGATGAAAGTACATCACTGATATAAAACTAAACTGGCACATAAAACACTCAGCGCCTGTGTGTGTGTGTATAATGAGCATCTGTGCTATTTTTTTTCCTTTTTCCTTTTTTTTATGTAATGTTATTACCTTTAACAGCACACCTGTCTGTTCTATGCCTCAGACAAAGAATTCCTTTTATTTATTTATTTATTTGGAGGCCCTTTTAAATGCCAGACGGCATTTGGCTTGGTTTGTATTTAGCGTGAGGTGCTCTGACACACACACACACACAAAAAACCCCACACTTGCACAGCAGAAAACATTCTGTTGGAAAAAATAGTTCTGCTAATTAGCGGAATTAGCCACAGATCAAAAGGTTCAATTAAAAAGTGGTGTTGTAGCATGCAGGCAGTGGACCTCATTTGCATCACAACGCTTGTTTCAGTGCAGACAGGCAGATGGACCCTTGGACAAGCTGAGTGGCTCAGTATTGTCAGGAAGAAATGACCCGCTCCTTAAAATTTAGCTCCCAGATGGACATTCATATATGCAAAACAAATGCAGCAAGAGATTAGAAATGGCATTAATTTGCTTGAAGACTCCCAAATGGACTCACTTGCACACATAAGCAAATGAAACACGGACATTAAACATGCAAACACACACAAGGACACATGCAAACATGCACCAGCTAATCAGCAGCATTAATTTGCACACAGGCAGACACGCTCTTGACTTGCCGTGCAGTTGTCCACACACTACGTTATTGTCAGCCTTTTGAGTTCCGGGCTTAATTAAGAGCATAATTAAGTGTGTGCTGTTATGGCTTTGCTCAGTGGGGTGTGCTGTTGTGTGCACGCAGGCATGTTTCCATGTGGATATCCTCGGAGCTGTTACACATGCTCTCTGCCACAGCTTGGACAAGTACGGCCAATTCACAGCACCTCTAATTTACCATTTAAATACCACATGTTTGACTCCTAATTACATACAGTTTCGACACCAGAGGCGCACACATCATTTTCTAGAAGCTGTTGTCTGTTTCTGCTCAAGGAATTGTTCAGCCGGAATGTCAGGTCATGTTAAACGTGATTTCTTGGTTTGTTTTCTATATGATGATTATTGAACCGGTAACCCACCCCTGACTGTACATCTCTTACTCTTTCATTTATCTCTCTGTGTAGTCACGTTTCTTTTCTGGATTCTTCTGACACAATTTTGGCAGAATTTCCGTATTTTTGCTTTGGTCTCCTCTAATTTCAGATATTTGCTCCGATTTCCTCACCAGCTTGTTGGCAGACTTGTTGGGAAACTAAAGTCAAGCAAAAGCTTCTATGAAGCCACTTTTACTGGTTAATTGGACAAGTTTTCGACTGATGTGTCATCTGTTAATTTCTCTCAAACATGTTAGGGTCTTGCTGGGCAGCAAAGACAGAGATGGCAAGACTCCTATTACACATTCTACACAAGCAGAACAATAACTTTCATGACAGCTGACTACTAATGGTGAATAGGGCAAAAACTATAACCAAGAGTAGGAATGTTCAATATACAATATACCGATATTGTCCAACTCTTAAATACTGATATCCGATATCAACTTATACCGATATATGCATAGAACTGTGAGATTGTATCTCTCATACTGTATTTTGAGAAATACAACTGTATATTCTGCTCTAAGAGCAAAGATCCCAAAATCTCCTTAACTCAGCTAGAAGAGTTCATTTTGGACATCTGGCTGCTATATATCAGATACTAGCAGGTATTAGCCAACATGTGGCTAATTATAATGTTTCTGACAACTTGGTAACTTAACCAACAACTTAAAACCAGACATACTATAAGCAGCTTCAAGGAAAGTCAGTCTGTAGCAGCAGCAGCTGCACCGTAGTCACATGACTCTAAAAGGAATGCTGGGATATGAAGTTCTTCTACATTAACAGGGACTTTTCAACATGGTGGACCGCTGCTAATGAAACAATGAGATCTCGCGAGATTTCGTTGCTCTGTAACAAAACGATTTCATTTTTCAAAATATCGGCCCTAAAAAACAATATTTTCCAATATCACTTTTTAATGCCAATATTGGCCGATGATATCGGTAGGCCGATAATATCGGACATGCCCTCTCAGAGTTATCACCATGAAACATTCTTGGGTTATTTCCTGTCATTTTTAAGTGTCCTTAAATTTAATGTTTAAATATCCAAATGTATTTATTATATGGCCAAAAATATGCCAAATTTCATATATTTCTAGGGAAAAAAATATGAGCACTGATTTAAGCCAGGTTTAAAGTTGCATTTTGTCGAGGCCAAACCCAATATTAACCCACTGTTGTTTCTTTTCCCCGCGAAATACGTTCTTTTCTTTGCTGCATCCGCCATTTTTTGTTGAGAATATTTAAAAAAATAAATCTGCTTCAATCGACGAGCTTATCCCCACAGAGCGCTACACCCTTAGCTCTGTCATTGGTTGGAGACAATACATAAATCTTCATCCAGAAACCAAGCACACCAAAACAGAGGGAAAAGATTAAATATAGTCAGGGGAGGGGAAGTTGCAACCAAAACCAACCGCCATACAAGAGTAGAGGCCCAAACGTGTGAATTGAGCCAGATTTTATTCACACAAGTCTAGCATTTATTTTCAGGGGGAAAACCCTGTATTCTACCATAATTTTCTTCTTTGGAATTAAATGTTTCATAAATCACACTATGAAGAAGACCTCAAAAAGCCCTTTTGTTAAAACTTTTAAGATACAGACAGAAGCATAAATAGAGTACTCCACAGAACACCCAAGGCAAATCAATTATAAATAATTTAGAACAATATTCTGTTAACACAGGTATTCACAAATAGTTTTGCGCTATAACTGATTTGGTCTGTGGAGTGAAAAAGTGGGGAATTCCAATCACTTGGTAGCCTTAGCATTGGCGACCTCCTGCAACTAGAATAACAGGATGGAATATGTTGAAATGCTCTACAGTAATAAGTAGTACCCTGGGTAACTCAAAATTGAGGCCCTATCTCAAAATGTCCAAACTACCCCTTTAAGCCTATCCCTTGAACCTCTTCCCAGGTAGACATTTGAGATGTACATCGTCTGGGAAGTATCTTGAGCAAGTTTTTGACCATCAACAACCTACCAGCTAGTGTGTTGTAGACATCGTTTGCAACCTAAAATGTTGATTGCATAGCCATAGATAGCATTTCACAAGTCTTGACAACACTGCTGGCCTGACTGGGCATGAAATAATCATTGAACCTACTTGATTGGAAAGTGGAATTGTCAGAATGGTCTGAATCAGTGACAGGAACCCAGTTTGTTGAGGGCCATAACCCTGCAAGCTTTCAAAATTCCCTGCTCCAACACACCTGACTCAAGTCAAATACATGGCAAGGGTCAGTGATTGACTGAATTTTAAGCATCTTTGCCAGCCAGTTCCCTCTTTGCAACCCCTCTGCCACTTACAAAAAAAATATCTCAAATGTTCCAACACCACCACCTGAGCCAACATATCATCACTAATACAGTATTGTGTGTTATTGTTATTTCTTTGACGTAAGAAAGCCACTTGTCAGGATGGTGTAAAGCTTGGTCGATTTAAACAATTGCACGTTCAGCCAGGGTTAGCCTTTTTGGTCTGAGCAGTCTCTCTTTGTTTGTTTCAGGATACAGTCATGCCAGTGCCTCATGTTTGTGCACTTTGTGTGTGTGTGTGTGAGTATTCCCATGCTTCTGCTGTCTGTTATAGTGGCAGCTTGTGGCTCCATGCTATGTTAAATGGGAGTGTCCAGGCTGTTACCTGGCGTCATTCATCAGGCTCACACAGAAATGGTCCCGGCTGCAGGAAAAGCCACCTGGGACACACACACAGTCACAATCGCCTTGTACAGTTGTTTCAGCTAATGGTTAATACATCCACCCTCAAAGCACCAATAAATACTTTGAGTGCTTATACCGATATGTGCTCACACTGAACAAGACACACACCGTCTTGACCTCATATTGGCAGTGTTTGATGCCAACACCTCCTCTGCGACCTCTCGGTCCTCCTCTGTGTCCCTATGGCATTTTTTCCACCATTCCCAACCCCTCTTTGCTATTTCACAGCAGAGTCTTTCACGCCTGATTCCATCTGCTGCTTGGCTGCTACTGTTGTCCCCGTTCACACTGCACCTTCTGCTTGAGCCAAGCTCACATTGGTCAGTTGGTAAGCGTCCAACAAATTTCCCCCAGTTGCATCCATGAGAAAAATAGCCTAAATAAGGAATACAAAACACATTTTCTCCGATGAAGTCGAAGGTTAGTACTCCCCAAGAGGCACCTCACTTCCATCTAGGTGCTAAATGCTTTTGAGAAGCACTCAGTTTTTTTTTCTCCTTTTTTTTAATGTTGAAAGGCTAAAAAGTGTAAGATCTGCCTATTTTTCACACTTTCAAGGACTCTGTCTTTTAAAAGGTTTTCATGGTGGCTTGTAAAGCCAAAGTTGTTTGTATGCCATTTGAGTGAACACCTTTTATTCAAACTACCTTTTATTAGGGCCTCCCTTGTTCCCTAAGTATGACTGAGTGTCCTTTTGATTCACCACATTATTTAAATCAAGCCGATGGAGAGAGTGAATATTAAAAATGTCTTTCCTGGAGGTTGCTTTTTCTTTCTTTGTGTGACTAAGTTTGGTCAGAGTTTGGTCCTGGACGAATTCGAGGATAACGACACAGTTATAGTTTTTATGATTTCATAGAGATACGAATGTGTTTTGCATGTGACAACTCAAATAATGGGGGGGGGGGGGAGAGAGGAGACAATAAAGAATCAATTCATGTATTGAAACTGGACCAAATTGTGGCATGTTTCAGAAAAGAAACATTTCAGAAAATTAAATTCTTCCAAAACAAGAAAATAAATCACTTCAGAAAAACATAAAAAACAAAAACATGAAAGGTGTTGTCTACAAGTCTAATTCCTCCCCGTCAGTGGCGCACTTAGGCCCAATCCCAATGTTCCCCCTACTTTCAACCACTAGCCCTTACTCACTGCCACTAACCCTCGAATTTAAGCCACAAGGGGTAGGGCTTTGTAATCTTCCCTGTATTTACGTTCAGGCACTTAAGCGACTGCATAGTGACGTTTGCACATACGTCGTCATAACAATACACCCAGCAACAAACATGGACTTAACAGTTTCAGTCGTCTTTCTTTATTTCATCATTCATCAAGCTTTGGTTGATTAATAAACAAAACAACCAGATGGGGAAGACGTCGCCATGATGACTGTTGTCTCTTGTAAACTGATGAAAAGCCTTTGCAAGCTTTTCGGGAGGATTTTAGCCTAGCTAGCGTGGCTGGCTAACATTACGAACAACTGTGTAATCTGTACATTTGTGAGTTTTCTTCTCCGAGTCCTGTCTTTCTCCGGAGGTTGCTGCTGTTCCCTTTTCTCTGGCCCATCCTCGGCAAGTTAGCATCTGACACCCCTCGCTCTGAAGGGCTAGATTCATACCCACTACACCTTATGTCCACATGCAAAGAGGAATTGGGACACCAATACCTTCACAGGAACACGCAAAATTTAGCGGTAGGGCTAAAAAGTAGGGCTAGTGGGTGTATTGGGACGTACCGTTAGACTTACTTACTCAATTAGCATTAGTAACATTACAGAACAGGCTAACGATTAATTAGCAGGGGGAAAGTGACTACCTTCACTGGACTTTTGAGCCCCTTTGCTACCTTCACCCTCATCCTGCTGTTTTTTTGTTCACATGAATTAGAGAAATGTAACACAAGGAAGATGCTCTTCCTACACAGAGCAATCAAGCTAGAAACTCTTGAGATCATGCAAATGGTGTTGAATTTTTCAATGTAGACATTGGCATGGTAATCAGATGTAAATTTTTATACTGTGTTTTGGACCCGTCAAAATTGTTAAAATGTCATTTTTTATGCAATAACATTTTTTTTAGTAAAATTAACACTTTTATTCTGCACTCTTCTAGATGTTTTGTGGATGGATTATTTTATTTTATTTTTTTAATTAACTGTTTTGATTAAAAATTGTAGCTACGACCTTTTAAAGGAAACACAATAATCAAACTGAAGATTAAAGACATGTTGCTTGATACATTTATTTGCTTGTTTTTTTCCTCAAAGATTTGTATTCTGCTTTGTTTTTGTGGTATTTAAACATTTTCCCTGAACATTTTTCTTCTTTTGTTCACTACGACCACTTTTGGTTCCACCTTGCTCGTTCTGGCTTGGACCACCTTGCTCTTTGTTGCACCTCGGTCTATTGAGCTCCTGTTGTCTATCATCTCCAGCCAGTCTGCTCATTCTCCTCTGACCTCTGACATCAACAAGGCATTTTTGTCAAACCTGCTGTGCGCATGATATTCCCTCATGTTCACTCTAAAGCCTACATGGCTGTGTGTGAAAATCCCCGGAGATCATCAGTTTCTGAAATACTGATTCCAGCCAACCGTGCCACGTTGAAAGTCACTTAAATCCCCTTTCTTCCCCATTCTGGTGCTCAGTTTGAACTTTAGCAAATCGTCTTCACCACGCCTACATGCCTAAATGCATTGAGTTGCTTTCATGTGATTGGCTGATTAGCTATTTGTGTTAAGCATTTGAAGAATTATACCTAAAAAAACAAAACAAACCAGTGACTGATTAATTTATTTCTTAAATGTTAACAGATTTAATGTTGTTTATTTCAGAAATTTTACTCTTAGGGGTATGCGGTAAGTTTTTCTGCTCAGTTTCGTGTATTTTTGAATGTATTTTTGGGTTATTGCAATAATGTAGTGATACTACCCCTTTATGTCCTTTACTGAATTAGTTTTTGCAGGCAGGTTTTTTTTTTTTTGCCTTGAGTTTTTGTCTGAATTCCTTTATTCGTTTGGGTTAGGTCTCCTTTTTTCAACACCTTTGCTGTGGAACCACCAGAGAATCATGGCTCACATCAACTCCTGGAAAGTCTTGAGAAACCGCTTTAGAGCTGCTCTCATCACTCCAGCAAGTCTCTTTTGGCTCCCGTGAACTTAGAGGGAGATTTATATGACTCCCCTTTACCTTGACTCTCCTGTTTTATCACCTTTTTTTTTTCCTCTAAATTTTACACCGCGAGTGCTCTGTTTCTCTAAAGACCCGTGCCTTTGTAGTCTGAAATCACTATTCCCCATGTTAAGCAAAGAATGGGGAAAAAAAGAAAACAGAAAGAAAGGAAAAGCGGTGTAGGATGAAGTGTGATTCTCCCAGATGAAATTCAGTGGCACTTGATGAGCCCTTTTTATCATCCAAACACGTTGAAAAGCAACACCAAAAGGATGCACCTCCATGAACAAACTCAAATCTCAAGGCTTGAAGAAATGTTGATTTCTTTGTAGCTGTGATATTTCACTTTCTGTCGCTTTTTGTAGAGTTGAAATGGACACATTTCCATCCTGATCTCTCCGTTAACCCTCACCGATGCCATTTGTATTATTTTCCTCCGGTGCCGTCTCTTTCTAATGAGCTTGACCCAAATATTGTGGGTTGCTGCCTTCGTATTGTGCAAGATATCAGAGCGCATTTAACTGTATAAAACTTGTTTACCGTTTGGAAGTGACCTTATCCTTCCTGCAAAGCAAGACGTGCCTCCTCACTCTCTGCTTCATTTTCACCTCGTGTGTACACTGTGAATTGGTGAGAAAATACATGTTTGCTGTCTGTTAATGTTTCTGACAGTTGTGTTTGCTTCTATCAGTTTAGTTAATCAATCTCATCTTTTTCCAATGCGGATGTCCACTTTTTCGCTTTGTGAGGTTGGTCCAGTCCCTAATTAGCCATTTGTGCTTCCCTCTGGGGGGAGGCAGAGTTTATGTGATTGACAGGGGTGATAATCAGTGTAATGGCATCTAGTCGTGGCGGTAAAGCCAGCTGCCTGCCAAGGTGTTGAGACAGCCTGCGGGAGAAAGCGGGAGGTTGTTTCTTATCAAATCCACTGCTGGTGGTTGGTGCTGGCATGTGTGCGTGCTTATAAAAATGGGTGTTTGGGGACACCAGCTCAGCCGAAGTAAGCTCACCATGACTACAAGCTTATTCTTTCTGCCCAGCTTCATCTGAGTACGGAATCTGTGCTGAAAGATGCCACTCGTCTAGTTAATTTCTCTTATTGCCACTTCCCACCCTCATTTTTTCGCTCACCTCCCCTCCTTTCGTTTTCAGTCCTTGCTTACCCATGCAGCCATGGAGGTGTCATTAGCACCGTGTCCTAATTAGTCCAGCGCCAGCTTACTGTGCTTCCGACGCCTTGTCTCTGGGGAGGCAAGCCTTGCTAATTTCAATAAGAGTAAACAAGCAAACCGCTCCCCACTGACAGCTATGGATTAATTAGAGACCATCCACTGCACGTGCCAAATGAAAAAAAAAAAAAAGGGAGGGAGTTTTAGGGAGAGGGAGGTTTGGGAAAGACGTCGCATGGAGAGACGGCAAAATAAACTGGCGAGGTGAAAGAGAGTTCACGTTCACTGTTGTCCCACAACACACTCAGACACTGATGCTCATATAAGGAAATTACCATCACTTTCATTTAGCCGAGCTTTTCCAAAGGAGGGTCCTCGCAGGCTGTGGCTCCCCGTAGAGAAACAATGCTTCGGGTTTGCTGTTTGTCACAAGTCTCATTTAAAAGGTTGAGCCGAAGCAAAGAAGTCTGGGTTGTTTTTCTTTGGAGACTGAATTGTGCATTTTCAGCGCCTGTGTTGCGTCAGCAAAGGCAGCTGCTTCTGTGGCTCCTCACAGAGCTTCTGAGGCGGTTTTGTGTTATATTTCACACTAGCTGAATATTAGTGTTCCTTTTTCAGCAACATTTTGCTTTATGTTTCAGCAGTTGCAGATTTACTTGAGATCCTCTATAGAAAAAGTCCAGATTTTTTACAGTTCTGCCAGTTGAGCAGTTTTACTTGAATGGATCAGCTTCAGTGCCATTTTTTTTCTATTGGGTTCTCATTTAAAAATGTCAACCACCTTTAAAAAAATACTCCTCCTCAATATAAAGAGCTGAAAAATGATTACTTGTCAACTTATCTATGTATTTTTTATTTTCCTTTTTAAAAAAACAAAAAAACAAAAAACAAATTATCTTTTATATGAGTATTTTTTTTTTTATCATCATCATTTGACCTCTTGGGGCTCCTGTACTTTTTCGTGAAGGTGCAATATATACACTCGTCGTCAAAATTATTCCTACCCTTCCATTGAAACTAAAGAAACTAATAATAGGCAAAAATTTACAAAAATATAATTTAGGGAAATAAAATATTGCTTTTGAATTGTAATGGAAAATATTACTGATAAAAAAACGACACAAAAAACAAAACTGTCCCAGACCAAACAGAGCACCCTGCTCATGAACAGTGGACCACAATACCTGTCAACAGGTGTAGAAATGTTATTGAAGGAAACAGAAAACACCTGATTGCCTCAAAGTGTTGCTCAACAAAATTTGAGCTTCAGAGCCCCATCATGCTTAGTTACTTGTTTTATTTTTTGTGTGTCTGTTTTTAATATTTCTTTCAAAGCACAATTCAAAATCAGTGCCATGATTTTCATAGAATTTTTATTCATTATTACCTTGTCAATTTCATCTTATTTCACTGACAGCTGATTTTTTTTTTCCTTCTTTAATTTTAGGGTATGAATGATTTCGAGGACGACACACACACACACACACACACACACACACACACACACACACACACATATAGTATATATATATATTCTGATTAACCTCAGTAAGAGTTTTTCTTATCTGCCTTCCGCCTCCTGGAGGAAGTTTGCTCATGATGGACATATTAGGCAGATGGTTCATCCAATCACCTGACAAGTATGTTTTTAAAATTGCCTGCCCTTTTCCAAACGCATAGCAATGATGACTTCCCAGATGTTGCTGCCTAACAACCATCTGCTCTGCCAGGTTAATAGCTGACGTGTTTGATGGAAAACCAAATTGGGCATATTGCACATGAAAACCCTTTTGTTCTCAGGCTAAGACCAGGACTGCTTTGACAAAACCTCTTTGGAGTGTAGCTTGGCAAATTAACATTCATCTCACCAGAGCAATAAAAACACAAAGTGCAAAGCTGTGATTCAGCATGTTGCTTTGGAGATGAGGCAGCGACCTTCTGGTCACTTTTCTCCACTGCAGGTGATTTACTGCTTGTGGATATGGGGACTTGCACTGCAATTTTTTTTTTTCTTTTTGCTCCTCTGATGGCAGATGAGCTGATGCAAATGGTGAGCAGGTGCCGTGCTCACGTCCACCCCCACATGAGAAGCTCGCAGTGGTTTGAGCTGAATGGATGGACTGTGATGTGCTTGCCTATCTGTCCCTGGCTTCCTTTTTTTCATGCTATTTGTGAACAGCAAGTCTTCACATCTCACTCTGCTGCAGACCGTATCACACTCTCCTTTCACACCTAATTAATCATGTTATTGAACTTAATGCCACTCAACACAAACCGTTCGGCTGAGCTACAGTCGATGGTTGCCTTACCTATAACACCCCCTCCCCCACTTTCCCGGCTCCTTTGATTTGTTTTTTTCATTTTTATCACTAGAAACCTGTCTGTCTGCCATAAGGTCAGGCATTAAAAATTTGATCCTCACATCGGCAAGACATGACTGAAGTTTCTCCCTCAAGACGAAAGTGAACTTTAACCGTAGACATTATTGTCAGTAAAACCCAACCCAAGTAAAATGGGGGGAAATTCAGATTTTTAAGTATGAAGTCTTTATTCAGGCCATTAACAAAATGTGGAAAAAAAAAAAAAAATGTATCTATTTTAGGGCTGGGAAAAAAATATCGACACACTGAAATATCACAATCTTTTCATTTGCTGATATCAAAAAATGTGGCATCGATCTATTTTACTCATGAAATCTCGTGAGATTTCATTGTTCAGTCACGAAATCTCGCAGGTTTTCATGAAATCTTGTGAGATTTCATAGGATAACAATTAAATCTACTGAGATTTTGTTGGTAAAATAGATCAATATCATATTTTTAATATCTATAAAAAAAATCTGCATATGAAAATATCGTGATATTTCAGTGTATCAATATTTTTTCCCACTCTAATCTATTTACTGTCAAGTAGCAACAAGTATCAAAATGTTTATTTCTTTTTTTTATAATTTAATTCTTTTTTGGATCAAGTGAATACACAAAAATATATATACATAAATACATGTACATGTTCAATGGGTTTTTGAGCAAAGTCTTTACCATAAAGCGATGCAAAAGGCCTCAAAAGCTGCATGTTTCAAATATGAAATGTCAACATAAAATCTATCACATCTATGTCATTCAAATGCAAATATTGGCACTTAATTTTGGGGAAAAACTGCTTTAAATGTGGCTAAAACAAAAACAGATGCAAGTACACACTCTACACACATTCCCCGTGCATACTCACACTTTTTAATGACAGCAGTTAGTGCTACCTCAAGGGAGCAGAGGTGTGGGCGCTGACGTCGTGATAGACGGTTATTTTTCAAGAAGACGTTAAAGTTAACACTCTCAATGTGCTTGAGCTTTTGTCATCTGGATACAGCTTGTGTATGAGAGAAAGGGAGCGGAAAAGGAGGGGGAAGAGGAAGGGAGGCGGGAGAGATGGGGGTATTGGAAGGATTTATGGTTGTAATAATGGAATCTCAGTGGTTGGGCTATTGACACTGAGGCATTTTCTCACATCCTCCTCCCATTACGAGATGGATGGAACAGGAGGGAGTAAGCACAGCAACATATGGGTGGGAGAAAATGGCATGCTGTTGCGTTGGAATGGAAGTCGCACACACTAGCTTTGTACCATGCAAACATAAAGCTATACAATAAATGGTTTTGTCGGTGATTAGCAACCATTTCAGTTCCTTAAATGGCTTGACATCTGAAACATTTATCTTTATCTTTTACTGCCCATGAAATTGTCATTTGTCTTATAATATATATATATATATATATTTTATTCTATATACTGTATATATTAGACAAGTCATTGTGGAAAAATAAACTGAGTTTTAGCTTTTATGGCATCTTGAATTCAGAGGGATGCTAGAACTTTGTGCATTTGACCAAATTTGCATTGGATTTGGTTCACAGTGTCAAAGTGGTTATTCTGTCATCTTGTGTGCATTTATATTCTGTAAGGAATTACTCAGTGTACAGTACTTCAAAGTTTAGGCAAATGCAAATGAGGACTGAAGGGATGATAAGCAGTTATTTTTTCATAAATGTAGACATAAAAATGGCTGCGTAGGGTATAATGATACATGGCACGTGGTGACGTTATCACAAAAAGGCATCTTTACAATTTTTCATAGACAAAAAAAATATAATTTTTTTTTTTTTGCTTTTTATTTTGTTCCAATCCTCTAGCTGTAGGCACCTAAACCACTTGGTTAAGTTTAGGCATTGAAGACAAAACGCTTTGGTTTAGGAATAGAAAAAAAAAGTTATTGTCTCAGATTTAGAAAATATTACAAATTTCCTCAAAGTATGTTTGTTTTTCCACTAAAAGTTACACCTCCAATAAGATGCACAGATTAAAATAGGTAAGAAGTTACTGTGAAACCAGCTTGTAAGGACTCTGGTGTGCAGTTGAAGCCTATAGTGTACAGCGCTTCAGGAAATCACTAACACTAATATAAAAATATTTTGCACAACTTTTAAACTGATCTTTGTCAGAAGGGAGTTGTTTTTCATCAAGTTGATAGTCGTGTTTTGCAAATGAGAGTACACCCTGGCTAGAAAAAGTGAAAAAAAGAGTTTTAAAACATAGTTAAAGTCATGCTTTGATTCAACATATGTTTTCTGAGCTTTGACCTCATTGTTGGGTTAAAACTAAGCACACAGCCATTATAAAACTTGATGCCAAACACAAAATCATTTTGAAGAAACATTTAATTAAAATTAAATCAATTCCTGAGTTTTGGACCAGATGCACCTCCACCGCCCCTCCTGCCTCCCAAGTATTCTTGTTCATGTTCTTCCCTTTTTCTTAATTTTTATCTCTTTCTTCTTTTTCTTATGTTGTTTTTCTAAATTTGGACACTTCTTACATGTAAGAGGTTGCCACTCAAGGTAAATTCCTCCTGTTACAAATCATGAATCATCATTTTTCAGCAAAACAAGCTGCTGCAGCTGCCTTGCGACTCCTGCTAATTATGTTTACATTCAGACAGTCTGTCTGTGCCTTTGTACCTTTAAACTCTGTTACATATAATATAAAAACCCCCTGAGTCATACATTGCATATCTTCCAAGGCCATTATGTTGTGCTTCCTGATTATCTGTGCTGTTGTAAACATCGGCAGGACTGGCTGTTTACATTAATGTGATTTGTTCTTATTATCTTTTCTTAAGGTCACCACCGCATTAAGCACAATTGCTCAGGCACCGTTCTCCTTATTCAGCTTAATGCAAATGAATTAAAGCGGTAAAATCTGGTTTGTCATGGTTCAGTCTAAACTGTTAATGGAAGATCTGGTGGTATGCTCAATTAAAGAGATCTTTCTGCATCATTTAGTGGATGTTCACGTTCTACTTCCAGCTGCCTTGATACTGTTAGGTGGGACAGTTTCCATGTTGTTGTAATTTTCTTGCTTGTTTGTGATGTTATACAAGTATAGCTTAAGACAAATTGCCACCCATTTGTCTTTGTCTACTGTGTTTATTGCAATTTCAGATTACTCTTATCCTTTTTTTTTTCTTTTTTCCTTGACTACAGCTCACTGGTGGTCACTGTGCAGCAAACATGGATGCATTGATTAGTTTTTGGTGGTTAATTGAAAAGAATAGTTAAATACTTTATAATCATGTAGATCAAGATATCAAGGTAGAGTGCTGACTACTTTTAGATGCACTCCACTGCATTAATGCACTTATGAAAATGACCTTTCTCACTGCTCTTACTTCCACTTGGCATCAGAAGAAGAAGAACTAGGAATGCATGATGTTGGAATTTTGGCTGATATTGGCTATGCCGATATTTTAAAACTCATGTGGCTGATATTGATACAGATATTAAAGCTGAAAAAATAAGCAGTCATTGCAAATAGCAGTTTTGTTATCCATTTTTGACACTTTGGAAAATAGGGGTGGGAAAAAAATATTGATACACTGAAATATCACAAAGTTTTCAAAGTCGATCTCAAATCAATATAGACGCAGTATCAATCTATTTTACTTACAAAATCTTTCATAGTTTCATCTGTCTGTTAGAAACTGTCACGATATTTTGTGAATTCTTACGAGATTTTGTGGGTAAAATAGATAAATTTTTGAATGTCAATATGATATCAGCATATGAAAATATAACAAAATTTTCGCAAATTCTTGCAAGATTTCGTAACAGAATGATGAAATATCGAGAGATTTTGTTAGCAAAATAGATCAATACTGTGTTTTTAAATGTCAAAATGATATCAGCATATGAAAATATTGCAATATTTCAGTGCATCGATATTTTTTCCCACCCCTGTTTTTCAAAGTGTTTGAAACGGAGGGGGGGGGGGGGGGGGGCGTGCTTGCCCACCTAAGCAGAACTGGCTGAGTAGAAGGAGGGAGGGATAGAAAGAGACGTTTCTGTCAAATGTTATGTTGTGAAACAAACTTCTTGTGGCTTATTTAGCTAGTAAATAATTATTTTGCCACAAAAACTCTTTTCTCAGTGTTGTATTTGTTGTTTCATAGAAGTTAACAGCTGTTCAGATGATGAAGGTGTCACTAAAGTAAAAAAAAAAAAAAAGGCAACTAAGACACTTTTCTACTTGAAGCGCATTGCAGCAGAAAAAGCTTGTTTTCTCATCTTTTTGGTCAAAAGCAGGTATTTTCGCTGCAACAAACCCATGTTCTACTGCAGATTACTAAAGAATGGAAAAAGCTGGACACAAATGTTTTTTTTTCTGATAAAAGAAGAGAGTCTAAGCTTTCCTTTGGTACATTCAGTGTTTGCGTCCGCATAGTACAGTATTCTGTGACTCTCCAAAAATCAGTGAAAATGCTTAAAAATCCTGGCAATGTGGAGCACTCTGCTCAGAAAAGGTCTGGCAGTCAATGAGTTAAGAAAGGGGGTAAAAAAGGCAAAAGTGAAAACTATTTTCACTCCACTGTTGACAAGTTTATCCACACAAGTCACTGTTAATAAAATTAAATAAACATGTTCAAATATTGCTTTAAAAGTTGCGACTTCAATGAATTGTGATATGAAATAATCTCCTATTAATTGAGGAAAGATGGTCTGTATTTCTGCTGAAGAAGATGATAAAGGAATCATCGAACCTTCTTTCTGTAGAATTGGAAGAATTTGACCAGTTGTTTTCGGTCCCTTTATTTAGATACGGGATCGTTTAATCCAGTTAGAAACATTTCTAAACAGAAATAACTTTTCCACTGGACTCTTAGCTTCAGACAAACCTTATATCTTCCACTGCAAAGCCACTGACTGGCTTAATTCTGTAAGCATGTCATTTTCCCACATTGAGTAATATGTTACAGGGTAATGCTCATCTAACCTATTTGTGCCATCAGATTGTTTTATTTCAAATTCACATCTGCATTTTTCTTCTTCCATATCATCCAATTTCTCAAGCTGTGTATTCCTCCACATTCTTTCATATGTCAGCTTGCGTTAGTCTTGTGTTTTCTCCACAAGAGAAAAGAGCTGATTTATTCATGAGACCAGAGATTCTGGTTCTAAATTTCTGTTATATCAGAGCTGATTCGGAGCTCTGTTATCCTACAACATTTTTCCAGGGAAGGCTAAAGTTTTCATCAGATTTGGCTCTTTTCATCTATCGTTCCAAACGCACAGCTTCAGAATGCTCAGAAAAGATGCTGATGGAAACGTGACCACCTGTTAGCTGGTTTGAAGATTTCCGCTGTGCCGTGTGCTTGTGTAGATGGTTTTGCCATGCATGATGGCATGAAATGCGCTTAGGAGTTGGGATAGAAAGCCGGTGATTCTCCATAGTGGCAAATGATGCTCTTGCAGCCTTGCAGAGGTGATTTTAGGCTTTCGGGAACCTGGTGAACATGGGTTCTGCCAAGTTCAAGCTACATTAAAACACAAGGTCCTCACTTATTGTTCAATCTTCTGTTGCAGTGTCTGTTTTTAGCTACAAGTGGTGAGAATAAAGCTACAAATTCATTGCGATCACATTGTGTCAATGAACACTGACATTTGCTAACATCCATTCAAAAGGAGCATTGTTTTAGGTGCTCTGTTTGGAATACAAAAGGATAATAAAGGCACGCTAGGGAGAGAGAGAGTGCGTTAAAATGTCTCTAATTTCTCAGCTTTGAACAAAAGGCAATAACATGCATACCACAAAGGGAAGCAGGCAATCCCAAACTTAAGCTTTTGAATTAAGCTGTAAGTGTGCTTACATCAGCTGAGCCAAATACTCTTGAAATTCAGGCATACGCCTCAGTATTTTGACCCCCGCACTCATGATCATAGCTTCTTTCCTCAAACAAAAAGGCGAGTGTTGGCAGGAGTAGTGGAGAGTTGCCCTCATGTTCACCCGCTGTTGTATTTCAAACAAGAGAGCAATTGAAATATATGCTAATCCTCAGCTCGTTGCTCTGTGCCATCCCACGGTGCGGAGCGGCATAATATTTCCATAGCGATGCAGACATTTTTGAGGGATTAAGGAGGGGTTAGGATGTGGTCGGGGAACCCCAGGCAGCTCCGCACACACACACACACACACACATGCTGGATCAGCTGACAGTGGGCACGGTAAAGGGCATGTGTTTAACCGTGATTGATGCACTGTCAGTAATGTAGAAGACAGTGGGAATCCAGATTAGAGAAAATGACCCATGGGAGCAGGATGAGAGATAGGTTGGAGAGATGGAGAGCGCACTAGACAAAGAGCCAGGCAGAACTTGCTCTCTGTGAATGCTTGATAGCTCGTTTTCTCACTGTGACACGTTTCACTTTGAAGCCCTGCCTATTGCTGGGTCAACCCACAAACCATCGTATGCATGGGTTTATTTTTCCCTTCTTTTGCCCCCTGCTGTCTTCTTTTAATCTACGTCTCTTGTTTAGTAAAGAAGGCTTAATATCAGCTAGCCTGCTTTTTAAAGTCCAAACAGAAACTATAAGAATGAACTGATGCGAGCCTGTTGTGTTTCTGCTCTGCTGTGATGGCAGGAACTTATCTGAATTTGAGCAATTTTGCTGATATGACCAAACATTTCAGGATTTAGTATTATTACCAGTTCACAGAAGGTAAGTAACAGAGGAAAACAATGAAGCTTTTATCTTTAGAAAGCTGGTGTTGGGCTTTATGGGAAATTACGTTCACAATTGTGACTGAATTGTAAGAAAATGTGGTGGGAACCTGGGCTAATTACCATAATGGGATTGATATTGATTGAGAATTCTCTCTGAAATCCTTCCCTTTCTCTGGATGCAGTGCCTGTGGGAACAGGGGGGATTTTTTTTTTTTTTGCATGTGTATGCTAGTGTGTTTTAAAATAGGCTCAGTCACAGATGCATTCTTTAAACCTCATTAACTCCACCATGCAAATCTTTTAACAGTAATTGTAGCATAACCAGGAATTGCTGGAGTTAAACTTTTCAGCTGGACAAGCCAGGTTTCCATGACTGTAAATGAGAGGGAAACAAAAGGGAAAAACGTGACAAGTCTTTCATTTTGTTCCATAAAGCATGGCAAAGCTTGGGGTGGCTTAGGGTCATTGGGGGGATTGGTCGTTATCAAAAACAACCATGCACATTATGATTAAAGGCCCACAACATTACTTTTTGACCTTAAAGATGCACAACAGAACTTTTTGCAATTTTCTCAGACATTTATCGATGGCTAATCTAACATCTCCTCCTACAATGTTTTTTTGCGTTCCTCTGCCAAATCCACCATGATGCACGTTCAAAACACCCGGTATGTTTATATCTATTTACTAGCATGTGACACGGTGCAAAACCAATAGTCAATTTCAACGTCACACCGCACCCAGGTGGAAAAAGTTGCATAGTGTGGTTTCTCAGCCTCTGGGCGCCACTGGGCAGTGACAATTTGAGGACCAAGCATATAATAAATGTTCGTGTGTCATCAAAATGAGTCAGAAATGCATATTTCTAAGGTAAAAAAGTTGCAATGTGGGTCTTTAAGAATATGTCTTTCTGAGACATTTTGATGGCACACCAACATTCATTAGTCTATGTTCCGTTCTAGAGCCGGCTGAGAAACAGCTCTATGCAAATTTTCCATCCAATGGATATAAAATACAACGGCTGTTTTTAATGCGCGCCATGGCAGATTCGGCAAACAAATGCCAGAAGACATTACCAGCATAGGGAGGAAAAGAAAAAGAGACAGGGACAGAACAAGAGATAAGATAAGACTGTCTTTTACTGGCTGGAGAGAACTCCAACTACAGGTGGGATGTAAGATGGATGCAGCCAATTTAGCTGTCCACGGGTCCCTGAGAAATTGCAAAAGTTTCAAAGCGCACCTTTAAAATGACACAAACTGTTTCCACCTGTTTCAACTGCAAACAGTAAACTGATGTGACTGTTGAGCATATTCCCAATAACTGGGGGCTCCAAGTTCATGTCAATGGGTCACTAAATCATTGTTTTTTCTTTTTTAAACTTTTCTAATGGCCTGCATTTATTAGATAAAATTGGGGATTTCAAAAGGGCTGTTGTATTAACAAGTTCATGCAAAGAAATGAAATTAATTAATGTGTTAATTGTTTAATACAGTCATGCATAAACAAAGATGGTACTCACACCATCACAGTTATTTCTGATGAGGACATCTTCTGTTTACTGAAGAAGTTGGCAAAGAGGCCTTGACACATAACTTCACTTCAAACATGTCAGCTGAGACGTATCATATTTCCATCTGTTTTTCCAATTGTTAAAAAAATCACTTCAAATTTGCTGTAGTAGGAAAGGCTTCTTTAATTACATTTTTAATTAAAAATGGTGGCTTCAATGACAAATTCATTAATGAACATTACAACTTATGTCCAGAAGCAAAGGTTTCATGCTATTTACTAGAATGTGATCAGAAAATAAACCCTTAATCTTTACTTTGTTTGGCAAAAGATGAATAATCCAATGAAAACAAAGGATATTTCTTTCAGCTTTGTCTTGTTCTAAAAGGGTGAAAAGAGCCCATGTAGTTTACTCTTTGCTGCCTTAAGCTTGGCCCCTAAAGAGGGGAATGACCCTTATTCTAAATCTCTAACAGATGAGAGAGGAGAACCCCTACCCAAAAAAAAAAAAAAGAAAAAAAAAAGGCAAAGAAGGGATGAGGCCCCATTTCATGCTTCATTGAGTCCTCATTCAAAACGATCAGCACTTCATTAAAAAACACTGGCATCCTTAGAGGAAACAAAAAATGGAAAATAAGGGTCGCTTGTTGCTCATATTCCATCTCAACACGCATCATCTAAAGTATATTTGTTGTAGCCACAGAGCATTCAAGCATGTCTTTGCAAATTTCTAATTTGTGGTAAATCTCTTTACATTTGTAAATTTATTGTAAATATATTAGGACAATTATTTCCGGGGAAAGTGCAGAGCAGCCGAGGTGACGTTTAATCAGGGGACTGGAGAATTCAAGCAAAAGCGCTCACGACGCCGCTAAAGCCAGCAGAGCAGAATATTGGTGTCGAAACACTCGTCTTTTCACACATGATTGAATATAGACCCCTTACTCATGCAAGCCATGCTGATTTCAAATAATTTGATAGAATCTTTCACGTTTTTCCCCCAAAATGAATTTCTTCTCATCCATTGAAATTTAGCTTCTGTCTGAAGGGTTTAAACTTGCACAAACACAATAAAATCTATAAGCTGTTCAAAAAATGATGGAAAATGTTAAGAAATTAAATAATGCAACAAAATCCAGTATTTTTTAGTGTTTTTGATTGCATTTTTGCTAATGTACATCAATTAAAAAAAAAAAAAAAGTCATTTTCTACCTGGAAATGACAGAGCACCTGTCATTTAAAGATCAAATGATTTGTTAAACAAAGCTGATTTAGACTTATTGCATCTTCAAAACATGGCCTCAGTCTTCTGTATTTAGAAATTAACCACAGTGGAGATAATAAATCCCCTGTGTCCAGTCTCTTTAGTCATTATGTTTGCTAATTAAGGAAAGCTAAGGATCACATCAGGAGCTTCTGTGATTGGTGGATTTTCTAAGAGCTAACTATGACTAATTCATCATTTGTAAATGTGCACAAGGGAAATCTCAGAAAAGATACCAAAAGCAAGAGGGACGTCAGATAGGGAATTTTACTCATAGTATCTTGGAAAAACTCTTAATTCTTATTTCTGTATTTTCTGACAGTCTTTGTTTCCCAAATGTGAACTACATGGATATGAAGCTTTGAACAGATAATTCCCTACTTTTGACAAATTCAATGTATTTGAAATCCATGGTTTTATTGCTAAAAAGTACACCAAATCATATCTTTAGTTGTGAAAGAACTTTTATTTAATCTAAAAACTTAAATCAATGTAATTGAAACATACCTGAATGTGTGATGAACCAATTTAAGTCAAGGAATGAACTAGAGACCTGGGTTGGGAATCAGATTTTGACACAGCACTGGCTTTTTATTGTATCCTGCTTCTGTAAAACTGTTCACGAGCACTTTTCAGATATAATGTCTAAACTCACTCAGTCTGAAACACATAGTTTACAGTGTGCCAGAATATAAGCATCAGGTTTAGTGATCAGTCCAATAAATACATTTGTGTGGTTTATGTAATTATGTCGTATTACAATTCAGATTACTTGGATTAGGTCCATATTCTCAGTCTTTTCTCCTTCAGTCTCCATCAGATTTGTCCACTTTGACCTACATATGTGCAAAAAAGGTGACCTGCCAACAGTGACAGTAAAAGGAACGTCTATCTGCAATGAGCAACCTTTTTGTTGTAGACTACTGGTGTTTAACTGACAAATAGTGGAAAATTAAAAGTATTTAGATACATAAACACTGACAATATGTACTCAGATATTTAATTTGTGTGAAATATTTGCTAATTAAAGTACTGTTTGCCCCAGTTATACTGTGATGACTTGTTGTTACTTAGTGATTTAAAGGCTAAAGCAGCAACAGAGTTGCATATTTACCTCTGTGGATGCATCTTTATAGTCTGTTGGTCACAAGCTTGCGTTTAGCATCTCATAACAATTTCCTCACCAAAGAGAGATTACAAAGACACTACAGTTAGGCTTTTTTTCATTATTACACCAGCAGTCTGTTCTGTTGATTAAAGATTTTGACTCTTGGCAGTCAATGCTTGTTTTGTTCTACACTAATAACAATTACTCATAAACGATGAATACCCCAGTCTCCTGCACTGAAAAATGTAGTTTTAGTCTGTTGATTCGTTGGCTTGCTTGACAAAATGGCTATCAATGTCTTCTGTGTTCAGCTAAAAATGAATTATTTTAGCTTTTTGGTACAGAGAATAAGATATTTAGGCACTTTGTTTAAGTTTAGATTTATTATATTCCTCTGTTCATATTACTTTTGTTCCTTTGAAAACATGGAGTTTAAAGTAAAGAAATAGTGAACAATTTGTGTAAGAATTTCTATTAACAAGCCAAAACACCCAATGGCTCAACAAAGTGCAATGACTTTCTGCTCCAGAGCAACCTCTCTGATGTCACCTTTCTTTCTGTTCAAAGTAGGACTAATGCTACTTCACATGTTGGCGTACCCTGTACATTTACTTCCAAGTTCACCTGGCAGCAGTCTGAATAATGCAGCTTCTCTCTTTGGGGTTTTCTGCCCCTACTTCTCCTCGTCAAGGTATGTTTGTTTTCCTCCCTTTTGTGAAAGGGGCACATCCAAAGAGCACAGTGAGTTCTTTTCATTCGAGTCTCTTTCCCTTTGTCTCCATCCTCCACGTATTGATCGCTTGCTGACCTTTCACCCGAACTGTGAGTAATGGAATTGCATGTCATGGACTCGGAACCTGGTCAAGGTCTAGTAAATGTTCAACACATGTTTGTGTGAACTTGACGATCGATGCTTCGCCTGCTCCCATGTCATGGAGAATAGAACATCCCACCAGGGTATTTTTGTCAGGGCCTTATCTTGATTTCTTCAAAGTCTTTGAAATTCAACTGTATGTGGCTGGTTTGGGAGATTGAACTTGAACTGTATTATGTTGGCCCCTTTCCTGACTTTCATTAGCAATCTTACTCTGACAGATCCTTTTGAAAAAGGTGTGAAATGTCGTAAAGTTTAATGTGTTTTTAAAGTTTTGTAAGTGGGCAGCTTACAAATTGATTGTTGGTATAAAAGGGAAAAAAAAAGATAAATTTCGACTCGCTGAAAAATACGATGGACATACTTTAAAACCTCCTGGGCCGCTGGTATCGTATACGATGCGGTGGATACATCTTACATAAACATTAATGTCTCAAAAATGATTATAGATATTGACTTACGGCTTTTTTTTGTTGGAAAAAAGAGACTCTGATCTTGTAAACGAGCGCCCGGACATATTTGGCGTCTGCACTTCCTGGAATTTTGGCGACCTATCGCGTCCAAGTATACCCAACTGCTGCCACAGACCCAGAGGGGTGAAACTGGGTGTAGTTTGTACAGAAAATGGGCGTAGTTTGTGATGATGTGAGCCGGTGGTCATTAGGGTAAGGGGAGGGGTTGGGGTTAGCTTCCACTCACTCCAATGGTGGGCGTGGTTTGTAGGGGGCGTGGTTGTAGGGCTTTGGTATAGTGGCTCTGGCTGCAGCTAGGTGCTAGTCATCGTGTCAGCGAGCCAGATCATGTGAGGTAAAATATCCAATTGCAGAGCCATTTTTTTCACATGATGAACCAAAGATGTGTTTCTAAACTCAAGATAGTTCACTTCCCCTCACTATATTTCTTCCCGATTATTAAAACGGCAATAAATCATGTATAAAAAACCGTTATCTCATTGATTTTGTGCGTATGTGTGCAGAATACTATTGCTAATGTCACTGTTAGCCCTGTTACCTATTTTATTAGTTCATTTTTATTTTATGTTGGAAAAATATCAAGTTGAATTGGACATGTCAGCAAACGATTCCAAAGAAGTGAAGGAGCGACTCATCTTTGTGTTAGCAGATGCTGTTTAGTGAGCGTCTCCAAGACAGACGCACTTTGTGAAGCGCATGTATCTCCGCATTCAGAAGCAGCTCCGTGTGTGTTTTTCGACGTTTATTGTAAAAGAATTGGCTGCAAATAAATACAGTTCAAGAAGCTCTTGAAAAAATAGCTTCTGGCCAGTGGTGTGATTCTGGCTGGATGGCTGAAGTGATCCCGATTGGCGACCCTGAAAGGGGGAGGGGACACACACTCCACCCAGAGAGGGGAGAACACTGAATCGCCCAGTTGCAGTAAGTACCATCGAATAGTTATATTGACAATAGGAAATTAAGTAAAATAAAATGATGTGTGAACAATATTGCTTTTATTAACTTAGTTTATTTTAGCAATAAGGATGAGAGACGTGTAGCGCACACCCCTCTCTGCATTGCAAAGCATTCCTGACTTCAGCCCTCCCCCACAGACACGTTATGTAAACAACTTCTGCTTGAGAAACTTCTTTTCTCTTTTGTTATGATCAGATTTTAGGGGGAATAACACCCAAATTTACTGATCCAGGCTGATGAAATCGAAGAAGCCAGAGCAGATCCAGGGCCCACATTTAGATTTCCAATCGACCATAATAGGGCTTCCTCATGGCAGGTCCATGTACAGCACCCTGACACTCATTGTTGCCCCAAAAAATCATTCTTATGGCATTCCAGGCCACACAGCAAGCAAAATTGTCATCAGTAACAGTAAACAAGTGGGAGTTTTTGCCATTATGTTCCATTTTTTTTTTACATTTGTGTGATCTATACTGTCTAAATAGCTTATCATAGCAGTTTACTGTGTGTTTTCAATTGGTTGTTTCCTTGTTTTTATGATTCTACAACCTTTATTCCATTCATATGACAAAAATACAGCTTGAATATTATAAAAACCCCAGTTGTTATGAAAAAAAGATGAGTATTACTTGATGACCGTCTAATGAGTAATTTTACACAAAGAGTGCAAGGCGAGAATATGTCCAAAAAATGCCCTCAGGCCCCAGGGGGTATAGCTATATGTTTGTTTTTAAAGTTTAATCTCTCCAGCAAAGTCATGCTCCCATAGTGATAAAGGGTTCTGACATCTACACAAAAAGACTGAAAGTAAGGAAGAATGGATGAATCTGGAGACCTGCTGGATTTGGATGAGATGACATGCCACTGGAGAGTCTATCAGATTTCAATCTGACAGATGGGAACAGTGTGGTGAGGTGCCGCCTGGTGATGGGAAAGATTGTGGGAGAAAATAGGGCAGCGTGGATTACCGAAAGGTGTGAGGTGGGGAGGGCTGCAAATGCCTTTACGGGAATGCTTGTGGTGGTTTCCACAGTGATGCTGCTTGTACGCAACAACAAGATTACTGATATTTTAAGAGGTCGCTGGTAGCATGACATGTTGGGAGACAACCAAAGGCTGCAAATAGTGTGGAACTGGTGTGAGGTTTTGTGAGTACAGGTTGTAAAAATGGAGGATCTTTCTTGTTACATAATGCAATAAACAAGCAACGACAGGAGAATTGGCCCTAACATAGAAGCAAAAATGTATTTTATCCTTAAACTGTTAAGTTGTTGATAGATAATGGATGGACATTTGACATGAATGGCATCTCCTTCACTACAACATCTCAGTAATTATTTCCATGACTGTAAAAAGTGCTTAAATGACTTGTCACCTTTGGAGATTGTAAAAAACACCACAGAATTTGGAGAGCTGCATTTCCCTCCTGCCTTTGCTGCACAACCTGAACAATCTAATGCACGATGTAAAGGTCAAAGCAAAGACCAAACTTTCTCTAAAAACTTGATGCAACTTCCTGATAGTTTTCTGTTAGCTGATAATGTCCACTCACCCCTCTGTTCCACTGTACTTGGAACTAGAGGGACTACGGAGCTTTCTGTCAACTTTTCAGAGCAACTCTGCCATGGCTAGAGTCTCCGGTTCACTTTATCCCACGAGTATTGCAACATCGCGCTGTAGTTGCTGAACTTTTGGGTATAGAGAATAATAAACCAGTAAATAGTAATTTGGCCGTTCCGGCTTTTTGTCTTATCAATCTTGCTTGTTTTTGTTGATCTGCCACGGGTAAGTGAGTTAAAAATTTTGTCGTCCATGGTGTCAAGTTTCAAGTGAAACCCTCTCTCACCTGTTGGCTTGAGGTCTGTGCCACTGCTTATGGCGTAATGTTAAGATTGAGTGTAAAATGCAAACCAAAGTCTGCGCATAGTGTTTTACTTAAGATATGACTGGATCCACTCTCTGCCTGAAGGACCCGCTCTGATCCGGATTTGCGCAATTTGTAAGTGGCAAGCATTAAAATTAAACAGCTGCGCATTTTGGGGGGAAGCGGTGTGTCATGCTGCTCCAGGTATGCTCCATGGCATGCCTGGATGCTTCTGCAACACTTCTGTGACTTTTTTGTGACACTTGTGCTATGTTTCTGCAATGCTTCCACATTCAGTGGAACAAAGGGGGTAGTTTCCCCCCAGGTTTTTGCATTATTGAAGTAGCACTACTTTCCAACTTTAAAACTGCAAATCTGATTAATTTTGATGGTATAATAACAATTATCATACATTCCTGGAGTGATTGTGGTCAAGCAGCAATCTGAAGCTAAGAAACTACACTTTAGAACTTAATTCTGAACTAAGTTGTTGGTTTATTCCCCTTTTAATTCTGAATAAAACCATTTACCTCACATGTAACCATTTATTCCGGTCCAACTTAATTCCTGTCATTCCGCACATGCTCCTTCCCTTGTCCTGTTGTAATGGCGCTTGTCGAAGAACGCGTGAAACAATTGGTGGACTCGTGCGAGCCGGCGGAAAAGAAGAAGCATGTTGGTGTTGAGCTGCTGCTACAAAACTACAATCAAAATTCAGTGAAAATCTGTGATGTTTTGTGGTTTTCATGTCAGAGTGGAAACGAAAAGGAGCAGGAACCGGCGTTTGTTCACTTCTGGGTAGACGTAAACGGATGTAAATACCTCATGTTCACCCCCTGTCCAATCAGAATCCTTCCCCACCCCCAGATCTAAAGCAGAGTTCGATAAACAGGTTTTAAACCTTAATTCGGACTGGTAACCGGGGCTAATTTAACTGCCCTGTTTTGACTTTTGTGCCATATTTACATGAAGTTGGAGGTGGGATAGGATTGCGAGATAATGATACACACCAAGTAAGAGGAAAGTGCTGTACTGGTTTCTGACCACCAACACTTTCAGTTGCTGTTTCATTATTCTTTTCCACCCAAGTTTCTAGATCTTTTACACCTTGCAAACTACTTTAAGTTTAGGAAGACGGCTTCCATCTTAGCTGACCCTGTAATAATGTAATGCAGCTGCAGAGTCTTTTCTGCACAAACTACTTATCTTGTTAAAATACTGTATGTGACTGAAAGTCATTGTGGCTGGATGATGAAACACTGGTGGGAATGAACAAGAAGTCGAGCCATCAATCAGTTTTTATGGATTATTCCTCTAAGGACTGTAATTTTTGACCATTTTATGTGAGCTTTGCTGATATATTTCATTCTCGGTTATGAGAAAAAAAAAAAAGATTTATTTTTTAATGTATTCTTGAAGTGTTGTGTTTAGGTTTTAAATGTGACTCAGTGACCTTAACCCTCACTCAATCGACATACATGGAAAACATTCAATGCACGTACACACAAACCCTGATGCCAGGAATCTGGATTCCCCCTGGAATAGCTAAACCTCTTCTGCTATGCTGATGACACACACACTGGGAGAAAGCACCCAGAATAGCAGCGTCGCCACATCCATAGCATTCCACTACCCAGCTGGTTGCCTTGTGAACACACACATACCCCTGCAGTCCTGCATACAGTTACAGTAGACATTTCACACACGTTTTTCAGCACACACGGTTGATCACTTCCCTCTGCCAAAAAACACACTTATACCTCTTCTCCCCACTTCACACTCCAGGCTTTTCTCCCATTAGTCTGATTTGGTGCATGTAGTGTTCATTGCTTGCCTCGCCCCATCAATGAACAATACAAGTTCAGCCTTGGAAAGCCTGTGGCTAATCCCTCAGCTGTTTGGAGTTGGCAGCAGACAGCCGAAACACTGGAATAGCCTGTGCCTGCGCCAATTGCAGCACAGATCAGATATCAATTTGTCAACAGAGTTGGCTGGTTGGTTGGCTGGCTGGCTGGTACAGAGCCTGGAGGCTGAGGTGAGTCAGCAACTCAGACAGCCAAGAGCCCAGAGTGAGCCAAGCGACCAGCCGGCCTATTCAGCCCAAGACTGTCAAAACTCTGCTATTGGGAGAAAAGTTGGGAAAGTTGGAAAAAAAGAAATACCCACCCTGAAAAATTACAGAAAAACCATTCTGCTGTAGACTAGGCATGTAACAATATAAAAAATTCATGTAATGGTTATTGTGACCAAAATTATCACGGTTATTGATATTGGTATTGGTGAAATCTGCTCAAAATGTTCAAAACGTTCTTATACACACACTAAAATCTTTTCACCAAGTTTCAATTAAAAAAAATAGTAACAAGCACAATGGACTTTCTGTTGGCAAAACATGTAGACATCAAACATAAATGCGCATTAAAGATGCATCTTAGGACCCTAAAAGGCTTTGTTGCTTTATGCAATATTGTAGATAAAAACTAAGAATACTTTTCTTCACATTCACAGCCCTAGTCTTACAGATTTCAGAAGAACTGGTACAGAAAGGAAAGTCTAACTGTTTCATTACCTTAGTAGAAATCCCATGTTCATATCACAGCAACACTACCATGCTGTATTAAATGTGGCAGAAACATTAAAAATAATACCATGAATAAATAAATAAAAAAGTTTCCTCCCAGTATCTTTAAAAAAAAAAAAATCCAGAATACATCCAAACTTTAGACTTTGTCCTTTTAGAAGGGGAAAAAATCTCCTGAGATTTCCATGCGCCATGTTTTCAGAGGCCAAACATAACTGTGTCTGAGGGACTTCTGCTGCTTTCCCTGGCTATGAGCATCACTTTGAGTTATTCAAAGTACGAAAATCACGGTTTAAAGGCCTCCTTCCACTGAAAACCCGTTTAACTTGCTCCTTCTGAAATAGGGTTTCCCCTTGTTTACTTACACATGCTGACTTGCTAGCATTGCGTTCCCCCCAGTCTGCTGTGCTTTCTCATCAGAGAAACAATACGAAGAAAAGAGCAAACCAGGAACAGCCTCGCAGTTCTACGTCACATTGCAAATAGCGTATCCCATGTGGGGTTTCTATCTATCGGGGGGGGGGAACCCTCACTACACTAGAAATGGAGACAGCACGACTGTAGCTTCGGAGTTGAGAAGCTAATTAGCTAACTGTTTGTTAGCATGGCGGAACAAACTTGTTTGTCGGCTTTATTTCCTGTCTGTAGCGAAATAAGAGCGAAGGGCGGAGCTTCCTTCATACACTGATGGGAGGCAGCCAATCAGACGGAAATTCATGAGAAGGACCCGGAAAAGCCTGCCGTTGGACCACAAGCCTCTCTTCTAGTATACAAATACAGCTGGATACAAAGATACCAGAAGGTTTTTTTAAACAGAAACGATGCAGAATGCATTCAATAATAATGGAGAACACAGAAATATTAATGAAATGACCATGGAAGTACAACTTTAATGATAATTAAAATCTGAAACGGTAATACTTATTGTCAGGAAATTATATCCTGATTTATCTTTTTATCGAAATTGTTACATCCCAACTATAGACATGCAACAAACTTTGACTTTATTGCTATTTTTCTATTCCAGATACAGTTGGTGGTTTGATATTTGCCTTTTAGCTGTTTTACTGTGGCTGTGGTGTTTTATTATGTGCATTTGGATTCACATTCAGTGGTGCAGTTCCACTGAGACTTTAAAGAATCCATGAATGGAGAAAAAAAAAAAGCTTTTCATGCCATTTCCTGTGTTTCTTCCTTGTGAATTCTTTAAAACATATTGTTGAGAAATTGAGTGGGATGGCATCTCCAGTAGAAGCAGGAAAATGTTTCTCCACTGGAGTTTTTCATGATGTGTGTTGTTGCATTTCTTTGGTTTTAGGGACATGTCCATGTCCTTGGGATCAATAGATCATTTAGTATCTGGATGAACACTTAAGCTAATCAAAGAGCTTTACATGTGCTGACATTGCAAAGAATTTGGGGATTTTTACAGATTAAACGAGTCAACTAAGAAGAAACTGGTAAATGCCTTCATTACCCGTTGAATTTCAATGGTTTGCTAACATTTCACACCTGCAGGCCTTGATTTTGTGTTGACGCCGTGTGACCTATAGTTCTCCTTACCAATGTATAATTTTAAACCAAATTCTGTCATTGCTGTTAGTTGTTTTTTGTTTTTTCCCCGCTGTTGTTTAGCATTCAAATGAATTCTTTCTTAAAGTTGACACACTAACAGGTACTATTTGAATTATTTTTCATGTTGCTCATGTTATGAATTCACTGTTTTATAATTAATTTCCTGTATATTTATTAAATTTTGTGGACCAACATCCATTTACAGTATAGTTTTCTTTAGGCTCATTTCACTCAACAGGACCTGAGCTGTGACTTTTCAAGGAACTAAATTTCAACTTTGGTTTACTGCAACTCCAGGTTTGTCTTTTATTCCCAGGCTAATTAAACTTAAAGTTAACATATTTTACCAGCAATTGTTGACATAAAACCTGAAATGACTAAGAAGGAAACGTGTTAATACTTGAAAAAATAAATACTGCAAGCTCCACTCTAAATTTTCTGTGTTTGGGGGTTGAATTTTAGCAGCATCCTCCAAAGTGTGATGATGAAACATATTATTTTCTATAAAACAAATGTTATGCGAAGCAGTAGCAGCCTGTGGTATGTTAGTTTGAAATCAGCTTGAATTAAACAAGCAATTATTTTAATTTTGTTCTTAATTAATTGAATATAAGAATCGTTAAGTAATGTCATTGAGGCTAAAATTGAATAAATAATTACATTTAGTCGTCATTAATCCTGAAACGTTGCAGCTTTTCTACAATGTTGATTTACATATGAGTTATCCCAAACTGCCGCTGTCCTGTTGACATGGATGGGCTGGTATGAACATTTCCCTAATTTGTTTTTTCTGAAAGTCAGTGTCTTTGGACTGTGGCCATATCCTCATCTTTGGGCCAATCATAAAGGCGCTATATTCACCTTGTGTGGCGCATAGCTGAATTAAAATCTATTATGAAATTTGACAGAGTCATTAAGAAGACTGATTGTCCGAGTCCTCCCTTGGTTTGGCCCGCTCTTTGTCCACCTCAGGGCCCTCATCCCAGACAAAAGCTTGCCCCCTGGCAGCCCCCGTTGGGCATGGGCCTCTGATCTGGGGCAGTCAGTTTATTTTGAGTGTGTGTATGCATGCAAACATCTGTCTGTGAAGTGAGGGGGATTTGTGCCTTGACAGTTCTGCAGGGGGGTTTGAGGGCAGACACATTAAGAGGTGCACATGGTGGTAGGCCTGTTATACCACTGAGATCGTGAGTACTTCGCCCATCACAAGACACAACACCCTCTAACACACACACACACACATGCACACAAGCTCTTGGGTTCATGTTGGAGGACAAGAGGTGAGGGACAAAGGGGGGTGGAGACATGATGGATGACAGAGGGGAACATGGAGGCAGGAGTGCTCGCAGCTCAGTGGGAGGAATTTATAGATTGAACAGAACAGTAAGTACTTGTCCGTGTCATCGCCTGGAGAGTGTGCGCTTGCACTTTTGCATGTGGTTACTTTCCCACTGTCTTCAGGATATGTCTGGTTGCTATGGATATGCATGAATGTTTTGTCTGCATCACCCAGCCAACTGTGGTTGCTTGTTTTTGTCTAATTTCTCTCTTATGATCTATGACAAAAAGACCTTCCTTGTTTGGTCTATTTGTAGCTCCTTGTTATTGCTCCCAGACTCAGGTGTGTTTGAGGAGGCACTGAGTTGTCTTTTATTATTACTTTGGACAACATTGTTGACCTTGGACAGACATAAAGCTTGGAGAAAATGAAGAAGCAGAAGAATTAAAAGTGCACTGCTGTGTAGTAAAATTACAAAGTGATACAGTTCTTGTGACACAATCTCCAGACTTTAAAATATAATCCTCATGCTCCTGAATTGGACTGTTGGGTGGGGGGGTAATTCTATATAATACCTGAGGTTGAAAAACCAAAAAAGAGAGAAAAAAAGTTGCATATAAAGCTACTCCCATTCTCTAGGGCACAAGGATTTCAGTAGCTCATGCATGGCGGTCATCTATCACCCCTATTGACCAATTACTGTGCCAAGCCAGCCAAGTCTAATGAGCTGCAAAAAACACAATGGAATAAAAGTCAATATTGGGTAAATAAATAATTAATTGCTGTCTGAGATTTTAATTTGCTGGCTTGTAGTTGCACTTGGCAGGACTTGAAAGGAATAGAGCAAAGAAAGGAGGTGAGACTGTGTTTTCTCAATTATCTGATTCTTATGAACTCTAGTGTGGTCTGTAGTTATTGCCGGACTGGGTGGATTACCCTCAGTGTTTAATATATTTGAAAGGTGCTTTCTCAGCTTGTCTTTGTTTAGGGTTTTGCCTCAGGTGAAATTGACTGTCTGTGGAACTTTTTTTTTCACTTGAATTTCAGCCATTATGAACTCGTAGTGTAAGAAATTTTGAAGGATTTATCAAAGCAAAAAAAGTGCATTACTATGCTGTGAAATATTTCATTTCAAACAATAGGAACAGGAGGATCAGGTGGATAAATTCAATATGCAGAATGAAGGTAATAGGAACCCAACAAACTACATTTACATGTCTGCCTTCCTTTTTTTGGGATTTTATGTACCAACGACTATTTTATTTATGCTATTATAATAAGAACAAATGATGTCAGTCTTATTCATTAAAGGCAGGGTTGATGATTTTTTTCCAGGAGCATTTTTTACTATATTGCTTAAAATATCCTTCACACCCCAAATGCAAACAATTGATTAAAAGCTCTGACAAAAATGTAAAAATTTAGTCACCTGTGGAACGGACAGGACTGAAAAAAAACCCCATTCAATGAAATTGTAACGGCCCGTGCTTCGTGAGTGATGATGACATGTCTATCAAACTCAAAGACCATTTGCCTTCCACCGCCCCCTGCGCGTGTGCTCAATCATTCGCTCGCTACTCTGTGTGAAACCATTGGTGCGCACATTCCTGTGCTCTGGAGGCATGGTTTCGGTTTTAAAATGTAGCTTGCTCGAACTGTTTTTTCCAGATCCTCTACCCTGCCTTTAAATGTCCAGCTATGCATTTAACGAAGAAGTTAGAAACTCACTTTGGAGGCACAGTGTGAACCCAGACCATGATCTACTAAGTAATAAAAGTTACTCTGCATGTGATTTTAGACATTTCTGGTCAGAAACAACAGAAATTAAACCTATTCATATCGACACTTTTTCCCTACCTCTATGTACATCTCTGACATCATCCCTTATATCACCATTTCCACATCAGAGCAAGCATTGTCAAGTTTGTTAAACAAACCACAAAATCCTTTAAAAGTATGAACAGGGTTGGAGTGGCAGTACACTGTTTTAAACCATGGGCCTTTGTGGATATGAGGTAGACTGGCATGCATTTTCTTTGTGGAAAACACTTCTAAATTCATGTTGGGTTTAGACAAAAACTTTACTTCTGACGAGTTTTAAAGTGACCATGATTAATCCTAAGATATATTCTTTTTGCAATGGCACCATCACTATTGTGTATGCCATTGAACTTTCCATATATGTGTAAATACAGCACACAATGAGACAATTTTTTGATAAGGTGCTAACATCTCTTGCTTAAGGTTAAAAATGGATCTTGGTAAAATACTATTTTTTTTCTGAACTATTGCTGTCATGGAAGCCATTTTCAGGTCCAGGTGTTTTCATAACCATTAAAGGTCACAGATTCTTTTACCAAAATGTATTTCATACAGTATCCATCTGCAACTGCATCCATGTGCATATTTTGGAAAGTAGAACAATCATTTTATTGGTATACTAACATTGCAGTATCATAATGGTGTAATGATGAGCATAAACATTTAGATTAATTGCATTCATTTGGATATAATAGTGTGGCGTTCTTGAAAATTATACCAGTATCTTTGCTGATACATCCCAAACTAATTATTGAGGATTGACTGATACATCTGGCCGATATTAGTATTTTTTTATTGGCATCAGGATTGGCCAATGCAACGGGTGGCTCGGCTGCCCAGTATTTTTCTTGGCATGATTGACAGGTCCACAGTCAGCTCCCCCTCCCCTCCTCCCCACTAGCATAATGCTGTTGCATCAACTTCTAAACGGGGTAAGTTTTGAACTTCAAAGCTTCTTTCAGATCTGATGTGTTGTCAGCAACACAAAACCAATAAAATTCTTTGAAAAACTATATCTCTTCAGCCATTTATGCTATCCACGTAAATCCAACAGATTCTGAAAACTAGGAAGTGTAACTTCACACTGATATATGGTACGTTATGGTACGGCTGCTTTCTTGCACACACACCTGGCTGATAGCAGCCGCTGCATGTCGCAACAGAACAGGAGCGGCGAATGCGTTGTCTTTGAAACTGCTGCCGTTGTACCAGGGAGCTGCAAACGTAGTTGTAGCTTTGTATGCAGAGCTGTTAACATCGCTTACAGGATGAAGTCATGCCAACATTGTTGGTTCAGTTCTGTGGTGTTTGTGGGCATTTGATCAAGCAACCAACGGGCAAAGGTCCGGACGTGTGTTGTACAGTATGTCTCATTCAGCTCAAGAGCTGGCTGTATCGACCGTTGGCCAAGGCTTATGATAATATATCTGTGTCAACCCTCCTAATGATGGTTTTTAGCTATTCATTCCCGCAACAATACTATTGTTTTGTCAAGAAATGTAAAATAGGGAAAAATAAACTGTTAACAACTCAAAACACTGATAGAAAAGCATCATCTTTTCCATCCAAAGCTGAAATTGACCTCAGTGCACAACAGTGAAATTAAACATTCATGTTGAAGGAAGAGTTATCAAGAGCAAAAAGCATAAAAAATTATCTTCATAGACTGCAATATATCCTTGAAGTCCAGTATTTCCCATATTATTCCCTAATGTAGTACTTTAACTATAAATGAATCCAAATGCAGTAAAAGATCTATAAGTATGCAATCCATTGGCATCGTTTAACCTCTAATATATTACATTTTCTCTGCTACCTATCTTAGCACTTCTTTGCATGTGTAACGGCAAGCAAGAAAATCTGAAGTTGCAGCAGCGAAATTGGTGTAACGTGAAAAAGCCTGTGAAGTATTTCCCAAGATTAAAGTTATTTCTTTGTTCCCGTTAATACTCACCGCAGGTAGTAGCAAATCCAGCTTTAGCTCTGGTTCAGTGTTTACATTTTCTCCTCTGTCATCTCCACAATGTTGTCTAATGCTATTTAATGGACTCTCAGTGGAGTACAGACGCCAGTTTATCAGGATGATTCTTTCTACTAATTGCTTTTACATCTCTTTTAAATTTCCTTCATAAAAAGTGAGTGCAAAATGCTTAGAAAGACACTGACCCCCTCGTTTTTCAGGGTATGATCCTCATTAACTGCAGAAAAATGAGCTTCACAGTGTAATAACACCACAGGATTGTGTCTTTATTAGGTCAACCTGAAGGGACAAATGAGTTCCAGTCTGCTTTTTGATGTCACTAATCAGGTTAAACCAGCAATACGTTTTTTTTTTTTCACAGTGGCTGCAGAAATACCTGATATAAATAACTCATGCAGGACGCGAGTTGTCTCCATTTAAGGTGGTTTGGTTGAAAACAGAGGGGAGCAAAAAGGAGACAGATTATCATCCAAAGCGGTGTGACCTCTGGCGGTGTGCCTCTCTCACTATCTAACTGCCTTTAACTTTATTTGGCTGTCAACTTGAAAGAGTCTTGCTGGGCTGGCTGCTGCGACCGCGGACATGCACACACACACACACGGACACTCTCATACACACAGATATCCACCCATATGGCATCATTTAAAACTCCTGGCAACTAATGTTTGTGTTTATCAGGACAACAAAGTCCTCTTAGACCACAGCGGAGAGCTACTAAAAAGCTTTCTGTTCAATTTAGCAAACATGCTAGCAATTCATTCCACGGCTATTATTACAGTGATAGAGGTCACTTGAAGTCATGGCCGGACTGGGCACTGGCTTATATTTAGCTCACATTGTGAACACTTGTCCAAAGCCTTGATACTGGACTAACCGTAACTCCCATCTGATACATGCATAGTGTTAGGTGCTTCAAGTTAATCCTCTCATAGGGAATCATCCCACCTATTATGAATTAATAAGTGGATTACGTTTGTTAAAAAAAAAAGCAAAAGCCTGTAAATAGGCCTGCTTAGGATGAGCGCAGCATTATGCTTGATCTCTGCTATGAAATATGATGCTGTGAGTCACTTATTCTCCAAAGGGGAAGGAAAAATTATTACCTGATGTTCAGTTATTCAACTCCCTGAATTCATTATTCAGTTTTGCTAAAATATTCGACGGCTCCTTACAAGAATTATCATCTCGTCAGGCAGATGATCCCGCGAACCTCAATTTGCCTTTAAAGACTTCTTGAATTTCTATTAGCTTTGCTGTTATGAGGCATTTTGAAAGAGGGATTGTTATTTGTGTCTAATTTAGGAGCAAAATTAATCATGCATAATTTAAAAAGCTACCCTATTTGAGCTGTTACTAGTTTGTCACGACCTGACTCTGGTTGTTGTTGTGCATCGGCTCCATTGCTCTTTTTGGACTTCCCCGCAATTGCTGTTATTCACACTCCCTGTCAATGAGTGTGTGTATTTTGTACTCTGACCTGGAGAACAAGCAGTGTGCATGTGTGTGTTTGAGATTCTTTGCTGTGGAGTTGAGGAGGCGATACTGATGGTGATGATGACTCTGAGCAGAAATCATGGAGCTGCTTTGAGTTATTGCATGAATGCTGAGGCACGTGTGCTGTAATGACCTGTGCTCCCAAACAATAAGATCAAATGCACACAATCCTTGTAATGGTGACCCGCTGCAGAGGTCAGCAGTGTTAGTGCTCAGCTCTCTTGGCCCCGGTCATAATAACAATGAAAAATGGCCTCCCGGCACATGGCCCCTGCCTCCGTGTAAAGGCAACTCCATCTGGGTTTGTATGCAAGCATTTGTGTTCCATTCCAACCATCTTCCCCAGACCCCGCCTCCCCTCCTTTTGGTTTCCGCCTGCGTCCAAGCTTGAACTCGCCCGGGGAAAATGGGAAACAATCAGTGGCAAATTGCCGCGCTGCCACTGCTCGCCACACACAAGTGGAAGGGGAAGTGCTGCACGCTCTCACAGGGCGCTCGCTGGCAGTTAGCGAACAGCAGCTCGCTGATGGATGTGAAGCAGAAATGATACACACTGATAGCGCTGTGCCTGTTTCAGTCCCCTGAAAGATAGATTGAGAGCAAGTGCTGCTGCTGGAGTAGCGGACGACGCCTTTTGCAAAGCATTTGGCAACAGGCCCCGCAAAATGTATTCATGGCACCATTCATGACTGGAGCGCCCTTTAAAGTACTTCTGGAAATAGCCTGGAAAGACGAGCAGTCACAACAATGCGGTACTGCTGCCAGCTCACTTGTAGCTGCACTGCATTGTGTACAGCAGACTCACTGCACATTGTTGTTTTCTATTTGTAACGTAATGGAGTGAGAAAATAACTCTGGCAAACTGGCTTCTTGGGTTAGAAGTGGTCCAGCATGAAATCTGTTAGCAGCAATGATGAGTATCAGCATTATTTTCAAGTCAGGAAGTGGCACGTCAGCACCCACCTAATGGAGTGGTGCCACACAAATTGACAGCCAGATGGGGCAAAGGTGGAGGGAAGTTGATGCACAGGTGTAGGCAAGCAAGGAGGAGCTGAATTTTTCTGCTGATTGGTTATTAAATGTTTTGTTGTGCTTAGCTGCTCCCCAACAAGTTCTTGCTAATGACCCCCTTTCTGTGTGTCTGCTCCCCTTATGTCCACAGATAATGATGAAAATCTGGCTGATTGATAGTGATGATGCAATGGGGTGAAATACATGTGCGTATGTCTACACTGGGTGGATTCTCAGGAATAAACATTGCATTTTAAAACACGGACACTATGATGTATGAACAAGTAGGTGCTAAACATGACAAACTACATTCTTTTCCACCTCCTGAGGAACTTAGTCTGATCTTTTGCCTCTTAGTGATACATAACATGCTGAGCGCTGACTTTGAACAAGCTCTTACAAGTATATTTCTCTCGCTCCCTCCCTCTGTTTAACCGCTGACAGGTAGCACCTGTTTTGCCCACTATGGCCAGATGGACAATGCTCCAGTGCACCTGCCCCTCTTGGTGATATCACCTGCTTTGTGCCAAGCCTCAGTGCTGGCAAATGAACATGCACACACACAGTTGGAGTCTATGGATGCCCCCTTTCTGAAATTGGCAAAACCCGTTCTGGAATATAGAATATTACATGTAAACACACAGTAAGATAAGGATGGAGATGCTCCAGCAGAGAAGAGGTGATGTTTATATTTGCTCTAGCCCAGCAAATCAAAATAACATTGTCACCAATTGGATGACCCCCCCCCCCCCCCCCCCCCCCCCCCCCCCCCCCCAAAAAATAAGAAGTTAAAATTGGGTTGCATTGCTATTAGCTGCAATGATCACAACAGCTAGCCTAGCTAAAACGCAGAACACAGTTAAGCAAATGTTGCAATGTGTGGATTCGTGAATATATGTTTTGTTTCTGTTACTACCGTTTTAATTCACTATATTGTTTTATTGACTTTTAGTTTTTAAAGTTACTTCCATGCCTCCATTTTTAAATTGCTCCTTTGGAAAAATACGTTGAATTTAATTGAACCATGTTATTTTTAATGCAAGTGACAGCAGCATTTCTACACCAGCTACTTTACATAAAAACAAAATGAGCCAGTGTTACAACACTCCTCTTCAGTTTTTGAGGCATCATTTCATGTTTTTTCGGAGCTGTCAATGGTTAAAATATCAGTTACTACAGCATACCTGATTGGCAATAAGAAAAGTGTACATTTAAGAAAAAAAACTTATGTTTGCATCAAGGTTGAAGATGGAGCGGATGGATGTTGTTGCGGTTAATCTGTGCAAAAAAAATCTTCAAAGCGTTGGATTATCAGCTAAATGAGACAGAGATACTGAGTCAACAGGTACATGCTGCCTAATAAGTAAGAAAAAAGGTTTTCTTCTTTTTTTCCCATTTAGGGCTCATTAATGCTCCATGTTAAATACATGTACGGATACAAACGGAGGCTTCTGTCGGTCCCCGACATTTATTTTGTGCTTATACTGTATCAGTCTGTTGTCAGAGAGCTTGCAGATGCGTAGTCACCAGAAATCATGGTGGCAGTGTTGGCAGGTTACTGTACATGTGACCAATGAAAGGAACAAAGACAAAGATGCAATATTTAATAACCACACAGACCACCATCTACTGTGTTGCATCTTTTCATGTCCCTTTATGAGAATGTGCATTATCACAATCTCGTCCACCACCATGATGCTCGCTGTTGTATTTTAAGGCTGGACAATAATTCAGCAACAAAATGTATCGCTTGATAGACATACGGTGGGATAAAGAAAAAGGCTGATACAAAACCTTGATAAAAAAACAGTTTTCCTTCCTCTTTCATTATAGCTGATCGTAGCTCAATACTAGAGTCACTACTTCCTCTCAACCAATCACAAACATAGATCCAGGTACGCTCCATCACCAAGCCACCGCCCTTCTCAAACTACAACAGAGAGCATGTGTATTGCAAAAGATGTCTCAGCAAGGAGAGGCAGAGGAAACTGTCTCAAAAAAGGTTTTAGTAGTTTAAACGGCATAGCAACGCTGGTGGTTTGCAAAATTTGCAAAGAATTGGTCAAAACCAAGTCTTGACAACCAGTCTGTTTTACCAGCTCAGCACTTTGAATAATTTTTTTTACATTTTTAATAATTATCCATATTTATCAGATTCTGTTTCATCCAACCCTCTGTTTTATATTGCTGAAACTAATCTTGGGCCGTGTCTCAAAGCACGCACTTGAGCACTTTAAACACTCTTTTTGAGTGTGTAGTGCGTTCATGCTGTCATTTAAGCGAAAAGTACCAGGATGTTGCCCTAATAATGGCCAAAAACGAAGTACAAAACGAAGCACACTACTCGCACTAAACGGACGCCATCTTGCTGACGTAGTGGGAGAGGCGGGACTTTCGAACTGCTTTCAGAGCTGAATAATGGCGGTGAACGAAGCGGTGGTGACCCCTGCTGCATCAGAGGCAGCAGGGGTCACCAGGGGTATTGTACTGATTTAAGTAACGTTCATGAAATTATTCAGACATAATTACTAATGTATATTGTGGCATGCTACCGAGCTGTTCACTCCCTGATGACAGTTATGATCTGGTCATGTGTTTCAGGCAGCGGTTATACCGGCTCAGTAGTTAGCTCATGTTAGCGGGCAATGCTAGTCCTTCACTTCCTGTAAGTGCAGTGCTCTGTTTAGGTCAGCATTTAGCGACAATAGTGTGCACTACAGATGAAGTACACAGTGTGCACAGTGTACGCACACTGAATTCTAGTGCACTCGAGCAAGTGTGTGGTTTGAGACATGGCTCCAGTCCTCAGAGGAGAATTTTGAACTCTGGACTGCCCTGTAGTGGGTGTATTGGGTCACCATGCCAACGTAAAGCATGAACTGGGGGCATGTGGGCAATGTCATTTAACAGTGTTTTGGTCAAACGTCATCAAGTGTTGCTTTTAGAATATTTTCTTTTCATTTTCAATCGCTTCTATCATTACAGTGACGGATAATGCACCTGTCTGTTTCTAACTTAGAGCTTGGAAATGAATAAGGTTATAATGCAAATCTCCCCGTTGCTGATGTGATTCACCGATTAAAATGAGTGCAGTCTATATGTTGCCTCAGAGGCAAAAACCAAGGTTAAGATCCTTACATCAGACATTGTAAGGCAACAGCTGAAGGAGACAAAGAGCCTCCTGCTGATAGATTATGACAGCTGGACAGTAAAAGACATTTTTACAAGCGACTCAATGTATAACTGTCGTCCTGAAATGCCCCCACAGACAGGTGGAGAGCAGAGACAGCGGCGGTGAAACAAAAAGAGGAGCTTTGCAGGAGTCACTCCTGCATCCCGCCGAGACAGCGGGGGCCCCTGGAGTAAAGGCACAAACACCTGTGTTTGCTGTGGCTTCAGAAATGAAAGGGAGACAAACTTGGCACCAAGAAGGCAGAAAGCTGGTCACACAAACCCTCCTTTCCCCTCCTTCCTCATCCTCCTCCACTTTTCCGCTCACTGGGAGTGTGTTTGATTCAGCTCTCCCATTGCCCCTCCCTCAGCTGAGCCTTTGATAACCCCTTTCTTTTCCCTGATGGTGCTACTGCAGGATCTGGCAGGATGCGGCAGGATATAAACGCAGTGTGATGTGATGTGAGCTGATGTAGTGCTTGTCTTTATCTACAGCCAAGCTGCACCACCAGGCCCAGTCATACAGTTAAAAGGACATCTATTATGAGTTTTGTTGAATTTTTGCAAAATGAGCAGATTGAAATGACAAAACTCCTCTGTATTAAATTACTTCAAATTACCTTGTTGAGCGTCCCAGGAAACTTGAAATGAAGAGATGAAGAAATATAAAAGCAGCTCAAGGCCAGCTTCTTTAGAAATGTTTTTGATAAAAATGTTTTCCCTTATAGTGAGTCACTGCCACCGCCCCCCCCCCCCTTCCTCACTCCGTCTCAGACAGAGGTCAGGAAGGTGTCGTGTTTTCCCGGAGCAAAGGAGGTGGGCAGCCTTGCACCTGCTCACATTTTCTCACTGGCTGTCTCCATTTCCATTTATTTGTCTATTTTATTCTCCGGGAGTCTTTTGTGAGTGCTCGGCTTGGCTCTGGCAGGGCTGTCCATGCAACCTCGATGCTTACAAGGACACTTTTTACACCTCTACTGAAAAGAGATCTCTTAATACAATTTTTTTTTAATAAATGTCTGAATCTGAATTTACCGAACTAGATATTGCTGGATGTGTCTGCAAGCTTCGACTCTTTAATAGTAGAAACAGTTCTAAAGACAGTCTTTTCTATATTCTCCTCTGGCCCTGGTTACTTCTTTCCACTCTGCTGAGACAACAGTATCGGCAGAGAAGCTGGGAGCAAAAAGAGTGTTTGTTTTGTCATGTGTGCGGAGGATGGCGACAGGCTCCATGATCACGACCCTCCTTGTACCGGTGACAATGAAAGAAAAAGTGCCTCCACATAGGGGAGGACGGCTGGACCGATTGCTTTTTTTGTCCTTTGACAGATACACTCCAAATGTGTCACAGCTGTGGACCTGTCACCTTGCCAAAGCAGAGAGGGCTAAGATACAGGGGAAAGCAGCGGGGAAGAGGAGGGCAATCAGAGTGCTGCCGCCGACAAAGCCGTCAGCCTGTCCATCAGCCCACATTGAAGCAGACATCAGCCACCCATCTCAGCGTCTTCCCCCTAAACTTCCATTGTTTCTGGAGGAGGTAGATGTCGAGGACCTGCCTTGCTAAGTGCTTACAGAGCACCACTCACTGTCAGTGAGTGTCTCCGCTGCAGCGAGAACCAGCCCTGAACACAGTGATTCTACATAGCTATGGGAGACCAGATATTACTGAGGGATTCTTTTACTCCTCTGCAAAACTACAGAGCTTTAGTTTTGGTTTCAACATAACTCCATATTGCTTTTAGTTCTCCAGCAAACTGCAAGTTTGTCCAACAAATCAAGAGCTTATTATACATTAAAAGTTTCTTTTTTTAGATGAATAATTGATATATAAATGAGAATAAATGGGAATAAACATGAGATTTTGTATTTATAAAGAGGTTTGCTGATTTTCTACCCTTTCTTCTCCTAATACAAGGTTAAGTTATCCAGCACTTGGCTGAATGTGATATACAAGCAAGAAAGAAATTGAATGAACTTCCAATTATAATACGATCACTGTGTGTAAGACACTTTCTTTCAATGATTATATTGATTATTTGTTCATAAAGGAAACGATGAACTCAAATTTTCCAACATGAAACCTCGATTGGTTGAATATAAAAATGGCACCATAATCATAATGAATGAAATGTAGTTTTAGAAGACCATCATTTTGTACTAACTTATCGAAAACCTTCAGACCCCAAAAAGGCAAGTCACTCTGGTGTTAATATATTAATATGCAGCCACAACCAACAAAATAAAATCCCCTAACATGACATCACCCTCATAAAAAGAATGTAATGAGGTGTTTATTTTTTTAAGACTAAAAAATAAGTTTCATTAACGAATCACATAATAATGATGAAAGTGCTTTACAATAATAAAAAAAAAAGTTATCTAAATATAGTTTCAGGTTGATTTCAAATGGTTGAAAGCACTATGTGGTGCAATCCACCACCTCCTCTCCTGCCTCCTTGAGAGGACTCTGTGGTGAAATGCTTGATGTGGATATTGTCAAATGACTCCTGTTTGAGCAATGCTTCCTTTAGTGTGCAAGTTTTCAGAATGCACCTATGGGTCATATGTGAGTATATGGAAAAAAAATCTATTTTTGAAACAAGAGTTTATTGGGTCGTTTTTAAAACCAAATAGAGATTAAGTATTGTTTCCGTATCAAACCCTCTTGGACTGTAGTTTCTAATGATGGGAAACCTCTCTTTCTGTGATTCAGAGTTGCTTTTACTGTAAAGAGTTGACACTCATCACAGTAAGTCAGGACTTTCACAAAAGGGCATAACAGAGAGAAAAGTGCTTCTTGTTTGTTTTCTGAAGAGCTTTAAAGGTGACCCACTTTTTCTACTACACTACAAGCAGCCAGCGGTAAAAAAAATGGATGTCATCAGTCATGCTTTCAGGTATTGGCCATGTCATTTTTACAGCTTTTTTCAAAACACGCCTTAAGTCCTCAACACTACCACATACATTATCTTATATATTCACTGATTCGATTCTCTTTTGATTACTTAAAAGCTTTAGCATAAAAGCTAAAGTTGAATCAGTTCAATACATTCACTCTTTAGCTCTTAGATTTGAACTTTTCTTAACTAAAGCCAAGTCACCAAATGACAAATTGCTATTTTATGTTTCTGCAAAACCCCCATGATGATGATGATGATGATGATAATGTACACATTTAATATCTAGAAGACTGTATTGATTTTAAGAAGCTGCATTTTCTGCCAGATCATGACTAGTTCTGTTGCATTAACTTGACTGAATAGTTCATGTATAAAGCACATTTTGTTGCACATACCTGAACAAATAATTAAACAGAAGGTAAATTGATGTCACATGGGATACAGAAGTGATAATTGCAGTTTCTTAGGGAAACAAAATGTTTATAGATTGTAACTTGTGTATTTAATCTACTGTATCTGCTGTAGATCTGGTAGGGATTTGCATCTTGAAGCTGGCCTTTGCATTGGAGGCGATGAAGGTGTAAAGCTTAGCTGGTCTTTAAAACTTGTCAACCATCATTAACCTATTGATTTTCAAGTGAGATGCATATGGCTGACTTGGGAGCATTTGTTGTAGAAAAAATGAATGGAAATTAAGACTTAAATTAAGAATTTAGTTTGTAGAAACATACAATTATAACACAGGAAGAGTTGCACATGAAAACAAATCTATTCAAAATCAGATATTCTGTGAAGCAATTATTCCAACTTTCTTAACCAATAGCCAACCTTGATCACTGTTACTCACCTTGTTGGTTGTGATTTGTAATGTTCCCATTTCTTTCATTAACTACATAAAGCAGGAGCGCTCTCGACTCCCTTTGGTGTTACATTAAGATCTAATCTTGGAGCGATTAGATATTTTATCTTGAACCATTCCCACTGAGAAAATTAATTGCATTTTCCTCTTGCTGATTGTTGAGGATCTAGTTAAAAACAATCTTGTTTGGCTATTTCTTATCTGCACAAGTGCTGAAACATAACACAAGTCAGTGTAGAGTACTTAAGAACTTTTTAAAAAAAAAACAAAAATAACACAAATAAACTTGGGAAGAAAAATGTAGATGGTCCTGAGTTAAAAATTTACTGTTGAGAGAAAGAAAGAGAGTAGGTGTCAGCTTGTTCTTTCCAGTCTCCTCTAAAGAACAGTCTGTTAAAACACAGTTATATTTTTAGATTAAAGAAGGACTTAATAATCAGGGTCATGTAACAGTTCGTACCCCACGTCTCAAGTCATGGACTCAATATTATCACAGGCTTTCTCTGATACTGACCTTTTTGCATTTGTGCAGAGAAGGAATCAAGTAAAGTAAAACATTTTTCACCCAAGGAAGTAAATATTTGCGAGTCAAAAAAATGAATAACATGTAGACGAGGCAAACAAATCAAGACGGCCTCCGTTTCAAGGACTGAATGCAACCTGGCCCTGAGTTTTCCGAGATAATGCTACTGCATGGTGTATAATTCAGCTCACACTGAATAGATTGGACTGCAGGTTAATTGGACTGTTGGCAGCTAGAAGGGTTTCCTTCTGAAACTTTGAATCGCCTCCCAAATAGTCCAAACATACATGAATGTTGTATATAAAGAAGGCATTTTGCTGGAATGGAGTAGGTGCAGTTGGGGCACCTAGCAGAATATCTCTGCTATGCAAGAAGCATTTGGACTAGAGTCAGGGTCGAGGTATTTTTAACTGTGCACGCATACACGCAACCCCCCCAAACACTATGTGCCACCTGCTGGACCCTGTCAGCTGTTGAATAAGTAAAGGGATGAGGGGGAGGAGTGGATTCACAAAGGTATGCTTCATGAGACCTTTATATTCCTGTATTTCTTTCATAGCATCAATGAACCCCCTGACATTCCCAAAGCAAATGGATTTAAAAGAAAAAAAAATCAATGATGACGCACAGAATTTTGCCAACTAGGGAAAAAAACTTGCAGTTTACAAGAAAGGAGTTGAGATTGCATGGTGATTCCACACAAGACAGCCAGAGGTGGTGTTGCATCACCATTTAGAACATATCGGTGATGCTACCAGGTAGTATTTTTAAAGATGTTGACATTCCTTCAATAGCTAACGGCAGTTTTGGATTCTCTTAATATTACCTCACGTCTCGGCCACAGCTGCTCTCATACAGCAAGCTGAGGTTCATGTTGCAGCAGCTGGGGCCGTCTCTTTGTGAGACTCATAGTAACCTGATTTCACCGTCTGTTGCGGAGCCCATTTGTTAAGCCATAGGAGGGCTAAGTAATCAATTTCCAAATTTTTCTGTGAAGTTCTCACATTTTCTGCTCTGCTTTTAAGATTTAGCCCATTTGAAGGTGAATTTTAAGTGAGAATAACACTGCAAAAACACCTTTGTTATTTTAACCCACCACCTAGAAAGAAGATAGAAAGAATCCACTCTGAGTGACAAGCGCTCTCGTCCTTGCAGCTTTAATGACAACTGGACTGCCACAGCACCCCAAACTGCAAAAATACATGCCTTGCAAGGAGGAATGCAAGCAAAGGAACATTAAAACACACGCCAAGGTGACAGAAACCCAGGATGCAACATGCTAACTGTGGTGTGTTCGTGCATGGCTGCCCATGTCTCTATAACAGATTATATGTTCGTAATGATCTGCAGCAACTTTGACCATTGTGAGGGGGCAAGGCATCCTGCAGATCTGTTTTTTTATGTTGCTCAGCAACCACACAGAATGTACAGTAAACAAGTACTATGGGGATTTGTGCGTTTGTGTGTGCCAGTCCACTTTTAACTTTCCACTAAGCTCTCAGGCACTGGACATGGCAAGCCATTTTGAAATCCACTCCACTCTAATTTTGGACGAGGTGTGGATTTGAGGGCCGGACTATGCACTGGCCTGCTGATAAGGGCGTCTTTAAAGGGGACACTCAAAGTTTTAGAAAGCAGGGGAAAAAAAGCTGGTTTACTATCATATCTTTCTAGTGTTTGGGGTCAGATTGATGGCAGTTGTTTCCAATCAGTTCTTATTTTTCACAGAGTCTGAACTGTCTGAGGTTGCTGCATGCTATTTATGTCAAGGCTAGGAAAAAAAAAAATCCAAGGCTGGGTTAAGTATCAACTTCTTGATTTATATAGATATCTTTTCAAGCACATAAATCAACACTGCTAATGTAGATACGGTCTGACGCCGTCTGCTTCCCATGTAAAGCCATGCCAGTGTCGTGGCTCAGCCTCCTGTGAGTTGCACCTTCTCGTCGTTGCCAGCTTTGTAATTTAGTCTGCATACCTTTTTTTAAATAGAAGCAACAAGCTTCTATAAATGTACCAATATGTTGGACAAACCATAGCTATTTCCATTGAAGGGGTTGCCAGAATAACTTACAGTACCTTTACCCCACTCTGATTCTGTGCTGCAGTGTAGCAGAATGGCTTTGAGATGGATCAACTAACTGAGTTGTTTTGCATTTGGATACAGCCTAAATCAAAAGTGTAGTTTAAATATGTAACTTTCTGTCCTTAAAATGATTTTCTGACTCATTTTGATGGCACTGTGAAGTTTATTTTGAACATTTCTGGAGCTACCATTGCTGTGCAGCAGTTGCACTTTTTTTTAAAAAACAATTTCTGGGATGCTGCATCATTTTATAACAGCACACTGGCTGTTTTGAACATCTTGGCTGCTTCAACAAAAAATTCAATACAACATTATGACATGAAGAGAGGAAAAGAAAGAGAATGGACAGAGTAAAAGATGAGACGAGTCAACATCGGACTGACTTGCTGGCTGGAGAAAGTTCATAGGATTCAAGATAGATGGGGAAGTTTCGGGGACTTCATTTGGAAAACTTCATGCTTCTTTTATAGCAGTTGTTTAACTCACAACTTCTATGTCATGATGTTGAAGAAAAAACAAAAATTAGAAATGATTTCATGAGGTAGGCTATTCATTTGCAAGAAATGCAATTTTTGAGAATGTAAACTGTGACATTGTTTGACATTAGGCAGAATAACGATATTATCATAGTAAAAGATTCATATAGAAGAAATCAGGTGTATGTTGTGCATCACTTTTCAATCAATACTTGGCAAGCAGAATCCCACCTACACTCCTACACCCACTTCTCTTGAGAAGGTAGACTTTGCCATAAAATTTGAAAACCAAAAAAACTGCCTGATCTTCCTCCTCCTCCCTCTCCTCTCTGCTGTTATTCAGCTCTGCCTCTCTGCACAGGAGGCCATCATGTTGGAAACACCAGTTGCTTTTCCTCTCAGACACAAGGATTCTTGAAATCTATATAAGACACAGGAGAAAGCATCTTAAAAACTTTTAGTTGTTGTTTATTTAAAGTTAGACTTGTCTGTTTGAGTTTGTAAAGAGGAGAGGTGGAGATTTTTAGGGTATTAGGACCATTTTTGGTAAAATAAATGGTGGGAGCTGTGGGGGGGTAGAAGGATGAATAGAGTGTGGATGTCATAACCTGGAGTATTTTCTTGTTACTCAATTTCCAAGGTATTAACTGATGAGATTAACCATTACAGCCTTGATATTCGGGTTAAGTGATGAGGAGAATCAACTCTTTAAGGCGCTGTAGAAGATGTTTCAGCATTACAGAAAGCAGACTGTGAGCGAGTTTTTGAATAAAGCGCATGTGCAAGACCAACCTGCTGGATTCACAGCCCCCCCCCATTTAATCACTCTTATTGATCAATCTCGCCTTTTACACGTTGAATTGACAGTCAATTACTCTAACAATGGTAGTAAAAGTGATTGACGGGCCTGTAGACAAATGAAAAATGTAAGGAATGCAAAGATGATTGGTGGAGGTTTTTTTCAGCCCCATCACTTTCACAGCTGATGTATAATAATATTTATATATTCAAAGCTTTTAATTAATCATAGCATATGGGGCAGTGAACCCAATTTCATTGAATACTGCAAAACGCCTTTAAAAAGTGTTAATATTGAAGCATTTTCATAGTTTATTCAGACTAGCCTATTAAGTACAGAAGAAAAGCATTTTCAATATTATCCATCACAGACAGAAAAAGATTTTTTGTTTTTATAAAACTTACAAAGATAAATGAATAGATTCCTGCCCCACAAACACTGACCATTTGTGAAAATACATGTTTGTCCACGTGATTGTGTTCTCCATTACAAGCTGATGGACTTACAGTATATAGTGTATTTCATCTGTTGATATATATACTCACTAACCCCTGTAACTGTTCAATTGCTCAGTACATAAATAGCTTATCTCCCAGTCATGTGGCAGCAGCTCAATACATGTAGTCATGTAGACATGGTCAAAACAACTTGCTGAAGTTCACACTGTATTACAGAAACTGCTGATCTACTGGGAATTTCACACACAAGCATCTCCAGGGTTTTCTGAGAATGGTCCGACAAGAGAAAATGTCCAGTGGGGAGCAGTTGTCTGGACCAAAATGTGTTGATGATGTAAGAGGTCAAAGGAGAATGGGCAGACTGGTTGTTGATAATAGAAAGGCAATAATAACTCAGAAAGCCACTGGTTACCACAGAGATATGCAGAATCCCGTCTCTGAACACACAACAAGCTGAACCTTGAAGCAGCAGAAGACCTGGTGCCACTTCTGTCAGCTAGAACAAGAAACTGAGGCTACAATTCACAGACTCACCAACACTGGACTCCTTTTCCTCCTCCTTTTTCCCTTTTTTTTTTTTTTTTTTTCTCTCCTCCTAATTTTATTTGTTCCCTGGGTACCTTATCCTTTATATATTCTCGTTTTTTTAAAACATAAAATTTTTTATCTTCCCCTTCTTTTTTTTTTTAAAAAAATAAAATTTGGGGGGTTCGCTCTTTTTTCTTTCCTCTTTCTCCCCCTTCCTCCCTTCTCCCCCGGGGCCCGGGGGGGGGGGCCTCCCCCAATAGAAAGTTGAGAAAATGCTGCCTGGTCTGACGAGTCCCATCTTTTGCTGTGACACTCAGATGGTTGGGTCAGAATTTGGTATGAACATGAAAGCATGGACCCATCTCACCTTGTATCATTCGTCAGTAGCATGTTTCATGAAGTTGTGTTTTCCTTTAATGTTACTGTGTTTTACCAATGTACATCCATTGGATTAAAAGTAACACTTGCATGGTTCCTTTTTAATTTCTTCTCTGGGGGATAATCTTAGTTGATGTTGGTAAAATGACAAATTTGTCTTGGTTACAAAACGCCTCTCGGATCAGCACACGGCCAAAACAGAACATGATATGGAGTGTATCATTCAACACACTCGTACAATTTTGCAATTAGTCCAAAAAACCCAGCACTTTAATAATCTTTAGTTGATGAAATTTCAAAATACACTTACACCTGGATATAAATGTTATGTGCATTAGTTATGCATTATAAAACAAGCGCAGTTTCAAATACCAGAAATAATTTGGGACAAAAATAATATTAATAATCTCACTTTTCAAAAGCCTGTCATTTAGATCCTGATGGAGAGTGCCCACATGCTTTGATGTGGTGCCAAACACCCGTGGCATGCCAACCGTGAACAAAACGTCACAAGTAGAAAGAGCCTCTTCTCCAGTCAGCACTGGCAAGACAGATGTGATGTGACAAGGACAAACATAATACGGCTGTTTCATTGTCTCCAATCATCTATTGTTTCAGTGTATTACAGATCTGAAGTCTGGCAGGGATCGGATTTTGTTCTGGCACCTGCGTCCCATCAAAAACAAACATGGGGCTGGTTTGATTTTGCTGGGTGATTTCCAGTACAGCTGTTGGTTCTGAGGGGCTTGTGGGAGGGGAGGTGATGAAGGGGTTGGCAGTCGGGACCATTTCTTTCGCAGCTTTGGTTTATCATTTGTTTTGCTTGGGTACAAATGGGCCTGAAACACCGGTTTCTGTCCATAAAATATGCAGATAAAATAACTTTAGATACATAAATAAGATGTTTTAGAGCCTTGGGTTGTAAATGTTACCTTTTATCTTCACATGCAGCCATTCATTAAAACGTTTACACCAATTGGAAATTCATAACTACACAATGTTTCCATCACTAGAAAATTTGAACTTATTGTCAGATCTACAGGTCTTATTAAAAGACAAGGAGAACTTCACATCTTTTATCTCTTTATACAATTCTCTGTTTATATAGATTTTTCTATGTTGTAGATGTGTGGGGTTTGCTGGGTTTATTGAGCCAACATTTTCCTCTCCATAAAAGTGTTGGCTTTTTTCATTAAATCTATTTAAAAAAAAAAAAAAAAGAAAAGAAAAAAAAAGTCTACTTTCTTTCAGTGACACAGTTTTAAAGCAGCCTTGAATTCGGTCTTTTAATAGCAACATCCAAGTCACATCCTTCAGAAAGCATCTTTTGTATAATCCACAAACTTCCAGCACAGACGGCCACACTGAAGGCCGTATTCACTGATGAAGCAACACAAAAAAAGTAACTGAAAAGATTTATTGCTTGTACTTTTCACTCTCCATTTATATTCCACCTTGTCAAGACAGGTAGAGACACTGTGGCTGTTATCAGCTGGGACATCCCATAGTTGGATCTCCCTTGACCTTTCTGCTTACTTTCCTGAACATTTTTTTGCCATGTTGACTCTCATTGGACGTGGCATTCAGGCCTTCTCTGTGGCAGCCCTTCAGTTTTCTTACTGTATATTAATTTCCCTTGAAAGCATCCTTTGGTCGATATGTTTTCCTTTTTGTTACCTTATTTATATTCCCCCCACAGGACTTGGGGACACCGTACCGTTGCTCTGTAAAGTAATCCAATGATTTCACTCCTTGTGGTCTGAGCCGCAGCAAGACTCCGCAGCTCTTTTTATCCCTGGGGGGGAAATGAGCAGACATCACTCATGTCGAGTAGATTGTGGCCTGGGCTTGCCTTGATGCTATCTTCAAATTGCTATTGTCTTCTCCGGCTTTGCTGAGTGCGAGATTATGTCGTTGTCTGTGTATTTGGACACTTGGTGGTTCCCGCCGATCAGTTGAGTGCAGGGATCGACTGATGGGGTCATGCTTTCTTCAAGTTCTTACCTGACGTAAGGAGCAGATCAGGAGCGATGCAGGGGGAGATACCCTATCATTGCAGCTGCAAACAGCTTAATCCCCTTGCTGTGTTTTGCATCTGATGAAACAACAAAGGAAGACGATATGAATCACAGGTCGGGAGGTATTTGCTTTTTTTGGTCACGTAAGTGTTTCAGCTTTGTGCATTTGTCAGAGAAATGCCATCAGGGCGTGCTGCTATTTGTGCTGTTTGTTTTCCAGCTCTTGTGTGTGTTTGTGCACAAGCGTCGCAGAGATGGGTCTCGCTGGGAGGACAGGAGGCGGCTCATTTTTTATCCCTCTCCTGTGTGTTTCAGTCAGGGGAGGCTTTGTCACCGACTATCTGCCTGCCAGCGCTGGGTATTGTTATTCCAAAATACAGACCAGTTAACATTTCTCTTGTCACTGCTGCATCTCTCCCACAACACAGTCGGGGGGGGAGAAAAAAAGAAGGAAAAGCTGAAGCAGGAAAGAGATGCTCCTTTTTCAGTTCACTCTTTTGCCCTTTCCTCCTGTCTCTTTTTGTCTTTTGCTGTCTATGTTTTATCCTTTTCTCACTCCTGAGCTGTGGGGGAAGAAAAGCCTGCGAAAGAGATGTAATTGTTCAACAGCCACAGTACTGTGCAAAGTCTTGACCCAACCCTGAACCAAACTATTCTATCTTCTATTAAAGAGGTCCAAAGCAGTTGTTGGACATTGGCTACTTTCTCACTCATCTATAATCTCACAGTTTCAACTAATAATTTCCTAAAAAATGTGTTTTCTGTTTGTTAAAGACCCACAACATAACTTTTGGACCTTAAAATTATGTGTTTCCGAATCGTTTTGATTCCACACCAATGTTCATTATGCACATTTTCGAGCCATCACTGCCCAGCGGCGTCCCTAGGCTCAGAAACTGCACTATGTTACTTTTCCATCAAGTTTTCCATTGATTGCACACCGCCTTTCGTACTAGCAAACGGTTATCCACATATGAACACAACGGGTGTTTTGAATTGCATCATATCATTTACCAAACAAACGCAAGGAAAAATTACCAAAGGAAGAGAAGTAAAGAGGTCAAAACAAGACTCAAGATAAGACTTCTTTTACAGGCTGGAGTGAGCTCACATTACAGGTACGATGCAAGATGGATGCCAGTTTGGCCGCTGATAGGGGACATCACTGAGAAAATTGCTAAAAGTTGTGTTGTGGGTCTTTAAACCACCTAACATTGACCTATGAATCATCCAACAATTAAAAAAAACACCAAACTTGAAGGGGGGAACCAGCAGATCCATCAACTTCACTGAACCCTCTGTTGTCTCCATGGAAAATGACAAAGGTGACAAATCAGTGGCAACAGGTTTTATGGAGTAAAGAATCTGTATTTTTTGGAGCAGTGAGATCATTGTGACAACATAAAAGGCAGCCAACATTCAAATAAGAGCTTTTGAAAATCCACCAAGAAGCCTGGAAACTATTCTTGAATACTCAAGTCCAATACTGTTTAGTCCACTTCAAATGAACCCTGGTCCTCTTTTATGGATAATGTGGCTCATTTGAAGTAGTTTGAAAGCTTGTTTGTGTTTTGGTGCGGACCAAAGAAGACGACTCTGGTCCGTTCCAAAAATGGGGGTTGGGTTCATTTGCAAATGAACCGTGGTGTATTTTGCTTGCAGTGTGAACACAACCGAAAATCCAGTGAACCGAAGTGATGTAACGCAACATGCTGGTCATACTGGAGAGATTCTTGTGAAAACCATATTTGGTTGGAAAATCAATGTGAAAACAAAAATCCTGACACTTCATCAATTTGATATTGCTCCAATATTTGCTTTCATTGAATGAGCCGGCATAAGTGGAGTATTTATGTGTTTTTAGACCTATCAAATTGATATTCTTTCTGCTATTTTAGTCAGTGGCCATTTCAGGTGAGATCAAACCCATCAGCTAGTTGTTGTAACTGCATGACGTTGTCCAGGCAGTTTAGTCTACTTGATATGTGACAGCAAAGAAAACAAAAGGAAGCCACAAAATTTGGGGGGATTCCTTACCCAACCGACCCTGAGTCCCCTGAACTATCCTGGTTTGAATACACCTCAAGAAATTGTAAGAAAGCTTACACAGGTGGCCAATAGGTGTCCATATCTCAGCTTGTTAGAACTGTACTCGAGTTATGTCTTTTACAGTTATGTTTCATGTTTCAATAAACTATTGGATACATTCTTTGGTTTTTTTTGGGCTGGATACATAGAAAGGATGGGTGGCCCAAGACTCTTGCATGGTACATATGCTTTGTCAAAAATTTTCAAGGTAACTCTGAGCTCCACCAATCATAAAGCATAAATGCTTGACTGTTTCCCTGATTCTGATGGCAAGAGAAAGTTGCAGACTTCACATAGTGACAGGCAGGTGTTTGAAGTACGTCATGTTTTTCTGGGCCAACACTTGGCAATCATAACCCTGCTGAGAGCTTTCTGTCAGCAGCGTGGAACACAGAAATCCTCATATCAGCCGGGGTCAGGCTAGACGCCTGATAAATACCAGTATTCATCAGCAAATGTGGTATTTACAAATATCATTTCCAGCAGTGATGAATGCCATTGATAAGTCGGACTCGTACTGAGTGATTAGGCAATTAGCGTTAACTCTTGAACAGAAGCTGCAGGCATTTGCCAGATGCATGCGTCCCGCTGGACCTTTCTGAGTTGGTGACAGGCCTTTACTGTGTGTATGCTCCTCAGATTTATTTACCCTGAAAGAGGCTGCCAGGCTCCGTCGCCGTGCACTGAACTCTTTTACACCGTTCGATTGGGAGCAGCTCGTAACTCAGGCAGTCTATCAAATCAATGTGTGGCGTGTTGAGTGCTGATTTAGGACGGTAATTAAAGATGTTAATTGTTTTCATTACTCAGGGTCGAGGGAGGATAGTGCCAAAAATATGGAGGGAATGGGTCCTTCTGGTGCCTTTAAAAGGGTTTCATCACTCAGAGGGATGCACAGTGGTCTCTACGTTGCCTCCAGATGGTATCTTCATCTTCATGTGACCTCTAATAATAAGGAAGCTGCTGACCTGTGAGGGACCTTTGTGTATCTGGCATAAAACCAAGAAGGTTGCACTTTGATGTATTAGCTGCTGTGAAATAATTGGCTCTGATGTAGAACATGATTTGCAGCAGAAGGAAGAAGTCTTAATGGATAGTTGAGTGTGAGCATGCTATATCATAACTCTGACATGTTCCGCTAACTATTAAGAAATTATTTTTGAAGGTGCATGAAAATAAAAATGCATTTAAGCTGAAAAGTGAAGTTCAAGTAACTGTTTTGTAGGATGGAATATGAAACTGCTCAGCCACAACTAAAGTCCTGGGCTAAGTTTACAGCTTTAAACGACTGAATCTTGTCGCTGAGACAAAAGGCGCATTCTGACAGAGAGGTTCTAAGAACGTAGTTCCTATAACTACGCCTCCCGAGTTTAGTTATAAGAACTACCCTTCGCCTCCGGTGTGCGTTTGCACATGAGGGAGGACCTTGTTGGGGACCATGTGTGACGCAATCGTTGCAACAGTGACAAATTTACGTCCCAGCAGATCTAATACAAAACTGAGGTTTCTCATCTCTTTTATTCAAAGCTATTATAAAAGCTAACTTACCAGCTGTCCCTCATCACGGTCATATGTATCATGTAACGGAACAGCCCCCCGTTGGAAAGCTGCCCTGCAAACGTCTTGTTTACCTTTTGTTGAAGTACACCTGGAACTTAGGTGGGCGGTCCGTCCACTAAAGTGTCCGAGCAGCAGCCGCAGATTCTACTGCTATGCTTTGCAGCTGTGTTTGGTCATTAAATTAATATGAAAATAATTGCTTTTTGGACATTTCACAATAGTTATTGATTGAGGTCATGCACCATTGTGATCAATTTAATAATGAATTGGTACACTCCTATTGTAATAGTTTTTGTTGTTATTACGATCTTGGTGAACAGGTAAACAGCTGTGAGACTTTTTAAATATGAAGAAGCGGAGATCACGAAAGGGGCGGGGCTTGCCAGTTCTACCAATCACAAAACACCTATGTATTTCAGTTCCTATGGAACCCCGAAAAGACCCTGCCTCGGAGTAGGAGCTAAAACAGTTTAGGAACTGAGGTCTGAGGTCCCTAGTTCCCATATGTCCAAATACGCAAAAAAAAAAAAAAAAAAAACGGCCTTGTTCCCGAAAAGGTTATAGGAACTCCAAGGGGTTCCTACAGTCTGAAAGTGCCTAAATTCAGTGATTACTGTACGATTATTTTAAAAACAAAAGAGAAATGAAAAGTACACAGCTGTATATAAGATTTTGAGCCCAACTGCAGGATTTTTGAACAATGTAGGCATGTAATTGGCATTATCATTGATTAATATTCCAAATGTTCCATCCAATTTATTAGGTACACCTGTTCAATTGTTCACACAAATAAGCTGATCACATGACAGAATGAAGAAAAAGGACATACAGTATAAGGCCCAATCCCAATGTTCCCCCTACTTTCAACCACCAGCCCTCACCCACTACCACTACACCCTCGAATTAAAGCCACAAGGGGTCGGGCTTTGTAATCTTCCCTATGAATTGGGACACCACTTGCTGCATTTACGTTCAGACATGTAAGCTACTGCGTAGTGACGTTTGCACATACGTCTCACCATAACGACACACCCAGCAACAACACAGAGTTAACAGAAGGGGATTATCACGCCTACCGGAAGTTCCCGGTATTTGGACACTTCCTCTTCCGGGCCATGTTAACGACAGCCGTTCCTGCTCTGTTATACTGTTTAAATCGTATAAACTCCAAACATACTTAAGTTTTCATCTGAAAACTCTGAAAATCGGGTCTGTACCTCTCCGTTTCCAGTGGAACAACTGGGGACTGCCAAGAAAGGAAACGCTTTCAGATGCTTGCGTGTTTTCAGCCGCACAAAGTTAGGCACGTTATCGAGCTGGCTAATGCTAACCTGCTAACAGTAGTCCGTCAGCTACTACTCTGTTAAACTTTGTAAATCGGATAAACGCCAATGCCAAGTTTTCATTCCAGACTGAAGTGATGCTAAGGAAGAAGTGGATCAAAACGACCGATTCGCCGCGGTGAAGGACCAAACTTTATATTCAAACGACACAAGTTTGTTTGTAGCCGGCAGTCTGCACAGTCGTGTTGGCAGGTTAGCATTAGCCAGCTCGATGACGTGCCTAACTTTGTGCGGCTGAAAACACACAAGCATCTGAAAGTGTCTCCTTTTTTTGGCAGTCCCCAGTTGTTCCACTGGAAACGGGAGGGTACAGACCCAGTCTTCAGACGCTTGTATGTTTTCACAAGCGAAAAGTTGGTAACGTCAGCTAACGGGAGCTTGCTAACGCTAGCTGTAGTGTAGTCTGCATCATTGAAGTGCCGACTACAGACATACGTGCAACCTTGTTTTATTTTAAATTTCGGTTCTTCACTCCGACAAATCGCTTTCATCCACTTCTTCCTTAGTGTCTTTTCAGTCGGGAATCCATGAAAACTTAGGTACGGCTGGCGTTGTTTATTAGATGTACTCAATGGAACAGAGCAGCAACATCGAGACTTGGATTGAGCCATTCCTGGCCCGGAAGAGGAAGCTTCAGATGTTTCAACTTCCGGAAACCGGAACGCGGAAGCGTGATAATCCCCTGTTGCAGTCATTTTTCCTTTTTTCATCATTCATCATGCTTCAGTTGATTAATAAACAAAAAAGCCACATGCCATGACGACTGCTGTCTCTTGTCAACTGCCAAAAAGCCCTCGCAAGCTTTTCATCAGTATTTTAGCCTAGCTAGCATGGCTAGTCTGGCTAACCTTACAAACAACTGTGTAATCTGAACATTTGTGAGTTTTCTTCTCTGATTTCTGTTGTGTTTGTTGTTTGATTCAGTACATAATGACGTACAGCTCTCTAACCCTTTTCCCTGGCCCTTGCTCAGCAAGTCAGTATCTGACACCCCTCGCTCTGAAGGGCTAGATTCATACCCCCTACCCCTCGTTATGTCCACTACCCCTACATGCAAAGAGGGATTGGGACAGCACTACCTTTTATGAGAATGCGCAAAATTTAAGGGTAGGGATAAAAAAGTAGGGGAAGTGGGTGTTGGGACTCACCCTTAGTGACTTCTAAAGTGACATTGTTATTTGTGTGAGATGGGCTAACTGCTGCTCTACTGGGAATTTGACACATAAAATTCGCTCATTTTTACAACAAATAGTGTGAATAAGAAAAAAAAATGAGTAGCAATTGTTCAGGTCCAAAATGCATTGTTGAAGTCTGAAGCTAGACGTGAACAATGCCAGAATGGGCGGTTTCCATTTCATTTCCTTTCATTTCAAATCTGCAGCAACTGTGTGATGCTATTATGTTGATTTGGAGCAAAATTTCAGAGGAATGTTTCCAACACCTTGTTGAATCTATGCCATGATGAGGAATTATGGTAGTTCTGAATGCAACAGCGCTTCAACCAGCAAGATGGGTCTAATGAAGTATAAATACTTCAATACAGGTGTTTCTATGTGAGCTGCTTTCCACCTCTGCACCTGTGCATACTGGTTAGTTGCAGAACATCTGCAAAAGCAGAACATGTTGGATTTGGAGTGCAGCCCTCATTCATACACACATGCTTGTCATATAGTAATCGCAGTTAGGAAATTGACATTGCACGTCTTGATATTGTGATGACATTGTGGAGCCCTAATATTCCCTATAACTTTCATATTCCTATCACATCTCCTGTAACCCTTCACTATTTCTTGATGTATTAATTTGTATTCACTGCATAAAAGCATCACTATGTGAACCTGATTAAAGATGAGGTGTTTTTTAAATTTATTTCATTTTTAAAAAACATATAATAAAGTTTATCTCAATTTTTGCTCATGTTTTAAGACACTGGCTTATTGCTCTCCTCCGGGGTTGCTTGCACGACTAGCTGTGTCCTATTGTCATCAAAGACATTTGTTTTCATTGTTCATTATCCAGTAGATTCTTTCTACTTCTAGTCACAATATGTAACTCCATAGTGTAGCTCACAAAAATCAGTAAAACATAATTTGTAAGTACAGCCCATGGCCATAGGGTTTATTATTGAGCGGACAGTGCCTGTCGTCCTCTTGTACCAATGTTAAAATTTCACACTTGACCGCCTTTTTTTCTTCTTTCCGAATAGTAAGCTGGCAACTCATCATTCTTATCTGTAAGTGACATTTATCTTGGGTGATATAGTCTCAGATGTTTCCATCTCTGGACAGGGGAGTAAGACCTCCCTGACCCTATATGGGGGAAAACCCTCATCTCTTCATGCGAGCATGATTAAGACGTTCCTCCTCCACTTCCCTCCCATCTTTCAGTCCTGTTCATCATAGTTACTCCCTTATGTGATAAACTGCGTCTCTTAAGAGCAAAATTATCTGTGATCTTTTCATTTTATTTTAAATATTTTTTGGGGGGTACTTTAGTTTAGGATTTCTTTATGTAGAGACATTTTCGAAGTTCTTTGCAGCTATGTAGCTGCTTGGACTAAAGGGGGTAGAAATGATGGCCGACACATAGGAAAGCTTCAATCTGAGCATATTTTTTCTATACGGACATTTTTGTTCCTTATTTGGCAACAGGAAAAAATAGAAATCCTTGCAGAATATAATATGGCGATTTAGTTAATCTATTGAAGTCTTTGAGTTTCTCAGCAACGATGGGAAATTGCAGTCAGGAGAAAAGTAGGCATTTGATAACCCCTACATAATGGTGTAATGCCTGTAATTATGACAGCTGAGGATGGACATGGAGTTAATGGAGCCACCACATCAAAACACACAAACAGTGAAGCCCGCTGTGCCACCTCATCTAAGTCGAGGCAGTTGCCAGAAATAGCCCTGATTGGCCCCTGAATAATTCAGTGTCATTTTTTCCCCCTCTTCTCTCCCTCCTCCAAAAGGACTGGGGGAGCAATTGATGAGAGCGGATGAATATTTAATGGCTCGGAGTCTCTTGGACAAGCCGGGGCCTGGGTTGACAAGCTCCAAGAAATCAAACAGAGAAGAGGAGAAAAAGAGAAGGACATTGCGCAGTGAGGGGCAGCACAAACACTGAGAGGAGATGGGAGCAAGCAGAGGCAGATCTGCACCATATAGCTACAAGCTGCCAACGCTCCCCCATCCTCTCAAGCATTTAAACGCCTGATTAAAAGTTCAACCAGGGTTGTTTGATTGCCCTTGTGAGAAACTTTAATACTTTGCGCTACCCCTATTTGCTTGAGTGTCATGCTAATCATCAACAGATGGATGTTTTAGAAAAGCATTAAATGCTTTTCAGAACAAAAAGTCTTTTTTTTTTTTTTTTCTTCTTCCAAGCCAGAAGGAAGGAAAACTTTGCCGCTTCAATTTCCTTTCAAACATGTAAGGTTAATTTCCCGGGAGATGTGAACTATATGTTACAGAAAGCTACAATTTTACAATGATGGATGGAGCATCAGAGGTCCCACGACAATATGCCCCCAATTGGTCAGAGAGGAGAGCCATTACTGAGGTTACATTTTTTTTTTTTAACTGCACAGTCATGTCCGTGGGAATCATCAGCTGAGTGAAACAAGCCCACACATTTTACACTTGACTGATTTTTTTTTTTTTTTTTTTTGGATTTGGGTTTTTTTTGGGACACCCATATGCAGTACTTGTAGGAAGCACAATTCAAATTTTTTAATCTTTACAAGCAGTGATGTGTCGTCCATGAACAGGCAGGATCTGAAAGCTGGTTCTAGGTAATGATTGAATGAAATGAAATGAAAATGAAATGAAATGAAAAATACTTTATTCATCCCCGAAGGGAAATTCAGTATTGTAAAAGCTCACTTTTTTTTTTTTTTTTTTTTTTTTATAAATAAACAAAAAGTCAGTTAGTCTTGTTCTTTAGGGTGATGGTTGCTGGCAGGAATGAATTCCTGTATCTCTCCGTCCTACAGCGAACTTGACGCAGCCTCCCACTGAACACACTCTGTTGATTCTTCACCGTGTTGTGGAGAGGATGGGAAGTGTCCTCCATCATCTTCATCAGCTTGTGAAGCATTCTTTTTTGAACGATCAGCTCCAGCGGCTCCAGAGTTATCCCCAGCACAGAACCAGCTTTCTTGATCAGCTTGTTTAGTTTCTTCAAGTCTCTGGTTCTGATGCTGCTGCCCCAGCAGATGGCTGCAAAGCTAATTGCACTTTCTACCACAGACTTATAGAAGATCTGCAACATCTTTTTGCAGACATTAAATGATTTTAGCTTCCTTAAGAAGAAGAGTCTGCTCAGACCTTTCTTGTAGATGTAGTCACAGTTGCATTTCCAATCGAGTCTGTTGTCCAGCTGAACTCCAAGGTATTTGTAGTTCTCTACCACCTCCACCTCCTCTTCCAGGATGTAGACAGGACTATGCTGCTTATTCTTGCTCCTCCTGAAGTCAACAATCATCTCTTTAGTCTTGCTGGTATTTAAGATGAGCTGATTGTTACTGCACCATTTCACAAACTGATTGACAAGTTCCCTGTATTCGGCTTCTTGTCCATCACTAATACACCCCACAACAGCAGAGTCATCAGAATATTTCTGCAGATGACAGGACTCAGAGTTATACTGGAAGTCTGAGGTGTACAGTGTAAAGAGGAATGGTGAGAGTACAGTCCCTTGTGGTGCTCCAGTGCTGCTGACCACCATCTCAGACACACAACCTTTCAGTCTCACAAACTGTGGTCTGTTTGTGAGGTAGTCGTAAATCCAGGTGGTTGTGGAGGGATCCACCTGGAAGTTATGGAGCTTCTCACATAGCAAAGCAGGCTGAATAGTATTAAATGCGCTTGAAAAATCAAAGAACATGACCCTCAAAGTGCTGCCTGACTGGTCCAGATGAGAGTGGGCTCTCTGAAGCAAGAAGATGATGGCGTCTTCAACCCCAAGCCCATTACGATATGCGAACTGTAATGGGTCCTGAAAGGTGTTCACTTGCTTGTTGAGGTGAGCCAGTAAGAGTCTCTCCAGGACTTTCATGATGTGAGATGTCAAAGCAACTGGTCTGTAGTCATTTGGTTCAGCTGGTTGTGGTTTTTTAGGGACTGGAACAAGACAGGATGTCTTCCACAGCACAGGAACTCTGTTCTGTCTCAGGCTGGTGTTAAAAAGGTGCTGGAGAACCGGACATAGTTGTTCTGAGCAGGTCTTGAGAACTCTGGGACTGACACCATCTGGACCTGCAGCCTTGTTCCGGTTCAGTTTTTCTAGTTGTTTCTTGACCTGGTCACAGGAGACAGTCAGGCTGGAGGTGGAGGCAGAAGAGGTCTCAGGATGTCCTGATGTGGAGGGAGATGAGGCTGTGTTCAGGTCCATGACTGAGGTGCAGGGTGACAGAGTGGAGGTGGGACAGGAAAGCTGTGGGCTCATGGAGGGTGTGTGGAATGTTGGGTTGTCGGCAGGGGGGAACTGAACCTATTGAAGAACATGTTCAGTTCGTTAGCTCTGTCCAGACCTCCGTCAGTCTGGTCCCCCTTTAGCTTGAAGCCAGTGATTTTCTTCATTCCCGACCATACATCCCTCACGTTGTTCTGCTGGAGCTGGCTCTCCAACTTCTTCCTGTAGTCCTCCTTGCACTTCTTAGTCTGTGTTTTCAGTTGTTTTTGTGTGGTCTTCAGTAACTCCCTGTCTCCATCCCTGAAAGCTTTCTTTTTGATGTTCAGCAGCTTTTTCAGGTCACTGGTGATCCAGGGTTTGTTATTGGGGAAGCACCTTACTGTTCTTGTTGGAACGATGCTGTCCACACAGAAGTTTATGTAATCTGTCACACACTCAGTCATGGTGTTGATGTCATCTCCATGAGGTTCACAGAGGACATTCCAGTCTGTGGCCTCAAAGCACCCTCTCAGAGCATCTTCAGCCTCAGTAGACCAGGTTTTAATCGTCCTCCTAATGACTGGTTGCTGCTGAACGATGGGCTTGTAGGTGGAGGTGAGAAGAACCAGATTATGATCAGATCTTCCTAGAGGAGGCAGGGCAGAGGAGCTGTATGCATTCTTTGTATTTGCATAAAATAAGTCCAACATCTTATTTTCTCTGGTGGAGCAGCTGACAAACTGCTGGAAAGTTGGCAACGTAGCAGAGAGGGAGACGTTGTTGAAGTCTCCAGAGATCGCTATGAATGAGTTTGGATGCTGTGTTTGTAGTTTAGCCACGACGGAGCTGATGACATCACAGGCTGTCTCTGGTGCGGTACCTGGTATTATATAAACCGCTACCAGAATAACACAGGCAAACTCTCTGGGTAAATAATATGGACGGAAACTCACAGCTAACAGTTCAATGTCTCTTGTGCAGATCTTCTCCTTGACAGTGACGTGTCCTGGATGGCACCAGCGCTGACTGACCAGCACTGCAATTCCGCCTCCCTTCCGCTTCCCCGCTGAGCTGTTTATTTCGGTCGGCACGGACCGTCTTGAAGCCGTGTACAGACGCATTACAGTCCGGGATGTGTTCATGCAGCCATGTCTCGGTGAAACACATGATACTGCATTCTCTGTACTCTTTCTGAGACCTTGTTAGCACTTCGAGCTCGTCCATCTTGTTAGCTAGCGATCTCACGTTACCCATCACAACAGTTGGAAGAAACGGTTTAAATCTCCACCGTTTTTCTCTCTGCCTTACCCCTGCCCTGCATCCTCTTGTCTTTCTCCTTAACTCCACTGGGATTTGACGTGTTATTTCGCTGAAAATCTTGATTTGGGAGAGTTTTAACAGTTGATCACGGTGGTAAACAATTTTTCCGTTGCTATGGATACACATCATAACAAGCAGTGAAAAAGCCAATATACGAGGAAAAATCTCCCGAATTGCACACCGTTGAAACCAGCATAAAAAATCCTCCAAGAAAAACCTAATCTGACGAATAATGTCGATAAAAAAGACAACTATATTAGAAAAAAACACAAAAGTTAAGGGAGAGCTTTCACAAATTGCAGCTACCTTGCAGCGCATTCCAGAATTTTTATGTATGAAAATGAAATGAAGAATGAAATGAATTAAAATGAAATAAATGATACTTTATTAATCCCAAAGGGAAATTCAATAAAGATATAAATATAATGCAAAGTAAAAATGTAAAAAAAAAAAAAAAAAAATGCTAGCCCACTCTTTAGAAGGGAGGGGTCTTAATTTTGATTGGGGCACTATATGGCCAATCACATTATAGGAAGGACTTGGATCATGCCAAATGGCCCATTTGGATAGACTGTGTCTACATACCAGCTGACTTCGTGGTAGATGAGACGGTGAGCTATCAATGGTAGACTATAAAAGCTACGTAGCCAAGCTGGACAAGTTTGTTGACATGTAAAATTTATTTAAATGCCCTTAAATGATCGTGTCTATTTGACTGTTTGGAACAACATTGATATTCTATTATCATATTCAAATTGTGTGCAAGTGTTTCAGGAAGAGGTGAAGGTATTTCATGAATCTACAGTTTTCCTATATTCAGACTTTGGCCTTTACTTGATGTTTTTGTTGTTGCTCTGCATTCACTTATTTATGTATAGGTTTGGTTAAAATGTTAAATAGTAACTGTATTTCTCTTTACCAAAACATGCTGGAAAATAAGGCTTTTATTAAAAGAAAGGAATGAAACATTCGTACCAAAATACAAACCATTGTTGATTGCTAGGCAGATAGCTCTCAATGGTACTTAGTAAAGAGCCATATAGAGGATAAAAGAGTTGGCTCTTTGTAAAAAACAAACCTTCCATCACTAGCTGCGTTTACATGGACCCAAATAGACCGATTGCTTTCGGTTTAAAAGCTCTTTCGGAATTAAAATGATCCATGATTCGGTTCTGCGCTTCCGAATGAAAAGCGCAGAACCGAATGAATTTTCTTTCGGTTTCAAAGGGGTAGAATATTCCTTTCCCCAAACCGAACGGGGTATCATGTAAACGCTGAATCGGAAAGTTGTGAGGTTGCTCTCTTACAGCGCATGCTTCGACGAGGCATCAATGTGAAACAAGTGACGTTTCCTCACTTTGACAGATGGCTGTGAATGACGAATTCCCTGACAGCGAGAAAGTTTGTTTTTAACTCAAACTCTGTCTCTACAGCTTTTCCTCTTGGTTGTTTCCAGAGGAGCTCATGAGGATCAGCTGCTGCTTCATTAACGTCCTGCAGAAACCACAACGACTGTGACGATCAGCTGTTTTTATACCTCCGTCTTTAATAAATAACGTGATTTACATCATTCTGCGCATGTCAGGCAGGATATTGGCGCATGTACACGCCAGATCCGAATGTATTAGTTCCCATGTAAACAGCTGCCCTAAAATCCTCAATCAGAATGATTTCAATCCGAAAGGGAAAAAAGTCTCCATGTAAACGTGGCCACTGTAAAGAAGAGAATAAAGAAAGGCATTTTTAATGTCTAATTGGTTTGATTTTTTTTCAATATTTTGCTCAAATGTTGTTTTGCTTTTGTTTTTCTAGCATTCTTAAAACTCCTTGCGCTTGCTTAAATGTCAAACACGACTCCCAAGCTCACATGATTATTCAATACAAGCTTTTCTCTTGGGTAAATAATTAGAAATGGTTCGTGTTTGTTTTCCTTAAGATGTCATACTTTCACTTATAGATCTTGTTTGGTCATGGATTTTTTTTTTCTGGAAGCTAACCACATTAAAGCACGATGACCTTTCTTTGAAGTGGAGTTGCATTACTTGTAAACCATCAGTTTATCACCTACTGTATCTACATATATCGATGATTGTCGGCGTAACAAATGTAGGAAAAGCTGGCCAGATAAACGGAGAAAATCAGAAACTTTACACCTCTGCCACTGATTAATTAGGTTACCTAATGATGTTTACACCAAATAAAAGAGGGGTACAAAAACATACAGATAGGGATCAACTTGATGATATCTTGACCTTTTTCTATCATCTTTTTGCTTCAGGTTGAGCAGCTGGTCCTAGAAAACCCAAATAAATTGAGTTTCAGCAAAACTGTTTTAGGTCAAAGATATCATCTTATAGCATACAGTTGTGCTCAAGTGTTTACATACATTATAAGAAAAGGCTAAATTTGCAATAGTTACTCAAATAACTGAACCACAATTAAAAATCAGTATCATTACTTTCATTTTTTTGATTTACGTTTGTATCTTTGAAACCCATAAGGGCTTCCATGCATGCATAGGCTATTAGAATGATGGTCCAAGCGAGGAGTGACTTCAGAGGTGGAGCCAAAACACACCAGAAAAGAAGAGGAGTTGGAATGGAGTCTTTATGTCGCTGCATTTAGCTGCTACGTCATCTTAAACCGGACATGTGATCTGGATGTGCCAGCGTGCTCGTCGGGCCCCAGAGGGTTAAGAAGTAAGAGAGCCAACTCGGTCAGTGTTAAAGGAGTACAGCGCAAGTTCCGCTAATGTGACCCTAATGTCAAGCACATGCATGAGCTGCTTCAACTGCGTTGGTCTCTAATTTAACCCACATTACATTCAGTCTGAGCCCAGAGTTAGAGTCACGATGTCTACTGAAGTAATAAAGTTATAAATCTAAAAGTTGTTTACTGTTTGATTGTTGAGGAAACTGACGGACTGCATGCTAACGGTAACAACAGGCTAACACTGGCTTGTAGTTCAAATATCTAAATTCACAGGCTGAGACTACGATTACCTTATGAAATTACCGCATCGACTAAATTTAACAAGTTGGCAAGAGTGAATCTCTTCACTGGGAACAATCGTATGGCTGTCATATTGCCACATTTACATGCTAAGAACTTAGCATTGCAGTATTATGCATCCTTATTTCCGTCATACATCACATTTACCTTGTAAGTAAGGAGAAAGCCAACTGTGGGTCCTGTTTTATTCCCAGACTGGATCGGAGCTCCCTCCAATTTAAAAAAATAAAAAAATAACGAGAAAAAAAAGCTGCTCGGTTGTTTGCTCCCATCTTACTCCCATCTTACTCCGGTGCCGGCGCTGTGCCGAAAAAAGCCCCCCCTGCTGTGGGGACCGGTCAGATCCGGGTTTGGCTCTCTTCGTCTCACAAGACAAAACTTTTCTTCTTTGTCTTACTGCAGTCTGAGTTGGGGTTTGAGAGGCACCTGTTCTCCATCTTTTAGCAGGATGCTCAACATGCGCGGACCTGCGGTGGCGGAAAATACCACACCGGCACAGCCAGACAAACAAGAACGCGCAACTCGTCTCCCCCACAAGCGCCCCCTTGAGGCTTCGTACCTGAAGCTCTGGCATTGAGCATTCAGAAACTGTATCAGAGACCACCGCAGTGAAGAAAGATTAGCTCATTGTACAAATCAGGCAATTGTAAGAGCATGTGGAGGAAAGAAAAGAATAGTATTTCACCTTTAAACTTGCACAATGCACCTTTAAGGACTGCTGTGGGAAATTCTCATAGGGTGGGCTAGCTCGATTAACAAACTGTAGGTTGCTACAGAGTGCATGGACTACGCAGCAAACTCCGTAGCCTAGGTAGTCGACCCTGAATTAGACACAGCTTTTGTTTTCATTCAAATTCTCAATCATGTTTTCAAGGATAACAAGTTCTTCATCACATTGTCTAAACAGCAGATAAATCAAATAAGTTGCTGAAGTATTTTTATTGCTTTATTCAAAGCTACTGTTTTGGTGCGCAATAAAAAAAAAATCTTGTTTTGTAATTCAATGTGGAACCAGACAAGAAATCTAATTAAGCAAACTAATAAAGTACATGTCATACAGTACTTGTGATTGACTGCCTCTCAATCAGCCCCCAGATTGCATGCCTCTGATTTAGAGAAACTTAAATTAGTTTCATTACCCTCCGCCCACACAGAAAAGGCAAGAGGTGAAATTAAATATTCCAGACTCAGAGTGTTGACATTCATGTATATTCACCACCGAGAACAGTTTTTGAAAATGAACAATCACAGACGGAAAGGTCACCGTTGTGCTGAAGTAGTGCATTATGGGAGTGGAATAATTGCTTTCCTCACATTAGTTCCTATTGTAATGAAATCATGGCAGTGCCCGACACTGAATGACAGATTACGCCATGGTTCAATCACACAAGTGTGGGTGCGTGGAGCTGGTGGAGGGGGGTTGGACGTGATGGTGGGGGTCAATTGGCTTTTGTTAAAAAGTGGCTCTCCGAAGTCTCCGCATAAACCATTTGTATCATTTTCCGTCCTTTTTAACTAACAGCACCACTTTCATCAAGGGTTGGTGTCATTGCACTCTAATTGTTTTGAAGAGAGAGCTATTGTCTGAGGAGAGAGAATGAATAGAGCATAATGACTTGTAATGTGGCATATTTAAAGACATGTAGCACGACTGCGGAGCAGTAATTTACTGCTTCTCTTTCTTTTCTCTCTGTCTGTCATCTTCTGTCTCTGGATGAGGGTGCATTTGTATGTGTGCTGTAAATGACATGTTTGAGCGCACGCTCCTGTAGATACTTGTGTGTAGTTTCACGAGTGCAGTCGAGGGTTTTTCTTTTTTTTTTTTCTTGGCGTCGCTAAGATCTTTGAAACCCAACTGTGTTAATCATGGTTTATGTGCGGGAGACATCAAACCTCCCTCTACTTTGCCTGCTTCACTTACTGCACTAAACACACACTGAACACACACAAGCGTGAACGCACGTAAATCTCTCAAGGGCACCTTGGCCATAGACCCCTTCATTTACAAGGCTGATGACTGGCGATCAGTTATCAGCTGGGGTTTGAGATAAGCTACTTTATGTATCACACTTCTTTTTTTTTTTTTTAACAGGATGTAGACAACACCTCTCACATCAGCTCAGTATGTTTTTATCACCACTTAACACTTCTGCCACAACCCAATACACAAAATCAACACCATAATCTTTACATCTTAAGCCTGGAAGAACTACCTTCTCCTGATTTTACTTCCAAACAGCTCCCCTCTTTTAACTGGGGAAGGCAATGCTTTGTGCAGCTACCCTTCAAACCAGGACAAAAATAGAAGTCACAATCACAGAGATTTGTCTGTTTGGCTCCAGAGAGAATGAAAAGGGACAATAAAGTGTGATGAAAAGGTGAGTTAAGGAGATGAGATGAAAAGGTAATTACTTTTCCTCACCTGCGGCGTCCCTCTTTTGGTTTGTGTTTCATCAAATTTAGGGTGATTTTATTGCTGCGGTGGAATAAAAAGGTATTGCTGAGACTTAAACCTTTTCATGTGATAGCTGCAAAGCAGGTGCAGTGTGAAGGTGATCTCTAACCTCTCTGTGTTTTACTGATAGAGGAGCAGTGTTACATGATTTAGACTTATTGTCAAGACCACCTAAACCAAGACCAAGACATTGCCAAGACCATAGAGTAACAAGACTAAGACCAAGTCATGGCCAAGTGTGCGTCCCAATACACCCACTAACCCTACGTTTTAGCCCTACCCCTAAATATTGCGTGTTCCCGTCAAGGTAGTGGTGTCCCAATTAGTCTTTGCATGTAGGGGTAGTGGACATAATGAGGGGTAGGGGGTATGAATCTAGCCCTGCAGAGCGAGGGGTGTCAGATGCTAACATGCTGGGGAAAAGCCAGAAAAAAGGGTTAGAGAAAAAATCAAACGAATCAAACAGGGCGACAGGACTCAGAGAAGAAAACTCAAATTTACAGATTACATATTTGTTCGTAACGTTAGCCAGGGTAGCCACGCTAGCTATGCTAAAATACTGATGAAAAGCTTGTGAAGGCTTTTTAGCAGTTGACAAGAGACAACAGTCATCATGGCAACTGTTCTCCGTGTGGCTTTTTTCTTTATTAATCAAGCGAAGCATGATGAATGATGAAAAAAGGAAAAACGACCGCAACTGTAGACTTTGTGTTGTTGCTGGGTGTGTTGTTATGGTGAGATGTATGTGCAAACGTCACTACGCAGTAGCTTACATGTCTGAACGTAAATGCAGCAAGTGGTGTCCCAATTCATAGGGAAGATTACAAAGCCCTACCCCTTGTGGCTTCAATTGGAGGGTGTAACGATAGTGGGCGAGGGTTAGTGGTAGTGAGTAAGGGCTAGTGGTTGAAAGTAGAAGGAACATTTGGATTGGGCCCAAGACTAGCTTAGCTGGAGACCAAAACTGAAAACCCCGCAAAAAAAAAAAAAAAAAAAAGCCATTTTGCATTTTTGTTGTTGAACCTGAGCATCATACTGGGTTCAGCTGCTTCATATAAATTTGAGATTGTATTATTTGGTACTTGATTGGTACTTGTTGGTACTTGAAGGGGGTGTATAATGATAAAAAAATATTTCTTAATGATTTCTTAATACAAAGTTGATTTGCAAGTTCATATCAAACTTTTTCAGATTTTTTTTTTTTTTTTGCATTTTCCAGCTTTCCAGTGGAAATTGCAACATAAGTGGGTGTTTAAGTGCAATTTTGACGTTGAACTTTGGCATTTACCATAAATACAATACCACATGAAGGAAGCATGAGAACGAACAAAATTGGAGGCAAAAAGCCAAAATGGCTAATGTTGTGCAAGGACATTGTATTTTTTTTGTTTGGATGTGAATTCATACATTAGATACCATAAAACACAGCATTTTAATGAAATAGATCTTCATTTATTTCTTAACAAAGATTTAAACTCTTAATTGGGAAAATATAGTGGATGCTACTGATGTTACATTCATAAATGAACTAAATCTTTTGCAAAGCTCTTCACTGTAGACAAAGGGATACAAGCTATGTAAAGAAACATAAAGTTCTGTTTTTTTTTGTTTGTTTTCTTTAGGAGGGGAGCATTATCCTAGTGTCAGACAGGAGACGGGTGTTCGAGCTGTGTGCACTGCACAACTGCGCATGTCCTCTATGCTAGTTTCATAGCAAGGCAGCAGGAAAGAGACTGTGGAGAGAACGAAGTGTCCACGAACCTTGATTTTTTTTTTTTTTTCAGGTTCTCATTTTAAAGAGAATACAGTTATTTTTCACTAAATTCATTGTTCATTATTTTCATCTTTTTTGAAGACTATTCCTCCTAATACTGTGTTAAAATGTATATATATTGCAAAATTCCAACATATGCCTGTGTATTTAACTAATACATCAATGAAACTAGCATTTTTTTTTAGAATAATATATATTGTCCCACCAATTCAACACATTTAATATGACTAATCACGCATGTCAGTGTTTATTTTTTGATTATAACATTGGCCTTACGAGAGCCAGCCTCTTGAACAGCTCTTTGAAGTGACTGGCTCCCAAATGCTGCCTTCAAAGAGCCAGAAGTCTCATCACTTGTAGATGATAGCAGGGGACAACCTCAGCCAACTGAAGTAGTGATTTATAAACTTTTACAAACTGATCAGAACAAACTGTGGAATCATTTGACTCAGTTTCTTTTGATACGAATGAGAGGCTTGCAAAGCCACTTTTCCCAACATCCTGTTACAGAATCCTTGACTCACTCTCCCATTTTCATGACGTTATGAGGAACTCTGATGTAACCTCAGTTAGTTTCACTATTTAAATGGTTGGAACATTTTTATAAAAATGTGGCAAATATGAGGAATTTTTCCACCACACACACTCAACCATGTAGTGTGACGTCACTTGAAACCCAGACATTAAACTTGCTTTTTTTAGGTCTGGTTCTGACCCTTGGACAACATGGCCGCACCTCTTTTGGGAATCAATGAGTAACCAGACATCTATACCCGAAAGCTCAGACTAAGGGGCTAGACCGCAATCAACGATTCCACACCTCTTGAGCCAGTGTCCATCAGGTTTTTGATGTCTCTCTGCTGCAACACACAGACTCAAAAATTGGGTTGTCAAGTGGACTTAACATCAAGCTGTTGGAGAACTTTTTACTTGAACCAGGTGTGTTGTAGCAGTGAAACATAATAAACCTCCAGGACATCGGCTCAAGAGGTTCAGAGTTGCTGATTGCTGGACTAGACAAACCCCACTCCTGGATCCCCAAAGAAAGACTTGCTTTATTTCTACAACACAGAGGGGTTGGACCTAAAAATATGCAACACCTAGTGTTACATTCAGGTTTTTTCTCATCTCTTTTCCCTAGATGCTTTTCATAGCTGTTCGAAACTTGCCTGCAGTGTTTTGCTGCCTTTTGGCCACAAAAATTTAGAAAAAAGACTGTTTTTCATGAAGCCCGGGTCATGCTGCTTGTTTATCCTACAAGTATTTCGGATGTTATGTAGAACATTTGTGACATTCGTGCTGGTTTCTTTCATGTCTAAAACATGTTTGTGTCTTTTGAAGATGAGGCTAAAACTGGTCACTTGGTAATTTAAGGAAACTGGGAATTTTTAAGATATTTTTTTCTTTTAACATGCAGTAAAATTGGGAAGATTTATTTTTATTGCAATCTGTGATCTGTACTTACCGCACCCATACTTTGCTTCTGACCCGGTTAGAGGACTCCTTCCTTTGCACGCTCTCTTTCCTTCGTGGTGTTGCAGACTTAGGGGCCTTTCTCAAAGGATTGTTTTATGTGGGGTAATTACAGGCAATCCAAAAGCACAACCAAAAAATGTGAATTACAGTTTGCAACAAAATAAAAGGTGGGGGGAAATAAAGAGAATCAGCAAGCAGTCGAATACTATTAAAATTTTTGTTGATTTACAGTGCTAAAGTGTCTTTGACATTCTTTTTAAATTTATTTGAGCAACTCATTTACATTTCCTCCTATAAAATTCACATTGTTAATGCTCAAAAGGAGTGAGCTGAAGCAAGAAAGCTTATAACTAGCTTTGAACTAAATATTAACCATAGCGTTCATACAGTGTTGTTAAATATGTCCTTAAATAGTGTCCTTATACTGTCCTTACATCACAATCTTACAGCATTTTCTTTTCACTCAAGTGTTTTGTAATGGTTTGGAAAATATAGATATACAATGTGATCATGCTGATTGAATTTTGAAGCATTCATATTTTGTCAAAGAGGGGAAAGAAATAATGTGTTCAACATTCAATTTAAAGGACACAGAAATGAATTTTCTTAAACCCTGAAACTGAAAGCACACTTCTTTCTATTATGTTATTGTATTTTTCATGGAGTGCACTTCATCCAATGTTTGTGTACCGTTTAATACTCATTCAAAAATTCAATGCCATTTTCTTCTTTTTTTTTTCTCGTGCATGTTGCAGAACAAATTTCAGCAACAAATCCAGCATGTACGGAGAGACTTCTGCAGAGGTGTCCTCGTCCATGTGGAACCCTAAGAAAGCTTCATTTTCACTGTTTACACAAGTTTGACCTTTGTGCTAATTACTGTTGCGCTGATAGTGAGCAAGCTGATGGGAAGTAGAGGCAAGCATCTCTCTCCAACCCTCCAAACACACGCACACACATGCACGCATGCAGATTTTCTTTCTGCTGATCGCAGTTTTCACAATTAGACAAACTGTGATAACGCCATTTATGCAGCGGGGGAGATCCATAGCAATTATGCTTGGAGGGCATTTCTGTGCTGCAGGGCGGCAGATGCCGCTTACCCTTCACACACGCACGCATAACTTCCACAAAGTGTTGGGAAATTCGTCGCTCCTCTTGGGAGGTTTGACGGGCAAGGGTGCGCCCTCCATTCCCTGTTGGGGATGCGTTTGGTGATGAAAGTGAGAATGAAACAAGGGAGTTCATCCTGAAAAACAAACAGGGGAGCTAAATAAAACTTCAAAACCTGCTAAAACAGCAACATTTAAGCTGAACAGCTGCTACACAACGGAAACAAAAGTCATTTTTCATTTGTGAGTTACAGCAAAGTGGGTTAGTGATGAAAGAATGATGTCTGGTTTGTTATATTCCTCTGTTCCTCTGGCTTTGTGTCACTTTTTCACACCAGAGCTGCTTCACATTTTGGGGAAAACAAACTGTTAGTTCTGGAGAAATCATTCTTGTTTTATGACAGCGAAGCACCTGCTATTTCCTGACTTCAAACCGTTAGTTGTACAACACACATGAACACTCAAAAAAATAATTCATTGGATGAACATAATTTAATCATGCCACCTAAATTCTATCTAAACAAACCAAGTTTAGTTAAACTGTCTTGGTTATGTTATTTGAACATCAAAATCATATGTTGGTGCTTCACCATGTGAATATGTACATTCAATTAATTTGCCTTTTTTAAATAATAAAAAAAAAGCATTCCCTTACTCTAGTGAAACTAATTTACATTTAGTATATATTCATCAAACAGTTACATTAAACTATATTCAGCAATGTTGTCTTGACTACAGTGAACACAATGCAATTATGGCACATACTGAACACATTTGTCATTTGTTGGTTGTATTTAATCAGATTACATCAGATCAATTAGATCCTTTTTGGTTGAATTAAATTTTTATAAATGGCGTATAAGTCAAATCTGGTGTGTTTTCTGGCAACAACATTCACCATTTGTTCACCTGCAAGAATTCAAGTACCTGCAGTTGTCGTATATTATGGTGTGTTCCAGTTGTCTCAGGATTCCGTGCAGATGCGAGTTGGTGATGTCATTACCAGGTATTTTGTGTTCCAGTTGCACCAATTCGGGGGAAAATAGAAATCTCCAAAACAGCCTTTTTGTGAGCTAGAACAGCTCGAAAATAACACATTTCTAGCTACAGTAGAAAAATAACAGATGTTATAACACTGTTACCATGATAACAACAGCTAATTTCAGTGTGCGTGTTATAAACAACACATAATCACGCTGCGTTTTAAAGAAAAAAGACCACCGTGAGACTGTAAAATTCAATAACAATTCGGTGCTGTTTACACTTGGAAATTATGATCAGAAAATCTCTCATATAGAAGTTTAATAAACACAACAATGGTACTGGACGCCGCCATCTTTAAATCTACAATCTCGGGGTCCTTTGCAAATTACAAGCTCGTATCTCGGAAAAACGAGTTCATGACGTCACTTCCTCGGAAAATTACCTCGGAAAAACGAGTTCCGAGACGACTGGAACGCATGATTAAGCGGCGCTCGACACTCTCCGATGGGCGTGACCAGATAGTGAGGTTAGGGTCAGGGCTTCGGGATGGGGGGGAAGGGTTAAAATAAATGACTCAAAACGATAATGTGGGCGGAGTCGGACGTCTGATCCCGCCTAATGTCCGGTCCCACCTCCTCCTGCAAGCCACAGGCGGGACCTTCTCCAAGAAACTGACCCTTCTCGCAGGTATTTATTAGTACGATGGCACATACCAGGAAGAAACCTTCAGAGATCACATACATTTAACTTACGCCGCAAAATGGAACGGGGGAGTCACAATGCATGATGGGAAATATTCACATGAACCCACCACAGGACCAATTAACCTTCATTGGACTGAAGAATGCAAATCTTGTTGATCCAAATTTTCTTTGCTTTACATTAAACCAACAAGAGATGATCATTGGAAAACACAAACACAATTTGTGCTTGTTAAATGAACACATTTCTATTCAGTTCACCAAACAAGTGCCTTCTTGCCCAATCTTGTGAGTCTGTCTGAGCCTAAATTGTGTGGAAAATCATTGTTGTCTCCAGACATTAGCTGGAGAACAGATAGATAAGTAACTCTGCTGCACACACATGAAGTTGTTAGTGTTTATCCATCAGGGCACTAGTTAGAGCTCCCACTGCTTTTGCCCACTAATCCTCATTCCCTGGGGGCCCTGGTTGATGAAGATCGACACATCCTGCCACCCCCCCTGCTGTCCCCTCACCCATCACTCTCCTTTTCATCCACTACCTTAGTGCATAGTCACGCCTGCTGCAGCATGAGTCTTACATGTCTTGAAGGAAAGAGAAGAAAGAAATAAATGGACTCTTTTGATCACAGGATGCGTCCGAGGCTGTTATTTTAAAGGTAGATTAGAAGTTTGCACAAGAACAATGTGCTGAAAAGTAGGTTTTTACAGGTGATTGGGGTTGAGTTTGCATCATTGGGTCTTAAGTTTCAGTTAGATCTTGTTTTCTTCCCTGTCTTAGTTATTTTATGACTTTTTTTTTTATCCATCCGTTGCATCGAGTGCATCCATCTGCAGGCTGCTTATGAGATTATATCCATGTCTTCATTTGCATGTGTTAAAGTAACACCAGAATCATGCTCCTCGATATCATATTGTCAATAGCAACCTCTTTCATCTCTCTTTACACTTTGGAAAAAAAACTCCACATCTCCCTCTCTCTTATTTTCATTTCACTCCCTCTTTCATTGTCGTCCAGCACATTGATGTTACAGATATGAATCCCTATCCAGCAGAAATCCGCCTGATCTCATGGCTGATACATCACAAGCAATGACTCTCTTTTCTGATTCCAGCAGCAATAAAACACAATATTCTTTTTAAACATGCCAACAGATACTGCAGTTTTTTTCCCCCCACCTCCCTTCAATATGATATTTGACGGATAAAACTAATCTTTATTCTCATAAAGTACAACCTAAAAAAAGAATGAGTTCCTCCTCGCCGGCTGCAGAGTACACAGTGCCATCTAATGAGAGTTCTGTATATTTTCTGAAATGAATGTGCCTGCCTCGATGCTACAGAACTGACCTGTCTAATTTGCTGAAAAAGATGCACCTAACCAAGCATTCAGTGCACATTACCACCCAACCTGAGAGGTGTGCACGCTCTGAATCATTCCACCTGACCGAGCAATGAAAGATACCATCTGAGCTGTGTTTTCTCTCCTCTCGACAAGCAGGATCAGTTAAATGTTACATTTCTAACACCCAGTATCTCTATAAGGCCTATAAAAGTTGCAAGGGCTGTTCTTTAAAGCCTTTAGATGCAAGAAGGATGCCCAACTGCCTCGGCTAATAAAGCATTAATCTCTGTTGAAAATAAGCTCCAGGAAATCTTGTTCTTGCAAGACCGGCTAATTGGTCAGAGGGCTGCTGGTCTGAAAGCCTTGCAGTGGTTTTCCGTTCTAGGGAACAGTAGGTGGGGAGCTGGGAGAGCCCCCCATGACTGAATCCAGATCTCCTCCTCCTAATCACCAGAATAAGAAAGCGAAAAATTCCTTGTCTGATAAGAGCGAGGACCAAAGTACCTGCCATGCCTTTGTTAGCCGCCTTTCTCTGGCCCAGCTGATGAAATCGAGGTTTGAATTTACTAATTAGAAATCAATGAGAGCACGGCAAGACCCCCGAGGCTCCCTTGCTCCTGCCCTGTCATTCTTTTATTCCCTGCACACACACATGCACACACCCCTCTCTGTTACCATCTGGCTCACTTTATCCATCTTTTCCTTTTCCTTTAGCCGTCACCGTGTGGTGGCTTTTTGACGCATTTTTCAGAATTCACTTTATTGGGATAAACATCGTATGTCTTCCTTTGAAATAAAGATCAGAGTGGCTTATTTACTTTACTGGCCTATTTTTGCTGCAGCAATCCAAAGCTTTGAGGGTGTGTGCTGGAAATAGTGTATCAACCATGTGTAAATCTTCCAAGTGAGCGTAGCTGTGATGGTGATCCAGCTGTCTGCACCCTGTACTCTATCTCTAAACTAACAGATCTGGTTTTTTGAAAGAAAATTGCTTTTACCAAGACAAGTCACTGGACTGACGGGAGGGGACTGTAAAAAAAGAAAAAGTCATTTTGAGATGTTCTTAAACTTGGGAGGTCTACATGTTTTGTGCTGTATCAGAACTAACAGTTAACTCTAGGATTTAGCTCCTTCTGCCTGATGAAAATATCCCAAAATACATGATTGATTTATTTTAATTGAGGAACTAGTGTTGTTTTATGCAGAAGATGTGGAAAAAATATTGAAATAGCCTCAGGTTGGCAAACAGATTCAACACCTGACCTGTATTTCCACCTCATGTTGCATAACTGTCACTAAGTTGGGCTCTTAAGGGATATTAATTATGAATCACACAACACTGACAAAATGATAATTATTTCTTTTCTTCTCTCCTTTAGGTAAGCCAAGAATCCCCTATCCTCCTTTCAAATGTGGCTGCAGAAGGGCCCTGGGGTGCTTTAAGTAATGTATGGCTCATTTATCATGACTGGTGCTAATTTTGTTTGATCATTGTGGTAAATATGCTTCATGTGTTTATGGTTTATTTCAATCAAAGTTCAAAGTTTTGCAGTGTGAAGTAAAAGGGGGAAAACACTATCCTCCTGCATACTAACTTCCAGATTATGTGCTGATTATGAGTTTGTTGCAGTATTATTGACATCCTGCTATGCATTCCCACAGGAGTTTCTTTGTTTTTCTGTTTATACTCTGTTTACACCCAGAGCAACATGGAGGCCTACCTTTAATATCACACAGCCATGAATGGACTTCACCAGAGAGTTGAATGATTTTACAGTATTTATGTACACCTATACAGCTCAAAACCTGATGATTGTTAATTAAATCTGATGTTACTTCGAGATATTTAGTTTTTCTGCAGTAGACAGTGCATTGTTTGGAGAATTGGAAGTGTTCCTCAGAGGCGAGCTAAAGCTAAATGCTAGCTAGAATGCAGGTAGTCAGAGAAGCTGACATTTATCCTTCCAAAATAACTCAAACCTTTTTATATTTCATTCCCTTTTACTCTGTTTTAAAGGAGCTATGTCATGTTCTTTCAAATGTTCCAAAAATCAACCACAAGCATATATGTTACCCTCTCCACTATAGAAACTAAATAGTTTTTTATGTGTCAAATTTCCAACATGAAAGTGAAACACCTGGCTGCACTGAAGCACCCAAGCCTTTGATGTGTGGGTACGCTAATTTCGTGATGATGCCTGAAACCGGCATCACAACTTGGTCTCACATGGCGCCATAGAGATTTGTGAACACCTGTGAAATGGATGATTGGACTCCAAACATCTGGATGTGATGGACCACTCTGTTATGGAGTTGTATAGGGGTGGGAAAAAATATCAATACACTGAAATATTTGAAGGGTTTTTTTTCCAAAACGAGTGAACCACTATTTAGAAAAAACAGAGTTATCTGCTTCTACGAAGAAACTCTTCATTTACTTTTTGAATATTTTCACCAAATCACATTTACATGATGTAGAGGGTTTTAATTATGTCAAATGGAGATAGGAGGTTAGTACCCGACAGCGACGAAAAGCAGTTAACTTTGTTTTTCCTAAATGGTGGTTAACTCGTTTTGGAAAAGAACTCTTCATTTTATTTATTATAAAATATTGCGTTTTTATCATTTGCTGATATATTGATATTTTAAAACGTGGTATCAATCTATTTTACTAATAAAATCTTGCAAGATTTCATGGTTCTATTATGAAATCTCTGAGATTTCACAAAATTTTGCAAGATTTTGTTGGTAAAATAGATTGATACTGTGTTTTTAATATCAATATGATATCGGCATATTTAAATATCATGACATTTCAGTGTATCAATATTTTTTCTCACCCCTGGAGCTGTATGTGCTCAACCCAGAGTCTGATATGGAAATTGAAGTATGCAGTCCCACAGAGATTGCTGAGAAGAATGCAACCTTATAGTTAGCTAACAAGCCATAACAGTTAGCGTTAAACTAGCGGTATGGTTTTACTCACTGGCGTTGTCTGTCCATGACGCATTTTTATCTTGGGAATTGTGTTAGGTTTCAGAAGTAGCCTAATGCCAGAGAAAAGACACTTTGGTACTGCTCACGGTTCATGAAGCTGTCAGGAGGGAAGTGAAGTTCAAACACAAAGATATCTTGAAGGGTTTTTTTTTTTTTCTCTGTGATCCCGAAGACAAAATCTAACCATATTTGGTGAATAGATCCATTGTCCTGTTCTACAAATAAACTCCCATGGCAACTGCAACCAAACACGCATGTTTTCCAACTCGGCATTGTCTAGAGCTAAAACATGTGACATAAATCTGTTTGCTTCCCCCTCAGAGAGAGTGGGCAGGTTAGCAATTCTTGGGCGAGGTAGCTAACCTCCCAGGTAATGTCATGAGGTGTAAAATCTTGGCCAGGGTTTTGCAGGGTTGGAAGGGGCTACTAACCTGACTCTGCCAGATGGATTTGCTCCCGCATATCCATCTGGGAATCATCCGTTAGAGTAGTTTTTGGAAGGGGCGAAAATACTGGTCAGCTGATTGGATAAGGCATCTGTCTATCACCACCTGTGTTGGTGATAGACGGGCAAATCAACCGATCAGATCAAGAAAGCATACTGTAAGACGTACTAACAGAGCGACAACGAAAACACACCCACAAGCCAGGCTACTCTTGCTGCTGCCAGCAATGGCTCGTTGGCTCAGCAAACAAGAAACATGTCGGCAGTAATTCCGATAAAACTCAAGCGATAGCCACGCTGATGCTAGTTTCATCTGCTAAAGCCACCATGTTGTTTAGACTGAACTGTCACTTCTTGTTGCATCACACCTCAACCCGCCTCAAAGCCAACACTAATTGGACGTTCATTTGGTGAACTGCTCCAAATTCTCAACGGAAAGTAGCCAGACTGATCTGCGAGCAAAAACCTGAAGCTCGCGAGATCAGGTTATGAGGCTAGGGGCTACAGCTTTGAGACATTTATTCAGAAGGAATACTTCGAAAAAGCCTGAATGATGCTAAATAACACGTTGAGGATGTTTTTGATAATGAACTAACTTTATAGCATAGTCAAAAGCTCTAAAAAAGTGTTTTTTAATGGTAGCCTATAGCTCCTTTAAAATTCTCTATCAGCCAGTTATAATGTAAGCATGCTGCTTACACTGTTTTATCAGTACAAAAACAATCTAACTTAATATTTCATAGCATTACTGTTGAGCAGCTGAAATCTTCTATCAAGCGAGAGCTGGACAACATTTCACTTCTAGAACTAGTTGGTCCGCTCGGCTCTCAAACACCTAAAAGTGATTTTAAGAGCAGGGCTGATGCAATACTGAGGTAAAACATACCCCTGTACCAGCCTTAATTCCAAGGATGTTAGTGGCATCATATTCAAGATTCTTTTCCAAAAGCAAATGCAAGGCTTGAATTATTTGCAAACCACTCCATTAAGTTTTTATGGACATTTCCATGGGAAAACCGAGACGCAGATCTTCATTTTGATGCAGCACCATATAAAAACTGAGCTGTCAGATTTCTGGCAGACTTGTGACGGGCTTGTTAATTGTCCCAAAAGATCATGTTTTCTCCAAAAAGACCCAGCAATCATTTCTGCAACACGCTGATGGCATGCCAATCAAAACACACACTTTTACATGGCAGCTGCGAGCACCTTTCTGTGCAGCACAGATAAGAGCGAGGAAATGAACTGACCCCCATCCTCCCTGTGTTTCCATCAGCAATTAATTAATACCTGACAAACATTTGAACCTCGCTGCTGCTTTTCATTTTTGCCTAATTACCGAGCCGTTTGACTCGATAGATGTTTGCATGCGCGCACACCCACACATGGTTTTGCTCCCTCCTCCCTCACTTTTGGCATAAATTCACACACACATATACACAGCTGCTCTGTGGTTGATTTAAAGGTGATTAGCTATGCAGCATTAAGCGACAGCCTTGGCTGGCCCTCCTGATGTCACCGTCAAAGTGGTTTCAGAGCGGCCCAGGTTACACAGAGGCTGCCATCAATAAACTATTAAACTCATTTACACCTCTTCGATCTATTCCGATGTGAGGTTCATTGTACTTGGCCTCTTCTCGGTGACGGCAAAAGATCATACCAGTGAGCAACAAGTCTTCAGCAGCAGCAGTCATTCTTTGCAACAGAGGATGCTCACACAGATTGGGGACTGAAAGAGGTTCTAAGATGCAAAGTGGAATTTTTTAATATGCGAGCATCACCCACTCAGGCCTTAAAGAGAGTAGAAACAGTTTTATTCTGATTATTTTTACTAATTTAAGTTGAACTGTTTCCATTTACCTGATATCAGTCATTATTTAAAATTCTAAGAGGGGACTTCAAGTTAAGTTGCGCTTTCATGTATACTTAAAAAATCTTTAAACACCAGCCTGCTGTGTAGCTGAAACTGAGAGAATAGTTGAGCAGAATATTTAATTCATATGCTGACTTCACCAGCTCTCTTTGAAAATCACTTTGTTGCTCTGAATGGAAATGTAACAACACAGAGCTCATGGCAGACACAAATTCCTCTTGCTTGAGTGACTTCTTCTGTTTCGCCTTCTGTATCGAGTATAAGTGCACATTGTGTTTTCGTTTTGCCTGCAGGCCCTTAGGGCTCTTAAGTCCGTGGTCCCTCATGCACTGCAGACTGTAAAAAAGTGTTCAGATTACAAGTACTGCATTTTAGATGTGCTTTCCTCTTAAGATATGCACTTTACCCACGCTGCCCGCTTGACTCAAAGCATCGCTGCGACACTCTCGTCGAAAGTGCATCGGTTTAGTTTAGACTAAAATATCTCAACACAAACTGAAGAGTTGACATTTGCTCATCCGCAGCAGATCAAAGCTAATAACTTTGGGCAATCTGGCGAAAAAGTTCTGTTGTTTTTTAAGTAATCTTTTAAAAGTGGACCATGGAACAAACCTAATTATGAGGTGATTTAATAAATAATAAATATGTGAAAAGCTTCCTCTAGGAATAGGAAATGGCTTTTTAAAACAGTATTTCTTCTTATATTATTCTATCTAAATCTAACCATTCATGGTCAGAACACCTTGGGGGTTGTTGGGTTTCATCTAGTTGGACTTTCCCATCTGACCGTTTCAACAAATCAACTTTGAATTTTTCTGGTATCCAGTTAAAAGTTTGGCATGAGAAAGTATTTGTTTTAATTGTTACCAAACAATATCATTGATGGTATGAATCCAGACTGCAGATGTCCGATACATTGGCTTACCATTATTGTTTGCCATTACTGGCATTAAAAAATAACATCAGAAATTGGCTGTATTGGTTTTTACTTTCTTGTTTTTAGTGACACAATTTTTGTTAATACTTAGTTTGGGTTGGAAGATGACCATGGTTTTTGGACAAAAATACATGCATATTTCAATTTGAATTCTTTCATGGATGCCATTTTTATAATTTCCATGCAGTGGCCTTCATGACCACTAGAAATTAAATTGGGGACTCGTGAGCTATAATATTTGACAAACTAAAGTATGTGAAAGGAGGCACAGGGAATATTTGATTTACCTGCTGATTACTACATTCTGTTTTCTTTTACAGTGGCCTCATTCGATCAAATCAGCATGCCGTGATTGGAGGACAATTTCCTCACGGATAATTCCCGTAAATCTCATTGCCACTTGCCGTCTCCTTCCTCCATTAGATTTCATTTCACCCATCTGATTGTCTTCCTCTCTGTGGGAAATAGAAAGTGTCACGTAATACAGACTTAACTCCGAAGGTCATTGGATTTGTTATTTCAGACCAGAAATCCAATAATAACTTCTTTTAAAAATGTGGCCAGAAATATTCCAGACAGTTTCCTCCCAAACTTCAAAACCCAGTGTGAGCTTCAATTCTTCACAAACAGCTCAGAGCAAACAGAGGATGCAGCCGAGGAGGAAGACTATAAAAAAAAAAAAGTCCAAAAGGAGAAAATTGATTTCAAGTCTATCCTTCAGGTGTTGTTCAGGATGGTAAAGGAAAAAAAAAAAAAAAGCTTCTTACTCACTGGCTGGAGGATGGACTTGAGCTTTAAAGCTGGACAGTTGGGTGCAAAGTGGAGGTGTGTGTGGTAGTAACATTTAGAAGATATTTGGATTGACAAGGCTGGTAATAAACAACAATCAGGTTGTAATTTGTAGAGTAATTTGATTTCTTTTGCAGAAGTGTATCCAACTGATTTAAGGATTTAATCTTCCTTTGAGAATGTAAAGTAGCAGCACAGTCAGAAATCAATCAAATTTAAATCATATGCACATGAAGTAACTTCATTCTTCCATTTCCCCCCATATTTTAGATTGTATAAGAGTGCAGCTCCAGTTCAGATTCAAGAAAGCATTTCACATATTTGTTGGAAAGCATTTGTGAATGAACAGCAGATTCTTTAACGCTAAAATGTCTATTAAAGGTACAATGTGTGAAAAATCAAAGGTCAATGGCAGAAAAATGTGATATATAATTCAGAACTGTGTTTCTATTGATGTGTAATCACTGCACTAGAATAACTGTTGTGTGTTTATTTTCTTAGAATGAGTCATTTATATCTACTTGCTGGGCGGTGCACACATGGAGGCTGCCATATTTGTTCCATAATTTTTACTACGGTGTCCCTGAATGGACAAAGCAATGCGTGTGAAGTGAGAACCCTCTGAACTTTAAAACCGCTGTACCAGCTTTCTTTATTGGGAGTTGGAGCACTGTTTGGGATAAGAAATGCTTTAAATAAATTAAAAATAGTTACTCATAGTACAGTCGTAGCTACACCTGAGACCACTGGATCCATTCACAGATGAAAGCATCTTTATGTCTGGGAGAATTTTGGCCACTAACGGCCACCATACATTCACAACAGTGTTTGGAAAATGAAGTCATATAAAAGAAAACAGTTTATCTTTCAAATACCTATCTTTACCACTAGATGTCAGTAATTCGTACATACTGTACCTTTAAACTTTTTATAAGCTGAAGAGCTGTAATGTAGAATTTAAGATGGAGATGCTGAGTAGCTAGTGGTCATCTTTTCAAGTAGTAATCTCTGGTGTCAAACGCAAATGAGTTTGACGGGCTTCACTTTTTTCTAAAACCCATTGATGTTTTTCTTACAATCGCTGACATACTGATGGGCAGATCCAAGGGAGGGGGATAGGGGGCACTAGCCCATGATGAAATGTGATTAGCCTGTGATATAATGCAGGGATGTGTTAAAGTTCCAAGGTATGGCACTTGGAACAGTTCTTAAAGTTGTACTTCCGTGGTCATTTCATTAATATTTCTGTGTTCTCCATTATTATTGAATGCATTCTGCATCGTTTCTGTTTAAAAAAACCTTCTGGTTGCTTAGTATCCAGCTGTATTTGTATACTAGAAGAGAGGCTTGTGGTCCAACGGCAGCTTTTCCGGGTCCTTCTCATGAATTTCCATCTGATTGGCTGGCTCCCGTCAGTGTATGAAGGAAGCTCCGCCCTCCGCTATTATTTCGCTACAGACAGGAAATAGAGCCGACAAACAAGTTTGTTCCACCATGCTAACAAACAGTTAGCTAATTAGCTTCTCAACTCCGAAGCTACAGTCGTGCTGTCTTTACTTCTAGTGTGTAGTGGAGGGTTACCTGCCTTCCAATGGACAGATAGAAACCCCACGTGGGATACGCTATTTGCAATGTGACGTAGAAGTGCAAGGCTGTTCCCGATTAGCTCTTCTCTTCGTATTGTTTCTGTGATGAGGAAGCACAGCCGACTGGGGGGAACGCAACGCTAGCAAGTCAGCATGTGTAAGTAAACAAGGGGAAACCCTCCGTATTTCAGAAGGAGCAAGTTAAACGGGTTTTCAGTGGAAGGAGGCCTTTAAAGGTAGAGTCCAGAGGTTCCCCCCTGAAAGTAAACGTGAGACTTGTGCGAGGGAAACCTGTCTCAATTTGTGCATTTGGGCCTCTTCTTTTTGTGTGATGGTGAGTTTGTTTGCAACTCCCCCTGCCCCCGTCTGTCATTTGCCTGTTCCCTTTGTTTTGGTGGATTTTTGTATATGTCGCCAGCCAATGACAGAGCTAAGGGCATGATACTGTGTGGGAATAAGGTCATGACTGGAGCAAACGCCAGTCACTTGAAGTCTCGAAGAAAAAAAAAAAAAAAAAAAAAAGGCTGACACAGGGAGAAAAGGAAGTACTCTGCGGTAAGAGCTTTAGGTAGTGCATGTTGGAAAACCAGGGTTAATATTGGTTTGACTTTTACCCTCTTCCAAGCTTTGAAGGAGAGGCTTGAAGCTGAATAGGCTGAAGAGCAATGCGGCCATTGGCCCGATGGGAGTGGCGCTCAGTTTGAATAGTATTGTTTACAAACAGAAACGGTGGGGGGACTTCGGACTCTACCTTTAAATTTCGTGGGAAATGAGACAAAAGGAAAAAAGTTATCTGGTTGTTGATGAAAGAATATTTGAAAATGAAAAATAGGTGTTACGGAGAAGATATAAGGGATGTAAGGTAAAAACAATGTAACTTTCAATAAAATCTCTAAATCCATCCGTCCACCGAGAACTTAGCCACCATCAAACAATGAATGATATTTATTATCTTATAGGAAAGATTTGTGCATGGACATAAGACATATTCTTGATCTTTCTCTTCTTTTAGATGTGTCCTTGTGTGGAAACTGGCTTTGATAAATCCTAGAGCCACCACTAGAGATAAATTTTGCCTTGCAGTGTGTCAGCTAAGAGCTACAAGTATTAATGATTTGTGATAAGCAATGATTTCTGAAAGTTGAGGTTGGTACTTGAGGCAGCACTCCTGATTGGTTGTATTAATCTTTATTCAACTTAATATCCTTTCATTTTTCACTCATTACCTTAATCATTAGTCTTCTATAATCTTTTTGCCAATTGTTTTAAAAACTAGAGTTAACTGTGATTGATGTCAGGTAGAATAGAGACTATTGCATGATGGTATTCAGATCAAATCTTCAGTGATGTGTCAGCTCTCTGAAAGACACCCCTTTCTTGAAGTGCCTTAATTTGCATGTATCCTTATAAGTAAAATTTAAAAATAAAAATCTTGTTTGCATTGGCAAGAGCACAGTTGGCAAAGACATCTCAAAGATAACTGTATAAATGAGGAAACTGTATGTCAAGTTTTTTGAGTGGATATTTGCCAATTCTCTTTGAGCCCACTATGACCCCCATAGAGTTTGAAAACTACGCACATAAGTGGTGTTTTCACAGTTTGTTACCCCCCTAGCTACCATGTAAAATATAAAAGATGTCCCCTGTGACGCTGCAACTTCAAGCCATGTCTAGAAATCAAACACATCAAAATGCAGACTCGCATGTTCTGCCACTCGGCGAAAAAATCAAGGGAGGCAGGGTTCAGAGTGGAGAAATACACTTCCTGTCTTTGACTGATTCAGCATGGTGTACATTAATTCAAAGTCAAAGACAGGAAGTGTTGGAATTAAAGCTTTAGCCCTCCCAAGGACAATAAAGGAATGAGGCATGAGGGTTTAGAGACGTTGGGAAGAGAAGAAGGGAGATGGAGTAAAAAGGAGAGAAAAGTAATACTGAGGTGAAAATCTTTTACTATGCTCATTTTCTCCTAATGTAAGACTCCCATGGCAGGGAGAGACAGAGGACATGTGCGGAATGGCTGATGAGACCCCCACTGCTATCGCACAGACAGACGACAATTCCTCCACATAGCCCTGAAAGGTTGTAAAAACCATCAGTTCAGAACTGACGGCAGTGAACTTTTGGCCCTATTTGGACCAATGGGCTGGTGTGACTCTGTACAGAGATGAGATGAACCCCTTAAATCAACTTTCTGGGGTGAAATACTCTTGCCATTGAGGATGTAGTGTTGGAATTGGGTTTCGGGAGTCATGAGGATTCCATATGGATTCCCTATTTTTGTAATGGACAGTATTAAGGTTGAATTTGTTGCCATATTAATATGTTTCAGCTCAAATTAGTCTTTGCAGCTGATCCTAGATGGCCAATTCATTGGAAATTTGTTCACCACTGATAACAATCCAACACTCTTCGGTCATTTTGGGGGCTTTAAAGGCATCATAACCTAGTGTTTTACATACACAATCCTTAAATGATCTTCAAATTAATTTTTAATTACAGTTGGGTGGGAGGAAAATTTAATGAGCTGATTTTAACCTCTGTTTATCCCCAACTTTTGTTTGTCGTGACAATATGCACGAAAATTAGACCTGTCTGCTTATATGCTTCAGAAATGGATAATTACTCAAAGCACTTAAAGGCCTCGTTGTTATACACAAAACAGTTTATATTTCAGTAGTTTTGTTACATTTTAAATTTCAGTCTACATGCCATTTAGAATAAAATGGATATTGCCAGTGTGATGGGATCTTAGAATTGGTTACCCCTCCTTTTCTCAGCTCTCATCTCTTCTCCACTTCTCTCTCTTTGACATCGTCTCCCAGCGGAGCTCGACCAGGTCTACTCATAAAAGAACAAGTGCGCTTGTCCATATCTTTGACAGCCTGCACAGAGACACACAAACAGCATTACACTTGGCACAGTTGTCTCATTTGATGCAATCCCTTGATGCAGCCCAGAGATACCCGTGAAAAAATGTTTCATCCAACCTCTTAGAACATACATACACCTGACTCACTCCTTTACAGGGAAACCAAGCATATCGGCACTCCCCAGCGTCAAATCCACTTGAGGATATCTGTATGAAATTGCCTAACATACCTTAAAGAAGTCCCTTTCTTATGTGGGCTTGTGTTATGCTAGTTAAAAGTCTTGGCTGTGGACCAATAGGGATAAATGACCACTGAGTGGCTTTTGATGTTTGTGCAGTAAATTCACAACTCCAGTCCTCAGGGAGTGGTGAAGGAGGGATTGAGGAAAGGGAAATGTGTGCTTCTCTCTCTTTATCCCCCAATCCCCACTTCCATATTCCACAGGCTATCTGTAGAGGGATGATTCCCACCCTCCTCCTCCTCCCTGTGTCTTAGCCTCCTCTGCTCCTCAACAGCCTCGGCATTCACGCACCATAATAATCGCTGCCTTTCTCTTCCAGCCCCCCCACCCTTGCAAGGTCACCCGTCTCCCTTTGTGTTGCCTCCCAAGTCACACTCAAAAGGCTCATTCAGATCAGTTATGGGGCTTTTGTAAATATTTAGTGCAGCCATTCACCACACACCTCATCATTTTCATTCACTATATAATTCACTGGGGGATTAACATGCAGGCACATTGTGTCCTTGATGCAGAGATACAGATTTTTCACTCCCAATAAATACATTGAAAGCATAGCTCCCTGGTGGATATAATGTCATTTTAATTAACAGAATTATATACTTCTCCTCCTTTGTTACAGGGAGCCCCATTTAATAAAGTCTTACTTTGCCATTTTAATTTCAACGGTGGAAATTTATAATCACATTGAAAGTCTGTGAAAGCAGCATGTTCGCTTTATACGTGTATTAAACCTGTCACTATGAAGAAAGTAAACATGCAATGAACAACTCAGACAAGTTGTAATAATTAATGAGCACAAATTTGTAAGAACATACAATATTTTCTCTGAGATATTAAGGTGTGTCTGCTGAACTTTAAAAGCAGTCCATACGGACTAGAGTTAATTTTAACTTAAGCTAACAGGAATGATCACATAAGAGCTCTCTAAGCACCAGCAGCTGTGGATTCAGTTCAGTAACCTAATAAAGGACCCATAGAAGGCAACTTTAGCTCACTGACAGGATTTTCTGACAATGATATGAGATTCGATGTTAACAGGACAGGTAGGACAAAGACAGAAAAGACCAGAAATTGTAATTTTTCCATTAATCTTTACTGAATTTATCCATATCTTCTTCAGTCAGTCAGTCAGTCAGTCAGTCATTTTCTGTACCGCTTATCCTGTTCAGGGTCGCGGGGGTTGCTGGAGTCTATCCCAGCCATTATCAGGCGAGAGGCGGGGTACACCCTGGACAGGTCGCCAGTCTGTCGCAGGGCCAACACAGAGAGACAGACAACCATTCACACTCACATTCACTCCTAGGGGCAATTTAAAGTGACCAATTAACCTAACATATCTTCTTATCATAGAAAATTTAGCTAAAGAATTACGGCTGCTCTGCAAATTCTTGCATCTAAAGACTGATGCATTAATGCTAGCTAGTTGTCACATAATAATAAATGGTGAAGTTAACCATTTTGAAAACTAATATACTCTAGTGTCTTTCTGCAGAAGAATTGGATTCCTGATTTTTGGTCTTCAGACATAAATTGTAACTATAAAAATCTAATTGTCTAACACAACAGTGCAGTAAAACTGACATATAAAAAAGATTAACAAAGCCTACCGCCATAAATAATAAGCCAGCGAAGGAGTGGATAATACTGTTTTTAACGTCAGGCTAGCGTGGAATTCCAGTGACTTATGCTAGCATAAGGGCCTGCTGCAACTAGAATAACAGATGAAATATATTGAAACTGTCTCTAGTGAAAAGTACTGTAGTATCCCAGCTACCTCAAAACTGAAGCCATTTGACAGAAATTCCGAACGACCCATTTGAAAGCATATTCTAACAAGAGCTGTTTCCTTTCCTTTTGAAAAATCACTTACAAAAAAAAAAGAAAAAAAAAAGAAAAATCACTTACAGCAGAAATTGTTTTCTCAATTCAATTCAATTCAATTCAATTCAATTCAATTCAATTCAATTCAATTCATCTTTATTTGTATGGTGCCAATTCCCCAAAATGTCATCTCAGAGCACTTCCCAGACAGATAATAGCCACGCATCTCTGGCCACATCCAATGATAAACAGGAAAACGACCGAAATGCCTCGGGCAGAGTGTTGGCGCAAGAGCTATCAACGACTGTGACACTACAAACCGGTGGTTAAAGTTTGCATCATAACAAAACAGATGCTTGCTTACTTTGCCTCCTGTTTACATGTAAAATCATTCAGATAATACAAACTGCAGCAGAAAATGAATCACAGCAACAAACCCCCCCCTTTTTTTTTACCATTTGTAAACACTTCGAAGGAGATACAGTATTTCCTATGCCTAAGTAAGAGATTATATTAATAATTGATTGCCTGGCTACATAAATACTATATATTCTGTGAAGAGACATTGTTTATGCAGAAATCAGCTATTAAAGAAAAAAAAATGAAGAAAACAACACGATATTCAGTATGTTGAGACCATCTAACTGTAATATACAATAGATAGCATCAGTTGGTTTATTTCTATTTTGGTTTGAGATGCTATTGATTTTCCGTTGCTTAGTGTTTCATCATTGCAGCTTGAATGAAATGCTATGTGTTGATGGTAAATGATTTTTACAGCCTACCCTAAATGGGCCATAACATATGCTCTGACAGCTGACTTTTAAAACCACTTCCCATCTCACATTTTTGTACTCAGATGCCAATTATAGCCTAAAGAATTGATTCAGAAATCTACAGATTTGATTCTGAATAACATGGAAAACATGTAGGAGCCCTGTGATGGTGATGACTCATGATTTACTTGTCTCCTTGCTCATACAAGTTATTTCAGTTCATAAAGTGTTTGTGCTCGTAGTATGAAAGCAAGATTAACCAGCTCATAAACACATAAAACATTCCCTTAGAATAGAGTTAGGCTCTGAAAACATGATGCAGGATATTGTGAATTACAAATGGAAATGATTTTTCCTCACTGTGCGTCTGTGCAGATATTTGGATGTGAGTGCTTTGCCACTGGTGTGGTACGAGTTCACGGAGGCTCAATAAATGCCGTGGCAAACTGTGTCAAGCAAAGTGCTCTCAGCAAGTACATGAGATTGGTTGATAGATAGATTTCACACTCTGGTGGCTCACATTTCATGTTGGCTTCACACTGACTTTGGTGTTTTGTCGGGGAGCATAACAGGTGATTATTCCACTTGGCTTAGGTGGGGAAAGAGAGGGCGGCAGAGCTGATGGTGGGTATGTGTTATAAGAATTGAAGCAAAAGGGAGAGGCATGGAATGTAAGTATTTGAGGAAATGCAGTAGTCAAAAGAAGACTAATGCATCGACCAGCAGCCTCAATCTTTGGCTAATTAATCTCTTCCTGTGAAGCCTTTTGCTTCCTCACTTTTCCTCCAATCATCACCATCAATCATCACTGCCTTCTATCTGTTTGGATAATAGTAGCCTTAAAGTAATTAGCCCTATCAAAAAGAAAATATATATTCAAAAATCTCTTGAGAAACTTTGTGGAAAGGGTGTCCAGCTTAAGGAGCACCCCCCCCCCCCCCCCCCCCCCCCCCCCCCCCCAGGTTGGAACATGTTGGAGGGAGTCCGAGTGGCAGAATTCCCCCCTAATTGGCAGCAGATGATAGCTGGATGGTTGCACTCATTCATTCATAAAGGTGTATTTAAACATGATTCTCGAAGAGAAAGGTTGGCAGTTACACATGAGCACAAAGTGTCGGTATATACGCACACACTGATATTTCACAAGACATCTCGCACTGTTTAAAGGCAGCAACGCACATGCACACGCACACACAAAAGATGAATGATGGGGTTGGGCAGCTTTGAGCACGGTTGATGTGTTAAAGTTGTTTCTTGCAGTTCAAAATCCCCCATATATGACTGAAATAGACAAGCGCTGAGGAGCTGCTACTTTCTCTGCTCCCTCTGGACTGTCTTTCTCTTGCTCTCTTTCTCTGGCAGTATTTCATTCTTCATTACTCTTCATGCTGAGAAGAGTGAAATGTGCCATATAATATATAATTATGATGAGTAGAACATTTTCATTCATGATATGAGATTTTCCTGAACCTAACTGAGATGAAGAGCATCTTAGATTGAAAAATATACAGCATTATGACATCAATGCTCCTCCCCCCTCAATATTTGAATTCCATACATGACTTGAACCAGCATCTCCTGGTCTTGTGATTTTAGAAGCTGAGATATATATTTATGGAAGTTGGAAAATGTCGTGACTGGGTGATCCTGGTCTGTTGGCTTTCACTTCACTACTTCCTTCTTTCACCCTAAATGGAAAATTTGCCCATAACGCTAAGAAAATAGCCAACTAACAACAGATTTTGAGCTTTCTGGCTAATATTAGTTTATTCCATCCTACTATCCCTTTCCTCTTCAACCACCACTTCCACTTCGTCTTGGACCTTGACCTGCCCCTCCTCCCACTTTGCCCTGTCATTGGGACATAGAGTTGCTGTCCAGCCCAACCTTACCACCGTGCCTCAACCAAGCCTTCACATTTCACATCTGCCTCTATGGCTCTCCATTTCTGTCCTGTCCTGATTTTGATGCCCACTTTTTTGGTGCAGACTCTCTGCTGCAGCACCTCTCTGCTTCAGGTCTCCATGAACTCTTCATTCGGTCTGCTGATTGGCAGCTTGGCTTGTTCTGTCCAAACTCCAAATATGTCCTGATGAAACGGTTTCATTCAGTGGAGTCGCGCTGAAGTTCAGATCTTCAATAACATGGTGACATTTTTAAAACCTACGAACACAAGAAGGGCAGAAGTCCGAAACGTCATGTATTAAATCTTTCTGAGGAGCATTCCCTGATCCATATTCTTTCAGAATGAACACTATATCTGCAGAAGAAGGTGACAGCAACAAAAGTTGAACATTCTTCAACTTTCTTTTGAACTACGTGCACAACGAGTGCAGAATTTCACATGCACAAATGTCGCTTGTTGCTTGGCAGGAAAGAGAAGGTGATTTTTAAAAAATATTTGTTTGCGGTCTTGGTTTTTCCGGGTTTTGGTCTTGGTTTTGGTTTTGGTCTCGGGTCACTTGGTCTCGCAGTGTATTGGACTGGCCGAGCAGTCTTGAAGGGATTTGTAACCAATAATAGGTTACAAACCTCATGCCGAGTTTGTTTCTATATGTATATATCATTAAATGTCCCCTTCAAGTACCAAATAATATATTCTCATATTTGTACTAAGCAGCTGAATCCAGTGTGGTGCTTAGATTCTACAACTCATGCAAAATGGCCAAAAATTTGTTTTTTTTTTTTTTTTTTGGTCTCGGTCTTGGTCTTGACTTGGTCTTTCTTGGTCTTGATACTCTCTGGTCTTGGTAGTGTCTTGGTCTTGTTTTTGTTTTTTTTTTTTGCATTGCAGACTCCTTTGTTACGAAAGAACTCATCTCTATTGAAAAAATACAATGTCAGTTTCTGCTTTATCTTTAATGCATGCTCCTTGAAGAGACTTATTTTTGTTTGTGTTGTGGAAATCCTTCAGTGAGAAACAAATATATAGGATCCAGTTGTCTTTTACATCATTCATTGAGTTGCCCTGCAGCATCAAACCTGCAGGGCAAGTTCAACAAACCTGTTGAACCTTTAGATTAAAACACTTTCTCAATCTCCACAAGTGTTTTTATCCACAATCCCTTCCATGCCCACATCTCTCAGGCAATCCCTGCAAGCATAAGATACATGAACAGTGCATGCATGACAGCAGTTGAAAGTATAGTCTTTCACCTGAAACCTCCTGCACCTGGAAGCTGTCTGCAGCCTATAACCTTCAACTATATTCAGGCTGGGATCTGCAAAGTCTCAACAAAACATGTTATGATGCGAGCCTAAACAGTAGTACTTTGCACTTTCTATTTGCGCGTTCGTGCGAGTTCACGACACTACGGAAGCTGCAGCGTTAAACGCCTACTCTGCCAATAATGCAAGCGTAGAAGAAGAAATTCACTGTTTATATTGTGCTAAGAGTGAACGAGCTGCGGACAAACCGGGACAAACACAAGAGGGGTTGGCTATTGATTTAAAAGAAAGAACGCAAGAAAAAGAGAACGCGCAATCTCATCTGCCGCGGCTTCCGCAGTGTCGTGAACTCGCAGGGGCGTGCTTCGCAGCACCTAATGGAGTACTGTTTAAGCTATAAAAATATACTAAATGATGTCTTTTTGAGTAAATAATGGACACTACCCAATCAGGACACTTAGACGAGCAGTATGGAAGAATTTTTCCAACTTTTTGTGGACTCTTATGGACCTTTTTGTGTTGAGCGCCAATGAACTCCAATATATGAAAGTGTGTGTGTGTGGGGGGGGGGGGGGGGGGGGGAGATGAAAACCTGACCGATCTCCAGCTGCATTTGAGTTATTAAAAAGTGCTCCACAGTTTTGCTCAGCATGAGGGTAAGTAGAAAATTAACTCACATCATTCTGTGGGTGTACTATACCTTTAAGGTTTGTTTGCACTAGTATTCGTATGCACATCCCTTTTTTAGACAAAGTGCACACATAAGAATGTAAAGTAAGAGAAAACCTGGTGCCAGTACTCATGTAAAATGATGCACAATGTTGAAATATTCATCTCTCTCTAGTTTATTAAGTCAGAGTGTATTTTGGCAGCATCTGTGCAGTTAAGGGAAACTCCTCCTTCCTCTGCTCTTTATCAATCCCCCCATCTATTCCTACCCTCTGTTTCCTTTTCCCAGCACAGATGTTGGCTGCAGACGATGGCATCTCCATGCATACGCATGTGTGTTTGCCAGCCCCAGCACTCACCAACTGCACCTTGGAGTACACATTCGCCCCCACTGATACAGCAGAATGCTATTATGCATGCATCTGTGGTGCATGCACAGAGATGAACCTCCAGTGGGGGAACCCTTGTTTATCTGTTTCTTCAGTCTTGTCAGTGTTGTTCGGTCTCTGCTTGCATTGTAATTCAGTTTGGAGTTGGCTGCTGCTGTTCCATTCACACATAATGCGTACACATTCACAAATACACAAACACTGTTTAATTGCATGAAATTCATTGCGAAGGAAATCCTTCGTGGGGAAAAAGCTGACAGCAAGCATGAGATAAAACTCACTAAATATACATGGTATGCAATGATTTGTTGCTTTGTATGTGTTGCAGTAGATTGAATTTGCTTGCAATAATTTTTTATAGAAGTCAGAAATGCTCGATGTTTACACTGGTATGCAAATTTTTGCCGGCAGCTTTTTCTCAGGCCTCTGAAAAGTGAGTGTTTGTGATCCGGATGCCTCTTGGTTTGGTCCCACTGGCAGCGTTGTCAACTTTCCTCTCTCCTCGGCTGCCACACACACAGCGTCACCTCGGGGATGCTCTCACAAAGAGAGTGCCTAATGAATGTGGAAAATGAGAATACCAGTTTGATGAACTCTGTTACTCAATTAGCGCAATTAATTTTCCTGTGGCGCTGCTGAGTAAAATGGAGTCACGGATGATTGAGCCACTGTTTCGCTATCGTATTTTATTTTTAGGCAGCTGCCTGGATGTGTGCCCATGTGTGTGCGCAAAGGAGAGAGGCAGTGAAGGAGAGAGATTTTTGGGGAGTCGTATTTTGTTTCTGAATTGAAAAAGATATTCTGTTTGTGCCTGTTTAATGCACAAGACTAGTTTTTGCTTTATCTCCTTTAAGCTAATACTGTTCACGTCTGATTTAGCCCGAACTGAGTAACAAATCTGTAGGCATTCACAAACAGTTTCTCTTTTCTGTTATTTGCTCTCTTACTTCAAGCTTTATTTACTCTGATATGAAAGAATAGAATGTAACAACACTTATTTGATAAGTTAGAAAGAAGTTTTCCCAACAAAGACCTGGATTACACCTCCAACATATAAGCTGTCAAGTGTTATTGTTGAGTTTTATTCCTTTTAAATCTATTTAGATTCAGCAAAACTATTAAATGGACCATCTTATTAATATGCATAAAAGGCATGCAGTCAGACAGACGAGTTATTATTTAAATGTTTTAGCTTCGATAGCTCTGAAAGTATGGTAAAATTATGAGTTGGCAACATAAAGAGACAACAAGCTTTCCTCCATTGCTCTGGTTTCCATGGTGATTCTGATCGAGCTAAATCTCACCAGGCAGTGATGGTGAATGAAAATAAAAATAACTTTCAACAATCTCTGGATTAATAATCTAAAGTAAATTCTGGATGTAGGACACAAACTAAGTAGTCCTTTGTGAAAGGACTGCACCAATAAAGGTACATTTTGTTGCCATTTTGACATTGACATAGACTTAATTTCTTTAAGGTTCCAATTCTCATCAGGAGGAAAAGGAGTCCAGTGGTATGCTAACATGCAGTAATTTCAATCATACATGTGTCTATGACCGTTATTCAAGACCAACATATGACTGAAGGGATTTATTTTCCTTTTCTTCTTAGTTAATAACACAACAGCACTTTTAGTAAAACCTAGTTCGGTTTAGATTATACCCTAACTTGGCAAGAGCTAAAATATCCTTTTTTTTACGCAAATATCACCCTCATGGATGCTATTTAGCTGGTTGCTTTGTTCACCTCTAATATGTTATAGCTGACCCTATATTCTTTGTACTGTAGTTGGGTTTGTCCAATAACTTCACTTGGTAAAAGTTGGAAACCAAATTTGCATGGTTGGTGCAATCCTTATATTGAAGCTTGTAATTTGCTACAAAGTCCATTTGCAGATCTTCCGGTTGGTCACAGAACACCTGCACTGGAAGTTTAGAAGATTGTCGCCTTTGCTTTTATGCTGAACCTGGTCAGAATCTGGATTTTGGAGCATTTCATGCAGTCTTTCACCTGATTGTCTTTATGTGTGTGGTGGTGGGGTTAATGGCAGGGGTGGGTCAGAGTTTTTACAGAACTGCAGCTCCCACAGAGGTCTGACTGTATGAATCCATGATGGATTGACTGCTGTTGATATGGAAGGACCATTTCACCCAGTATAACAGAAAGCGTTTCTGAACAGGATTACCAATTCTGGCTTTAAATGCTAAAATGGAAGCATGGAGGTGAATGTATTTTTTACTATCTACAGTACAGCCCCCACAGTTTATAATGCCAATTCTGTGCTGAAGTCAGTGTTTTGCTGGAGCCATTTGGCCAGAGCAGCTTCTGGCCGCCCTCTCAGACCTGTTACCATGCAACCACGTCAAAGTGCTTGGCATAGGAGGGCCAGCAGGCGGGCACCCGGCATGCCCGCAGATGGTAGGGCGGTCAGAACAGGCTGTGAGAATGGTACCCCTCACTGTTCACGCATACACACATGCATACGCACATATATTCACACACACACACAGAGCTGTCGACTGTTGCTTTGTGTGCTAACAGCCAGGATGGCTAAACTCCCACTCTGCTCTTTGACGGGCTAATTATTGCAATTTGTGTTGTAGCTGTTGGTGACTTTGTTTTCTGTTAATCTAGTTATTTTACAGGTATAGACAGAGTTACGTGTGACAACATTGTGTCTTATTTTTTGGAGGCAGGCAATGATGAAGATGGAAGCAGTGCTAATTAATTCATTAAATGCAGAATCACATATCCATAGGTATACAGACAAGCATCGGCCTGGGAACAACTTAAAACAAGCACAGCTTTGAGTGACAGGTGGATGCTTGGGAGAGCCAGCGTGGTGGCAGTTGGCAGGCAGCGGTGACAGTCGTCCTGCTGCCACACAAGCTGCTCCTCCTGGTGAAACTGCTGAAGAGTCCAGGCTGGTCACTCCTCCCTGCTCTTTATACTCCCATTCATCCATTGATCAATCCATCCATCTTTTCCCACTCTATCTGCTGTCCTGATCTGCATTGTTCTTTGTCTCTCCTTTCTCCTTTCTTTCACATGCACCACACCATTTGCTCTAACCTTGTCTCTTTTCTCTTTCTATTTACTACCATTCTCTAACTTCTTCCCCTCCTCCTTTATGCAATCCCGCCTTTTATTGAGGGCTTTAAAAGAAAACCAGGAGACAAAAGTTGTCTGCGGCTGAATACACCTGTCTTATCAAAGCGGCTGCAAACATTCACAACTTTCCACCAACTTCAATGATTTGCAAATAGGGTTTTTGACACTATCCAGTTAATTTGAACTTTATGAAACTTTAGCTTCTGCATTTGAACACAAAACAGTTTTGCAGCATTTGGTCGTCCTGCACAGTTTAAAAAGGGATTACATTTATTGTGTTTTCTATTTGCAGATATTTTCAGGCTGAATAAAAGTGTCTGGGGTAAAATTAAATATATATTTCTAGATTCTGTACTGAGGGTTCAGACACCTAACTTTGTTTTTGATAAAGAAATATGTTCATCACTGAATAGAAACTTCATATAAATATCCGATCTGGCCCACATATTCTAATAAAATGCCTAAAAGCTAATCAGTATGGCAACACATGCCAGCATATAGCATAGGAAAAAAAAGTTGCACCTAAATCAAAGCTAAGACTATGCAGGTATGTCTTTTATATTAAGAATTTTTTTTTTTCTAATCGGTTCTGAGATCTCAAGTGTTTGCTGTGATTATTTTAACATTTTAGTCAACAGTGTTTTCACAAACACTTTATCATTATATGCTAATTTAGATTAGCATGAAAGCACAAAACAGCCATAAATAGCCATCAATTAGAGGCAAAGTAACACAATCTGAAAACAGTTTTTAGTGTTTTTGTTGCAGTCGTGCAGCATTTGTAGCATTCATATGTATCTGTTTCACCAAGTGTAGAATAGCTATGTTTACCTTGAGCCTTCTGCCCTTATGGGGGAAAAAAAAAATGGACTACACATTTATTATTACATTGTTTTGACATGAAAAAAATAGTATCTCTTCATATTTACTCGTAAGGCATTATGAACTGACTTTATGCACGTTAATTCTAATTTAATTGCTATTAAGGGACTTTCTGTAAATTTAACTGCTATGAAGTGGTGAAGCTATCCTGCATTAAAATGAAAATAGAAAATTAAAGTAGCAAATAAGAATGGATATTTAATGATTTCATTGAGAAAGAAGGGAGACCTGATATTCTTTCGCATTTTATTGGTGAAGCATGTATTTTAAATATCAAGCAGCTCTGTGTGAAGCTGAATCAAAATTAAAATTTGATTAATTGTGCACCTCTAACCTTTATATCATAAAACCAGCATGGAAACCATTACAGTTAATAGGAATATAAATTATCTTGCAGACACTTGTAAGTAATCTTTACAAGGTTTTGTGACCTGGCTGCAAGGATTGTCTTACAGTACAACTATTACATTTCCAACTTGTATTGATGTGAAACTTTTATTTAACTTTGAACAAATATGACTAACACACCAAACTACAAGAACCTCCAGTTCTCGTAGACACAATGTGCCTTTAAAGGAAACATGCTTTTCCAAAATTCCATCCTATTTCTTGGATTCTTTTATAAAACATCAAAACTTGTTAAATATTGTGACCTAAAACACCCAATCAAGACTCAGCTTATGGTGGTGTAAAGCCTTTCTAGACTTTCACTCTATTATAATAAAATCAATAATTCTTTCCCTTTTTTGAAAAGTAACCAGTCCAAAATAATAAATAAATAAATATCACCAAACGAATTTGCATGTAACCATGTTGGCTCAGTGTCTCCCAATCATGTAAAACCTTTAGGGCCTCACAGTTTGTTTGCATCCTAGATAAACTAGGTGTTATCTTTCGTGTAGGATAATGCAGGTGCATCTTTTGAACGTACAGAAGATTGCATGACAGAGGTTTTTCATTTTTAATGTACAAAATTACACCATAACGCTTTTGATCTCCTTCCTTCTATTTTCTAATTGGGGAAATATGACAATGATTGATTTAACATATATTAAACCTGGTAGGAGGATTGTACTTGGGATAGTATTCTTATACTGACAGATTATTACTACATGTTTTTTTTTTTTCTGTTTCTTCTTTTTAAAGGGACTTGGACACTGCATCTGAGAGGTGAAGCCAATCAGGACATTTCTTAAACTACAATACCACAAATGACCACTAGAGGGTGGCTCTAAGAACTGCCCAATGGCGACATGTATTGGCTTGTAGATATAAACATAACACCATCGTCAAACCTGTTAAAATTGATTTTATATATATTTTCAGGCTGAATAGAAATTTTTGGGGAAATGTACTTTCATTCTGCACCCCTCCAAACGACTCGTGGAGGTTTTTTTTTTTTTTTTAATATAGCTTTTAATAAAAATGTTCCACATTCAACCTTTAATGATCTTCCCTCAAAGAGTTTCAGAGTTTCACATTGCTTATTATAGTCATGTTAGGTTCATTTTTATCCGATACTTGTTATACAGGGCCTACTAGCAAGATTTAATCGACAGACTTGTCTTTCATTTCAAACGTGAAGGTACAGATTGTGTCACGGTACAGCCCACACTATAGATTTTGGCTGTCGTGCTTTGAGGGGTGGAGACTGGTGACGTTGGCAATCAATATGATAAAATCCACCCAGTTGAGACAAGGGGGTCTGGCAGATAAGAAATACACTCCAGAAATGAGAAGGACTTGTTTTGTTCCCCTCTCTAGAAGTTATCGTCTGCGTCAAATAAATGAACTGAGTAGGATTAACTGTTCGTATTCACACAGTGCCACACTCTGGTGACAGCGTTATGAGAGAAGAGCATCTGCAGAGCTGGTTGGTGTTGTGAAAATTGTAAGAATTACTGGCAAGTGGTGATGGGCGTGGGAATTTCGTCAGGTGCCCAGCACTTTGTGAATGAATGGTGGCCATCAGTGGCCAAAATTCTACCTGACAAACAAACTTGAGAGGGTTCACACCTCACATAAACACAGTTGTTTGTCCATTCACAGACACCGTAGTCAAAATAGTGGGACAAATATGGCAGCTGGCATGTATGTGGATCCATAGACATGAATGGCTCATTCTGTGAGAATAGAAACATAACAGCTACTTTAGTAAAGCGATTCTACAGAAGTAGAAGTACTTTTATGATACTATATTATTTTTTTTCTGTCAATGACCTTTGATTTCGTTACACATTGCACCTTTAATGGAAAATAGGATGGTCTAAGGATGGAAATTAGCTTTGCTATAATCCTGCATATTTACATTTTATGTTCATTAATATGCATTGTCCCTTTCAAATAAATAAATGACAAATGACAAAATGACAAAAAATAGCAACACTGTAATGTGAAATCATTGTGTTCCTGTGTGTGGTTATTCTACACAAGCAACAACCATTGGAGCTTATGTGCAAGAAAACTGCATTTTAACTCGTTGACAACAACTCTCTTGCCACACTTGATACAGTAAATATCTCATTATGTTGAGGGCAGTTTGTAGTGGGGTTGCTCGTGTTATTGTGCCATCAAATATTTAACTACTGTTGAGTTTGTAGCAATTATATCATGCTTGTGCAGCATTTCCCCAACAATAAGATTAATGTTACAAGTTTTTTTTTCTCCCTTTGCTCGTTCACAACCTCAACTCCTTTTGGCAACCCATCTATCCTGTGAGTGCAAGAGATTATGTGTGTGTGTGAGTGCTCAAGAGGCCTTCAGGTCCGATACTTTATAGGTCTTGGCTTATCTGTGTGATTTACAATCTGGTGCTTGTGAGAAAGAGAGTGGCAGACAAGGCATGCCATCGATCGACAGCCACCACAAGAGGTGTGTGTTTCTGCGTGTTTGTGTGTGTCAGCCAGACTATTGCATTAGGGCAAACTTGGCTTCTGCTGCTCGGACTGTGTTCTAATTGTCGGGCTGGATAACAGATGGCAATGAATTCTATGTCTCCTCTCGGTTTCTCTTGTGTCTCTGACACACACGCACACACGTACAAGAACACAAACTTACATTCTAATATTACAACTCGGCTGCTTCCCCCATAAGAAATGATTTATGTTATGCAAAGTTATTGCACTGGACCTTTGTTTTCTGGGTACAGGCTCTTTCATTCAATGTGGTGTCCTAAATTTTGACTGTATGTGTGTGTGAGCATGCATGTGTGTGACTGAAGGTCTGTTGAGGGACGTGGCACCCGTAGGTGGTGCTTAAACTCAGTGTGTGTGTTGTATCACACACCTCCACATCACTGCAACGCCACAGGGTTGCAGCTTAACTCCTAAACCGCCACATACTGTATGACTCTCAGATGTGCTCACAGACAGAAATGAACACTTACGTAGTCAGGAACCCTGCCGGTCTTATGCTGCTATCCCCCTTGGAGGCTTATTTGTCGTAGAGGTCTTTTGTCTGCCGGTAGAGGACATTTATCTGAACTACACGGGTGGGGACACGCATGAAAGCACATAAACAGGAGAATATTCGGACACAGCAAGATGTTGGCCACCATTGTGGGTCGACGGGCCTTAAATCAGTGCAACTACATAGAGATTCATTGAAAATCTCCATCCAAACCAAACCAAATGATAGCTGTCCATAAGCTTTAAAGTGCATAAATAAATGTTAAGATTTCTATTAATGCACTTGGCAATTTGCACACTATCTTTTTCAACCAATATGATTGTGATCCAGCCAACATCATTGTTCTCAGGGGTCTAAAAACTGAGTATGCTGATACATATGGAGGTCCAAAGAGAGCATCTGAAGTGCAGATTAAAGGAGGAAAAAAATCTGAATTTTCATAAAAATAAATCTTCATAAATGGCAAACTTAATCAATCAATAAAATCGATGTATTGCCCTGCCCTAGCAGGTACCCAAATGTAAAGTGCCCCTTAATGGCTGGAATATACTTGCTGCTGGTGTGCGTTCATGTCCGCATCATCGTGTCAACCCATTCCCAATGTACGTACGGCATGATGGTCGCATGCGTTGATCCGAGGTGATGTGACGTGTGTGCGTTGTGCAATATTGACTTGAACGCTGTTGGTGCTCGTGTGCACAAATGCATGAACACGATGCCAGAAGTAAACACGATGGCGAGTTGCTTTGAAGAGCACTGCTGGGACCTTTTCCTCAACTACCGGCATCCAAATTATTTTTTTCTCCAGTTGCACTTGATAAACATGTGTGCCTTAATAGCTGGCAACAGATTGGAAAAGTTTCGGGTGATGATGCTGCCCCAGAAGATTAAACTGACCTGTAGATTGACCTTGTCACAACTTCAGTTGTCCAAGCGCTGTGTACTGCTTGTACCGGGGGCTTCCAGTATCGAGTGTTTTTGCCATGATACTGTATGTTACAGCAAGTATATTCATAGACCACGCAGGCCGCTTGCGTCAACGTTTGCATTCACAGCAAGTATCCCAGCCCTTAGGGCTAATTTATACTTGATGTTAAATACGCATGCATACAGACAGAGCCTTCTGTCTGCCCTTGGTGCATATTTTAGTTCATTTACAGAGTTTGCTAATTGTCAAAAGAAAAGAATAGTGCAGTTCCACCAGCAACTGTAGGGGCTGAGCAGTTAAGCTCATGCAACCATCAAAAGGAGCAAAGAAGAAGTAGCAAAGATATACTGTATTCAGTGGCTGCACAGGGCTCCCCCATTTTCACTGCACTGCTTCTTAATTTTAATCATTATCATGATCTCCCCACTATCGCCATCTTTCTATATTTCTATTCAAAGTGATGTCAGAACTCAGAAATGAACTCTGAACTCTGCACTGCCCTCTAGTGGATATGTGGAACAACAACAATGCCAGCTTAAAGCTGACATTGGAATGTGGGCAGTGGCATTTAGCAATGGACATGCCTATGTATGTATGTAATGGGAGCATACGTGAGCCCTGACTCCTGACAGGGAAGATTCACTATGTCCACACAACATAACTGTCATGAGTTAAAGATACGTAACCAGACATGTGTTTAGAATGTCATATGGCAAAATTCTTGTAGTTCTTGCACAAAAACACAGGCTAAACATTTTAATCTTTCAAATGATCTTGCATGCAGGAAAGTCATGCAATGCACATAAAACAGAAAAAAATACCACCAATCAGGGTTTCAGTGATGTGAACCTGGATATGTTGTCCATTCTCATGGCTCATACTTGAAATATAAGCTGAAGCTGGAAACACTAATTTTTTTTGTCTTGCTCTTCTGACACTAGTCATAACTTTCCAAATAACATTGCCAGTAGGATATCTGTTGTTGCCTCTTTAAAAATATCTTTTTTTTTTTTAAAGGGCTGAACTTAACAACTAATAAGATTTATATTTTTGTGTCACTCCCAAAACTAAATAGATGAGCTATAGATGTAGCAACAACCAAAAGATTAGACATGAACTCATTGCCCTGTGAGTTAATTGTCAGTAAAGACTGATCATCTAAAAATGGAAAAACCATCCAATTAGCTTGTCCATTCCATCTTTTAAATGAAAAAACACTGGTAAAACTTAAAGTTTAGTTTCTTCTTTGCCCCCTATGCCTTAGAGTCTATGCTCAGTTGTTTATAAGTGTGTAATCTCCAGATTACACACTTTAAAGACACCTTTATGCAGGTTAACACACGGTTTTGACTGTGTGTCTTTCACTAAGTAAATTTCACTCTGATCTGTTCAACAGTGGGAAATAGTTTTTATGTTCGTTGCATGTTCAGACTACGGTGTGTTTGGTGCCAGTCAGCTGCGAAACATGACTTAAATTGTGACTGTGTGTGTGTTGTAATTTAATGACTGTGTGTGTATTTTGGCAGCCAGCTACTGCCTTCAGTGTCAAGTGTGTTTCATTCGGAGCCAGATGAAATCCCTCCTGCTTCTACAGCAGCGATCAGACGGCGTATCGTGCAGTCGTCGCCGCAGGCTAACACACACAGACTTGTACAGATGCAGGTGGATTTTGCTCCCTGCATGCATATGTGTGTGTGTTTAGTCTGTATTGTGGTAGAGGAGCTCATTATATGTCCCCAATTCCCTCTGCTTTCAGCAGCGTCATCTCCTTCCCACTAAAAAAAAAAAAAGCATGTTGGTATGAGATAAATACATAAACTGGGAGATGAGAAAGCTTTAAAATACACATGGGATGAAAGGGAATGAACGACAACATGCAAATGGAGCTATTAACAGTTTCCACACAAACAAGGCAAATTTGGTAGTACAGCAGATCCCTCTTTTCTCAAATAAACTGCTAGTATTTCCTCCAAAGTGCACTCAGCGCAGGTATATTCAATGCAAGCAGGAATATCTGCACAGTTTCAAAGATCTGTGTTTCTTCGAGAACTCCCCAGCTATTTTTACCCAACTTTTACACAAACGGAGCCTCTTTATAAAGACTTGTTGACATGATGGTGTGTTGCAGATGATCACATATGACAGCTTAATCTCACAGCAGTCACAAAAGTTCTTCATGATGATTCACTTGCAAGCTGAAAGATTCCCAACAGATCACAATCACAGGAGGATACGTTCTGCTACTACACTGGAGTAACAGGCAATGTAAAGTTCACATTCCGCAAGAACTAGTTCCAGTTTTATTTCACAAAAATCAAAATTGAACCAGTTCATGTTCTCAGTTTGCTATTTGAAATTCTGAACTAAGTTTATAGTTCAAAATAAATGATTTTGTTTCTTATTCATCTATATTATTAAAGGTACAGTGTGTAAAAAAAAACCAAAGGTCTATGTAAGAAAATTTTTTATGTAATTCAAAACTGTGTTTCTATTGATGTGTAATCGCTTCACTAGCATAGCCATTATATGTTTATTTTCTTAGAATGAGTAATTTATATCTACTTGCTGGGGATGTACATACATGGAGGCCGCCATATTTGTGCTGCCATATTTACTACAGTGTCCCTAAATGGACAAAACAAAGTGAATGAAGTGAGAATTCTCTAAACTTTAAAACTGCTGTACCAGCTTTGTTTAATGGGACTTAGAGCAATGTTTGGGATAAGTAATGCCTTAAAAGACATTAAACGTAGTTACTCATTGTACAATCATAAACCCGAGACCACTTGATCCACTCAGAGATGAAAACATCTTTATGTCTGGGAGAATTTTGGCCACTAACGGCCACCGTACATCCACAGTGCTTGCAATATGAAGTAATTTGAAAGAAAACATCTTTTCTTTCAAATATCCATCTTTACCACTAGATGTCAGTAATTCATACATACTGTACCTTTAAGTGGTGCATAATATTATGGGTTGCAATGAAGTTCTGGAAAGAGGCACTTTACAACCAATTGAACGGACACATCTGCATCTCTTTATTCTTCTGTATTATTAATTACAATTTAGTTACTCTACATCAAACCGTGGTAGAGGAAAAATATGTTTTAGTGTGTTGACTATTTTGGCTATATCCACATGGACATGGGTATGTTCCTTTGTTTCCCAAAAATAATTAGATCTGCATGTTGAAGTTACTTACACAAATCTCAATCTACATGAAAACCCATGATAGAAATGCTGTCAGGAGCATGCCAAACCAAAAGTTAACATAACCTGTTGGTTGGTCAAAAGGCTGAATAAAATTACTCTGATCAGCAAATCCAAAGATTGGTGCAGTGTTGAAAGGCAGAATCTTAAATGTGACCGAAAAGCAAAGTGGAGAATAATACACATGCACACATACTAAGAAAACCTGAAGAAAACTTTATGATGTCAGTCCAAGTTTGTGGACATCTTTGTCAGTGACTATTATATGCAAACATGTTGAATGTCCTGTTAACAAGCTTAGCACCAGCACATTCTGGGCTATGTCTGCCATTGCAATGTGAATAAAAGTGTCAATGGCACATATTGTGATGCAAGCTGCACAGATGGGGATGCACAATCTGACACAAGCAGCCAAAACTGCTCGTTATCATGTCCACGCATAAATACACAGCCAGTTTTTGAAAATCATCACTTTAAACGGCTATAAGTTAATTTTTAGCCCCTTTTGGCCTTCAGAACTCTATAATTCTCTATAGAGTCAACGAGGCGATATAAAGACACTTGCGTGATGAGAATCTCCATGTCTCAGTTCGGACATTTTGCAAAAGTGCTTGACTGGATTGAGATCTGGTGACTGTGTTGGCCATTGCAGTTCAGTAAACTGCTTTACATGACACTAAACTCACCTCTTGTAGCATTAACACTCACCATGTAAATTTTTTTATACAGAACGTAAAATAAATTCAGCTAATTTATAAAACAAAATTTCAAGGCCCTTTTAAACAATGAATAAACCAGTTTAACGAGTCCAAATTAAAATAATTTCATTTTATTTTCACTGCTTTGATTTGATTCATGACAAAAAACAAGTCTTTCTTCTCAAATTAAATTGCAGCTAAATGCTCACTGACCCCAATTTTTACAGAATTTATCCACCAAAGCCTAAATCAACCCATAATTTGGAGGTTTAATTCCCAACCCCGCAAAGACAAATGTGTTCATTGAGAGATGTGCAAAGAACCACAATGAAGACTGTTTTTTCTTTTCTGCCTGTCCAGCTTCAGCAAGAGTTTAATTTACCAGCCGCATCCATTCATCTGCTTCATTTAAGTTTGTTTTTGAAATGCTGATAAGCTGATGGCTCATCTAATCACCTGTCAAGCATTTTTTCTTATTTTTTTCTTTTTTAAAGGAGTCTGCCCTTTTTTCCAGCTGTTTCCACAGACAGCTACTTTCCAGATGGTTTGTGTGCAACAAACCATCTGCTGCATCAGGATTCTATAGTAACTGAAAAGCATGTTGAAATTATAAAGATGATCATGTTCACTTGTGATAACTGTTATCACAGCGCAAGTTCAATGTGATGGAAATGCTTAAAATGACTGCTCCATATTTATGCATATATATGTATATATATATCACACATCATTCAGAGCATTTGTCATTTTAATAAGTAAATTTTTATTATCTAATGAACATAAAATGTTTTTCAAAGTACTTACAAAGTTGGAAGTTATCGTCCTTAAAGGCATATGCCACCTCTGGGTGAAATTGAGCCTCCCCCTGCAGTCCCATGAGTTGGACAAGTGGACAGAAGCGTTTTTTAGCTGATTCAGTCATTCTCTGATTCTCGCAGTACGGACTTTAGCTTAGCTTAGCATAGTTGCTGTAATCGTCTGGTTTCTAATAGCGTCACTTGGCGAAAGGGAACTAATTAACTTGAATTTTTTTCCAATTACATTTCGTGGTCCACACATTCTGATAGAGTACAAACGAAGAGACGATTTCACATCAAAGGACTGACTAGGCGCATTCAATAGGGAACTATATGCTGCGGAAGTAGAGAGAGCGAAGCACTACGGATATTAGCAAAGGCAGCATGCATGCGCAGCATCCCCAACTTCCGTAAACAGGGTTTCCATCAATCCTGAGCAATCCTTTTTCATGCTGCTGTTCCATTTTCTTACACTCTTCTAATAGATTTTCAGAGTATTACTTAATCTTACTTGAGTATATAAAAGGTGTATATTTATTGAATTTTTTAGTGGTGAGTCAAAGTGCTGGAGGCATGTGCCAGTTTGAGTGTGTGCCATATCATTATGCCATAAAGTTTATGAACATATGCTTGAGGTTATGCGATTATGTGAGTGAGTGTTTGACCTTAATTTGTACAAAGCTAACCAGTCATTTTTATTTTGCTAATTAGCTTGTTCATCATCAGCTTTCGAGATCCGGTTTCACATTCACACTGGTACAAATACACACTCTTCCAGTATGGTTAAGTGTAGATAAAGCTCTGTGGCTGTGACAGATGTGAGTGTGCGTTTATGTGCGCGAGTTTGTATGTGTGAGTGGCTTACGAGTAATGGCCAGTGGCAGGTAGAAAGGTGATGGATTGCCTGATTAGTGGTCTGGCAGGGCTCTCCTCACAGATGGGCTGTTAGATGTGGGCATCTGGCCTTGACATGCACGTACAAACATACACACATGCATTTGATACACTGTATATGCCTGCACACACACCACTGTACCTACACTTGTGTACCCTACTGAGGCATGCATGCACAAATAAACTTTTCTCTCTTCCTTCACCATCTGTCTTGTGTCTTCTCTCCATTCCTTCCTTGTCCTCCCTATGTCCTTCTCTAGGATTGTGTGTGTCTGGGAGAAAGAGCTTGTGTCCCCACGCTTTGCTCGTTAGTCAGTGTAATTACCAGGGAAGGGGAGCAGATTAGGGTGTTTACGTGCCAGTATGTTTACATGGGCGGACACACATGCTGCCTGTATCACTGTGAAAGGGATTAAACACACACACGCGCACACAGACACACAAGCAGAGAAATCAAACAGACAAACTTAACATTATTTTCATGAGTCATGGAAGGCTTTGCAGAAGTGTCAGTATAATGAACATGCAGATAGTACATGTTAATGTTGATATGAACACAGAAATAAAGAGCAAAAATAATGACATGTAAGTATTAAGATTAACTTTAATCTCTATGAAGGTGTGTTGTACTGTTGTAGTGAATGACTAAAAATGAAGAAATGCATCAGTGAAAGAAGGAATTACACAATATTGACAAAAATCAGGTTGAAATTGTTAAAATATTTGATGAATTGAGTTGGGGGGGGGAATATAGGAAGTACATGTACTTGGGACACAAGCGGCCGAAATGAGCTTCCTCTGCAAGGTGGCCTGGCTGTCCCTTGGAGAGAGGGTGAGAAGCTCGGTCTTCAGGAGGGGCTCAAAGTAGAGCAACTGCTCCACATCGAGAGGAGTCAGATAAGGTGGCTTGGGCCTCTGGTCAGGATTCCTCCTGGACGCCTCACTGGTGAGGTGTTCTAGGCATGTCCCACCAAGGGAAAAGGAAAAAACCAAGGGATCCACATGGATGGTGAATTTGGCTGAGGAGAAGGAAGTCTAGGCTTCCCTGCTTAGGCAGCTGCCCCCAAACCCGATCCCGGATAAGCAGAAAGAAATTGGACGGACGGATGGATGTACTTAGATACACCTGTTCAAGTGTTTGCTAACATAAATAGTTAATTGGCCAATCACACAATAGCAGTTTGGTGTATTTAGGCTACGTTCACGTTGGAAATGTAAGTGCTCAGTTTCAACTTTTTGGTGTGGTTGTTCCTGAAGTAACCCGCATGCTGTTACATACAAATTCTAAGAACCAAAAAAAGGGAACAAGCAGCACCAATAAGCTAAACAACTGTAAGCAAAACCCAACTAAAAAAAGGCTATAGCTATCCCAACTCCAACACAAACCCAGTGTAAAACACAAAAGGCACATTCGGACAGACAGGTTCTAAGAACGCGGGTCCTATAACTACGCCTCCCTAGTTTAGTTATAAGAACTACCCTTCACCTTCAGCGTGCGTTCGCACATGAGGGGGGACCTCGTTAGGAACTGAGAGTGACGCAATTGTTGCGACTGGGGAAATTTATGTCCCAGCAGATCTGATACAAAACTGAGGGTTCTTGTCTCTTTTATTCAAAGCTATTATAAAAGCTAACTTACCAGCTTTCCCTCATCACGGTCATTTGTATCATGTAACGGAAAAGCCTAGAAGGCAGCTCCAGGTGTGAATGATCAGCAGTCAGCAGGTAAGGAGGGAGGAGATGATGGTGGTGTTGTGCCAGTCAGATCACAACGAAGGGTTGGAATGGGGAGGTTTGCATGTGGGATGAAAGAAACAGATGGAGGTTAATCAGGTGGTGACACATGCGCAGAAGATCAATAACAAGAGGTGTCACAGCTGGCCCAAAGCTAAAAACTGACTGTCATGGTTGGTATAACCCTTCAAGTCTCCTTTGGATTGTTGCACCCATACCCCAGCCCCACATCCCAAATACTTATTCATTCTAAAATTTATTTGTCCCTCCACTCTACACCCCATCTACACTACCACTCAAAAGTTTGGATGTACTTTCCCATTGGATTTAATGGGACAGTTTTTCCAAACTTTTGACCGTGTGTGTTCCTTAGTAATTCTCCCACTTATTTAATACAGTGTGATGTAATCACCATGTGAATTCTGAAATGTGGGTCACTTTGCTTTTGAGACCGTAGTCACATTCCAAAAAAAAAAAAAAAAAAAACATATATCGGATATAAAACCACATCTGAAAGTGGCCCAGATTGTATTTAAAATGATCAGATTCAATGTGACCTGGTTTGCTCACACTGTCCTATGAAAACTCTTACTTGAGTCAGTGAAGGGCAAAATAATCAGATTTTGGCCTCATTTGTCTGCAGTCTGAACGTAGTCATAGGCATATGAGTAACAGTTGTCCGGACAAATACACCTTGTTGATTTCAAAGGTCAGAGGATAATGGTAGACTGGTTGGTGATGATAGAAAAGCAACCATACAGATTTTGGCATGAAAAAGTTCCTCCTTTTTCTGCCAGAAGTGGTGCACTAATAGTGCACCATTACTGCACTATCACTGGCTGAACGACTTGTCCCCGCAAATACGCCATCATGTATGGAGTCCAAATTTGGCGTGTGGAAACATCCTTGTTCCTGGCATTCATTTATGCTCTGAAATCATTTCCCCTGGGCACACAGGCGTTTCTCCGTGCGATTGAATTAGCAGACAAGTCGCTGGTAAGTGGCTGGTAAGTGGCTAAAAGGGGAACTTTTTCATGCCCAGATCTGTAACTCAAATGACCGCTGGCTAAAGCAAAGGTGTGCAGAATCACATCTCTGAATGCAAAACATGTCCACCCTTGGAGTATATGGGTTTCACCGTCGGAAGACCCCACTAGATACCACCCCTGTCAGCTAAGAACAGGAAAGAGGTTACAATTCAGACAGACTCAAGAAAATTGGACAACAGAAGATTGGAAAACGTTGCCGGTGTGATGAGTCTCAGTTTCAGCTGCAACATTGAGATAGTAGGGTCAGATTTGAACATTCTCAGTAAAAGACCACAGAGTGCAAGTGAATGACTCCCTGTCTGACCTTCACCTCCACTTGCTCTTCCCAAGGCTGTCTTCTCTCCTCTCCTCTTCAAACTCTACACAGAAGACTGCAGCTCAGCCAAACTGTAACATCATGAAATTTGCTGATTATTCTGTCTTCCTGTCCCCATTCTCTAGCCACATACAACATCACAGCTCAGCTCTGCAGGAGTTTGTGGACTGGTGTGGAAACTCCTGTCTTGTGCTCAATGAAAACGAGACCAAGGAGATAAAAGTTGCCTTGTTCCCCAAACAGAAACAGGGGGCTGAGGTAGTATCCCCTGTCATTCACGACGGGCCAGTGGAGATTGTAGAGGAGTAAAAAAATATAGCTGGGGACAATCTTTGACAACTTGAAGCCCAGAGGGAAGAGGCTGGTTATCTTTCTAGAAAAGCTGCATTTTGGTAGAACCCTAAATAGGTGCCCGAGTCCAGCTCTCGAGAACTACTATCCTGCAATTTTTAGAGCATACCCTGTCCAACACACCTGAATCAAATGGCTAATTCCCTCATGCACATGTCATTCAGCTCTGCAGAGACCTGGTAACAAGTCATTCATTTGATTCAGGTGTGTTTGAGAAGGGATGCAACCAAAATGTGAAGGATAGTAGCTCTCGAGGACTGAACTTTGGCACCCCTGACAATAATCGTCAAAATCAGGGTTAGAAATGATGACATAACAATGTTTAGGTTGGCAGTTTTGTGTAGAAAACCCGGCATCCTAAGGAAATGAAATTCTAACCCTAATTAAGAATATTAACACTTTCTTTAACCATATTTTCACTTCAAACCGATTCATCAGTGAAAGGCCAACTTGGAATAATCAGTCATGGTTAGAACTCCATTTTTTATTCCATTCCGACAAGAACCAAAGTCAATGCCAAAATGACTTGCTTGATGAGAGCCAAAATTAAAATACAACCTGGAAAATTTCTACACCGAAATGACAAATTGAAGGTCATGTGGATGCTTAATTGCTCCTGGCTCTCTCCGCTCTGCTCTGATGTTCCGCTCTGCACCTGACACATCCCGTGAATCCCATTCTGGATGATTACCTACACCATCCATCCTCGCTTCGTCACCATGTAATTTAATTTCATGTACGTTTCCGTGCCACACCTGCGGGTGCTTGCCCACTGAACTGACTGAACTGAACTGCTGACATTGCACTAAGGGATCCTCTCACATCAGTGGATATCCCACCGGGGTGCAAGACAGCCAAAGCTCCCTCCCTCCGGCCCCCTCGGGAAGGGCTTCGCAAATTGCACACAGGATTTTTGCAATGAAGATCCCTGCATTTCATTGGGCTCCCTTGAATCTCGACGCTGCGAGATGATAATGTCATGCGTCGTATGCCTATTCAGGCTCAAAGTAATATCATTTGCAGCATTTTCCTGTCTGCCTACAGCCTTTGCTCCATAAAGCTAATCACAGCGCTTGGCTTTGGTTCGGGAAGGGCAAAGAAGGGAGAAAAGGAGGAGGGAGGGGAAGTAAGCAGGGGCTAATAGCATTTTAAAGGTGGGGGACCACTCCCATTACTTATTATAATGAAAAGCTAATGCACACCTTGTGTGTGCCTGCATCTAAAATGAACTTGTTCAGTTATTGTAGCAAGCAAACTCCACCTAGATACATACAAAAGATAGATGGATAGATTTCACAACCTAATACAGTCTAAGAACCATTTGGCGCCTTTGTGGAATTTTTCCTGGGGGTGACATCACGCAGAGGACACCGAGCTCTCATTGAGTTAATTAAACCTTGGTGAAATGATGTAAAAGAATAAAGTTGAGACTCATTGAGTGATGCTGCTGTAAAACTGCAATTTTCAAGTTATGAAGTTGTTTCATGCCCTGAAAAGGGGTTTCATGGGAATTCAAATAAAAATTGTAACAGGCAAGGCATCCCATAAACTGAATAGCTTTTTGAAACCCTAAACTGCAGAATCATTTTACCCATGGTAGTGACAAAAGCTTTAGAATAGACCTGTGCTTTGAAGACACATGGCCTTGCAAGGTTTTTTCTTTTTTTTAAAAAAAGAAGAAGCCATTTTTCTTGAAAATGTGACATTTCAATTTGCAGAGATGTCTTTGTGAAAGTGTCTAAATGTGTTATTTCATAATATATATTTGCAAAAGATAGAGGCCCATGAAGTCACCTTATTTTGAAGTGAAACTATGCTATATTTGCAATGACAAGCTTACAAGCTTAAAGTATTTACAATTTCTGAAAAGTGCCTCATTTTTGTGAATATACAGTGTATGGCTTCCCTCGTACTTCTGCCTTTTCTAGATTTGGAGTCATGTGGAGAGTTTTTGTGTAAACAATGTGTCAAAACTGGGTGAAGTGTCCAGAGAGATGAAGGATCGCAGTGACTCTTCTTCATCTGGCTCTTAGTGTTCTCCTCTTTGCCAAATAATACATCTGTGTCCCTTTAGTTTCTCTTTACATATTCTAACTGCATTGCAGCTTTTGTGGGGTGTGTGAGTATTTTCTAGGTTAAGCGACCTTGTTGAAGCTAATTAATATGGGATCTTACACTCAAGTATACTTCCCTTTGGCATTTTATTAGCTTTATCAATCCTGCTATAAAGCATGAGTTTTAACAATAGCATAAATCTTCTATTTAACTTTGTTCAACTCAAGGCATATATTTGTAGATAAGTTTATGAAGCTTGTGTGTTTTGATGGGAAAGGGTTGAGAACAAAGTCATAAAAACTGACAAGTGGTATGAGACAAGTTGATCTCATGGGGATGAAGTGAAGGTCAGGCTGCATGATGGTGAATGACTGGAAGGTGATGATGAGCAACCAATTTAGAGACTCACGGTGAGGGCCACATCTTGCATTTCAGAGTCATTAGTACCTGTATTCAGTGATGAGAAGGTGAAAAAGAAAAGGAAAGGTGATGAAGAGATGAGGGCAGCTCTGATGTGAATGCAGAAGCCCAGGAGAGCAGCTTGATGTCCTTCAACGGGAATTTACTGAAGAAAATTGAGATCAGTGTGAAAATATTTCTGCTTTTGGAATCTCGTAGCCTTTTATGACATCAAATTCTCTCTCTTCTTGGTCTTAATTGTCTTTGAAGAAAAAATAATCTAAAGTAAATTAATTCTAGTGGGAATTCTTCATCAATTCTATGAGTTTGACTTCATATCTTCTGCTTTTAGCAATGTACAATGTTTTTGTCATTGAGATCAACAAACCTCAGTGAAATTTAACCAATAATGTCTATTTCACTCATATCATACTTAGCAACTTGTTCCCACAAAGGGACTGTCATCATTTCCATTTTAACCCAGTTTGCTGCTGGTTTCACAGCTCCAACATTTAAGCTAGCATCCCTTTCTTTTTTTGGTGCAAATGCTTATCTTCTTCAAAACACAGACTCAAGATGCTGCATGATTGTTTTATGTGAGAACGATTTGGCTAAATACAGTACCAGTATTTGCTTTTACTGAACAAATCCACAATGGTTTAAATTCTTAAGTAGCTAGCTACATGCTCCAAATAATACAGTAAAAAGTAGTTAGCAATCATCAGCTGCTGTCACACATGCACTGGATTCCTGAAGTTGCCTATGTGCTGTTAGTGGTGGCATGCGCAAACTTAAATGTCAGCAATATTTGCTGTTGATCTTTTAAAGATTATCCACTTAGAAAACCCTTTAAAACCCCCAGATCATTTGCAGATGTGACAGCATCTGAGCATCCATCACATTTTTAGCGAGTATGGGTGAAAAAGCAGGTACTGTAATGTTCAAGGAAAACCTTTAAAAAAACATTCAGAAAGCCTGAGAACTAATGCTCAAGACCACTTTAAAAGACTAAAAGAATCTCCTTGAAAGTGAAGTATGAAGAAATAAGAGATTCCTCTCCTGCACAATGCTGCATAAAACAAATTTTAAAACATTTTTACATTTGCACATGCATCCCTTCAGCACACCTTTCCCTTGGATCTGGACATTGATGATGCAACCCAGCCTCTACACTGTAAGCTGTTGATGCATTATTGATGTACATACGCTTATTCTTTTATCCGGATCATTTAGCTTTATACCCAGTGGGTTCAACTTCAGTAAGAAACACAAAACAGTTGCCATTTGTTATTACATGACACACTATAACCCAAAAGTACCTCCTACACTGTGAAACTGACACGAGATATTCTGCAGAAATTTATGCCTTTGATGTTATAAGTCTGTTCGCGGTATGTGTATTTGTCTGCGTCTGTGTGTGGATGGGGATTATGGCACCCTCTAAAGATACACTGTTGTGCCCACCCACCGTTTGTCCTCTCAAGGTCAGTGACTACACCGTGGTGAAACGGAAAGGGTGGTCTTTACACGCTCCGGAGAACACTCCTACTCCCCTTCTCCTGGTCATTCTCCCTCATCCCCTTTTCCTCACGACTTTTCCTCCTATAATTTTTCTTTTTGTATTCCTTTCTTTTAACCTTTAGTATCTCCCCCTTCCTTTTTTTTCCTTTTACTTCCACCTTGGAAATACTGCCTCTGATTGTTAAAGGACTGCTTGCACCTTGATTTCAAGGCTGATTGTCAGGACCCTAAGCACATTGTGCTTAATGTGCCAATTGTCCTGGAGCCCAAGGACGGAAATAAGGGAGTTGTTTATATGGTAAAATTTTCAGAGCTCCTTACATAGAAAGGGTTTATTTTTAGATTTCATCACCGAGTACACAATTACAGATTGTTGAAGTGATTTCCCTGTGAGCATCAGTTTGCAGAAGGTTGTCATTTCACCAAATTCAGAAAATACTGTTACTCATAATGGTGTTCTGTTAGTTATTTTTGGCAGGAAATACACTTTTTTTTCTGTTGGACAGAATACAAGACCTGTCTGATAAATGCTCGCCAGTTACTACTGGGTATATCCCAACCTGGAAGCATAACTGGCAAGTGATGATGGTGTGATCCGAGACAGAAAGCTGGCAGGTATGGAGGCAAAATGGCACAATGGAGAACAGATAGTTGGAAGGAAAAGCTAGAAAAATGAAACATCCATGTAGCTGTTGAGGGGGGATCTGTGCAGTCATGGACCGATACATCCACAAGTCCCCCCGACTGTGTGGACAGGTGGGTCCAGTCAACCCTTACAGTGTGGTTTTTGCCAAATGAGGCCCTTCGGTCCATGGCAGACCAGCCATGCCAGGCATGAGCTATGGACATGGGGGCTGGAGAGTCTGTCCAGTGCACCTCTTTACAAAGAGAAAACACTGTATACTGTCAGGATCCCTTACAAAATGTTATTGTTTGGGCATGACTTGCCTTCAGGATTATCAAATTCTGCCAGATAAAGCATACGCTTGAGCTCACGCACTTCTCTGAAACTTCCATAAACCCAAACGACCTCTTCAAGCATGTGATCTTACATGCTTTGATGGGCAAAAGCTCATATATAACTGAGATTTAGTAATTAGCAAGGATTATAATTAGGCTTTCTGTTTGTGAGAGAAAGATACCGCATGGAGAGCAAGCTGGCTTTGCCAGTGATTTGGCACATTTCTCCAATTAGCTCAACTGAATTTACAGAGCTGTTATTCAGCGTCAGATGTTCATCATTTAAAACTTACAAAAATGCAATCTATCAGCAATGATCTGCTTCTGGAAAGCCAAATTTGGCACGACAGCCTTGCTTGGCATTACAGTTCTGATTATTCCCGAGGTGTTGGAAACATTTCAGGTCAGAGTTGTGCGCAAGAAGGTGACCGATGGCAAGCTTTCTGTCTGTTAGTCAGCTAGACACCCACCCACAGATGACAAGTGTCATTACGCTGGTTCATAACTTTCATTGTTAATTCGGGATTTACTTGATGCGTCAAACAAAGATCATCTGACACTTTTTTCCGAAGATGATCAGACTGTATCGTTGGCAAGGATAGAGAAAATAGAAATCTGGACAGCAAGAAAACACTGTAGTTGCAGTTAAAACTAAATAAAGCAGTTTATCTCTTAGATATAAACTAGTAAAGTTTTTAATCTCTGTTAGATTAAAAGACACCAGTATCATATGGAAATGTAACTAAACTGGAACAAAGTTTTCTAATTTGTAAGTCATTGCTAAGTTTAGATGAAAATGCTTTGCAATAATTTAGATGACCAGCTATTTAACTGATTAAATCTTGTAAAGTGTCTAAGTTTTGGGCTTAATTATCAATTTCCTGTCAACATATTTGACTGATTTAACTTTCACTCAACGTCATTAAACACCTACTGTAACGTGGATCCAATTTCAGGGATCAGCAGACATGAAATACTTCCTCCATGACATTTAAATGTTGTTTCAATCTACTTTAGATAATCAGGAATAGAATCAGCAGAAGAGTTGCAGTTTAATCTTAATCTTTGATCATAAACTGCACTTTTGTGATTCTGGAAACTCTGACTCTTTGGGCTTAATGTATCTCACTAAGCCATTAATCTTTCTTTTAGTACACCCCTCAGGCCTCAAGTTCTTCCGCACCAAACTTGGAAAACTGTTTCGTCATCGACTTAGATTTGTGCTTACCTCCCAGGAAGCTGGATTCTTTTGAAGTTGAGATCACTGTCATTAGAGAATCCATCTTGCAGGCTGCAAGCAAACTCTATGCATCAAGGACTTGAAAAGTTCTGTCTAATCATCAAGTTTTAGCTGTGACCACCAATTCTTTTTCTGACTTATGCTCTTTCCTTTTCGCTTTTCATCGATCTGATTAGTTGAAGTCTGTACAAAGCATTGTCGTCACCAGCAATCACCTGGTCTAGCCTGATCTTTTTAGGTTTTTGAGGATTTGAATTATAATTCAAAACAGAAAAAGGGCTTTCCCAAAATGTGGCTACAGTGTTGGAAACAAATTATTTGCTGGAGGATTAGATTTCCCCTCATATGGAATGAAGAGGCACTGGCCAAACCACAAAAAACGGTCACCCTAACCCTGATTTCGAATGACTCAGAGGATCTTCTGAAGACTTATTAAAGTCCGACCACAATGACGCATGACGAATCATCCAAACCCCTAACCCCTCATCATCCTTTTTGCAAAAGAAATAAAAGCATACCGTGACAGGATGTGATACTTGCATCGCTAATGTACACAGAACGGGGCTTTCCCTCTTTCCGAAAACCACTTTACCTTTCTGTGGGCTTACACGCTCCTCACAGACAGCCATCGAGGCCTTTCTGTAAGTCCCCGAGCATCACAGCCCTCCCTTGATCTTGTTTACTTAGTATTCCATCAGAGCCTCGAAACGAAGGGAAGGAACCAGCAAGTTGGTAGGAAAAAGAGGTGGATGGCTGCCTCACCCCTTTACAACCTCTCCACTCTGCTCTTTGACACTCGAAAGAACTTCCAACTTCTGGTAACTTTTCAAAGACGGCAGTAATGGTCTTTGAAGCGGCCATCAAAAATCTGTTTTTTTATCCTCCCCTTTTTTGTCAGACTGAATGCTCTAAGGAGTCGGATGACTTCTTGTGAGCTGTACGTTTGAGAGGAAGTAAGAAATAGTAAAACTTGAAAAGACTGAGGAGTCTCCCAACCAGTCAGCAACCTTTATCACAATTTTTTCCACTGTTTTGCACAAAATTTGTATTTCTATTCTTTATTCTCAATGGACAGTTTAATTTTCAAGATTAGCATGAAAACTAAGAGTATATAGAAAAAGATGCATTGTACTTTTTGACATGTGAGTTTTTCCTTTTATTTTCTTGATTTACTTCTCATTCCTCAGCTTTCTCTCCAACATCCAATTTTGCTTTTAGAGACCTCTTCAATAAAACTAAGATAACAGAGAGCAAGAATTTAGAATTAATATAAAAAAGGCAAGTTGCAGAGAAATGTAGTTCTTTTAATTCACTACTGTTCACAGGGTTTTATCTCTTTGACTTTTAAATTAGTTTTATGTTCATTATAATTCACTCCAGCTGTGAAAAGATGAGTAAAGTGACATATTTTGTAACATCAGAAAAAATATATTCTTTTAAGTGCTGCTTCTGAATCCTTTAGGTCATAGAAATATAAATCTGATGATACCATGGGTAGCATGTGCTTTTAATTAGTGATACAGCGGCCTATAGGGAAAAATTGCAAAAACGCCCCCCCCCCCCCAAAAAAAGGAAAAATATAAAAAAAATTAAAAAGAAAGAAATGGAGCAAGTATAATTGTCTACAAAATGTAGTCTAGTCTCAAACTATGCATGCAAGTTCGAAGGTCACACACAACAAGTCTGTTGTATTTTCTATCTTTAATTTATGTATTTTTAGCATCAAACCCTAAACTTAAGACTGGACTTGTGGTTTTTAGCAGCACAGGCATGAGTATTGAGTCCCCACAGAGGCGGTCTCAACACAAAGCCAAAGTGATGAACCAGCAGCCATGGCAAAACCTCTCGCTGTGTCTCAGCATGCCACCAGCGTCCGGGGAAAACATTGCTCCTGAACACGCTGCAGAAAAAACCAACCCAACTGTCAACTTCAACTTACGTTCTAACCTTTACAAGAGGACATCATTTTACAGTGCCGAATGGAGCAGAAAGAATTTATTATACGCTGAAATGAAAAAGTTATTAAACTATTGTGTGTTCAGGATTTTTGTATCAAACATAGTTCCAGATCTGTTTGGTGTGCTTTGATATGTTTAAGCTCACAAACCTGCATCAAGTTTAAACAAACACATCAGGATTTGGGTTCGTTTATGCCATTTTTAAGCACTGATTTCATAAGATTTTGCAAAAAAAATTGTAAGTGGAAAAATCTTTAACAGTACTTTTACAGCCTATGCATACAATAATACATGATTTAAAAAAATAATGTGGATGATATGAAACAACTAAAGATATAGTCGCCCAATATTGGCACTATTATGTGATTTTGGAAAATTTCAGTATCTGTTTTAACGTATTGATATTTTTTAGGAATGAAATTTTGCAAGATTTCAATGCTCCATTACAAAATCTTGTGAGATCTTGTTCCGTTGGTCCAGCATATAGAAAAGTCACTGCTATATCCCAGCATTCCTTTTAGAGTCATGTGACTACGGTGCAGCTGCTGCTGCTACAAACTGACTTGCTTTGAAGTTGCTTCTAATATGTCTGGTTTTAAGTTGTTTAATAACCAAGTTGTCAGAAACATTAGAATTAGCCACATGTTGGCTAATACTTGCTAGTATCTGACAGACATGTTTCACGGCCAAAACCATGGGAGCCGCCATGTCTGCTAGTTTCTGCTCAGGGCTTCCAGTTGCTACAGGGTAATTTACACTGAGGACATGCGAAAATTGATTGAAAAGTGGATATTGTTAAACCCAAAAAGTGTTCTGGGACTTATTGTTCATACGTGGCTGCAGCAGCTTGTGAAAACAATTACATGTGAATGTTTTAAACTGAGCAAACTAACCATTGGACGGCAGCCGCGCAGCTGCATGATCAACCGTCGATCGGTAATAATAATCCTCCGTAACCACTCAAGCCTTCTGACAGGAGACTCTGGCTTGGTTGAACATTCGTCTTCGTAGACACGAAACTGCCGTGTTTGTGTCTGTTATCAACACACAGCCGACTGGGTCACTGTGTAAGCCTATGGCTTTCCTGTTTATTACCATGGACTCATACAAAGTACAAAAATACATAAGTAGTTGTAACATCAGGTCATTTCATCATATTATCCTCCCATTTCAGTGTCGTAGCAGGTGAGGAAGTAATAAAACACCTTCTTTTATAAGAAATAAATGAGAATGTTACCATTTTAGAGCCATCGCTATTCAGTATAAATGAACACAGATCTTACTCAATCGGAAGCGCTTGGCAGAAATTGATCAACTGCGGAAATAAAATGGAAATGTCTGTGAAACCTGTCTATATGGCAGCCAGATGTCCAAAATGAACTCCTCTGGCTGAGTTAACGCTATTTTGGGATCTTTGCTCTCGGAGCAAAACATAGTTGTATCTTTCAAAATATGAGATACACAGTTGTCTACATATATCGGCATTGGTTGATATCAGTGATTAGAAAGTAAGGGTTGGACGATATTGGTATATCAGATATTGGTAAAAAAAAAAAAAAAAAAAAGCCAATATCGAACATCCCTAGAAAAAACTAAAACGTTTTATTAAGTCTGAGAATTCACTTTGGGAGAGCTGTTCTGTCTGATCTTAGTATGAGATGGACAAACTGAAGCTGGGATGAGAGTAGACTGAGTTCATGGAGAGAACTCTCTGTTTTCTCTGCCTGAGATCACAGAGACACAAAAGCTGAGAAACTCTGAGAATTTTATCAGAGCTTGATGAGATCTTTTCTGCAAGCAAGGAGACAAAACTGAGCTTCAGTGCATCTCATTGCTCCAGAGAAAAAACTGAGACACAGGAGAGATAAATCTTAGTTTGGTGTCACACACTCGTAGTTGTCCAGGAAAATCATTTTGCAGATTTCTCTTCATATTTTTTTTTTCTTCTCTGATGATATCAGACTCTTGTAAGGTCCTTCCTCAAAAAAAGAGCATCAGTGTTCTTTTGCTCCTTGTTTCATTGCGGTTGTTTTACTGCATGGGAAATTTATTTTCAGTCCACATGGTTAATGTTTGGGCTGCATGCAGTCGACTCCAGGCACCCAGTCCATCCCGCACATGAATGAAACCAACTAAATTTATGACATGTGGCTGAGAGAACGCAGAAACCCCGAATTGCTTTCAACCCATCCATGAGTGGGATCAATATTGGAAAGAAAAGTGAGTTGGAAAGGGGAATTGAAAATTGAAATGGCTGTGGAAAACATGCACAACTAGTTTGTTGAGCCCTCAATCATCACTTCCTTCCTCCTTACAAGGCATTTTTAGACAAGTCAGCAGTTTAATTATGTCAAGACATTTATTGTGACAGCAGAGCTGTGTCTCACCAGGGAAGAGAGTAGGGGAAATATAATCATTGTACAGTTTTACAGCTCTTACATGATAGCTATTACATGATCTGTTCTAATAGTGCATTAAATTGAAGAGAAAAAAAAAAGAAAAAAGAATAAAACGGGAAGAAGATAGTCAGTTACACTAAACCTTATGATGTTTTGAAATAAAGGTCTTGTTTATTTCAGTAACTAATCATCCTCTGCATGTATCTGACAGCTCTACAGTTTAACAGTTAAGGTGCTGAACAAACCTGCCGGCAGTTCAGACGTGATACCCAGTAAAAATTACCGATGCTACAGACTGGTGTCATGCATAAAAACAAGAACACAACTCACTTTTGAATTACAGCAGTGCATCACTTCAGGTCTAAAACACTTCCAAATTGTCAGAGGAAAAGGTGATGCAACAGTTGTTGCAACACAAGCTCCTGCTTGTTTTTAAAGCTTGGTATTGATCATCTGAATAGAAAAGAATCATCGAATGGAGTCTTGGAGACTGAAATCTCTTCAATCTTGCATCATTTTGGTTTGAACATCATTGAAAAGCACTTTAAAATTTCCAATTCAGGGCAGAATGAAGCCAAAAGGCAATCATAGAGTTTTTGTGAACCCTTCAGCTTTCAGTTGAAAGAGTTGGAAAAGAAACACATCTCCTTGCTACTGTACAGTATGCTTTAGGTTAGAGTGACATATTTAGCAATGCAAGCTTTCCCTTTCACACAGCATATTTGTCCTCTGCTGCTTCCAGTAGCGAAGCCAGGCGAAACTTAAGTGGGGGTCTGTATCACAAGAAAGGAAATTATTGTATTGTATCTCTACGACACACTCACTGCTATGATAAGGTCAGATGAGAGAGAAATTAGAGATAAATAGTCTGTAGAGTGATAATCTGGATCACAAACTTAAATATATCTCAGGTCTGGTCAATGCCTTTCTTATAAAAATAGTATATATTCATACAAATTCATATTTGGTAAAGGCGATATTGTATGTCTTTATTTTCATGCCAGCTACTTTGAAATCAACTAGCAGCCTTGCTAGCTTCCTGTTTAAATTAGACTGATGGGGCTCAAGCTTAGTCACTGCTAACTTACCCGGATACTGAGAATTTTCTAGCATATTTGTAGTTTATTTTCAGTTTAAATGCTAAAATGTTGATTAACTGAGTTGATGAGTCCCTAAATACTATCACTGAAAACTTAATATGACATGGCGTTCCCTATTATCTTAAAATCAATCAAGTGCTACCACGTTACTAGGTTAGCGCTGTTTTGTAGCTTCATGCTAACATCATGTTGATAGCTTCATAACATCAATCATTGAACTTGCACAGGGACAAGATTTCTAATGGATAGCCAGATGTCAATAGTTATCATCATAGCCTTTATATGTGATTACTAGTGCCACTTAGACATCAAAGATCTCTTTCTCAAGGTAGACCAGGCCAGAAGGTAACAGTATAGTTACAATAAGAAACGTAAAAACACAGAAAAAAAAAACACTCATACACAACCCCCCCCCCCAAAAAAAAAAAAAACAGCCGTCAGCACTACTTTACAAGATTAAAACTTGCTCACATAAGACATGTGCACACAGGTAAGGTAATAATTTAAGTAAAAATTTCACTAGAGCTTTAAACCCATTTAAAGGTAGGGGTCGTCCTCAAGGCGCCGAATTACAGCAGAACCGCCCCAAAATTTAAGAAATCTGCCCTATCATCCTCACAAAACCAGGGATTAGCCTCCTGAAACCGGTCATGTCTGAAACCGGGTTCCAAGGTGGAAAGGTTTGAAACCTCGACCGGTTTGTGTTTCATGGGGACGGCGTAACCGCGCAAGGCAGGGGGGGATATGACATCAGTGTGACAACGTGCGTTGGTCTCGTTCACGAAAACAAAGTTCATTGAAAAAAAATCACAACAGCAATGGTGAGAGACTGTTTTCAACCGTGTAGAAAACTTTAGCATTTGCCTCATAAATCCTCAGCCATCATTACCTTTCCGCTCTTCCTTTGTTGATTTTTCAGCAACACGCGGTGAGTCTTTATTTGCGCATGCGCTGTGTTTTGTTTTAGGTTTGGAGTGTCACACTTTAATCATTATAGCGCCACCCACAGCCTTGTAGGATGTACTACAGCGGTTTCATGGGGATGGTGAAACCTTTCCCCGGATTTCTGCTATCGGTTTCACACCTGAACTGGCTTCAGCTCCGTGTGGACCAGGCCGCAGAGTCCGAAGTCCCCCCACCGTTTCTGTTTGCGAACAGCAGTATTCAAACTGAGCGCCCCTCCCTCTCAGGCTAATGGCCGCCTCGTTCTTCAGCCTATTCAACTTCAAACTTCTCCTTCAGAGCTCAGAAGCGGGTAAAAGCCAAACCAATATTAACCCTGGTTTTCCAATGTGCACCATCTAAAGCTCTTTCCTTTTCTTCGGTGCATGCACCGTTTTTCCTTTCTCTTTTTTTTCCCTACGAGAGTTCGAGGGACTGGCGTCTGCCCCAATCATGACCTTATTCCCACACAGCGTCATGTCCTTAGCTCTGTCATTGGTTGGCGATCTAAACAGAAATCTCCACCCAGAAAAGTTCAGACTGGACGAAAACAAAGCAAAAGAGCGAATTACAGACGAGGAGAGGGAGTTGCATTCAAACTCACCATTGCACGCGAGTGAAGGCCCAAAGGCACGATTTGAGACGGGTTTCATTTGCACAAGTCTAATGTTTTTTTCAGGGGGGAAACATTGGACTCTACCTTTAAGGTAAGATGGGCTTAGATAGATAAATAAATGGATAATAGATTAAATAAGATAAGAAATTTATTCCAAGTAGGAGCTGAAAGCCTAAATGCTGTCTTGCCCAGTTCAGTCCGTACTTTAGGGACAACAAATAGAAGAGCATCAGTAGATCTGAGATATATTTCTAAAGTCAATATTTTCAGTTCTTAGTTGTTTTAAAGGCTTTTAAAAGACTTATTAGGAAACCACTCGAAGGTTTACTTCAAACTGGTGTAGTCTGGTGATTTCTGATGTCTGGAAGGTCTTTCTGTAGTGACCAATCAGATCTTAGTGATGGCCAGTGCCACCCTGGCTATTTCCCTCGCCAGCTCAAAGGCATACCAGTGTCCCCTATCAACATTCACAGGATACTAACGCCCACAAAGGCGCATCAGTTCCGATTTGAAAGTCGTGTGAAAAGGCCTTTTGTGATTGCGATTAGCTGCTGTCTCTGCGCTTGTAAATCGCAAGGTAAAGTGAAGTGCTTCACCACCTGTGTCAGTCTGAATGTCAGTCCTCGCATCCTAAATTTCCCTTTCAATTATCTGGCAGGTCTTTCTTGGCTGCTTTACAGTGAGCGGTGAATTTTTATCTCTCGCTACAGCAGTCTTTAAAAGTAGAGTCAGAGCTGAGATGTTGACCAAAGAAAAAGATCTGGAGAAAATTAAACGTCCCCACATAATGGAAGAGAGTGAAGAACAAAGCACCCGAGGAACAAACTCAACAGAAAATCTTGTCAAAATCAAATCTTCATTTGACAGCTGGAGGAAAACATGGAAACTCTCACTTTCTCTTTTTCACTCCAAAGGTCATACAGTGAAAGAGCATGTATTTGTGTCAGATGTGTTTTCAGTTTCAGTGGCAGTGTGCTCCCAGTGCGTTCCCAGTGCATCCTGCTGAACACCACAGTTTGTGACTTCATGCCCAGGCTGGATCAGTTTGTCTGTGTGTTTGAGCAGGATGGATTTCTTTGTGTGTCCTTTGCAACCTAAAAGCTCTTCAGTTCTTAAAGTTCAGCTCTGCTGTAACAGTAGTTATTATGCACCAACTCTCAATGAAAACTGGGAAGAAAACGCATCTCTCATTCTGTACCACTTAATGTGGAATCAAAAGCTGACAAACAACTTTAATGGGATTCTTAGCTCTGACAACGTGGACTCTCCTCACCAGAAAATAGTGTTTTCTTGGCAGGTAGTTACAGGTTTTCTCTGAATCTTTAGTTTTCAGTTCATTTTAACCAAATTGTTGTTGTAGTTTGCTTTTTTAAACTTACCAAAAGTTGTTTTGTAGGTGAAAGCACCAAAGCAGATAATGCTGTCACGATGTTATGGTGCCAAAAAGCTGGCTTTGCTTTACATCCTTGGACCTGTAGTTAGAATTATGTAACTTCATGGCAGGCTATTCTTTGCAAATATGTGCAGTAACTTTTTTTTTTTTTTTTTTTTTAATTAAACCCTTATTTCACTATAATTCCTATGAGATTACAAAATCTCTTTTTCAAGGAATCCTTGTCTAAGTGTGATATGTAAACACTCCATTTAAGAAATAGTTTAGAAATAGCTTCCTGGGGGAAAAACATAAAAATAAAAAACAAAAAAGTTTGTCACATAGTAAAAGGTATAAAGTGGGGAAACATTGCAGAGCATGCAAAAAGAGATTAAAAGAAGTAAAATGTTAGTCCCAGAAAGTCATTAAAAAGACCAGCAAAGACGTTTTTGGTGTTTGACTTTATATATAATTGCTGTATTTTTCAATATTTCTTTACTGTATTTAAACAGTAATCATGATGTACTTTACAAAATACGAATTAATTTGTATTGCATTTTTATGTTTGTTGATTACAGTCAAATATTAGTAAAAAATAGACTACAGGAATTCAACTTTAAAACAGTATAAGTTCAAATTCCCCTTTTTTCTGTTTGTTGCAATGCTGGACCTGTAATCTTTCAAGGGACAACTTTTAGTATGTTTTCTGTTTATCACTCACTAAAGAAGATAATATTTTTAAAAGCCAAGAGTAAAAACAAACAAAAACAAAGAAATAACTTTTCTTGTCTTAATCAGAGTGCAAATCGTTCTTTTATAAAAACCCAGAGTTTATTTTATAAGTCAATTAGTAAAAAATGACAAAAATTTTATATATCCAAGTTTTATTCATATCAGTAGGGAATTAGAAAATAACAATAATTGGAAAACTTCCTTTAATAGTGATAATTAAATAAACATGTTCATGTTTTGGTTCAGTTATGCCAATATGACATTTTAGGATATGCCTGATTGAAAATTTATTGATCTACAACAATGTGCAAAATACAAAACATAGTCAATATTTTTTTTTCAAATTTGAAAGGGGAAATTCATTCATATAAACAGAGTTTAGAATAATATAAAACATTTCTTAAAAAAGTCATTGAACAAGACTTGACCTGTACTCTCTTGCCATCACCTATCAGCCAATAATTCCACCACTCAAAATGTTGTTTCTCCATACACTGCCAGAAGCAAGAATCTCTCAGCTGAAGGTTTTGGATACATTTCATATGCATTCCTTTAGCATTTACCCTGTTTACAAGTTTGCAACAGAGTGGACTGTCAGTGTAAATAGACTAACTTTATACAGTATAAATGCATTTATATTTTAAGACATTGGAATTCAAATGAATTCAATAACTTTGCAGCTTTGCATCACTGCTTCTTGAAAGCAGCTACGCTTTTCAGATGTGTTGTTCTCCCTTGCAAAATGTAATAACCCATGGTCGCCCATTATTTCTATTGTTAGATTATTTTTATCAGGGAATGTTATGCTTTGCTGCTCCAGTGTTTATGGATTCGACAACAAGAGCAAAAAGCTTATTTGTTTCCCCAATACTTTTTATGCTGATTTATATCTAAGATGAAAAAATGACGACAAAGTACAGTATTTTTTTTTTTTGCACATATCAGACTCCATCTACTGCTGCCCACACAGCCCCCGTACCTGAACCCCCTTCCCCCCAGATACCAGTGAGAGCTGTGGAAACGAGCGTAGGAGATGGTGCATATTTGTCTTTTGAACTCTACGGGAGTGAGGTGCTTTCAAACGCTCCCAGGTGCAGATTTTTCTTAGATGCTGCGAGGAAGGGCAGGGAGTTCAGCTGGAGAGGGACAGGAGAAGAAGTGAAGGAGGGAGAGGAAGAGGTAGAAAAAGTGCTGGCAAAAGAGAAATAAAGAGAAGACGAACGCAAAAAGAGAGCACAACACAAAGTGTAGGAATGGATTTGTGTATCCCGCTGAGGGTGAAACGGTAAGCCACTTTCTATGTTTTGGAGGAAGAGGATTGATTTCCCCTTCTGTGACCTCTGTCTCACTCGCTGTTGTTGCCAAGTGTGATCCAAAAGTCTTTTAACTGGAGGTGGAAATACACTGGCTGCAGCTTTTGGAAACAGCAGAAAGTGTAGCGAGTCCAAATGTTTTCAGGTGTGATGCACAATAAAGTCAGGAAGGTATGCCTACAGGTGTAGCCTGTGTAAGCACCAGCACTTTATTCCAACTCTGCTGAGCCCTCTTCCTCAAAAAACACAAGGAAACCTTTTGAAAAGTCAAACTATTTACTCTGCTCATAAAAAGCTCATATTAATACCCCATTTTGATTCAAATAAAAACACATTAGATTATGGAATTTAGTTTCCATCCATCATGCATGCATATTTTAAGCTTTTACATGAAATATGGCACCTTTAAATGACAAAATAGGGAGGTTAGAGTCGTAAGGCTCCGAGTTTATCCTTCATATTTTAATTTATTATTGTTTAGAGGACAATTTGCGAAAAGTTGTAAAGTCTTAAAAATGGGGGAGTGGGTAGCCTAGTGGTAGTGTTGTGGGCTTTGGTGCAAAAGACCTGGGTTCAAGTCTGTGTCACAACACTCAGGTGAAACACTGTGGACCCCTGAACAAGGTCCTTAACTCCCACAAACTGCTCCCCGGGTGCTCCATGTAGCAGCCCACTGCTCTCTGATACTTACAGAGATGGGTGAAAAGCAGAGCTCTAATTTCCCCTCGGGGATCATAATAGTATATTAAAACAAAAACAACAAAAAATATGATGGAATTTTAAGATTCTAAAACCTTTGGGTTTGTATTTATTCCAGCATTTATGAACCAAAAGAACACAATGTCAATCTAAGTTTATCATGTAGTAATGCTACAAAGTTGTGAAAGGCTGCATTTTAAACAATATAGATTCTTAACTCACTTAACAAGTAGGTTCGATATGTAAACCTAAATGTTTAAAGGGACACTGTGTAATCGGGAGCAGCTCCCTCGTACTTTTCATGCTGCATTCGCGTGAAACCGGGCAGACCGACGAAAGTTATCACCAGCCTCTATGTGAAGACGTGGTCCGTCAGTTACAGTGACATCAGTCCACATCTGATTTGTTGTCATGGCGATGTCGTATTGTTTTCCCTGACCCATGTTTTACCGTCTTTCGCTCGGCTTCATTGATTAAAATGACATCTGGTTTGTTACCAACGGCCGTCTGCCCGATTGCACGTGAACCCATCATCAGTGAGACGCTAGTTTCCCCCCACTGCAGCGTGGTGACTTTTCAAAGGCATTACCTCGAACTGAGCTGAAAACTCCAGTGTGTCCGGTGAGTTTCTGTGTTTTCCTACTGTCACGCTTCTCCCGAACGCAAAAACATGTGATATGACATGGCAGCCTTCACCGAGCTGCCCCGCTCGATGTGTAAATGAATGATACGAACGGCAAATTTAGAACTTAGAGGAGCACTTCAGTTTGTTGATGGGAGTGATTACTGATTAATGAAAAAACACTTTTGAACCAAATAATCAGTTTTTGTGAATAAAACACAGGAGAACTTACACAATATCCCTTTAAAAAGTTGGAACAAAGCTAAGCAAACAAATTCTCTTAAAAGGGATTGAGCAGTCTAAATCTAAAAAAAAAATAAAAAAAACTAAGCATTGTTGACTTGACATAAATGAAACATTTCCATTTGCCTTTTTGAGAGGAATAAAATGGGATGATGACTATCTCTGTCCAGGGGAAACACAAATATGACCAGAAGCAATGTAGAACGCATGCCAGGCCTCTAGTGGGCAGTAATTTTTTTCAAGGATACCCGAATGTGCACCACATCTTGATAAAAGCGTAAAATACAATCCAACAGAAGCATTGTTTGCTCCGATTATCGAATGCAGGGATCATCAAATCTGGACCTTTTGGGCCAGAGTCCAGATTTTCAACATTTCCCTGCTTCCGCGCACCTGCATCAAATTACATGGATCCAACAGCCTAGGAAGTTCTGCACAACGACTAATCAATTTTAGTCAAGTGTGCTGGTACAACGACACAGTGAAAACCTTCTGGACACTGACCCAAGAGGTCTGGATTAGGTGATCCATGACCTAACAACAATGGTCTAGATTTATAATGCACTTTATTTGGTTTCTCAAAGCACTCACATTGGGTCCATTATTCATTCACTCCTTGTTTATACGTGGTGATGGTAATCTACATTTGTAGACACAGCTGCCCTGGGGTACACTGATGGAAAAGAGGCAGCCAATGCACACCAACACCAGTGATGCCCTCACTGGAGGCAAGGAGGGTCAAGTGTCTTGCCCAAGGACACAAGGACAGATGACTGGGGGAGTGGGATTCAAATTGCAGATGCTTCGATTATTGCACAACCTCCCAATGATTGGACAACTTTGGTCAACAGCTCGGTTATACCACCTGCGCCAGTGTCAGTCTAGTGCCTTTAACCTCTATGTTTTTACTGATGGCATAAATCTTCCAGAATCAGGCTATGCTTCAACAGTTCATATAGATTGAAAAGATGCAGCAGCATAAATATTAGGGATGCGAATACCCACCAAGGAGGCCGATTCGATATGCATCTCGGTATGCTGCCAGCGATACAATACATTCACGATACAGTGAAGCCTCCTGCCGATGCGATTCACCAATGATTTGACAATGATTTGACTTTATACAATGTGATACGATTTGATACCATTCATGCTGCGATTCAAAACTATTCAACACAAAACAAAGAATTTACAAGTCTCCATCTGGTTTCTAAGCATCATCACAATTATTTTACCTTCTCCCTTTCTGTGTAAAGGATGTTTTGATACTTATTTTTTTGATTGTTTCCTATAAATCAAACCACTAAATCAGTCTCAAACATTTGCAGTTCAGTATGTTTCAGACCAGTATGTTTCACCAGTTCTGCTTCTGTTCACCTCATACTTGTGTTCATCAGTAGAATAATCTGAGGAGGATGTGTGTGTGTGTGTGTGTGTGTGGGGGGGGGGGGCAGTATCCACACCAAGCCGTCCACCTTGCCATGTTCGTCATGCTGCTGACGTCTTTTATTGCAACGCAACATTGTCCTCAGAGATGTGCTAAATATGTCCTCTATGTAATAATCAGTGTAATTATAGGTTTATAACTGATTCAGACACACCAAGACAGATGCATTGCGTAATTAGCCGCCCGTTGTATCAGATACACACTGAAGCAATTGGTGCAGTCGCATCTCACGTCTGTGTTGGACCACCAATTCAAATTAGTGAATCTCTACATCCCTAATAAACATGACATGGAGATACAGCGTTTCCGTTGATTAACTTTTCATGGGTCTGAGTTCACAAGTGCAGGATGAAGTGAAAGACGTCATCGTTGTGGAAAGATTCCAGTGTCTGTTTACACTGTCCTTGCCTTGTTGGGGGAGAAGGGGGGGCCCCGGGGGGGAATTAAACCACAACCTCCTGGGGGGAGTTGTGGGTGATCAACAATCAAAAAGGAAAACCCCCTTGCCCAATTACCAGGGAACATGAACACTCAGAGGCATAGTGACAGGACTGTCAACTGCCACACATTGTTAGAAAATTTCACTCTGGAGGCCAATTCAGATCTTTGAGCAATTACTCCCTCAAAACTCTGTTGGCATGTAAACAAGAGGCCAAAACACAATGAAACTTGCATTTTACTGCCTCAGCCTAACAAAACAAAGATCACCACATTTAAAGTCTTGTAGATTATTTCCCAAGAGTTTTCCATCATCTTCATGTTGAATCCTGTACGGCATTGTAACCCTTACCTAACATGATATAGCAGTTAATCTCATCATCCTACAGTGAAATATTTGTTGCTAAAACATTGCTATTTTATAAAGACTACAGGTACTTTTAAATATGATCTGAGTAAAGGGGGAAATGGTACCCCGATACAGCCCTAACCAGCACCGCCCCTGGTTACAAACCAAGTGTGATTAGCAGCAGCATTATGCCACAGAGAAAACTTTTAAATTACCAGCTGATGATGTGTCAAGAAATTCAAAGAAAATGAGAACTAAGTCTTCCTGTGGACTAAATCTTTCTTTGTCTGTTATTCAGCAAAGATTCACCCACTAATTTGATTCCCTTCCTTCCTTGACTCATTTTCATTCACGCTCCCTCGGTGCAGAAATTCTGGACATTCTCAAGCCTCCTTCAACAGGTCATGTCCCCACGTCGGATCACTGAAACATAAAATTAAAAAGACTCTTAGCCTTTTGACATCCTCTCTCAGGGTTTCAAAAGTTAATCTGTCCTTTGTTGAATTCAAATTAACTTGACCTTCGCCTTTGCAGCCTGTGTGTTCCACTGAACCTTTTAAATAGCTCAGGCCAGACCAGAGCTGTTTGCCTAAATGATACAAGCCGCACACTCCCCCTGAGGATAAATACACAATTACATTATAAGTAAAAAGGTGGGAAAGTGGGGGTGGTCATCACAGGTGAAGGTCAAAGCAGCTGTGAGCTTTAAAACAGCCTCCTCTGACAAAAAAGAAAAAAAAAAAAAAAAGAAGACTGAAAGCTCCGTCTGGGAGTCGATATAAATCACAGAGCTGTAAAACTGCAAAACTACACTGCCCACCCTCATAAATTGGCATCTCCCTGCCACCCGCGCCCCTCCACCGGCTTCACACATGCTTTATGACAAGAAGATCAGACCGCTAAACGAACGGAGGCGAGGTGCTCGTATATCTTCGAGGTGAAGACGGAGATACAGTGAGAGAGGCTGCCTCGGCCAAAAGAAGAAAAGTGAAGTTTGGGATGAAAAGACACAAAAAAGCAAGAAGTGAGTGGAGGGAATTTTGTGCTTCTTGCCATCTCCATGCGTCATTGTGCTGGAAACTCAAACCCCGGCTCTCGCAGAATAGATGGATTTGCCTTTCAACTCACTCTTTGCATATTAATGAAGAAAAATTGATTTCCTTGAAAGTACAACGCCTTTGTTTTAAGATGTAGGAATCACATTTAATGCCCTCCATATGTTATGTGCAGACAAGTATTTTGACATAGAAGCATTTGCTAATTATACATTAATTTACTTAAGTAATGACATCATTAGCATAAGCGGTTGTTGGTGATTCTTTAAGGGATCTTAGTAGCTTAGAAGAATACAAATGTTTCAATTTAAACTCATCAGTTTAAGGCATTAAAAAACAGATTCAGATCATTCAGGTTACAGGTGCACGATGACATATTGTTAGAAAACGAGATGCATCGGGGTTTCAGTGCAGTGTGGCATGCAAATAAAATGCCAGTGTTTTGACACGAACCTAATCTCACCAAACACCCTATAAGAGCTATTGATTTACATCAGTGAGAGGCTTCATATTTTTTTTATCATCATCTAAATTTTGCTGTTGTTCCCAAGATCAATACAGCTTAACTTCTTATACAGCTAAATGGCACATTTACGGGAGCATTGTTTTTCTTTTTGTCTGTGACGTTATGGTGTTTTAGTCAGTTGTGCGCCGAGACACCAGAGGAGTTCCACTTCCTTTGTTTTGCAGCACCCATGCTGTGCTCCTTTCTGTGCAGAGGAGGAAATTCATTTACCTACAGGGGGCAATTGTGCTCACGCGAACTGTTTGGAGAAGGTGTTTTTCATTCTTTATAGGGCCATTTCATCACAATCCCTGTTTGAAAATAGACAAACACTCACATTCATTTTAAAATTATGACACAGTGGCATGTGGAAAGCTGCTCTTGTCAGTCCTCCAGCCTTGTGTTCAGGGTCATTTATGTGCCCTCGGAGACAGATTCAAGGCACAGTTTGTGCTCATAGTTAAAAGGGGAGAGTGGCTACTGCAGCTGATTTCAGTGGATTGGGTCAAGGATTTCAATTGCCTTTGAATCCTTGAAATGTCCTGAAAGTTTTTAAAAACTTTCAAATGGCAAGACATCGATTTATATTTCTTAAAGTCAATATAAACATCTTTTTCTTCACTGAAAAGAGGAGGGTCTCTCTTATAACAGATACAGATGATGCTTCTTTCTGACCCCTCATTCTCTAGCCAGTCTCCCACGCTAAGACGGAATCTGAAATTTGAAGAAATTGATGCGACAGAAAAGTGAAATTGTCCCAAACTGTTGAAGCCACAGTGAAATTGATGTAAATTTAAAGTAGCCTGATAGCTGCAACCAGACAGATGAACAATTAATCTATGATCTCCTCGATACACTGCACATGTTCAGCTTCTTGTGATGACCAGACCTCAACTCCTCTTAGCTATAGTACCACATAACCGTGGTCGAGGGAAGTAAATCAGAGTCCTAGTCCTGTTAGGGTCCAGATTTACCAGCCTGCACTTACCCAACATGTTGATCTTTAAAGGATAACTTTCTTTTTTTTTTCCAACCTGGACCTTATTTCTAGGAGTATATATGTGCATTTACTCACCAGTAAAGTTTCTGCATCACTTTGAGTCCCTCGGAAAATATTACGCTGAGTCACCCTTCGGTACGTCCAGTATCATGGCAGAGACGGGGCAGCCACTATATAAGACATTATCTGCAGCAAAACTCCTTCATTTCATCAATGCTTTAAGTCAGTGTTTCTCAATCCTGGTCCTCAGGGACCCCTGCCCTGCTGGTTTTCAAGATATCCCCACTTCAACATACCTGACTCAGATGAAAGGCTCGTTAGCAGCTTGCAAAGAACTTGATGAGCAGTTGAGTTGATCTGAATCAGGTGTGGTGGAGTTGGAAACCTGAAATACATGCAGGGCAGGGGTCCCTGAGGACCAGGTTTGAGAAGCCCTGCTTTAAGTAGAATGAACGAACGATTGAGTACTATCGTCCTGTGAGTTCAGAGTTTCGCAAATTGTGTTTTTGTTGTTGTCTGGGTAACGAGTTGCTCTTCTCAGCTGTAATACGGACGCATGCGTCAGGAACTCATGGCCACGAAAAGTGTGTAGAACACCCTGATAACTAACGGAAAGCTAAATCTGGACTCACGGGACAATAGTACTCGTTCGTACATTCATTCTACTCAAAGGAGTGATGACGTAACATAGAAAAAATGGCACTTTTTACAGCGGGGGGATTGTTTTGGCACGCTAGACCTCCCTTCCTCAGTAATACAGTTGGGTGCGGTAATGATATGCAGCTTTACCCGGAGACCAAGTTGACTTCATTTTGATTGGCTACCCCTTATTTGGCTATAACCTTATTTAGAGAAAGTAGGTCAAGCTGTGTTTAAAGTTTGCTAAAGGCTATCTGTTAGAATGATAGGCTACAGTCTGATTCAACCATTTTTTAACGAAGAAACAAAGCTGACAGACCATAAACAGGGACTTTGATACTCACTCTGGACATTCACATGGCCTCATCAGCGCAAAACAGATCATATTATACCCCCAAACCTCCGAAAAGTGAAACCTGATGTCATGGCACCTTTAAAGTATTGGCAAAAATCAAGAGGCTGCCCCATATCTCCCATTCTACTGGAGGAACACCAGAGGGCGATCAGCGTAATATCTTCCGGAGGACTCAAAGTGAAGCAGAAACTTTACCTGTGAGTAAATGCACGTGTATATTCCTAGAAATAAGGTCCAGGTTGAAAAAGAAAGAAACTTGTCCTTTAACCAGCAAGTTAACATAAATAGGCTAAACCCATGTTCCTCCCTTTTTTAATTACATTATTTATTTGTTCTTTAAGTTAAATGTGATGTTGTTGTTTTGTCACATTTTCATTTACAATAAAATGAAAAGAAAACAACTCAGGTTTATTTCAAGGAGAACTTGCTCCTAACATATTTTTGACTTGCGTGATATTATTGAACCAATTGGCTGCCTCCTTATAGGCTTTGTTACTTTGCTACTTGGGGTTTTATTCATGTTTTTCCAGAGATTGCTGAGCAAAAACAAGATATTATCCACCATCTCTGGTTCCAGCTGTGTTCTCTGTTCATGAAACCAGCCACAGAAAAATCTCTCCCACTCGCTGCATTGGACACCGAGATGTCGAGGACATCCCTCTGTTCTTGCAGGGCTTTAATAAAGATGAATTCAGTGCCTTAAAGTAAGAAACCCGTCATGTTCACAAAAATAAGAAAGAAAAAAAAGAGAGAAAAAAACACACAACCCGCCCACATTAAATGAATACCCGCCTGCCCCCATATAAAGTTTTATCAAATGATGAACATTAGGGATGATAGGAAAAAAGAGCATCTTAAAGGGACACAACACCCACAGAATGATGTTCCTTCATTTTCTACTCACCCTCATGCTGAGCAAGACTCTGGAGTGCTTTAATATTTCAAATGCAGCCGGAGATCCGGGAAGGGGATTTTTGTTATCCACCGACTTTCACATAATGGGGGTGACAGTGCTCGAAACCAAAAGGTCCATAAAAAGCCCTGAAAAACTTGGCAATATTCCCCCATCCTGCTCATTCTATGTAATCAAGGTGTCCTGAGTGGGTAGCGTCCAGAATTTACTCCAAACGAAATCATTTGGTGTATTTCTATAGCTTAAACAGTAAAACATCGCACTTCTCCGATGCACATCAATGAGAGTTCACAACACTACGGAAGCTGTGGCAGACCAAACCAGACGAGAGCATGCCTGTCTTTCTTTCTTTCTTTCTTTCTTTCTTTCTTTCTTTCTTTCTTTCTTTCTTTCTTTCTTTCTTTCTTTCTTTCTTTCTTTCTTTCTTTCTTTCTTTCTTTCTTTCTTTCTTTCTTTCTTTCTTTCTTTCTTTCTTTCTTTCTTTCTTTCTTTCTTTCTTTCTTTCTTTCTTTCTTTCTTTCTTTCTTTCTTTCTTTCTTCCTTCCTTCCTTCCTTCCTTCCTTCCTTCCTTCCTTCCTTCCTTCCTTCCTTCCTTCCAATAGCCAACCCGTCTTGTGTGTGTTCGCGGCTCGGTTGCTCTTGGCACAATGTAAACAGCAAATTTCTTCTTCTACGCTTGCACAATCGGCAGAGTAGGCGCTGAACTCCGCGGCGTCCATAGTGTTGTGAACTCGCACGAATGCGCATTGGGGAAGTGCTATGTTCTAGTATTTAGGCAATAAAAATACACTAAATTATGTCGTTTTGAGTAAATTATGGACACTACCCATTCAGGACACTTGGATTTCTTTGGATAAGCAGTATGGAGGAATATTGCCAAGTTTTTGTGCACTCTTACGGACCTTTTTGTTTCGAGTGCCGGTCACTAGGGCTGGGCGATATGGACCAAAAGTCATATCTCGATATATTTAGGCTGAATATCGATATACGATATATATCTCGATATTTTTATCGCAAGGTGAAATCAAATATTTTGTTACAGTCAGAGCCAAATATGACATTACAAGAGTTTAATTTAAACAGACCGGAGAAAAATCTCACTGTTCAAAAATACAAATGAAACAAAACTGAAAACTGTATGTAAACCGCAATCAAGAAACAACACAAAAAATGAACAAACCTAGAAGCAGCATTATATACAACAAAACAAACCACATTAACCCATACTCTAGCAGCCAATTCCATACCATTTAAAAACATATATTTTCTATTCACATTCTATTTCATATATCGCCCAGCCCCCATCATATAAAGGTTGGCGGATAACAAACACCTAAAGAACAGGCAGTTTTTTCAGATTTTCTGGCTGGAAGGTTATTGCTTGTGGTGGAGGAGATTGGGGAAAATGTTGATATACAGTACAGGAAGCAGAAGGAAATGAAATGCTCTCTCCATTAGTTGAGTCAGATCTCTTCATATAAATTGTTACCTCTTTTTCTCTTCATGTTATTTATTAAATGTAAACTCATTTTCAGCTAACATGTTTCCATATATCTCCTTGAAGTCCTCTTCATCATTAATGACAGATCACAATTATGATGAATACATCACAGAAAGCGTTAAAAGTCAATGTAAAAACCTTGTTTTATTTCCTCTGTTTTTTAAATCTTTTTATATTTGCAACCTGCACAAATTATACAACACAGATTGCGAAGAAATGATTTCAAGAAGATAAACCATATTCAGCCTCTATTAAAGCCTATAAATCCAGTTAATTTTGTGTTTATTCATTTTGATCATGCTTTGGGAGGAAGGTAGGGACATTTTTTCTGAAAGCAGGCCCTTGAGTCTCTCTTCAGTTCTTGTAGCTGAGTTTGCAAACCAAATTATTCAGAGAACTTTGGACTGCCAATGTTTTCCCTAATTATTTGGAGCTTCCTTGCAAAGAGAGGGCAGCATCAGGGATGCTTTACATGTGAGTGTGTGCATGTTGTAAGTGTCTCAGTGTGTTGTTGATGCTGACTGCACCAGTTAATCCTTGTGTTTAAAAGATAAAACAGACTGAGATTTGTTGCCCCTGCAGAGGAAACCCAGAGGACTGGGGTTTCAGCAGGTACAAATTACACACAACCAACATGCTTGGTAAAGCACACACATCTCATTTTGTGTCATTCAGGCACTTTTCTTATTCTGTCTTTTAGGGATGCACGATATAATCAGCCCCCTATCGGTATCAGCCTATATCGGCCTTAAAACTAAGTATCGGACATCAGCCACCCCATCGATATTTAACCGATATTTAACCGATCAGTCCGCTGTTTCTAAAGTCTAAAAAAAAAAAAAAAAAACTTCTTCTTCAAAAGCTTCTTTTTTACAGACTTTAAAACTTGGAAAAATATTGATACACTGAAATATCCCGATATTTTCATATAGTGATATCATATTGACATTTAAAAACGCGGTATTGGTGCTCTTTACTATCAAAATCTTGCAATATTTTATTGTTCCGTTATGAAATCTTGTGAGAATTCACAAAAATTTCACAATATTTTCATATAATGATATCATATTGACATTTAAAAACATGGTATCGATCGATTATTAACCAAATCTCGCCATCTTTCATCGCTCTGTTACAAACTCTCGTGAGAACTTATGAATTTATGAAGTATCGTGAGATTTTGTAACAGACCGATGAAATCTCGTGGGATTTTGTTAGTAAAATTGATGGATGCCGCATTTTCAAATATTGATTTGATATAGGCATATGAAAGTATCATGATATTTCAGTGTATCAACAGTTTTTTCCCACCCCTATTTTTCAAAGTGTTGGAAATGGATAACAAAACTGCTATTTGAAATGACTGTTTATTTTTTTCAGCTTTAATATTGGTATTGATATCAGCCTTATGAGTTCAAAATATCGGAATAAAATTCCAATATTTTGCATCCCTACTGTCTTTTCTTTTACATCCATTTACTGGCTCTTTTTAGTTTATTGCTCAGGAGCAGTGTATTTTGAAAAATGGCTAACTCAGAATTGCTCTCACTTCTCTGAGAAGCTTGAGGGATAATCTGCTTTAAAGTAAAGGTTAGGATCAGTTTAGAATGTATTTACCAGGAAAGACGTGAACTAAATGTCCTTGCAAAGATAGAAGTAGAAATGTGCGTCTGTATGTTTGTGTGAAAACAGACTTCTGTATCTCCTGGATTCTGCTAATTGAAACATTGTCTGTCTCTATTTCACTCAAATTATTGTCACACACAGCTCAGACCGAAGACTCAAACTCTTTTCCGACTGCGGCATTTCCTCTCAGTATGTTTTTGGCTTTTGTGTCTTGGTGCTTTTGTCTCCCAGCCGTTTGCGCAGCAAGACCAGCGCTTCCACAAAGAGATTCCATGATTACAGGACTAACCCAGATACTTGAAAATGCATGAATAAAATGGTCTAAATATCCCAGTCCATTTGACATTTTTTCGTTAAAATCCCCAAACGCTGACATTTTCTTGAACTTTTCGCTCCTTCATTCAAATCCCTCACGACTGGCAGGCGAGATGTGAACATCAGCAGCACTTTCAAAAAGTCATCATAGGTGCCTTCAATGGCAAACCCCATTAAAGGTGGCTGTTTATGGCGTGAGGGCCTTCATTAGTTGAGATGAGAGCAGGCGTGCGGATGTAGCCGTATCATTAGCACCATGTTCTCCCTCGTCCATCAGCGCTCCTTTATGGCACATTTCACTCCCAACTAGGTCATTCAGGTTTGCTTGGGCAGATGGAATAACCTCCGCAGCATAGAGACATAAAGCATGCATCTGCGTAATGATGCACGCACAGATGCTTTTGTACACAGACACATAATCACTCTTCTTCTTTTCTTTACTTCTTGCTCCTTTTCTCACATCTCTGTATCTGTTCACACCTCTGTTCTGCTCTCAAACTTAGAAAGGGGGGCTGCCACGCAATCATTCTCCCCCCTCTTCCATCTTCCACACTGCTGTCAAACTCAGTTCACCATACAGAGGCTACGAAACACAAACACACACCCATTGCGACAGGCATTCTCTCTAGGCGGAGCAGAGTAATCATGCCGCAGCACCTCTGGCAAGGCTAATTAAACCAGTACATCTGTGCCTTATTCTACATCTGGAGCAGGTGCCGGCGTCGCCTGCAGAACCTTCACTTCCCTTTCTTTTCAAAGCTGCCACCGCGTGACTGCACTGATAAACAATGAAGGCTGCAAGGGTGCTCACACACCCTCTGTTGTTTTTAACCTGTGTTTAAGTTCATCTCATCTTATAAGTTAATTGCATCCATTCCAAATATTGGAGTTGGAGGAGATTATGTTCATAGAGAAGTCAGAATTTTTGACAAAAGCATTGACCAAGATGTCAAAGAAGTTTATATGTCATGATCCGTAAGTTTTGTTCTCAAAGTTTTGCTTTTGTTTTAGTTTTGTTCATTTATTTATGTTCCCCGCCTTTCAGTTTTTAGTATTATAGTCACTTGTTTTTTTATTAAGAAATTAGGGATATTTGCCATTGCTTTTTTACTGATATATGATATGCCAATACTGTCCAACTCTAAATTTCCAATATCCAATATGAACCGATACTGATCTATGCGGTCAACTGTGAGGTTGTATCTATCAAACATTTAGAGATACAGCTACATTCTGCTTTAAGAGCAAAGATCCCAAAATAGCCTTCACTCAGCCAGAGGAGTTCATTTTGGACATCTGGCTGCCAGATACCAGATACTAGCAGGTATTAAAGATTTCCCTTTTGGGATGAATAAAGTATTTTTCATTCATTAGCCAACATTTGGATGATTAATATGTTTCTGACAACTTGGTAACTTAACAACAACTTAAAACCAGACATATTATAAGCAGCTTCAAAGTAAGTCAGTCTGTAGCAGCAGCAGCTGCACCGTAGTCACATGACTCTGAAAGGAATGCTGGGATATGAAGTTCTTCCAGAATAACAGGGACTTTTCTACCTGCTGGACGTGATACCGATATTTTCCAGTATCACATTATCTCGACAGCTCTAAAAAGAATGCTGGGATGTGAAGTTCTTTTAGAATAACTGAGTTTTCTACATGCTGGACAGGTGCTAATGGAACAACGAGATCTTGTGAGGTTTTGTAAGTAAAACGATAAAAAAAGATATTTTCTAATACCACATTTAATGCTAAAATTGGCCGAGATTATTGGACAGGTCTACAAATCATCCTTCCACCTGCATACCCTAAAGTTAAAGGTACAGTGTAATAATTACTGACATCTAGTGGTAAAGATTGGTTTTGTAAATGAGAACTGGTTCTCAACTGACTTACCTGGTTTTAAATAAAGGTCACTAACTAACTAACATTTAAAAGAAAAGATGTTTTCTTTCAAATGACTTCACATTCCAAGCACTGTTGTGAATGCATGGTGGCTGTTAGTGGCCAAAATTTTCCCAAACAAAAATATATTTTCATCTGTGAGTGGATCCAGTGGTCTCAGGTGCAGCTATGACTGGACTATGAGTAACTATTTTTTATGTCTTTTAAGGTATTACTTATCCCAAACAATGCTTTAAGGCCCCTCCCTTTTTTCCTCCAGGACCGACCGTGTGTAATTTTCCCCCCTTTGGAGGTGCCGTGTACCCTCTTTGTTTTTTTGGTTTTTTTTTTTTCCCCCTTTTTTTCCCTTTTTCCCCCCTTATTAAATAAATTGTTTGTTCCACCCCCCCCACCCCAACCCTCTAGGCGTTTTCCCCCCCCCGCGGGGTTTTAAAGTTCCCATTAAAACCCGGGTTCGGTTTTTTTTTTTTCTTCCCCCTCCCAAAAAATACGTACGAATGCACCCCCCCCCGCGCCCCGTGTAATAAATGATGGAAGCGGACGATTATTTATTATAGAGAATTCTTTTGTTTGTTGAGGGGAGGTTTTTGTTAAAAAAAAAACTTTTTTAAACAAATAATATTTTTGTGAATAAAACACGGGAGAACTTACACAATATCCCTTTAACTCCCATTTAACAAAGCTGGTACAGCAGTTTTAAAGTTCAGAGGGTTCTTACTTCACACACATTGTTTTGTCCATTCAGGGACACCACATTAAAAATGGCGGAACAAGTATGGCCGCCTCCATATGTGCACCACCCAACAAGTAGAAATAAATGACTTATTCTAAGAAAACAAACATATAACAGCTATTCTAGCAAAGCGATTACACATCAACAGAAACACAGTTTGAATTATATATCACATTTTTCTGCCATTTACCTTTGATTTTTTACATACTGTCCCTTTAAGACCTATTTTCTTGTCTCCTGTTGCTTCAAGCCCTGACGTTATTTTCAATTTTTGTCTTTTTTTTTCTTTTTTCACATTTAAAAAAGTCCAGTGCTCAATTAGCAGTTTCAAAACCACAGTTGGTTTAATCTGGCTTGTAATTATATGTCCAGCAAAATAAATAAATAAATGAACATGATAAACTAGTTTAGGGATGGCCAACTCCAGTCCTCAATAGCCTTTGAGACATTAATTTTCCTGCTCTAACACACCTGATTTAAATTAATCGAATCCAACAGCTTATTAGCCTCCGCACAATGACCCATTACTTTGAAATAAGTGTGCTGAAACAGGGAAACATCTAAAATTTGCAAAACAGCAGCTCTTTGAGGACTGGCGTTGTATTACTACTTTTTCAACAAAGAAAATAAAAGAGGCAACAAAGTTGTATAAAGTATTAACACGAATGACCCAAATACTTTGTTAACCTAATCCGCACTCCTTACATTCTTTTTCCATCCTTTACTTGAGCAACAATCACCTGGAGGATTTTCTCCATCCTCTTTCCTCCTCCTTTATTTGACTTCTGCTGAATTCTACATGAAAAGTCCTCTAATAAAGAAATCTCTAAAGACACGTTTCAAGTCTCAGCTGAGCTGGTAGAGATAAGTGAAAGTTGACACCAGCAGAATTGTCAGAAAAAAAGGAGGATAGCAACTGACAGGAACAGGTGCTGAATCAAAGCCAGCAGGTCATTCAAGAATCTTGAAATACACCAACCCCCTGACAAGAAAGTCCCACTTCTGTGTCTTTATTTATGTAGGATTAGAGGATTAGAGCCACTGAAGAAAAATAAAAAAAAAATTCTGAGAAAAAAAGAAGTCGAATTTCGGACTTTAATCTCAAAATTCTGACTTTTCTCTGGAACAAAAAAAAATTCTATATATAAGGGGGAGATTTTTTTACGTTTCTAAAATTGTCAGAATTCTGAGATTAAACTCAGAATTCTTACTATTTTCTCAGAATTATTTTTTCTTCAGTGGCCCTAATCTTCTTCTGTATTTATGTCTCCATTAATGTCTTTCTTCATTTTTTATTTATTTATTTATTTATTTTTTACAGAAAAATAGCTATTCATGTTACATCCATGAATAACTAACATGGCGGCTCCCATGGTTTCGGCCGTAAAACTTGTCCATAGAAACTAATTTTTAGCACCTGCTTCATCACTCGCATGGACGTTATTTGTAAACATTGATGGATGATCGGACTCCGATCGATGGAATAAAATGGGCTAGCCTGATGTGGAGCTGTATATGTCAACCCAGAGTCTGATCTGGAGTTTGAAGTACACGCAGTTCCACAGAAGTACCACAGAGACCCCTGACAAGTACGTAAATTAGCAAACGAATCACAGGCTAATAGTTAGCATTGAGCTGGGGGACGTTTTCACTCACCAGTGTTGTTGTCTGTCTGTGAGGCGTTCTTATGGTGGGAACTGGGTCATGTTTCAGAAGTAATCCCCAAGAAAAAACACTTTACTGCCCGAAATTCATGAAGTTGTCAGGAGTGACGTTCACACACAAAGTTGAGGTTTTTTTTTTTTTATCTACTCCTGAAGTTATAATCCAACCACTTCTGGAAAGTCAATTCGTCCAGTACAACAAATAAACTCCCATGCCAAACACAACCACATTTTCCCAACTGCCATCCTCTAGAGCTAAAAAAAAAAAAAAAAAAAAAAAAAAATCTTCTGCTGAACTCTGGAGCAAACGTCTGTTAGTCGATGGCTGCTTGTCTCTGAGGAAAACTTCCCGCAGGCTGTTTGTTTCTTCCCCAGAGAGTTTTTAAAGGTTTGGATTCTCTTTGAGTTTCTGTTGAACAAAGAGGGCGTCTTACTACGATGTTGCGCATGCATATTTGTCGCTTCATGATTGGTGCCACCCCGTTCCGTGTACCGGTGGTCAGGCAGTCATGTTAAGGAAGCTACAGCTTGGTCTGAACATTCATATACAGTATATTACTTAAATATGCACAAAAGAAGAAAAAATGACTTAAATGTAGTTTTTATGAGGAAATAAAACAGTAACATGCTGAAAAGCTCTTAAAAGTCCATTTTTCATGATACGGCTCCTTTAAATCAATTATTATGGGGCACCATTAAAATGACCTCTCAGTCTTGTCGAGCTGATCCGTGGTGACCCTCCAAGCCTTCACAGGATGTCCGCTGAGGCTCTGTGACATGCCTGTAACAAGGAGCTGATTGCAGCGTTATTGCCTGAGCATCTAGACGCTTCTTGGGGCCTGAGGGCACACGTGATGGCACTGACATGTCCCGAGGACTCGGTCGTCACTGTCAGGGAGCCGGCAGGTCGGCTGGATGCAGTTGTCAAGCAGCAGGCGAGGAAGCGCAGGCGGCGCCAGCACTCTGGCATCTGTTAATAGATGCATATGCAAACACACAGCAAAGACGTGCATGGGAGCGTGACGGCGTTGCAGTACATGCACATGCAAAATGAAAACATAATGTTATTCTTGCTGTGGTGTGACAGGGGGCACACGCATATATGAAATACACACACAACCCGGTGCGTCCTTCGGGAGTCTCTGACAGTTCTGCCTTGAGCTTCCAATCCGTCTCTGGGAGCTCCAAACACCCAGTGCAATTACTCTTTCTTGCTGACTGCACCTGCACAACATAATTGAGAAGGCAACTGGGGCTTTGTCACTTAAGGTAAAGATGTAAAAGAAAAAAGAAAAAAGTATACCCACTAAGTTGCAGAACTGCATCAAGGGGCTTTTACTCAAACAGCAGGTGTGTATGTTTTTTTTTTTTTCCTTCTTTTTCAGAAGGACCACAGGTTTTAGGAATAAAGTGAGTGACTTTGAGTCCTCAAAGATAAATTTCATGGTGAACGTTCTCTGATAAAGTTGCAAAATTTGAACTCCGCTGACAATTTTGTTGAGATGGGGGCATCAGCCAGCCTGAGGCTATCAAATATTCATGCCTTTTCTGTCTTTTGAGTTTTCCATTAATGGTCTGAGAGGCTACTTTAATGATCAGAGATTTAATGAAGCCACACGGAAGCGACTAGAGACGACTTTTTAAAACGGGAATCCTGTGAATCCCTCAGTGTTACTTTAATGAAACCAGCAGCAGGTCATTGTCGATAATTAGGAAACTGACCTTGATCTCATTACTGTACATGGATTTGAGCTCATTATGTATGTTGTGGGCTGAAAAATGATCCAAATGTAACTTATTTTACATTTTTAAGTTGTGCGTTAAACTCTCTTCCTGATGTCACACTCCCTTAAGCAGATGGCAAATTTTAGAACTGAAATTGTGATGAGAAATTCTCAAGTTTATCTTTTAAAATGCAGTAAACCAGAACATCTCTGTCTTTGCACATTCTAAGGTGGTATTAACTTGCTTTAAAAAATAAAATAAATATTAATGCCACTTTTTTCCCCTAAAATTATTACTGATTCCAGTGTTTGACCTGCTTCTATGCACCTCCACAAAGAAATCTTATGCAGGGTCTTTTCTTTTAGCTCCATATTTCCTGTTGAACACAAGTTTCAGCAGCTGTTCCTCCATCCAAAAAAGACTACATTGCTCTGATTGGATCTCTTCAGTGACCTTATTAGGCTCCACAAACCTTTTTTTTTTTTTTTTTTTTGGACAAATCTGTTTTTGTTTTTCTTTTGAAGCCCTCTTAAGAACTTTTCAGGCCAAAATCTAACAATTATCACTGTAAACATCTCCAGTATTGCCTTAAACTCCTCTCTTTCAAACTGTATCAAAGGGCACAGTCTCATGGGTTTTTCTCAAACGAACTAGACTTGAACGATCAAGATTCTCGCTGCAGGAGTTCGACAACCAGTTTCATGGCTGTTTTCTGATATGTTTTGAGCACAAAACCCTCGTCACCATGTCCTGTCACAAATAGATACAAATAGCAAGCACCTGCATAACTCCAGGCCTTTCCAGTCCTTACCCCACCCCACCCTTTGCGTTTTCCTGTTTTGGACTTTGCAATTATGCAGCCGACCTCCTGCAACTGTTCTGTTTTGACAACTGTTTTTGGCGCAGTCACATAGCACATAGAATACAGATTAAATCTCTTTTTTTAGACTCAAAACTGTTTAATTGTGACAACAATGTCCATATGACCTTGTATAAGAGTTTCTTCTGTAGGTGCTGTCTTTTCTCCACACTGTAAGAGCAGACATCCCTATTAAGTTGTATCCACTTACTTTCTTTTGTAAACGCCACTTGTACTCTGAGTTTTGGATACAGAACTTAAGTTCATGAGTTTCAGATGTTTAACTTATAATTGTAAGTAGTCTTGACTTTTTTTCAGGCCTTCATCATTGATTGAACTCGTGCTCTTAAAGGTAGAGTCCAAAGTTCCCTCCCTGAAAATAAACGTTAGACTTGTGCTGGTAAAATCCGTCTCAATCCGCGCCTTTGAGCCTATACTCGCGTGCAGTGGTGCGTTTGAATGCAACTCTCTCTCCCCTGCCTGTAGTTCACTCTTTCGTTTTGTTTTCGTCTGGTCGGGACGTTTCTGGGTGGAGATTTCTGTTTATATCGCCAGCCAATGACAGAACTAAGAACATGACGCCGTATGGAAATAAGCTCATGACTGGAGCAGACGCCAGTCACTCGAACTCATGAAGGAAAAAAAAAGAAAGAAAGAAAAAGGTAAGAGCTTGAGATAGTGCACGTTGGAAAACCAGGGTTAATATTGGTTTGGCGTTTACCCGCTTCTGAGCTCTGAAAGAGAGGCTGAAGAACGAGGCGGCCATTTGCCTGAGAGGGAGGGGCGCTAAGTTTGAATGCTGCTGTTTGCAAACAGAAACGGTGGATGGACTTCGAACTCCACCTTTAAATTAAAGATCTCCTTCCACTGAAAACTAGTTTAACTTGCTCCTTTTGAAATACGGAGGGTCACCCCTAGTTACAAACACATGCTACGCTTGCAAGTGGTGCGTCACCTCCACTGTTTCGTATTCATAGAAACAATATAGAGAAGGGAGCGAATCAGGAAAAGCCTTTCGCTTCTACGTCACATCGAAAAGGGCGTCGCCCACGTGGGTTCATACCCGCCCATGGGAAGGCAGGTAACGCACTAGAAGTGAAGAAGGCGCAACTGTAGCTGCGAAGTTGAGAAGCTAAGTTAGCTAACTGTTTGCTAGCATGACGGAACTAACTTGTTCGTGTACTCTGTTACACACACAGAGCGGGGGGAGGAGGTTCTTTCATACATTCATGGGAGGGAGCCAATCAGAGACGCCTCATTTTTCACGTCACAGATATTCATGAGAAGGACCGAAAAAGCCCTCTCTGACCACAAGTCACTCTTCTAGCCTACAGATACAGCTGGAAACAAAGCAACCAGAAGGTTTTTTAAACAGAAACGATGCATAATGCATTCACTAATAATGGTGAACACAGCAATATTAATGAAATGGTGATGCAAGTAAATCTTAAAAGATTGCATGAACAAAAAGGGGGCGGAGCTATCTTTAAAGCTCAATGTATCCGGATCACAAAGGCTCATGGGAAATGCAAATTCAGCAGGAATTCAACTTTTTCTGATTGTTACTTTATGAATTTAAGTTATGCGTTTACTGTGTTTGGCATGTTCACGTTTAGAGAGTTTTTGAAAAGTTCTGTTCAGTTTGGATGTCAAAGTTGCACCATGAGTGTGAAGGACAGTATAGGGAGATAAGATCATCACCACAGACTGGGGTCAAGCAGAGAAATAACACTTTAATGATTTGTTGTGATGCTGATATTTCTTAGACTCTGTATCTACTCCTGCATATTGTTTGAGTAAACATGCATAATGACCTCATCTGGGTATCATATTTATAAAAGTTCCTTATTGATTTACTTGCCTGAATCAAAGGTCAGTCAAGATCACCTAAATTCTGTTGTTGTGCAAAGGAAAATATTATTTTGTCTGACTGAAAGAAGAAGATTCCCAGCACAAAACAATAAGCTATGAGAACTTGATCTTATAAGTTGAAGAAACTCAGTTGCGTGTTGACTTTACCTTAAATATTTTGTTGGCCTTATTTAAAATTTTAAGGCAGCGAGGTTACAAATTATTTTAAGTTGAGTCAACTTGGGATTTTTTTACAGTGCAGCATCTTTACTGGGTGATGATCCCACATGTAAATACAGCCCATACCAGAACCAATTCCTTTAACACAAGTTTATGGTAGTGGTTTTTCAGACGATCAAACTACTCCTTCTTTTTCAGGGTAAGCTGGTGCAATATCCTAATTCTAATTCAATGTTTCGCCCACAGATTTAGGGGATGAGTCAGTCTGACTCACAGCAAAAAAGTGATTCCCCAAATCCTATTCCTGTTTTGCACTCCATCTGTCTCGATGCAAGAGCCAAACTAACCTTGGCCACTCCATAATGACAACTCTGCCCTCCTCCTCTCGGTCATCTATGTCTTCCTCTGAGGATATTTGCACAGCTGATCTGATGCTGTTTAAAATAACACTTCTCAGAATTTCATTGATCTGCCCATTGATCTTGCTCCCAGTCATTCTCTTTTTCAGTCCTTGCTTGATGCCGGGGCCTTACGGTATATCTTCTTGGATTTAAACTCGCACTCTGATGCAAACGTTGACAGTTGTTGGATTGTTAATCAAATGTGAGATATGATTTTGTCCTTTATGAAAAGCTGCTTGCTTTTATCAGCACCTCTGTCTGCTCATGCCTCGTTCCTCTCTTCCATCTTCTCATTCACCCTCCTCCTCTGCCTCCCTCCAGCGCACCTGTGAAAATATCTGGCTTTTTATCCTTTGAAGGCAGTCTAAGCTCTTTCTCTATCTGCCACTGCTCTTTCTTACCCCTCTCCCATTCCCCCATCCCTCTTATTCTCTCCATCGCTAGCGCTAACTTTTACAGAACAGACAAACCTGCCTCAGACACACGCTCCCCTGTCATTTGTCAACAATGTCAGCTCAGATGGAAAGAAACCTACCTACCGCCCGCTCGGGCTTCTTGATGTCAAATCCCAGTACAGCGGAACAGGCAGGTGATATCACCTCAGATATCAAGGAGAGCTCCTGAACATACCGAGTTCCCTGCGTAAACAATAGAAAACTGTCACGTAGGATTAAAAAAAATGTCACAACCTGTTGATGCTTCAACTGCAAAATTAACATGAATGGAAGCTTAAATCATCATAACAGCTGTCTGATTCAAACCTTGACTCGTATGTATATTTATAGTATAAAATATACAAAAAACCCAGCCATGCTTCATTAATCATTTCCATGTTAAAGCATCTTTAAGTTTTTGTTTGATCCAAGCATAACATAGATTTACTTCTTCCTGGTCCAGTTCCGTTAACTGCACATTTTAAGACATTTTCAATGTATAAAAGTACTAGAAAGGACTCTGGAAATACTGTTAATTAACCAAAAGAAATTACTGTAAAGCTCTGAAATGTTTGCACAACAGTAGAGATTACAGCATCTCAGGTTTTCCACCATTATCAGACATAATTTCTTAACTAATTTGGAATATATCATCTTTTGAGTCTCTGCTTTTTGCAAATAATGTGGTTCTGCTGGCTTTATTGGCCCTCAATCTCCAACTGTCGCTGTGGTGATTTGCAGCCGAGTGTGAAGCACCTCCTAATCTGAGACCATAGTCTAAAGCCCCATTCAAACCCTACGGTAAATACGGATACGGACGTTTTCATCTGTATCAGGAGGTCGTTTTGTCCATCAATATGTTCGTTGTGAGAGAGCTTACGAATCTGGAGTGCTCCGGACGAAACGGAGCAATACCACCGGAAATCGTGGCGGCAGCATAGAGTCAGAGTTTACAGTTTACCCGTAAAAATCGAAGAAGGAGAGTAGGAAGAGGGCATTCAAAAATGTCAAAATTTTAAATTACTTTGACCACTTTTAAGTGGTCGGACACGCCACCGCCGCATACGCTTATCTTTTTTCTGCCTTCTCTGAAGTAAACGCAGCAAAACTACCTCCTCTACCGACGCCATGTTCGCGATTGTCGATGTCGGTAACTTTCAATGTAACACTGCCCACTAGAGGGTGTATGGAGCAACATTGATAACAACACTGAAACCGGACAGAGGTATGCAGGCCAATAACGAAGAAAACATTTGATACGGATGAGCCAATTTCGTCCGTATCTGGAGGTGTGAAGCTGGAAAAGGGTGGAGTGTCTTCTGAAGGTCAGAGGAGAGGTCCTGCCCCAAGGGAAGGAGTTCAAGTATCTCTGGGTCTTGTTTCTGAGTGAGGCGAGGATGGAGTAGGTGGATTGGTGCAGCATCTGCTGTGATGCAGACTGTTGTGGTGAAGAAGTTGAGCCAAAAGGCAAAGTTCTCGATTTACTGGTTGATTTTTGTTCCTACCCCCACCTATGACCACGAGCTGTGGGTAGTGACTGTAAGAACAAGATTGTGAATACAATCAGCCAGAATGAGTTTTATTTGCAGGGTGATCAGGGTGTCCCTTAGAGAGAGTGAGAAGCTCGGTCATCTGGGGGGGGTTAAAGTAGAGCCACCGCTCCTCTAAATTGAGAGCCAGATGACTTGGCTTGGACATGTGGTCAGGATGCCCCCTTGATGCTTTCCTGGTGAGGTGTTCCAGGCATGTCCCACATGGACGAGACCCTGGGGAAGACCCACAACATGCAGGAGGGACTATGTCTCTCGGCTGGCCTTTGGATCCCCCGGATGAGCTGTAAGATGTGGCCCAAGAGGGAAGTCAGGGCTTCCCTGCTTAGGCAGCTATCCCTGTTGCCCTGGGTTAGTGGCAAAAGGATGGATAGATGGATGGATGGATGGCTATATTCTGTTGCTTAAAATGACTCCTTCATATGGGGATGTGAGAGAATTTGGACATCAGAGACTAAGCTTGACCACATATGAGCTTGGCCTTTTGTGAAAAGCTGCATTTCTCTATGAGTCGTAATGTGTGTAGCTCATGTTGTATTTAAAAGATATACTATCAACTATTGAAGCTGGAATCACTTTGTAGCTCTGAAGCTGCACTTCATTTAACATCCTATAAGAACTGCAGTGAAATAGTCATGACTTCGGTTAAATGACGTCTTGAATATAGTATAATCTCCTCTCATCACACAGTGATGTTTCCTTTTTACAATGATTGCCTTCACACTGTTGCTTTCCCAAAGAAAGGTTGCTGTTCCTTTCTTAACTTTGCCAGTGAAGCGTCAGAAGCAATTAAGTCTCAGCATTTACAATCCTGCTTTCAAGTCAAATGAGGAAGAGGTAGAGTGGGAGGGATAATGGAGGGAGGAAATAAGGAAGGTCAGGCTAGTAGCAATACAAAGATGCTCCATGCAGCAGCTCAAAGTGCTGCAAATCATTTCAATCTTAAGCATGATGGCATTCTTCTGAGCATTTTCATGCATGTTTTCTTCAGAGGGATTATTTACATAAAAGACAGGGTTTGGTCTGTGTAAACAGCAATCTTTGTAAGGTCATTTTAAATTTCAGTAGCAACATTTGTGACACCCCTCACTGTTGATGACTTTACAAACAGACTAAATAGTTTCTGCAGTTGTAAGCTTGTCGAGTTAGTAATCTTTTAATTCTAGTAAATGTTCAACTTTTTAATCTTGTCATTATTAATATTGTGTGTATCAGAGTAGCAGTAGAAACTCAAAATCATGCAGGTCAACCTTAAATACAATGCACAAGCTACAGTGAAAAAAATGATAAATTCAGACAAGGATTTTATTTACACCAAACCTAAGGGACCAATTGCACCAGTTTGCTACCAATTTATCAGAGCTGACAATAAACAAGGTGTATGGAACTGACAATTTTGCTCTAGTAAAAGCAAGAACTGAGTCAAAGACAGGCTGTCATTAGGGCAACATATTTGGTGTATCTAATACTTATCTTTTTCATGTAATGCCCCATAACTCATTTAAAAAAATAAACAAAAAACATTTTGCAATTTGAATTGTGTCTTTCTACAGCACAGATTAAAAGTCTACATAAATGGGAATTCAGCATTGTTGATATTGGGTCTTTTAGTTTATGACTTCCAATGGACAGAGTAAATATGACCTGTTCGGACCTATTTTTGCATCATCTCAAAATTAAATTTTAGATTAATTTTACTCAAGCTGAATATTATTTAAACTTATGAAAGAAAATATCCATTTGTTTAGAGTAACAAGTTGGAGAAAAATTAACTTTGTAAGGCCTGACTATACTATTCAGTGTGCTTGCACCCTAACATGTTTGGGAAAGAGGGACATTTCTCAAGAAGCAAGAGATTGCACAGTAACCAACATGCATTTGAAACTCTTCCACTCTGGGCACATGCAATTCTAACCTCTCATAATGTTTGTAGTGTGTGAGATGTGGCCATTGAGAGCCAATTCATACCATGGACATGGCCAGTTTTTCAACACAGATGGACAAACGTTTAGTTATACAAAAACCAACAAATAAAAAAAAAGGCCAGTGATGCGTAGGCTCTGGAAATAACACTTCACCTTGGCTGAACTGCGATTAATTGAAAATTTGCTCAAACTGACTACAACAGAGAGGGTTCGACAACAACCGATTTCCCAACATAAATGACAAAGTGTTAAAACTGACAAAAAAGAAGTACATAAAAAGCAGCAGTGGAAAATCTTGATGAACTTAACAATTTGTTTTCACAGATTTTTGTCCACTTTGATGACTTTTGTTTCGAAAGCAGAGCAAAGCTAAAGCACCAACACAACAAAGAGTTTATGCCTTTAGATATTTTGAAGACTGTCCCCAAATGGCAGCAAAATGCTGTAGCTTAAAGATGTGTGTTTGAGGGGCATCAATAGCAGTGTACAAAAGAATAAGTTTAGCCCTCTAGGAAATTCAGTCACTATTTCATAATGGTACTTCTCCAACAAAAGTGCATTTTGTACTCACAGGTACATTTTTGCAATGGCGAAACTGGAGATCTTTTAATGGACTTTTAGAGTGTTTAATTGCATTTTTTTCATTTTTATTTTATCTGCTCCACCACCTCTAACATCTATGACTGGAGTGGTGTCACCATAACTGATCAATTCTTTACAACACAGCCCCCACACATGACAGCACATTTGCAGTTGTTGCTTGTAGGTCCATTCTCCACAACCAATTTCACCTCTGCCAAGAGTAATGTATTGCAAGCTGTGCAGAAAACATGAAATGGAGAAGAGTATATTTTATTTTTTTTGTCACTAAATTCATTGCTCTCTTGTGTACTGTAATTCCATGAGGATGCAAAACTAACACACAAAATATCTCTTATGGAAATATGTTTGTAGTCAAGCGAGCACCACAGGTGGTATGTGTTTTCCACTCAGAAAAACACCTTAGGAAGATTAAAGTTTATAGTTTTACATGAGCTTCTCAGATAGAACAAGGTTGTTATTTTTTCTGAGCTACACAACATGGAGGAGGGCTGATTGCGTAACTACAAACCTCTGAGTTCATTACCACCCCAATGAGCAATAACCATCCCTCACTTATCACAGAGCGCAATAACCCATTTAATTTCATAATCATCGATCGTTTTTGATGGCCACACTGAAAGGTCAAGATGATTTCTTTTCTTTGTCTCTTGATGAATGTTAAGGCAGGTGCAGTTTAAGAAGGAAAGATGGAGTTATACAGTCAGACTCTCCTGCAGAGCGCCTTACTGCCTGGCTGATTGGCAAAGGAGACACAAAAACACAGACTGGCTTATAAGAAAAAATATGGAATATTCACGTAACCCAGCATGCATACTGTACACTTCCTCACAGTCTGCAGTACAAAGCTACAGAAAATTAGGGGTTCACAGCCAAAGAGGGCATATTTAAGTATAAAGATGCATGCACAAACAGGATCTTTTTGCAGTATGCTGCAGCAGTTCCAGCCCAGTTTCCCATCCATGGTAGAGGTTTCACTCTTTAAAGCAATCAAACTTTTTTTTTTCTAAATTCTGTTGTATTGTTTTAGGTATTTAAGACCTGTTTATTCCTTTCTCATCACATTTTTTCCTTTCAATTGGCTTTTTATACTGTTTGAGAATTGGCGATTACCGTATTTGGGATTTTAATTTCGATGTACTTGAACAATGAAATTAAACTGTTGAATTTCCCTTGTGGATTAATGAAGTACTCTGATTATGATCTGAGTGTTTGGAAAGATCAGCATGGGTTATCTATTTTTGGGATTATCTATTTTTAGCTTCAACATTATCTTGTTGATGTAGTCTTAAAAGGTGACAAAATGATAGGTCAAAGAGATAATAACTGAATCTTATTAAATACTGTTTCTACTGGTATCTAATCCCTTTAGTAAAATAACTTTTGTTTTTATTCTTTGAATGAGCCTTTTATATCTACAGCACTTCCTATAGGTTCCACATAAGTGGCTGCTGCCATATTGGTGCCACCATGTGTGAACCGTCTGAGCTTTAAAATTTAACTTTGATACAGTAGGTGCAAGAGCACCATTTGGGATAAATAACCCCTTAGAGGCACATAAAATAAGGCAGAACACATGTACACAACTTTGAAGTAGTTACCTGGAGCCACTGGATCCACTAGCAGATGAAAAATCACTACTCACAAAAAGTTAGGGATATTCAACTTTAAGTTTTTGGAGAATGATGCAGAATAAATATTTAACCATTGAATAATGTGCATGTGCATTGAAATGTTTAGAGCAAGTTTAATTCAATTCACCTGGACAGGTTGTAGTGGATTTTAGATTCATTCTGACATACAAAAAGCCAAATATCCTTAACTTTTTGTGAGTAGTGTATGTTTTTGTCTGGAAGAATTTTGGCAAATTTGGTAGGTGCTTCAGCTCTAGCGGCCTGTTGCATGGAATCTGTCCGAAGTGCTGCGGCATGTTGTCGCCACAGTTTGAACATCATGTCTCTCGAAAGGTTTACTCACTCTGTCAAGGTTTAAACATCTGAAACCACCTATATAAACCTTCTACATCACGAGTTGCCACAGGCTGCCACAGCCAACCAAAGCCACTACTAGAGGCTACTGAGTTCAGACAGGCTGCCATTTAATAATTTCTGTGTACAACCTGCCCACTCTCCGCTCCCCGACCACAATTACGCACACCCCGACCCACCAAACAAAATTTGGTACTGGAAGGAGTTTAACAAAAAGTCGTGGGTGTGTTACAGCTAGGCCTTGTTGTCTGCTTAAAGGAATCAAGAACTGATGCTACAAGAATTGAGGATATAAACAGACAAGTTTATTGAAGAGTTGGAAGCCAGAGGGATGATCCAGGTGTAGAGGAATCTCTAGGAAGACGGATATATGATTCATGAAAGTTCCAATTCGAGAAAGCATCCAAATAATGAATGCGTTTTGGATATGGGTGGGAGCTCATGAGGATGGGGACGTATCCTGTTGGGTGGAAGTCTTCAACTGGTGGTAGGGTAAGCAGGCAAGCGAGTGCAGCAAGAATGCGTGGACAGTATCTGGGTTTCCATGACACTTTTTCGAAAAATAAAATTGATACTTCTTAAATTTCGAAAAAGTACAATAGCGATATGTAGGTGTTTCCATTGAATTGTATAGCTGTAATTCTCGTAAAATCCCGTCCCGCGAGACTCCACTTTGAGGAGGATGGAGATACAAACATGCTCTGTTTCAGAGCTGCTGCTGCTCAACATCAGGAGATGAAAGCAGCAGATGATGATTCAGAGGTAAAGTCCGTATGTACGGAGCCTCTGATCACATCAACAGAAAAACAGACTTCCAGGACAGACGCCCGGAGCATAACACAAATTAAAAACCTCTCAGGATCAACTCCTGGAGTGTGGATGTCATTTCTTGATCTTGTATACCACTTTTATCCGGCAGCCAGTTCCTGACTAATGCAGCTGTTGATACGAAGGCGTAGTCATACGATGTTATCCGTGGTCACGTTTTTTTAAATCCTGGTGACATATAATTAACATGTGGGAAAGAGATAACCGAGTCATGGTGTTACAAATGTGTGGAAACGACATAAACAGCTTGTTCCCAGTCGTTAATACATGAAGAACTTAAACCATCTGTATAATGTCCTAAATGAACTCAGCTTGCTGAGTTATGGCGATTTTTCATTTATGTGACTGATAAAACTTCCCCCATCATTCTGATTTCACAGTTAATGCTTGTAAATGATCATATTCATATAATTAAGAAGGAATAACTGGAGTTTTAACGCCCCTATGTCACGCCTGATTGCGAGTAATTGTGGAAAAAGTGTTTCCATTAGACTTATGCAAAAAACTGCTTTATTGAGACGTCTGAATTTACGTCTCATGAAAGTGTAAAAACTTTTTTGTGGTATTTGAGAGTTTTTCTCCAAATATATGTGTTTCCATTAGTGGTTTTAAATTGCGATATTTAGGTTTTAAATTGCGATATTTAGGTTTTCCGCAATTCCAGGTGTAATGGAAACCCAGCTAGTGACTGGTTTGAAGCCAAGATGGATGGAAAAACAGAGAAGATCACTGGAGCCACAAGGAAGCAGGTTAGGTAGCTCTGAGGAAATGTTGTCCCTAAGCAAGGTGCAAGAAGAGGCCAAATAACCTCAGCAGGAAGTTGGACAATCTGGCACTCTGGGTGCTCCTACAGGTCTTTGAGAAGGACGCCTCGATGAGGGCAGATGGGGAACAGGTGTGTCAGCAGGAGCTGACCAGACTACACCCTGGGCTTCCTGGAACTTTCTCTGCTCTACCCAAGGCTCAGAAACAGAAAGCCAAACACAGCAAGCATTAACACGGCAAGGTGTCGTTGCACTTTAAGTGGTCATGGTTGCTTGGCGACAACTCCACTCTGTTGCTCCAGAAATTTGTTCCACTTCAACGGGTGCAAATTTTGTCAAAGACCCTTGATTTTTTGAAGAACCTTTCATGCTTTAGTCAGGAAAAGATGGGCATTGAGAAAAAAAAGCCTGTAAACATATAATTCATCTCTAGAGCGAAAGGCAAATGGGTTAAGCATGGAATGACTCTGAAGTGGATGCAGGTATTTATCGACTCCCGCTCTGATTGGCACAACCCAACATTTCCAAAGAAAGTGCTGAGCTTGGGGTTGCATCAGTGTACTTAACTCACTGTTCCTTTGCAGAAACATTTAAGCAGTTGTGATGTCTCACCAGGGGACCTCTGAAAGCCACAGCAATAACTCACAAATAAAAAGATTTGAGATTGATTGATGTTTTTAGCCCGTCAACAAGAGAATCCCTCTGTGTAGGGCGGACTCCTGCAGTTCTGTCCATCTAAAAATGGCAAACAAGACAATTATCTCAGGCAGCCATTGATATCACAAGTTGCAGTAAAGTACACACCCTCAGAATACAGTGCAACACCCCATATTGCTGGAGCTAACAAGCTTATGCCTTGGCATGTAATGGTAATTAATAAAACCCTACTCTGTATTCATTTTAGTCCAGGAAAGCACTGTGGCTCAACATGCTATATACAATAGAAAAGACTTTAAAAGGGTTGTTGTTTGGGATTAACTAGTATTTAGAAGAGCTGTCTAAGCTTGTTTTTGCTTTGAAGGCAATTTAAAAACCCAAAAGTGAGCCTTTTTTTGTCTATTCTTGATGAAAAATCTTTACTTGTGAAAAAGAAACAGACTTAAAACTTTTGTTTCTGTGTCATTAACTGCCATGGAAATAGGCTGTCTCATTAGTTTTACTTTGCATGTGTTGAAAACTGATGATAAAGGCATTGTTATGCATTGAGAAAATGACACCAGGGGTCCTGACAAATTGTGCTGAGTATGTGCGGAATAACAGCCAGCTATGAGATTGTAATCATCAAGATTTTAAGACTCCTAAACATCAAACATGTTTGATACACTGGGAGTTTCAGATCCGGGATAGAACATTGCGGAAGTTGTGTAGTCTGAGATTAGCAGAGGCTGAGCTTGGTACCGGAAGATCTTACAAATGCTAAAAGGCAGCAGGAGTCCTACGACAAAAACAATACAGATGTTGGATAACATACTGGAGGACTTTAGATAAAAATGAAAGTGCGCTCTAAAGCAGGAGAAGCCGCACAAATAAATCCAGAGCAGCGATATAGACCACGAGACAGATGACAACACACACTGTAAACACCAATACAAATTACCTTATGCTTTGTCCTCATCTTCAATCACTCCTTCGCATCCCTGCTCACCCCGTCCTGACTCATCAGACACTATTGTCATGCACCCTCCATCAGCAGGCACACAGGGCTAAATTATTGGTCCCTTTTTAATAAGGCTATGGATTGTTTGAGGAATGGCACCAGCACTGCTGTTGATTATATCGAAAGCCTGTTGTTTTATATCCTGCGAATGTCAGATTTCTGCTATTTACATCCCTCAACTCCTGCATGCCAGTGAATGGTTATTGATTTTGCTAAAGATGAATGGTGGAGGGGGGGGAGTGTCAAATTAAAAACAAAAAGACAAAAAGGCAGGGGGAGAAGGCGACTTGGCAGGATATGGAAGAAACAGACAGAAAACCCAAAAGAGGTGGAAAAAAACAGCAGGAATATCATGTGGCAAACTTCTATCAGGCTTCAGTTGGGTTGATTACCTTGAAATAAGAGCAACGGGCTTTATGCACAACTCCACTGCTTCCTGAACTCAAGGAAACAAAGGAGCTGGTCCTTTGTTTCCTTCCTGACCTCAGTAACCACAACAATAATGGCCAGACACATCTAGATTGGGCTCATGAAGTAGTGGAGTTGTGCATCTAGCCCATTACAGCAAGAAAGAGAATCCAGCATTGTGATAAGTCAGTGCTTTGCTTGGTTTATTGTTAAAACAACATGACTGCAAGGTTTTTACTGCCTCAGTTGGACGTCCATCTTGGCTCACTGTGTAAACAAAATATTCCATATTTCTGTCCTGGCATAGTTTTTTCAAGCAACATTTTACAAACTGGGATTGACTTCAAGACTGTTTGATGCTGCTGCCATGTCTCTATTGAATCTCACGCCTACGGCTGCAATCCATGGTCAAGAGCCAGACTGTAGCTCTGACTGTTCCAAACTTTCATCTCCCTTTTTTTTTAAGGGAAAAGATGCCCCTCCCAGACACCCTGCTCCACACGGACAATGTTAAAGCATCCCACAAATTGTTTGATGGAGTAGTATAGTTGGTTTTAGCGAGACTTCTCTTTGTTTTTATTAGCTTCTTTGAGTTTTATGTGGGTCCTGGTTTTTCCTAACTCTCTGAATATCTTCAGACTTCTTTCTTTTTTTTTGTTCTAACAATGATTTGTTAAACACATTCTGCATCATCATTGGATTGTTAAAGCTTCCTTTTTTCCATTGTTGTTACTAGTCATAGCTGCACAAGGGCACAATATCAATTGCTACTGAGGCTAAAACAACTTAAATGTAGGCTAACACTGATAAATGCAAAGGCAAAACATGGCAAATTTTCCTAATAATTTATCTCTGGCACATGGTTGTCTCTCCTGTCCATCCAGCTTCTTCTCTTCCTCCTCCCCAGCAGTTATCTCATTTTTTGTAACAACACCCAAACAGAATCTAATGAACGATGGCCTCCAACAACTCATACAATTTGCAACACTATTTCTGTCTGATGATTAGTAATGTGACATGATTGTGGAATCCACTGCAATGAATGTGGGTGAATCAGAAGGCACACCATGATAACCATCTTTCTGTCCACCTTCTCATCTGCTCTCTATTCCTTTCCTTTCTTATCTTCTTCACTCTTTGTGCTGTCATCTAAAAGATAGACATAAAAATCAGATTAAGTCCAATCAGAGGTAAACGTGAACCCATATCAATTCTAACTATATATTGATACAAGCTTGTTGTGGGAAAGCAGACTCATTGTCAATTTTTTACGTTAAAAGACAAAATAAATCAAAATTTCAGACACATTGATGATTTTTACTAAACTACAAAGAGCACTCGGAGAGCGCAGACCCCTGCAAAGCAGCTCAATTCCCCCCATATGGCCTTATCTGGCAATGATAAAGCATCCTTTAAAGAGTTCCTGGATTAAGACGGTGATCCACATCAACAGCAAACTTTAATTCAGTTCTTTCTTGTAACATTATCAATATTCTGTAAAGATTTTCATCCAAATACATCTGAATTTCTTGAAGTTATTTCACTAACAGACACAAAAAGAAAAGTCAGCAATTAACTCTGTGATAGAGGCACTAAAATGCATCAGCTAAATTATCCGTCAAGTTCAAAAACATCTAAGGCAGAAACTCAACGTTAACCATCCACCAGCAACATCTCTGGGTGGAAGTTATTGTACCTTATTATCATGCTGTAATCAAAGATGCTCCATCATTTACTGCAGCTCTTAAAACATCTACTATGCTTGACATGGCTTTGACATTGTACCACTCTGGTAGGAACATTTAAGTGGTAAAGAAACATCCATGAGATTAAGCTTCATTGATTAGCATCAGGTTGGTAGATGAGTTAGCTTAAGTAGCAAATGCTAACACAAAGTAAGAATAAAGTTTGGAATGTGTTGAGATACTATTCTTATTTTCCTAGACTCAATTAATTTTCTTTTTATGGAGTTTGTGTTGGTTTAATGGGCTGGTTGCTAGTTGTTTAACATTAGCACGCTTCATTTCAAAGCTAACATTAGCTAGTGATGCACCTTACTGGAGTTGTATAGGAGCACAACAGATGGTTTTAGGCAAACTATGAAACATAAACTTCACGTCTTTCAGCTGTTTCAGCTCTTTCAAACAAGCCCTGACAACAATTTGTGCTTGAACAAAATTTCCTCAAATATAAATCAATTTTTACACTTTGTAAGTAAGCAACTTCTTCAGTGTTATTTTTTTAAGGTGTAAAGATATGATAATAATCACTTCTTTCAGTGGAAAGGGGGTAAAAAGAAAATTTGGGACGTGAAGTGTGACTGAATGATAAAGGAGCAGCTGGAGAGGTAGACCTTGAACAACAACAGAAAAGGACCGCGTCAGGAGAAAAGTCCCATCAAAAATGTGATAGAAGTGAAAGGTTGGGAAAAAGATGGGAAAGATTGAGGCAAAAAACTGATGGAGAGTGGAAGACGAAGACCGTGACAAAGATGACAGGAGAGGGAATGAGGTGGTGGGACGGCAGAGGCCGCCGGTGACCGAGTACAGATAGATGAATGACATTTTAGATTCTCTCAGCAATAAAGTGTCTCCCCAGATGCGGGCTGTCTGGGTTTAGATAGAGGCCGTCACACTGAAGGGCTCATTTGCCTTTCAGTTGCTCATTACAACCAACCCAAATTTATTTCCTCCTGTTGGAAGCCTGTTTCATCCCACTGGTCTGTTGCATGGCATGTGCCAGAACATGTGCAGCTGTGTGTTTTCATGTACAGTAGGGTTCTTTTCCCAAGTGACATAGGATGTCTTTTTTGTGTGTGTGAGTTTAGCTTGAAACAGTATGGTGCCTCTACGGCACCAAACATGCCAACATCTTCAAAACACATCAATGTTTAAAGGCGCTATAGAAGATGTTTCGGCATTTCAGAAAGCATAGTTAGCGAGTTTTTGAATAATGCATATGTGCAAGACCAACCTGCTAGATTCACAGCTCCCTCCTCCGGGCATAGAATAACGTGCACGAGCCACAACGGTGTAGTAAAAGTGATTGACGTGCCAGTAGACAAATGAAAAAGTTAAGGAATGCAGAGATGATTGGCGGATGATTCTTTCAGCCCTTTTCACAGCTGGCGTATATTAATATTTATATATTTAAAGGGACTAGAGGCAAGATTAAGAAACGAAACTCGCTGCGACAGGTAACTGCAGCCATGAGCCAAGCCGTCACGGGAGCGTTTACAAACTGAAGCTATCATGTTGTTTACTAAGCTTTTTCTCCGTAGTTCCACTTTTTAGTGTCTTTCAGTTGATCTGGATCGCTTGCTGACAGCAGAAGAATCCATAACTATCGCTTAGAGTGTTTGAATTTACTGCAATAGTCTTCTTCCTGTATCAAAACTGCAGATGTTGGAAAGCGTCATTTGACGTCACGTCCGGACGTTCTTTTTTTTGGTATTTAGCGCTTCATCACCCATTAGTATAAAACAAAATGGACATGCATGTTTGTTTGATTTTTTTAAATCCCTGCCTCTACAGTAGTTCCTTCAAAGCTTTTAATTAATCGTATTGGGTAGTGAACCCAATTTTACAGAATAGACTGCAGAAATAATTGAAAGAAACATCTTCTATAATGCCTTTAACAAAGCAAAACAAACAAACAAACATCAAATAGTGGGGAACAAAGCAAATTTCAAAATTTTCTACATTTCTCAAAACACAACAGCAAAAAGAAACAAAGAATTTTAGTAAATGACGTCAGCACTGACAAAAAACATCCCAAAACATACGATTTTATGCTCTTTTTTTATCATCTCTATTTTTATCCTTATTTATTTATTCCAGCACTTTTGTTGTGGCCTTGCAATTTCGTTGTGCATACGGCACGTCTGTAGTGTACCAATGACAATAAAGCTTTGAATTGAATTGAATTGAAAATTATTTCAGACAACTACAAAAGTTTCAGAAAATAAAAACATACTTTTTCCCCCCCCCCCCAATTTAAAATTTTTCCTCATCCTGTGTTGATGAAAAAAGAAACAGAGTAAAAAAAAAAAATAAACAAACAAATGGCAGGGGGGTTTAAATGTTTGTCTGTGATTTCATCTGTCTTATGAATTTTTTCCTTACAATTTTTATTTTTTTATTTATTTTATCATCTCTTCATTTTAGTTTTACATTTGTGTTTTTATCAAAATATAAATCCTCATTTTTGTGTATTTCTCTTTCTTTCTTTCTTTCTTTCTTTCTTTTTTCCTTCGAAAGGAGTTTGGCTGAATAATTACAGAAAACATGTTTGTGTTTGCACTTGTGATTCTAAATCACTCTATTTTTGTGATTCTGACAAACGGCTCCATATTTACACAACCAAAGTGCAGCTACTTCTTTTTGAATAACTATAAATTTTGAAAATCGTGGACAAACACACAGCAAAACAATTAACGGAAAATAAAATTAAACACACTTAACAGAACATAAATGAGCATGCACACACACACACATTCACACCTGTATATTCCTGCCAGAGGTGCATCCTCTCATCACTCTGATATTGAAACATGGAGCAGCATAAACGTCCTCGAACCTTCCTCCATAATGATCTCTCGCATATGGTTTCTACTAATATTCTGCTTGGAGCCAACACACTGGAACTGACTTCCACACACACACACACACACACACACACACACGTCCTTCTACACGCCTCATGATGAGCACACGTGTGCAGATCACAGGCAGTCCTTCTGTGCTACATTAACTACAAACTTCATTTCCTCACAATGAGAAGCCACCGGCTGAAAATTGGCTAGGACGAGTCATTAAACCTGTGTCTGACACACACACTCATTCACACACACGTCTGTGTTGGTGTAGCTGGTGATATCCCAGCGCCTGCTGAGAGATGATTTCCCGTTTGATGGAGCAGCTCCAGTTTTCATGTTTAAATGTTCGCTTTTGTGAGTTTTTAAGTGAACTTTATGACGTGCATGTGTGTCGCAGACGTACATGAACTTTAAAGTGATGGAGGGCAAGAATTAAACATGAAAATGTCCTGAGGGTCAAAAGGGGGAAAAAAAGGGGGAGCAAAGGGAGAAATACAGTAGATGGAGGGATAATGAATAGAAAGGCTGATGGAAAATAAAGACGGGTGCAATCGGAGAGCACGAGGAAGGATAGACCCCACTGTATAATGATATATGATCGTGAACCCTCACTGGCCTCAGATCAGCACGCCAGAGCTGCCAGAGACAGTTTGAAGTTGAACTTGTGGGTAAGCGACGAATAAAAATTCCTGATAAATAGTTTTTGTTTCTGGATCAAAACAGGAAGTGGGCTTGAACTTGTCCTGTCTTTCAAAGAAATGAAGGGATGATGGCAGAAACATGTGGAGACGAGAGTTTTTATTTGGTTTTAAGTGGTGACTGCTGCACGCTGGTATTCCAGTATAAAGAAACATCGCCAGTAATTTCCCTCAATAAAAATCTGGAGCTCCTACATATAGTGTTTCATGGCATTTTATACTTAACCCCCCCCCCCCATTCCCTTCAGGAAATCAGCTGAGGCATCTGCTCTACTGGAAACATCCTGCACATGTGTCACGATTCACCAGTTTTCTGTTCCATTTCTGTGTATTTCTGAGTCTTATCATTCTTAAATTCCACACGGTTTCTTGTTTTATTTTGTAGAGTTCATCTGCTTGTGTGTCTGCATTCATTTTACTTCCTGTTCCCTGATTTTGATTCCCAATTGTCACACCTTCGTGTTTTATCAGTCCTACCACAGTATTTAAGCTCCCAGTTTTCCAAATGCCAAACAAATGCTCACAACACGAACAGAAAAGGAGACAATAGCTCACAATTTTTTATAAACTACGTATACCCACAGCAAAAAATAAATAAATAAGTAAATAGCATACTGATGTACAAATTAAATATGTTATGTCTAAATAGAGAATGCACTTGTAAAACATTTATGTAGAAAAAACAAACAAAACAAAAAACATGTTTCATCACACTAAGGGAACAGATGCTGCTTATAAACTCCTATCACATCTTATTTGGATACATTCGGGGGTTCAAGCTTTTTTATTTCAAACATTTTTTAATTGAAACTAAGTCAGTCTTCAGTTTATTCTTGTTTGTTGTTCCTCCTCCAACTTTGGAGAAGACCCTTTCACATGGCACAGAATAGCTGGAATATGTAGATATTTCTTGACAAGCTTGTGCTGTTTTGGACAAACTGTTGTGCTTGGTTATTTTACTGCGGTGGGCAGAAGCATAAAAAAAAAAACACACTTCTTTGACACTTACGTCACTGTTTGCGTTTTTGTTTCTTTTTGTATTTGGGTGAAATTTCTTTTCCTCCTTTTGAAAAATAAATGTGGTGAAACAATTTGTGATCACTTTTCTGCGCAATGTTTTTCCTTTGAACGTCGCCATTGTGTTTGTTAATAGAGGATTATCACGCTTCCGTGTTCCGGTTTCCGGAACTTGAAACATTTAGCCGCTTCTCTTCCGGGCCAGTTCAACAGTAGCTGAATTCAATGTCCCTGCTCTGTTTCTCTGTCCCTATTCAGTTTCATAATTTGGTGAAGTTAGAATACCCTCGTCTCTGGATTTTATCAGTCTGCATCTTGGGCCCTTCTACTCCTGAGTCCAACCCCTGACATGACGCAGACCATGTTCACTCATGCTTCACCTGATTTTTTTGTTTGTCTTTTTTTAGCTCTGTAAAAAATTAAGGCGAGACACGACAGGCAAATAGGGTAAAACATTTAACTAACTGGTATCACCATGAAACTCTCCTGGTTTATTCCTCACATCAGGGCAATCATTTTTTGTGTTGCAGGTTTTCTGAAATTTTATGTTTTAAATATGCAAATTAGGTGTTATTTAGCCAAAAATGCACTAATTTGCATACATTTATAGGAAAAAAAAATCTAAACATTGGATTAAGCCAAGTTCAAACTTTAGTTTGAATTTTGTTCACAAATTAAAGTAAAAATTTTTTACAATTTAGAATATACTGTCAACAACTAGAAAAAAAACAACTTTTTGGCATATTTTTGGGATGAAATGTTCTATAAATCAGGTATCGAATGAGATATAAAAAAATCCTTCTGTAAGACTTTAAGAATACAGTCAGGAGCAAAACTTGAAAGTTTGCTTTCTGTAAGTGCTCCTGAAGTGGAGGAAAAACTAATTTTGAGAAAACAGCCTTTAAAGTTTTAGATTGTAAAATTCTCCACATTTTTGTTCTATAACACTATTTACAGACATCGGATCCAATCAGATTCATGAGCTGGAAATATCAAGTTAGCCTGAGATTACATCGTTGAGGAAAAAGAGATGTTTCCAACTATACCAGACATGATGAGGTTCAGACGAGCACCGTGGTGCTGCGCTCCGTTTGAAAACACCAACTTTAGCTGCATTTTGAGGAGATTTAGCTGCATCAGACAAAGAATAATGAAATAAACTCCTCAAATGTTTATTTTTGACAATTTTTTTTACACTAGTTCGAAAGAAAACATGTTGAAGGAGGGGGAAAAAAAAATCTCAAAATTGACCAGTTGATGAAAAACGGGGTTTTTACCTGCAGTGCCTCCCCGCATGGGGAGTATTCAACAGTAGCTGAATTCAACATCCCTGCTCTAACAGTTACCACAGCCAAGGTAGCTAAGGGATGCTAGCTAAGCTTAAAAAGGCTAATCTTGTTTTTTGTTTGTTTGTGCAATATCTTTAGGAAAAACAATCTTCAGAAACTTGCAACACTGTTGTTTTAAAGTGAGTTAACCCTTTGAATAACATGAATGATATCAGTAACCAGTGATTCATCAGTGATCTTGCTGTTAAGCTTAACATGAAGTAATGATTTGTTAAGTTATTCTCAATACACTCAGACAGTTTGAAATAATGTCAATTTCTGCCTACTGATATATCTTGATGTCCTGTGTAGTAGTTTTACAAAAAGCGTGTCATTCAAAATTTTTCTAGTAATTTTTAAAACCTTCTCCATTGCTCCTGCTAACTCGGGTGCAATGGTTTTCAACTCTGCAACACATAAACAAGTCCGTCCTCCCACTTTAGAGTCTCGTGTGCTTACCAACTGCCTGTTGTGTGTCTATGCCCAAGAATAACTCCAACAAGTTTGCACACCACGGCTGGTGTTAGATAACCTCGTGCTTCAGAGTAGAAATGCAACACAAATCAGAGCATGCACTGAAGAACATTGCCAGAATGGTGACATAGATGAAGATGAAGACAACAATTTGGATTTACGGAAAAAAGAAATGAGGTTTGACTTGCTGAAAAAAAAAAAGTTTCGCAAATAAAACTTTGGGTTCGTGAACAAAACGTTTTTAGATAAATTTAAAGAATTTAAGTCAAATCTCACCACAAACTTATTTTCAGTTGAAGACCTGTTTTTGTTTGTTCCAGAGAATAGTGAAACAAAAATGACTCCATAGCTCTGCATTTAGATTTATGGTTTTCAGCCCAAAAAACAATGTTTTTATGTTTGATGTTTAATATACCACCTAGACGTTTGATTCATTTTTTCCCACCTCAACATAAGAAAGGGGAAAACATTAAATCTTACATAAATTGAAAAAAGATTAGATGAAAGCTGAGCAGATTAATATGCTTTCTCAACCTGTTGGTGATAAGCATGTGGAGATGAGGGCTCATTAGAAATAATGTAATTTTAAAAGATTCAGACCCACTTTGCTAATTTGAGAAAAAAAAATCCCATCATGTTAAATCAGCTCTAGCAACCTATGTCTCAGGTCTCGGCTTGTAAGGTCATTCATTTATGAGCTTAGGCATAAATGAATGATCTGAGCATAAACTAAACTACTAAAACATGAACTGCACCATCACTTAAGCTTGTTAAAAGTCTACAGGAGGTCACACTGACCCTTTATATGCAGTTGAAAATGTACTTAAAAGCTGAGAAATATAAATTTGAAAATAATAATTGAGTGTCTGTATGAGTTTTCCCATTTTATTAACCAAGGGAAGCCTGCTGGATAAAATGTATGAAAAAAGAGCTTAATTTACAGGATCAGTCATTCTTCTTTTATTTCTAAAAAAAAGAAAAAAAGGTCTTTTTTTTTTTCTAAGTGTTTAATTTTGGGATAAAACTTTTCATTACATTTAATGTAAGCTTATGTGCGAGCTGAGCCTATAAGCTGGATGGCTGTCTCGTCAGCATCATCTCAGGGCTCTTTGACTTCTGAGAAGCAGATGATGATGATGATGATTGTGATGGTAGAAGTAGTGATGAGGGGGATGAAGACTGCTGGGCCCAGTAATAACCATCCACCACTGATGTGGTCCAGGCTCCTGGGATGTTTGAAGCCGGCCGTGTGGGAGTGTGCGAGCTGAGAAGCTGGTTGTGTGTGAGTGGTGTGTGATGACAGGATGGATGGTGCTTTCTCTTAGATGGGATTGTGGCTTAGTGCGGAGGAGTTTCATAACGTACGTCTTTGGCTTAGGAGGATTCTGTGAGTATTTATTATGTGTTGCCTGTATATGTGTGTATGTTTGCAAAATTCTTTGCAGAAGATTGTGTGTTTGTAGTGTTAAAACAAAGAGTGATTATTTTCATTCCAGTTTTATGTCCTTAAAAGTTGTTCCTAGAAAGAAGACAAAGCCAATTAAAGTTAAAAAGTGCTTTTTCTTGTGTCGTTATCAGCGCAGTCATGAAATGTAAGCCAAAAGAGGAATGGAAATCTTGCAAATTTCCCAAACTGGACTATCACAATCTCTTTGCCACAGAATTTGAGCCATGAATTGTCTTTTTAGAATATGCAAATGCCATCAGTGAAGGAAGAAAAAGATTTTTTAAGAATTGATGGAAAACGTTGCATTCATTGCATTCAGACTCTCATCCTCTTGGCATTTATACCTGACCAACTGAAACAACCCTAGGTCATGTGCAATTCTTAGTATGGCTGTTATTTTGGTCAGGCAGTATACAGTATGTGAGACTGTACATTACAGTTGTTTGTTTAAATAATGTGTCCTCCACACATGAGAGTTAGTCATGGCGTTCCACGAGTTCTTAATAAGGGTGGGAGAAAAAAATATTAAAGTATTGTAATTTTATTTTTTTCGATTTTTAAACTGATTCTTTTGGTTCAAAAAGTCTTTTTTTCCCCAAATTTAAAAGAGTACAGCGCAAGTTCCAGTTTTTTTTCCAGAAGAGCGTCTCCTGAGGCAATAAAGTTATAAATCTGCAAGTTGTTTACGGTTTGATCATTGAGTAAACTGGAAGACTGTATGCTAACGGTAACAACAGGCTAACACTGGCTTGTAGATCAAATATCCAACATCACAGGCTGAGACCCTGATAACCTTATTAAATTACGGCATCAAATAAATTAACAAGTGGCTAGAGTGTTTCTCTTCCCCGGGAACAGTCATTTGGCTGTCATATTGCTACATTTACATGCTAAGAACTTAGCATTGCAATTTTATGCATCCTTATTTCCGTCATACATCACATTTACCTTGTTAGTAAGACGAAAGCCAACTGCAGGTCCCTTCTTATTCCCAGACTGGATCGGAGCTCTCTCCAATTAAAAAAAGAAAGAAAAAAAGATGATGAATGAGAACGTGCAGCTTGTCTCCCCCACAACCATCCCCTTGAGGCTTTGTACCCAAACCTTTTGCATTGAGCATTCAGAAACAGTATTAGAGACCACTGCAGTGAAGAAGTATCGGCTCACATCAGACAATTGTAAGAGCATGTGGAGTAAAGAATAGTGTTAAACATTTAAACTTGCACAATACACCTTTAAATGCTTCATTTTAGTCTACGTTGATAAGCTGGGTGGGAAAAACGTTATTACTTTTCTCCAGCAGAGGGCAAAAGGTTTTTCTTTGACAATCTAGCTACATGGGGGCCCAAGTCCGGTCCTCGAAAGTGACTATCCTGTAACTTTTAGAGCATAACCTTGTCAACATACTTGGATCAAATGGCTAATTCCCTCATGCATGTCATTCAACTCTGCAGAGGCCTGGTAACGAGCCATTCATTTGCTTCAGGTGTGTTGGAGAAGGGGTGCAACCAAAATGTGAAAGATAGCTCTCAAAGACTGGACTTGCACACCCCTGATCTAGTAACATGATGCTATATCCGTTTCCAGAAAAACATTTAACAGAAGGTGGAGAATGTTGGACAACTCGGTCTGGTATTAATAAAGCAAACAAAAAATCACAAAAAAATGGTAATATCAAATAATCAAATAGCAAATGAATCAAAATAGGAGAAAGCATATCATCCCAGCCCTAGTTCTTCATAAATACCAATTGATTTTATCTCATTCATGCTTTGTCTGTGCAATGTAATTGAGAAACATGACATGCGATCCAGTTTTTATGCTGATGACACCTTGATGTGTCTAGCAATTGAATCTAAGGAAGCAGGTTATTCTGTTTGAAACAAAAACGTGACTTTTAATTTTGGCAAAAACAAATAATTTTCATGGCATCCAAAACTTTCTAGTGTCTATTTAACCACACAGTATGACCTTACTTTACAGTAGCTTTCAGCACAACCTTGATGTTATTTTTGACGGGGTTTGGTTTTTTGTATCACATACTCAGTAGGTCTCTAAAGTTACCCTTTGTTGTCTACAAATCTATCACATTAATGAAAGCAAAACAAGAATGTTGTTCCCAAAATAACAGAAAAAGAAACTGGTCCATCTTTTACTATATTTAGAATATGGCAAGCCATACTGTTCAAAAGCTATGAAAACCAAGAAACCATGTGACATCTCTTAAGCTCCTGAGGATTTTATGATATTATTGTAAACATGGCTTGTATTGATCTGCATTCCATTGCCCTTCTAATTCTTTCTGGAACACCATCAGATGCACTGCTAAGGAAAATCCTGATAAATCCACTGTAAAGTTTAGCATACCCTGCAGGTACCTTACAAGATTAACATTTATTGTCTGAGATTTAAAGTTGAACTGAGTAGATGCGTGCCCTTGATCACAAATTGCTTCAGACTTTTGCACCCACCATTTAACAGATAAACACTTGCTATTTTTCCCACTACTTTCAAGACCATGACTGTATCTCTTAGAAGTAAATCCACTTCTGTAAGGTGTATGTGCTGAAAACCACCACCATCAAGTGAATAGAGCTGAGACCTTGTGCCAGAGCTTTGATCCCGCTGTGGTTTACTGATGTCATGTTCATGTCGGTCCACTGACCCCGCTGCTGCCTCGCCACCCACTCAGTCAGCTGTTACAGCTAAAAAACAGAGGTTACAGCCTTTTCTGCTGTTTGAATATATGTTTTCTTGTAGTTCTTAATCAGATTTTTTAATTCAAACAAAAGATGAAAAAAGAGGCATGTTTACAAAAATATAGCAGTTTTCCCAGATCTGTTCATTCCCATTGTAGACTCATATTGCCTACATTAGTTTGAGGGATATACAGGTAAATAGTGCAGCATGTTATTAAGTGCAAGACCAAACAGAGAGGGAGAGGAGAACTGATGGACAAATGAGACGTCTAAAGCTGACAGTAGGACAAAGAGATAATGAAGGCTGAAAACAACTGAGTTTTGTGAAGAATAAGGAATGAAGTAAGAGCAAGTGACAACAAGCTCAACTCAGTATGTCAGTAAGAGGAAGAGGTAATTGCCGTCATGTCAAACTTCATGGATAAATCAGCATACATGTCTGAATTTGCCTGTCCTGTATCAATCACTGCAAATCTCTAAAAAATACTATTAAGGCTTCTTCATTTTTACTGACAAAACTTGTTTCTGATTGTTTTTGCAGCATCATGCTTATCTTTTCCTTCTTCTAGTATTGATGTGAGGTCTGTTTCTTTCCACCCCACCCTTCCTGTTTCAGTCATCCACTTGCCTAAATGACCATTTTCTCTTCTGATATCCTTCCCTGTCCCAACTCGTTTTTCTTGCAATCTCACTTTCACTGCTGATAGATGCCTCTGTCCTTTTAAGTGTTCAACACCACCTGTATTTACCCGACAAGGAGTTGGCGCGGCCGTGTGAATGATGATTGTGTCTGAAAGGAGCAGAAGTAGAGTGACGTTGTGGGAGTTTAAGCGGACCTCATGAGGAGGTGTTGATTGTAAAGCTGACAAAGCGTGTGACTTTGATAAGGTAGCCTACAGATTGTTTTCTAAGACCACTACCATTTAGTGTCTTAAACCTGTGGAATTATCTCTGACTTGAAGGTTTTGTACTTAAATCTAAGTACTGCTGATTATTTCGAGCATTCTCTGGAGGCAGCAGCTCAAGAAACACTCACATGAATGGGCCTTGTTATGGCGATTACCTTGAGACTTGACACAATTTAGATTGTCCCCATGTGGAAGTTATTTTCTAACTGTTTCACAGAAATTGTAACTGTCATAATACAAGACAACACAGAGGAAAGCACCCAGATACCAGCTCAATAGTAACATTAATTGTCAGAGTCTTCTTTATCCTATCAGAGCTGTGTGTTTGTATTCCCTAAAGCCTAAAAGCCAAAGCCTTGGGAAGGAACTCCTGATATTTGTATTTGGCCTATTAGCTCACCAATGGTCCAGCAATCTCACAATGTCCATTAACAGAAGGATAGACTTTTTACATGTCTTTTTATTTAATCAACTGTGGATCTGTTGAGTGGACCTGCAGTGGTTGCCATGCAACATCATAAAGGTGGATAAAAGCATATGATGGAGCAAATAAACACACCAGAACTCTCTAGACCAGGGATCACCAATTCCGGATCTCTTGGGCCAGTGTCCGTAAGGTTTTCAATGCCACCCTGTGCCAACACAACTGATCCAAATCAATGAGTCATTGTGCAGAACTTCAGAGGCTGTCGGACCTATTTAATTTGCGACAGGCGTGTTCGAGCATGGAAATGTTGAAAACCTTATGGACACTGGCCCAAGAGGTCCAGAGCTGGTGATACCTGCTCTAGACTAAAGGTGCTCCAGGGACTCGGTCTGATTGGGCAGGGATTTCGGAAACTTTTCACGTCTTTTTTTGCGTCGGTTTGCGTTCAAACTTAAGTAACCGAAGCAGACCAAACCGCCTGGTTAGACCATAGTTAAAGCAAGTGTTCGCTAGGGGGCAATACTCCCCAAAACAACCTCTGATCAATGCTGAAAAGCAGGAAGAAGAAGGAAACCGGGCTAGGTGATGAGTGAAAGTGGATATCTTTCTGCATTCCATCTCTGTTTTCAAGACATTTTCCATTTTTTCTTGTCCTACCCAAAGATTATCTACTTCACTTCCTACTTCTTCTTAATCCTTTATTGCAGCAAACAAATTTTAATTCCATTTAGGTCCGCTGGATGGTCCCGATCAACCATTTGCAAGTAAAGTGAGACCTCTGGCTTTTCAGGCTGAGTCTGCTCCCTCTGTGTGCACCAGGATGCGGTTGGTGTTCACACTGCACCAAATGAAACTGTCTGTCACGGTTCGCTTAAAGAAGACTAATCAACACTGGTGTATATGCATTAATACATTAAAAGAATAAAGCGTTAATTTTTTACAGATTAAGCTCTTTGATTAAGTTATTTTAACAGCCAAAAGTATCCCAATTTTTTTTTATTTAATTTTTTTTATAAAAGTGGGCTTTTTTTTTTTTCTACAATAATCTTGCAATCCCTTGACATTGTGTTGCAACACTTGTGGGAGTTGGGACCCCCAGTTTGGGAAAGCCTGCTCTGAAATAATGTAAAATACCTAAAAACCAAACATGGATATTTCAGAGTTTTCATATTTCCAGAAATGTGATATGAGTTTATTTTCCTGGAGACAGAGCTGGTAAAATTCAGCCTAGCAGTTTTTGTCTGAAAGGTTTATTTGATAAAACCACAAAAGTTTGAAATGCTGTCAAAAATATTAAACTGATGATAAGGTTCAGGGTGATTTATAGTTCATTTTTAGACAACTAAACCACCATATTTTAGAAATAATACCATGATAACTTCATGTTGTTATGCAAATCAAAATTTTGCATGATATTTTATTTTTTGGCAGATATACGATATGCACATATTTGACAAGTTATTTGGCTGATAAACGATACCAATACAGATAATAAAACTGCACACTAAAAACTCCTGGGTAAAACTGCAGGGTTAAAGGGGAACAGCTAATTTCTTAGTTATTTCAACCCAGGCATTTGGGTTTGTTGGGTTGTTGACCCAACTATCAGGTCAAAATAACCCAACATTGTAGTCAATATAACCCGAGTTGGATCTGAAAAATAGTACAATTTTCTGGGTCAAAGTATCCCAGAAATTAGTCGGTCCGTTTTGTAGCCCAGAAGTGTTTTTAGTGTGTCTAAATTCTGATTCCATGTGAAAATGAGAAAAATACTTCTGTTGCAGATCCGGTAGCTGCCGGAGATGTCACAACGTTGCATGGTGTGTGCAGCCTCATGTTGTTCCCATGCACCTAAGATTTTTTTTCAAAAGAGAAGCAAACACCAAACAGTGCCTCTTCAATTGATATTCAGTTTTAAAGTGAATATCAGTTGATACTGATATCGGGTGGATAAAATCATGCTCTAGTGTTATTTCATGTTTATGTGGATTTGAAAGCATTCCAATCAAAATAAGGACATTTTTTGTGTGTAATATTGCAGATATAAAGTTGTTTATAGCCTCAAAATGAATGAAACTTAAACTTTTTCACCTAAGCAACAATTATCCTGACTGGCAGATATCCAGCTCCCCACACACAGGGAAACACACAGACACCTGAGCTGCTGAGTGGCCATGGACATGTATCACCCATACATTAATGGGGAAAAGGCAACAGCTCAATACTTACATTGTCGACTGCTGATGCTTAGCGAAAGGAGAACTGAGTGAGCTCAGAGAGAAAGCAGGGGCAGAGAAATGGATGGTTAAGGACGGAGAAAAAAAAAGAAATTAGAAGAAAAGAGCGAAAGAGGTAGAGCAGATGGATTTGGACACTTTCGAAATGAGCTCAGAGAAAAGAGCATTTACAGTAGAGTGTGTCGATATGAATGCTAATGCTCCAGGACATCATTCTCACTCTCACAGATCCAAGATTGTGTCTCTTTCTTTTCACTTTCTCTCTTTTGCTCGCTTTCAATTCTGTTCCTTTGCTTGGTTTTACCTTGCTTACTCATCCTTCGTCTTTGTATGTGTCTGTCTTTGTGTGTGTGTGTGCGTGTCGCTGGCCGATATTGGCTTTTGAGAGCTTTTTTTCGCCTCACTCTGCACCTCTACCCTCTGATCTTTTATCATGGCACACAGGCACCAACCAGCGTGCACACACTTGCAAGAAGGTTTTAATAACAGATTATTGCAGAACCCTGGTAACCTTTCATCTCCACACACAGAGAAAAAGAAATCCTCGCGCACATGCGCTTATCGATCCGACCAATTTTAGATCCGCACGCTGACTTCCTTTGAGTTTGTAGCAACTCTTAAATCATTTCATCTAATAACTCGTCTTTCGTTGTGTCTCTCTGTGTGTGTGTGGTCAGCAAATCTCATTTATCACCATAGTTCAGGTCCCCTCATCGCCTGTCTGTCCCGTACAACCCGCGCCCACAGCAGTGCGAAGGATCACGGAGGGGAGGAAGTACGCTCATCTTTGCAGAGCCAACGATCCATAAAGCAATATGAGAGTTTATGAGCTCTCAATGTTGTTCAATATGGTGGCAAGTTGAACGACACCATGGTCCTTATTTTTAATTCCGTCTGTATGAAACTGATGCTTTTGATTGTGAGCCTGCGAACTTTATCCCAAAGAGACCTGTGAGTGGGTGTTTTCATATGTCAAAAGGTGAAATGTCAGCACTTTTTGACCCCAAGTAAAATGTAAAATGTTGAATAAGATATAAATCAAACTTTTTAAAATTCCGGCAAAGGAAAAAAAACAAAACAAAAGAAGAGAAGAGAAGCTGAGTCTTGTAAGGCACGGAGGGTTTTACCCTTCTGAGAAAATGCAGGAAAATATATTTCTCAACCTAATCTTGCAATAAATTTGGGGATTTCATCATCTATGGTTCAGAATATTCTCAAAAACTGGGAGTTTCAGAATCTTTGAACACTGAACAAAACTAAAAAACAGCAGTGAATGTTCATCTTCAGGCAATAATAAGAAAAAAACAAGCAAAAACAAATGCTGTGAAAATCACCGTATTGGTTCAAGAATGCATGTAAGAAAAATATCTACCAAATAAAGGAAAAACATACATTTATTGTCAACTTATTTCGGAACATCTGTTCATAAATGTCTAGTTAGTCAATCTCATGGCAACAGCCGAACACATTTAGGCATAGACATGGTCAAAATGATTTTCTGATATTCAAACTGAGCATCAGAGTGAGGAACAAAGGGTAAATAACTGGATTTAAATTTGTAATTAATGCCTGATAGGCAGGTCTGAGTACTTCAGAAACTAAACAGAGAAAACATCCAGTAAGCAGCAGGTGTCTGGACCAAAATACCTTGTTGATGTCAGAGGAGAGTTCAAGATGTAGCCTCGAATGCGACAGGCTGCAGCAGCATAAGAGCACACCAGGTGCCACTGCTGTCAGGAAACTCACTCCAGGATTCACGCAGGTTCACTAAACTTGGACAATAAAATATTGAACAAACATTTGCACATTTTATGAGTCTCGACTTCAGATGCCAAACTCAGATAGGGTCAGAATTTGGTGTAAATGACGTGAAAGTATACTGCACATCCAACCTGCCAACCATGACAGCCTCCACCCGAGTATGTCAGTGTATTGCACATGGAGTAGTAGGTAATCTTCACATTAGTTCGGCACCATTAAGGCTGAAAGCCACAACATCAAAACCTGCACCCTGGCATTCGCATGAATCACTTTGACATTTCCCGCCTTTTTAAACAGTTTGCCGAAATAGCCCTCCTCCACCCCTCCCCACATCGCTCCTATATGGCAGCAGTGCTCCACCTATGCAACACAGTTACATCACACGCCCCATCCCCCTCCAACATTACTGGTTATGGTTTAGTGGGTGTGGGCTTGCAGAGTAACGTGCTGAACGGTTTAAATGTTAATAGAGTTTGAAGAGTTTCAATAGTCCAACCGCACCTTTCCACAGGTCACAGGCTGCCTCCCAGATCCTGTGTTGCCATTCTCATAGCATCTGAAGCGATCTGGGTCTAAAACGCTCATCTGCTACATTATGGCAGTTGATCTTTTTTTTTTTTTATATAGCTTATTAATGGATGTACAGATTCTTGAGGAATATGCTGCCATCTAGACATATTTCCAGCCAAGGTTCTGCTTCTTTTAGCAACGTTCAACACATTCACAGCAAGATCACTCTGTGACTTTTTAAGCTGACTTGCCTGCTTTTTAATTGCCCAAAACACTCAGATTATTATGAAGCTAAATGAGCCCCAAAACATTTGTTAACAGCTGAAATCCCATATCATTTAAGGGTAGGAAGCAGCTCTTTAAAAAGTAAAGCAGATGGGCTCATGAATACCCAAATACTAACATGGTTGCTTTTCAGTAGAATGGTAAACATGGCCCTGTAAGAAACAGGCCTGCAGGAAAAAAAAAAAGAAAAACTAATTCAAGTATTTGCTTTTACTCAAACTTGAAATTATCTACGGAATAACTGCTGTTTCAGGGTTCCTTTGCTAATTATTTTTTCGTGATTTATTATCATCTTGTTTTCTTTCACAGCCTGATAAAATATACCACTCAGAGTTTGGATATTTATATAAAGAGGCCAAAGATTAAAACCAAATCCCCTAAAGGAACAGATTATGGAAAGGAGGAGAAACGCATTAATAAACATTAATACATGGTTAAGCAAGCATTTAAAGAAACAAAAAACAATAGCCTATCAGGTTTACACAGCATTATATTTAAAGAATTTATGATAATTCATTTAAACCTCATATATTATTTTGTATGTACCGTTTTTCCTATATTCCTGAAGGTTAAACATTATAAATATCATGTCAAAAAGTATAAAATGCAACCTGTGTTACGGATGTGTGTCCTAATGTTCTCATCAGAGATGTCTGATTTCTCAAAATATGAAAGATACAACCTCACAGTTGTCTGCATATATTTGTATCGGTTGGTATCAGATATCGGAAATTAAGGGATGGACAATATCGGTATAAGATATCGGTACAAAAGCCAATATCAAACACCCATAGTTCTTAAATCATCCAATCCAGTTTGTATCCAGCAGAAATTTAACAGTTTATCCACTATAGTTCAAAACAGCTTGATAGAAATTTAAAAGCTGCTTAAGTAAATGAAAATAAAGCAATGGCAAGCTGATGTCCCCTGCAACTGTCTCCAAAAACTACCCACATTTGTTGTGACTGGGGGGGTGCAGCGTTTAAAGTAAGACCTCCTCATAGCTGAGCTGCTGACAAACTTTAATGAGCAGTTGAGTTACACCGAGCCAAACTCCATCCTTGTGCCCGCCACACACACGCACAGCAGCACACACACCTCCAGCCGAGCCCGCGGTAACATGGCGATGGTGCCAGCTGAATGGAGCAGATGGTCGTGCGGCTGACGCTGGGGAGGCTGAGTGACTGCTGGAAAAGGCGGGCAGGGCCGAAAAGCGGGCTCGATGGGTGGAATTATGAGGAAGTAAATTCAGCCGTAGCCATTGCTTTAGTCGGTCGCCATGCATGTATCATTAGCAATGCAGACAAATAAATTTATTTTGGTGCTTTTAAAATCATTTGTGATGAATATTTTTGGCCATTCGGAATTTCCCTCACCATGTGGACATTTTAACAGCAGCTTTGGAGGCAAAGATGCAGTTTTCCTGAGCATGATGTCATTAACGTGGGTTTGGAAAACGTGTGGAATACTGGCAAAAGCTGTTTGTTGGCCTACACACTCAAAAATAATGGTACCAGTTTGTACTTAAGAGTACAAATGCTTGTCGCTGGGGGTGTTCCTTTTTGAAAGACATTTCTGCATCCTTCAGTCCAGGTCCATTTTTGTACCTTATCAAGCTGTATGAGTTAATAAAGTACAATTAAACCAATTGAAAATGATGAATAAAAGTCAATAAAATAGAGATTATGACAACAATCAAAGATGCTAATAATAAATGAGTAATTATTATATAAATATTAGGCCGAACACATATATAATTACACATATAATACTATGATTATTATGAAAATCGTAATATAACAACTATAATCATACTACTGTTTAGAATGACTGCTGTTTATAGTTATGTACAATCTACACACATTTTTCAATGCTGCAGGTACCCTTAGGGTTGAAATGGTACAAATTTGTACTTTATATTACTTTGGACCCTTTTTCATAGTATATAGGTACACTTCTGGCCTCATAAAGACCAATATTGTACTTTTGAGAGAACATTGGTAAAAAAATGTACCCACAGGTACAGAAATGTTCCTGTCTCGTACAGTACCTCTATTTTCGAGAGTGTATTTGATTGTGTGCGTTTACAATTCCATGGTCTTTTTTGTACGTATGTGTGTGTGTGACTTAAACCAAGAGAAAACCCAACACCTTTCTAATTGCCTGGCCTCCCCGCACGCCAACAGAGCCGTGTCTGCTCGCTATAATGTCTTCAAAGTCTTGTAATCTCGTCAGCCGAGTAAAGTCTCCAAGTGAAACCTCTGTAAAGGTCAACCAAAGCGATTTGAATATCTTTGATTAAACGGTGTGCCTTTGCAAGAGCCCAAGCTGTAGGTCACTGCCTCAGAGAAATGATATCCACCCCTCTAACCCCACTTGTCCCTCCCCAAGTCTGGACTTCTCCAGCTCACCTTTTGTGGGGGATCATTTCTGCAGCACTCTTTTTAGCAGTTTATATAATCCCTCTGATGGTTCTTATCCTCCCAGCTCACTTTCCTTCCTTTGTTTCTTCCTCTTTCTCTGTGTCTCATATTTGCACAACATGCTGTTTCAGTGCAAAAATCTCCAGTTCTGAGTATTTCTATTGTCTTCTTCTGTACTCTCCATTAATTATCCTGTGATTTCTCTACTTGACAGCAGCCAGTGAACCGTGCATCCATATAGTTTGTTAAATTGAAGCCAATTAAAATCTGCAATTTAACATAAGAAGGTTAGCTGGTTGGCTTATTTTTAAGTATTCAACAGCTTTAATCTTAGCTTTTAACATTTTTTTTTTTGCCGCTGGATATGTGTAGTTATATTTCCCAATGTTATTTTATAATGCTGCTTGTACTAGTTTCATTTCCTGATAAACACTTTTTGGCTTTCTGTTAAAGGGCTATTCTGTATAAATAAACATGACCTTTAATATGACGGGTTTTTTTATCTTTTTGTCCAGTTTGCCCCGGTACTGAGAACAAACTGAGCACCCTGTCAGACCTGGACCAGCAGTACCGCACCCTGAAGAAACTCTATGAAAACTGTGAGGTCGTAATGGGAAATTTGGAGATTACCAGCATAGATCGAAACCGCAACCTCTCCTTCCTCAAGGTATGGCTGTTAAATTATCTGTAGTGTGTTATAACCTTTTCGTGGGTGTGTAGAGAGCAATGAAGATAGGGTTTTAAGCCAGACCTCAAGGCCACATGTTTGTGGATGAAGTGATGAATAAGAGTGGAAGGTTTCAGCACCATGGACAGAGACCTACACTGATCATCTGGTTCTCTCATTCTCTGAGTCAAATAAAATTGTCTTTTTTTTTAAGTTATTGAAAGTAACGCATTCTATTTTGCTTCAATTTTATCCTGTTAAGCTGAGGGTCATCTACCAGAGGCATGGGAACCTGAGGGTACTACCAAATAGCTTAGATGTAGCAACTCTCCCAGTCCTGAGTTTTGTGTTCTTTCTTCTTTAAAGGGATGTCATGATTTTTACTTTCACAATTAATTTCAGTATCAAATTAATCATGAAGATTCTTCAATATCGTCACTTTACATAAAAAATCACGCCAGGAGGTCAGCAGAACTCGTGCACAGAATGAAAACAAAGTTATAATTATTCGCGTGGGTCATAAATATGAAGGATAAAGTGGTCTTTGGATGGATTCTGTTCACCCCTGTGATAAGGTACCTACATCCCCGGAATTCTGATTTTTAATTCAGCATGCGTGATAACTTTGTTGTTTACGTGTTATTTGTAAAATCAAACAAAACAAATTGGGTTAATACCACAGATACTCTTTGCACTAACATTAACTTTGACAACCCAAATTAAAATTCAAAGTCCTATAAGTATCAGGAAGGCTGACCTGGGCACTGGCTTGGGTTGTGGAGCTGCTGCAGGCTGGGAGGCTGATGCTACTGTAGGGCAGCCAGGTACACCCTGGCATCAGCTAGTACATAGTCTGCTCCAGGAATGGAGAGGTACCAGGGTTTAGCAGCTAGTTTACAATCCTCTTGGCTGTAGCCCTCCGGATGAGTTGGGGGTAAACTCCAGCCAAGTTGTCATAATAGGACTTTGTGGCTTGGTGGAGCTCATTGAATGCCTCCTCATAAGTATACCCTTTGTTCATGTTGGGCAGTTTGTACTGTCATAGGGCAAAGGAGTAGAAGGACCCAAATGCAGGATTCACAGGTAGGAGGGAGGTGGGCGCAGGAACAATAAAGTTTTATTAAAAAAAAAAGATAAATACAACCAGAATACTAGGGTAAGAAAACCAGGCTGGAGGGAAGCAACAATGATCTTAAGGGAACAAGAAACAGGTGGTACAGATTACAAATGAAGGTGAGACAGGGACGAGGAAGAAAACAGAACAGAACACAGAAGAAGAAACTCTACAAAATAAAACAGGAAACATGACAGGTAACAAAGCTACAGAGACAAACCAAAACCCAGGGATCATGACAATAAGAAGTGTCCATGTGATTTTAGTCATTTAAAATGTTCAGGAATTTAGACATAAATGTTCAGGAATTTAGACATAATAATCGCAATATTGTGATTATTTCTTTGACTATAATCATTTAAAAATAATCTGTAATCATGACATCCCTACTATCAATTGAGGTTGCTACATATCACTGTTGCCTTTATGTAGTTTGTCAACCATAATGTCTGCTGGGACTGCCAACACCAGTTTATCAGTCTGGATCTGGATCCTGAATGCTCTAGTCTCTGTCCTGCTGTGTTGTGTTAGCATGTAGCCAGAGTGAATTTGAAAAATTTGGAGACACATGATAAAACTCTATTTTAACAGCAACTGCTGTTGCTTTTTTTTTTTTTTTTTTTTAAGTATTTTTGAATCATCAAAGAACTTGAAGCCTAAAATATGAAGTTAAACCAGTAGTGCATGCTAGCATTAGCAGCTAACACTGTCACTTCACCAGGTGTTCAAACACATGACACTTTTATTCTGTTGGTTTTTGATCATATATCATTTCACAATGACAGAAAAACTTCTAAAATCTGATTTCTATAACATTGAAATGAAGAATACAGAAGTAATTTCTGACAGTAAAAGTTTATAGATGTGATTGATTCTGATTAGTCATGGAGCATGTAATGTATTTATTCATTTGGTAAATTGCTTGGCAGCTTTCTAACGTGGTTCCAGTCAGTATAAAATTTGAATTTAAGATATTCAAACTGATTATTTCTTTGTTTCATCATGAACATAACACACGGTACAGTGTTATTCACTGAAAACAAACCAACTTAGCTTATTTTCTTTGCTTGGCAACAACTAAATTAAGCTTGTCCAGAAGGACCAAGTCTAATTTTTGGGTTCAGTGAAGTCACAGAAAAGTGTAATGCATAATTTATACAATCTGAAAAGGCTTTTTCACATAAAATAGTTGCGATTTTAGATACAGTGACAGAAAATATCTGAAAAGTCTTTAAACAAGACCTTTAAAACAGCTGTTTATCTACAGAAAATTCACATCACACCCTCACTGCAGTGTGGCTGTTTTTTCTCCCAACATCTTTCAGCTTACCCTTACAATCTCCTATCAGCCTCAAAACAAGTTCCATTGAGGCTATGGAAAAGTTTTTCTCACAAAAGATGAAGTAACTTTTCTCAACCATACCCAGGAGCGCAGAAAAATACTGCAAACATCATATACCAGAAACAGCTGGATGTCTCTGATCAATAATAAGAACACATATAATATGTCTCATAAAGACTAAAAGACTAATTCCTTTCAGAGTCATTAGCTGGCTGCTTTCAAGTTTACATTCAAGGCTGCTGATTTAACTGAAATTCCTAACAGGAGGGAGGTACATTATTATAACAAGCAATGAGTTCAGCATCTTATTCACTTCAAGAGAAATCATGGCTATTGATTGGGGTCCTTTGCCTGGGCAACCCAACACCGTGCCGTGCAATGAGGCTGCTAAGACCCACTAATAAGAATTGTTTAGAGACATTTGTCTGAGAGAGTCTGCAGGCAAATGAGCAGTAGTCAGAATGCAAAATGCCGTTGTCATCCCAGCCAGCCGCATCAGTCCCCTGGGTGTGTAGCTGCCTCGCGTGGCTCTGTGTGTTTCTATAAGCGTACGTGTTTGTGCATCTCCATCACTGCTGTGTTTAGTTTTAAATTCACTCTTTCGCTGTTGCATGTGCCACAAGGCCTAATCCCCCCCCCCCTTTCACCTCCTGCTGTTTAATGAAGTGAGGTGCAGCCTAATTACTGGGCCAGCACTATCAAATGAATAGCATAAACAGTCCCATTAGACTCAGCATCATTAGGGAAACAATTAGGCATCTGTGGGATTGTTAAGTGAATGTGAAGGGGGTGCAGGTTCATGGTTACCATAGGAACTCTAACAGTAATCCTGCTGGTTATAAGAAATCAGACTCCATCAGAAGGTCTCACACTGAGAGGATGAGTTGTTGAAAGGTGAATTATGACTCTAAGAAGGAATAAGCTCTAATGTACCAACTATTACTTGAAATTGAATTTTTAATTGTTTTCTCTAAAGAAAAACTTTTTTTTTCTTTTCAGTCCTCTAAGATACAGTAGCCAGAAACTATTGTTTGAGTTCTGCCGGTTTCTTCCCCTTTACTCTTCCATTGTCAGTCTGGAATTTTAAACAATGTTCTAAACTTTCAATGTAATGGTTCAGACAGAGTTCAGCATCGACATGCGCGCATTTCATCATCAACACACATCTCAATAAAAATAGACTGGCACGCTCTGAGCTGCAAGTGGAGTAAGAATGGCTAAAGAGAGCAGCTAAAGGAGGTACGAGCTATATTTATATATGTATATATGGACAAATGGAGTGTGGAGTGTGGAAGAAAGGGATTTGGGATGGAAAAGGAGAAAAGGGAGCCAGACGAGAGCTAGGGGGATCCCTCTTTTATAGCAGGCAAAAACAGCTGCTGTGCTAAAATGACAATTTTCAGCTACAGTGCCGCTGGGGTGTGCATATATCTGTGTGGATGTTTGTGTGGATATGAACAGAGCGAGGATGAGGGGGAGAAGGAAAGATGGGGGAATAAGAGACAAGAAGGCGTGGTGATTTTCTCCCACTGAGAGGCTGACAGTTAGATGGACGATACAGCCTCCTCTGGTTCGGCTCTCCTCTGTGCCACATCTCTGACTGCCCCTTATCCCCTGCTTTTCAGAGTGTTTGTTTTATCCAGCTTAAAAGATCACATGGGTGGAGATCACCCCATTATGCTACCTTAAATCTTTCCGAAACTTTGCCTTCATGTGGGAAGATACATTTGTATTTAAATAGCGCAGCTTTAAGAGGAGATATTTGTTCCCACATTGCTGCAAATGAGCCAAAGAAAATGTGCTAAGTGCTTTTTGACCCCGTTTTCAGGGTATTTTGTCTTTTTATATGGCAGCCATGCCTACAAATATGAAAAAGCATGCTAAACCATGCTATTACGTTATAATATTCTTGGAAAGCAATACAGCTTTGTAAAAAAGTGTTTGCCCCCTCCCTGATTTTCTACTTTTTTGCATGTTTGTCACACTAAAATGTTTCAGATCATCAAACAAATTTAAATGTGAGACAAAGGTAACACAAGTAAACAGAAATGAGAAGTTTTTAAATGAGGATTTTTATAAGTAAGGGAGGAAAAAAATCCAAACTTACAAGACCCTGTGTGAAAAGGTGATCCAATTAAGATCAGTGTTCATGACTCCACCATAAGAAAGAGACTGGGCAAAAATGGCCTGCATGGCAAAGTTTTAAGACCAAAACCACTGCTGAGCAAAAAGAACATAAAGGCTCGTCTCAGTTTTGCCAGAAAGCATCTTGATGATCCCCAAGACTTTTGGAAATATACTCTGGACTGATGAGACAAAAGTTGAACTTTTGGAAGGTGTAGCTCCCATTACATCTGACATAAAAGTAACACGGCATTTCAGAAAAGGAACATCATAACAACAGTAAAATATGGTGGTAGTAGTGTGATGGTCTGGGGCTGTTTTGCTGCTTCAGGACCTGGAAGACTTGCTGTGGTAAATGGAACCATGAATTCTGCTGTCTACCAAAAAATCCTGAAGGAGAATGTCCGGCCATCTGTTCATGACCTCAAGCTGAAGCGCACTTGGGTTCTGCAGCAGAACAATGATCCAGAACACACCAGCAAGTCCACCTCTGAATGGCTTAAGAAAAATAAAATGAAGACTTTGGAGTGGCCTAGTCAAAGTCCCAACCTGAATCTGATTGAGATTTTGTAGCATGACCTTAAAAAGGTGGTTCATCCTGGAAAACCCTCCAATTTGGCTGAATTACAACATTTCTGAAAAAATGAGTGGGCCAAAATTCCTCCACAGCGCTATGGAAGACTCATTGCCAGTTATCACAAACGCTTGATTGCATTTGTTGCTGCTAAAGGTGGCCCAACCAGTTATTAGGTTTAGGGGGCAATGACTTTTTCACACAGGGCCATTTAAGTTTGGACCCCCCCTAACTAGGTTTCACCTCTTCTCTGCTTCCGGTTGCGCTGACTAGGTTGTACCTCTTCTTTGCGTGGTTCTGCGTGTGTTTGTATGATCTGAGGATACTCGAGCCACCTGCGGGTCCTCCTGTGGGGGATTGCTTTCTTTTGTTTTCCGACAGAGACCTTGGAATGTTGTTTAGGGATTTCTGTACAGATGCACCAGTGAACTGTGTAAGTGGATTCATGTTTTCTCTCCTCTCTCTCTCTCTCTGTCTCTCTCTCTTCCCCTTCCTTACTCCTCTCTCTCTCTGTTCCACTTTCTATCATTACCTCTGTTAACTTTCATTTCTCCCTTGTCAGGCCCGGCAGTATGGTATGGAATGCTGTTATAGACAAATGTTTAATCAAAGAAATAAAATGAATAAACAGGATATCAAGGGGAGCCTTGTGTTCATAAAGCTCCCCTTGGCAAAGCAAAACTCTTCAACACAGTAATGCAATCGGATTTCCATTCTGCTTGCTATGATGCTGGACAGGACAAATTTTTCATTTAAAAACTGCATTTCCTGTTTACTTGTGTTATCTTTGTCTAATATTTAAATTTGTTTGATGATCTGAAAGATTTAGTTGTGACTAACGTGCAAAAGTAAGAAATCAGGAAGGGGGAAGACACTTTTTCACACAGCTGTAGCTCACCAAAGTTGGCCTGAGATTTACACTCTTAGAAAGAACTCCCACAAAAACTTTTAGTAGCTCCTAAGACATACTTTTGTTAAAGCCATAAAATGACAGAATGAAGGGCATCGTCCTGCTGCCACCTGGCATAAACCCTCTGTCTCGCTTGCTAGCCAGTTCCACTGTCTATCACTCAGAATGACCCATTTCCCCCCCCAAGTGAAGCACAGGACAGGGCCAAGTATCCTACTGTGGTCCACGACCAGCTAATTATGTCACCTAGGCTGAAGCACTCTTCATTAAAGCCGGATCAATCTGGCGGCTAACACGGGGCACGGTGCCAGAGCTGCAGCTGAGAGCAGACCGTTCATAAAGCCTCAAAACGACACGTGTCACTTAGTCTTTTTTAAAGTCTCAAACTTCCCCTCAGAGGACTGAATCTGTCACAAGTTAGAGACACAAACACACAAGCTCATACGCACGCGCACAAACCTGAGCAATAAAGAGAGATGAATGACACGGTCACTGAGGTGTGTACTCTGTGTCGACATGCAGACAGAGACACTCTTTACTGAGCTTATCTCCTGCAAACACCGGCTGGGAGAGACAGAGAGAAAAGACAGAGGCTGTACAGCTTCTTTTAACCAGCAATTCTTCCCAAACTCTGGTTTTTGAAAGAGAGGCGGTAACATGGCTTTATGAGTTCAGTTCAGGGCAGCCAGGAAGCCCAGAAGATGAGATCTCTCACTGCAAAAGCTTTATTTTTGCACAAGCTGCATATGAAAGCACTCAGTGATTTTGCAGCTCTGCTTCATGCAGCTTGCTAAGCAAGCCACTGATGTGTGCTTTGGTTTGTTAGCATGTTAAGCACATGTGATGCTAGCAATGTTGATGTAAAGTCTTGGTTTAATTCAAGTTTACAGGTTACACTGTGTAAAAGGACCTCGTAGGCTCCAGTGAAGGTATTTTACTCTCTTTACGTCCTTGCTCTAAACTGCTGAGATGAGTGTGTAAGTCAGAGATTAGTGTGTCTTTTTGTGTCATTATTCACAACTCATCTGATCTCTCTTCTCTCTATGAGTGGCTCAGTGCCATTAATTTACTGCAAGGCCGTAATTCCAGCTACACTCTACCGCACTTCTTTCACTCTGCCTGCCCTTTAGCAATATTTGCCCTTCTTCCAGGTACTTATAATAAACTATAGATACTTCATTTGAGTTCCTTTAATCTGGGAACATGTTTCATAGTCCAGGCTAAACTCTTTAGGTGAGTTTTATAAATAAAATATTTCCCTGCTGAATAAGACAATAAGGAATATTGTATTCCTCTAAAGTGGTTTTAATCAATAGTTCAGGCTTTTTGAAGTCTTTTCAATTGTTTTCTTTTCACATTTTCTTCTTTTTCACTCATTTTCCATCTCGTTGGACCAGATGACTTTCAGGGCACAGTGTATTTTGTTAGCCTCTTAACACCGATGTTTGAATCAATAAAGCATAAAAAGAACACTTAAAGGGATGGGCCAGTGTTGTGTTAAGATGTAACAAGTGAGGAAAGAACCATTTTTAAAGGGTTTCTTTAGGCACTTTCTTGCTGGTGAATTGTTGCAAAAATACACAATTTCTTCTCTGACAATAACACTGTTTGGAAGACATAAAACTGTATTGTTGTACGAATACGATGCTTGCTAAAGAAGTGTCTCAGAACGGTGAACTCAAAAAAGAGTTGATGAATTCAGACAAGTAAAGGAGAAAAGAAAATGTAGAAGGTCAGTGTACCCTCAATAAAAATTATCTCTGTTGAAGGGTTGCTGCCAACAAGTCATTCCTAAAGAAGGGAATCAAGGAAAACAGGCTGATGCCAAATGACACAAGAACTAGGCTTGAAAATGACTCCCATATCCTTCCCATTGATGTATTGATGTCATATCCATGTTGCAAAATTGACTATGATTAAGAAATCACATATTCATTAACAAATATACAATAAAAAAAAACCATTGCAACTTAAATTAAATTGAAAACTAAAACTTTCATATTCACCGAAGCGCATCTTTTACCCCACTGTTTATTCAGAGGGCAGTTTTGGGCCATGAAAGTCCACTGATCCTCCATAAAAAAGACTAATGACATCAAATCAATTTTGTTGCTAATCTTGGACACATCTAAGACTCTAATAAACATCAAAGCCCCAACCCCCAAATTTGATCTCATAAAAAATATTTAATGTTTTGTATGTTTTTTTTTTTAAATAAATTATTAATAATTCAAATAAACTGGCATTTAAAAGGTTAAAAGTAATAAAATGATTAAATGTTTGGTATTTTTAAATAGGCCTGAATGTGTTCAAGAGATTTATGAAAATAAAAGTAGAGAAAAATACTGATGTATGATCATTTTATAGCAGGTTTGGTGTGGGCACTTTACTAGGGTCACCAGAGGGTCTTTCTGAAACTACACTAAAAATGCAAATGGAATCAAATCAATTGTGTTGCTAATCTTTGACAAATGCAAGTATGTATTCACCACCAAAGACTCATCTATCTAATATTTATTATATGGAAAGTATTTCAGTTTTTGTGGAATGATTGTCAAATATTCAAAAGGTTAAAATTAGCGATGTCCCAATACGATACCAGTATCTGTACTCGCTCTGATACTGGCCTACTTTGCTGTACTTGTACTCATCAAGTACTTGCTGATGACAGCACTCGATAACTGCTATAGAGCTTTGGGCATCACGCCCCAATGCTGGCAGGAAAATACTCTTCGATATGACCGGTGCCAGTTTTGTACCTACTCTCTCAGCGTTTACATGTCGTTTTAGATCAGAAGACACTTTATTACACAAGGATAGATTAAATATATCTGACCGTAACATTCCCGGATAGTTTTCAAAACGTTGGTGGTGGTCAGAGCATACTTTTTTTTTCCCTTCCGACCGGACCTACAGTACCCCTATACATACATACTCTACGTACAATCATCCTCAAAATTATTCATACCCTCCAATTAAAGAAAAGGCTAAATTCACAATAATAATTCAAATAACAAAAAACTAAACAAACTAATAATAAATGAGAAATTTACGAAGTTATAATTTAGTGAAATAAGTTATTTCTATTAAATTGTGATTGAAAATAATAACAATAAAAAATAAACCAACAACAACTGTCCCAGACACATTAGAGCACCTTGCTCATGAAAAATACCTGCCAACAGGTACAGAAGTCTTTTTGAACTTTAGAAAACACCTGATTGCAGTGATTGCCTCAAAGTGTTGCTCAACAAAATTTTTGCTTCAGAGCCCCATCATGCTCGTTCACTTGTTTTTTTTTTTTTTTTTTTTTGGGGGGGGGGGGGGGGGGTGTGTATGTGTGTTTGTTTTTAATATTATTACTATGTAATTATTATTACGTCTTTAACTGTGGGGTAAGAATAATTTTGAGGACGACTGTACGTACAGTTTTGGACATTTCATACAGCATTCACTTAGTCAGTGGTAAGTTTCCTGCTAAATGTGCTTTTGCGCATTTTCCAAGTACATTTTTGGTAAGCTGGTATAATTTTGGATATATTTATATTTATATTTAACAGTTTCTTTGTTTGGATGTGAAACTTTCCCCCAAACTGCACCTGATGATAGTCTCAACCCACCTCTGTAGTTTTGAGCGGATGCTGCATTTGCTTTTGTCTGTGACTAAGTGCTCTTCCCTCAAAGTGAGAGTTGCTACTTACATGGAGAGAAAAAGGCAGAGGACAGGGCTACTGAAGAGGTCAAGTGCTCCTTTCTTTTTTACTCCCTGTCGCTGCTCTGTATAGATGTTCCACGCCATTGTGCTCCTTGAATGCACAATGGCTGCCACAGAGCCTCTTCACCACACAATGACACAATGATCCCGGTGACGGTTGGAGAAGGGCGCACGAGCCAGCCTGATCGTACAGTTTCATTAGCCTCTGAACCAGCTGAGGAGCTCGTAAATGTTGGTACTGTCGCCTGGAATGGGAGGTTGTTAGCGCCTCACAAGCGCCCAACAGTGTTTGCATAATTACAGCTTCTAACATTGGGAAAATTAGCACCCTGCACGCGCCAGCCAGCTCCCAGTAAGACCACAGTGGCACTTCCCTGTTCCGCCATACAGCTTGTTAATTACGGGGTAATTAAGACATCATAGTCCGAGAGATGAAAAATATTATTTGTTCTTTTGTGTTGCTGCTTTGATGTGTTATAAAAGTGACAGATGTCTTCATATGATTGCCTTATTTCCGCCATATCCAGACGGTTTCTGTTGAGCTACAACTCTACTATAAGTACACTTGTTTGTCTTAAAAAGAAGTACAAATACCAGCAACCAAAAAACAAATGATGCCTGACAGCTGAACATAGACAGCTCCGTTATTTCACCCCCTTTGTATCTCTTTGATTGCCATAGATGAATGCAAGCTGGTGTTGGTGTTAAAGCTGCAACTGCAAAACAATGCAGTCTTTCATGTATGGTGCTGTTTGCTCTGGATCAAGCTGTTTTTTTCTTCCTTTGTTGCTGCAGATTTGTTGCAGCTGTTTTACTTTCACTTTTTTTTTTTTTTTTTACCTTGAACATTTTTAAGTTTATCAGGGTTTAAACACTTGATCTTTGAATTTGATTTTCAATTGATTTTAATTTATACAACATCAGTCAAAAACAAATGTGATCTCAAGGTTAGTCCAATTTAATACAGTTATCATCAAATAATATCAGTCATTGAAATCTGATCAAAATCCAATTAAACCCAATTACTGTTATCCACATTAGTCATAACAACTGTGTTCATATGAAGTTAATTCATTAAAAGTGGTCTTGCTAAGAAAACCAGTGAGTTGAATTAAATCTTTTGAATTCAGTTTCCAATTGTGAACATGCAGAAGGTGGTGGGCAGCAGTGGATGGAATTGCTTCAATTTTAAAGGAATAAACCTCCAGCAGAACAAGACTCAGGAAGAGTTGACCAGTAGATGGATAGAGGGATGAGGGGGTCAACAAGCATAACTTTAAGGGTGTTTTCACACAGGACCTATTTAGGTCATCCTAAGTGAGTTTTGGGTCCGAACATGTCATGACTGGGTCTGTGTGAACATGCCAGTCATGCTTGACGTAACTCACCCGCTATCGGACCAGCTGGAGGGGGTGGTTTTAGAGCAGCTTGTGTGGACCTGAAATGCGGCGTCAGTGTTGTGTGAATGCGCAGCAACTTTAGCTCGTCCTAAATTCCAGATACTCTTCCTTTTTTAACTAAACAGGTATCCGTAAGCAGCTGTACTGTTGGGATATCCTTCTGATTGACTAGAATTATACGACAGTTAATAGGGATACACAGCATGCCTGTAACGTTTCGTATCATCATGTGTTGGCTAGCTGCTAATGTATGGGGTGCTCACCATCATTGGACGAGTTATCAACAAGGGCTTAGCCGGCTAAGCATTACTAACACTCATGTTTACAACTTACCAGTACCTGGCTGTTCGTGGTTATCTCTGCATATGGTCAGGACTTCGTGGTTCCACAGAATCAATCTGTGCGTTGCTCTGGTTTGTCTGGAAATCCACCAGTTCCAGTGCATGATAACATTGTTCTCCACACGCAGCTGTGCCTGTCTTCAACACGCTCCATCGTTCACGTGTGTTTCGTGTACAACTCAGCCACACTTAGACCCTTTTCCAGCTGGAACATGACTTCTTTGTAATCGACCAACTGAGTACCGTCAACAGACTTTGTATTTATTCATAATAAATAAGTAAGTTTGCATCACTTTTAAACTTAGCTTAAACACTGCTAACAACACAGAAAAGTACAAGATTGAGCAACAACTTCAAGTAAATACTTCATCTAGTGATACTCAAACAAATTATTCACTAGTATGCATATGTTCTCAACACTACGTGAGATAATATTGAAAAAAACAAATGCTGCATAAGGTCCAGGTGGACGACATGCAATAAATTGAAGTGGTTTCTCTAATTTCCACTTTGGATGAGAGAAATTAGGAGTCAGATATTTTGATTACCGTTAAATTAAAAGGTATGACCATAAAAGTGTGCCACAGCCTGTAGGTTTGCTAACATGGAAATATAGTTGCAGCAGCCATGTTTCTGGAAGATAAGATAAATAATGTGATGATCGCTAACAGTGTTGGGAGTCTTTACCACATCTCATCCTAAAGGTGTAGGCCTCCATCAAGTTCTGTGGGGGACACGGCAGGTATTTCTTGTGTGGTTCTTATTATAAAAATACTACAAACAGAGCACTTGACTTGAAAACATTGTCCCAGCAACTGTGGCTTATGAAGTTTCTGGTGGAAACAGCATCACATTGTTTATATATATATTTTTTATTATTATTTAAATGAGACAGTGTATACATCACGGTGACATTTGTTGTAACATCTGAGATTTTTCTAGCTCATGCTGCAACTAGATGCTCACAAATTGGCTGTTTTTGAGAGGTTTATGTTTTCTGAGTTGCTTCAGCCGGAAGCCAACTACCTGATAATGGCACCACCTACTCCCAGGCGCTTGGAATTACGAGCCACCTAGAATGCACCATCTGTCACGTACTGTGTGGCCCGTGAGCTGTGACTTTTGTGCAAGCTTGCATACAGCTGGGAAGAAAGTGTTGCTGTCAGGTCTGGTGTCCTAAAGAGCATCTGTGGTCAAATCTGTCTGTTAGAAAAGTGGTGATGTGCTGAACTGAAAAAGGAACCTATGTTTCATTTCCAAATTTTCAGTAGTAACACATTCCTTTTACAGAAAATCAAAAAAGTAGAGATGTAGCTATAACACATTATAAAGTAACGCATTCCACATAACAGTGATCACCGATTATACAAGAGAGAACCTCATATTCAGAAACACCAGTTAATAGTTTTATTTCTGTTTACTGTTATTGTTTTAATTTGGATTTCTATAAGGTCTTCATGATTGTGCTTCTTTGTTTTTTAAATTTTAATTTTCCCCATTGGGCGCTAGCAGGAAGCTGTGAGATGGGGGGGCTGCAACTCTGCATCAGATAATGGCCGCTAAGGCCCAGTCCCAGTGTTCCCCCTACTTTCAACCACTAGCCCTTACCCACAATCACTAGCCCTCGAATTGAAGCCACAAGGGGCAGAGCTTTGTAAGCTTCCCTATGAATTGGGACACTGCTTGCTGCATTTGTGTTCAGGCACGTAAGCGGCTGCATGGTGACGTTTGCACATACGTCTCACCATAACAACCCACCCAGCAACAACACAGAGTTAACAGTTGTGGTCATTTCACCATCATGCTTCGGTTGATTGATAAACAAAACAACCACACTGGGAAGAAGTCGCCATGACGACTGTTGTCTCTTGTAAACTGCCGAAAAGCCTTTGCAAGCTTTTTATCCGTATTTTAGCCTAGCTAGCGTAGCTAGTCTGGCTAACAACTGTGTAATCTGTACATTTGTGAGTTTTCTTCTCCGAGTCCTGTCGCTCTCCGGAGCTTGCTGTTGTTCCCTTTTCTCTGGCCTTTCCTCAGCAAGTCAGCATCTGACATTGCTCGCTCTGAAGGGCTAGATTCATACTGTACCCCCTACCCCTCATTATGTCCACTACCCCTACATGCAAAGAGGGATTGGGGCAGCACTACCTTCACAGAAACATGCTAAATTTAGGGGTAGGGCTAAAAAGTAGGGCCAGTGGGTGTATTGCGACGCACCCTTAGAGTTACATCTAATTACCACACATGGTATTGAAGTACAGTATAATTCTGAAACATTTGAGCTTATCTATAATTACTTTATTTTGAACAGATAAAGCCTTTTTGAGCCTTGACGGAAGTCTTTATTTTGCCTTCACACAAACACCACCAAACTCCAACATTAGCCTAATAGCAAATGTATTCACCCCTGAGGTCTTTTCTATGGAAATAGTTGTTGTTGAGTTAAATGAAACAGTCTGAAATTGAAATTGTTGCATATTCAAGCAGTTTGAAACTTTACTATCAGGCAAAAACAAATTAAAAAACATACAAACAGGAAATCTGGTAACAGCCTATATACAAATGGAAGCATTGATCAAAATATGCCACATAACTTTTGGGAAAAGTGCAAAGACTGTTCAAGGTTGCCACTTTGGACCTTGACTCCTGTGGGAGTTGCAGCTCCTTAGTTTGGATGTTGGGTGTCTTCTGCCTTCAGGGGGAGTGGTAGGTGGTATGGCTGAGACACTGCTCATTACTGGCCTCATGGTTGTCTTGCCTGCAGCACTGTGGAGTCACTGCTACTGCAGAAAGAAGTGCAGAAAGGCCACAGCAACGGCAATCACACCATCATGCAGCAAATATTATAGAATATGCATTCCACATGCATCCATAAAACTGGCCCAGTATCCAGGATCGGGGTTATGCTGTTTCTCTGAGCAAGTGTGTGTGTGTGTTGTGTGATCGTCTGCATGCCTGCTTTTCTTTCCTTCTTTTTTTTTTTTTTTTTTTTGTCTGCTTGATCAAAGCAGACATAGTGCAGAGCAGAGGTCTCGGAGGTGAAATTAAAGTCTTGCTTCTTCCACGGCATGGAGGGGGGAAAGTGATTACCGTTAAATTAAAAGGTACGACCATAAAAGCGTGCCACGGCCGAACCCTCGCAATTCATCAAAATGATCCCACGGCGCGTCTTTTGCTTATCAAATTGTAAAATATTGTCCATGACATCACCGTAACAGGGGCGTAATTAATGCACTAAATCAATTCCGAATCACTCTGTGCAGAGTGGCCCTGCTGGGATCCCGTCATTATCGCCAATTATGGTGGCAGATGCATGGGGATGAGAGGAATGAGTAAAGCTTCCGCTTAATTCCCCTCCTCTGTAACGGGGTCTGATCATTTCTCTTTTGTTATTCACAGAGTGTCAGACAGTGTGGCATTCCTCCATACTTACAGCTTTGATCTCCCTGCCAGGTGCAGATTATTGTATTAGTGAAAGATGTTTTAATACGATCTTTTTACAATTACCTGCAAACGGTTCTAATGAGGAAATGTTAATCTTTTTAGGAAAGTAAGTTAGAGAGATTAATATATTTCTTGATGGTTTGTTTTCTTTTCTTTCAGTAAAATTTAGTATGCTTTGGCATAAAGAGGAGTTCATGCTTTACTCATGACTGCAGGGCCCACTTTGGTGGTGGAAGAAGCCCAAATCATTGGCCCCACAATGTGATCATAGACTGTTACTGGACAGAGCCTCCGTAACATCATGCCTACAGCAGGTTTCTTAAAAGCTGAACTGAAGCTCAGTGGGCGGTTCCCACCATTGCCATCTCGGTAGCGTCACACATCTTGTTCCCAGAAAATACAAAAAACAGGTAAAGAGGTGGAACTAAAAGAGGGGCTGTGAGCATGGGGGGAAATGATTGACATCCATTGAACTCTGAGCTCTGTAGCTAAGAGCTAACCAAGCTAACCCGGAACAAATGGGAGAAGGGTCTATCTGCGGCTCGCAAGACGGGGGGCGTGTCGTAGAGTGACGTTACTCGACGACACACCCACCCAGCCAATGAGAGCACAGTAAAATCTAGCCCTACCCCTGACCCTTCCCCTAAACCTAACCAGACCCACCCACTATGCAACACGCCCACTATAGGACACGCCCACTGGGTTGCAAGCCGCAGATGGATACACTTGACAAATGGGAGCTAAAGGGATGCTTTTAGCTGGATAATAACTGTGGTTGTGATGCTGTACTGGCTAAGGCCTTCCTGGGAGCAAGCATGGAGCTAGCCACCAGTGCTAGTGCTGACTGCTAGTAGGGTTGCCGGTATACCGGTACCAGTATAGCCGCAAACAAACGTAAGGACTCAGCATTAAAAAACGGACTTTAAAAAAAAAGCAGCAAATTGTAAATTGGAGCCTGTCTCTTTAAACAGCGAGCCAGCAGTGAGGACGAGAATTCGGCTCTCAGTGAAGCACCTTCACTAGAGAGAGAGACGCCAGGAGCAGACAGGCTGCTTCATGGTGAGTGGATGCTGCCGCGGAACCTAGTAAGTGTTGCCTCCGTAGCAAACGACTTTGAGCATCGCTTCACTCGGTGCTTCAGTGTTCAACGGCTCGCCTTCATCATTAGCTTTGAATCCGTAATACTTCCAAACTGTACTTTGAGCCCCTACTTTATCAACACGGGCTTTTCCAAAGCCGTCATCTTTTCTTTTTTCCTCTAAAGGAAAACTACGCGGACTTAGTGACTTCAGTCAGGAACAACTGGTGCTGATGTTGTTCAGTTATGTCAAAGTAAAAAGCACAAAACCTCTTCCAGCCCAGAGAACCACAAACCACCACACAAACGAAAAACATTTTTAATTTTCTTCAAAGTTATTACACCTTAAAATGTTTAAATAAGTTTAAAATGGTGACAGAGATGAACTGACTGATATGTTCAATTATTATATATATATTATAATTATTAATACAACTTCACTGATGTTATAATGAAGTCAGTCACACAAACATGATTTTATAGACATTACCTCATACCCATTTACTGTTTCATATAATAAACTATTGAGACACATTAAATAAATTAACATTTTGAAACACATTAAAAAAATATTCCAAAAGCCTTACAATATGTAATTCATTTAGATAGTTTTACAATTTATGTTTCTAATTATGTCCATATAATTTTTCATGTATAGAATGATTTTGATTTTAATTTGGCATTGCTTAATATTACTGGTTCTCTATGTTTTAAATTGAAGATTTTACTACTTTATTTGATTATTTTAATATAAAGACTTCAAGAACAATAACACAAATAAAAGAAATATTTAGTTTGGTTTACCTTTTTAAAAAAGTATAGAAAAGTACCGAAAAGTATCGAAATACAAAATGGTATCGGTATCGAAACAGAAAATTGGTATCGTGACAACCCTAACTGCTAGCTCATCGTTCACCTGACAATAAAATGACACGCCCCTAATTATGCATAATTTCAAGATTAAATAACGTCTAAGTTGATGATTTACAAAATTATACCCCACATGCACACACAGTTGAGGGTAAACTTGACCTACTGTATTTGACTTGAAACACTTTTTTTTTTTTTTTTTTTTGTGGCAGGCTGTAAACATTCACAGTATTTCTGCTGTGAATTTGGCCTTTTTAACATGGCAGTCTATGAGGACTGACTCTCTTTTGGAGCCAGCCCCTAGTGGTTGCAATGTTTTGCATTTCTGCATAAGCTTCAGTTTTCACCACCAGAGTTTGCTGCTTGGTTGCCATGCTAACTTGCTCTGTTTGGTTTTCACCAAACATGCTGCTGTGAATTATGACCGGAAATCTCCAATTCGGTCTTGTCTGTCCAAATGAGGTTGCTTCAGAAGTTTTGGGGTTCTTCTTCCAAACAGAGCATACTTCTTAAGTGTTTTCCTGATAAAAGGATATCATTACAAACTTTAAAGGAAAACGTTCTTTTTTTTTTCAACCTGGACCTTATTTACTGACCTGTCAAATTTCTGTATCACTTTGACTCCTTCGGAAGATATTACGTTGAATCGACCTTCGGCGTACATCCATATAACAGGAGGGATGGGGCAGCCTCTATCTAAGGCATTATCTGCAGCAAAAACTCCTTCATTTCATCAATGCTTTCAGCAGAATGAACAAACAAACAAGCACTATTGTCCTGTGAGTTCAAAATTTGCTCTTCATTAGCTGTTGGGAGGTTTTCTCAACACTTTACAGGCTGCACGCACCACAGTACAGCTAGGACAGCAGCTCGCTACCCAGACACCACCAAACTGAAAACTTTGGGAACCTCTGAACTCACAGGACAATAGTACCCATACATTTGTTCATTCTACTCAAAGTATGGGTGAAATAAAAGAGTTTTTAATGCCTTATAGAGAGGCTGCGTCGTCTCTGCCTTTATACTGGATCTACACCGAAGGGCGACTCAACGTAATATCTTCCAAAGGAGTCAAAGTGATACCAAAATTTTACCGTTGAGTAAATGCATGTATAAACTCCTAGAAATGGTCCATGTTGAAAAAAAAAGAAAAGTTTTCCTTCAATATGTAACATGCTAAATGAGGCCTGTAGAGTCAGAGAGAGGGGGTTTGGCGGCCCGGCCCCCGATTCCCCTATTTTCCCAGAAGCTTCTTAATAGATGTAAAATAGTCCCTCCGCTCTTAACCCCCCCTTCCCCCCTTTAAAAAACTATTTTCTTTTCCCCCTTTTATCCTCCTTTTCCCCTATTTTTTTATGTTCATGATTTATTGTATGATTGTTGAATATTTGTATATTTATTTAATTTGTAGTATTTTATTTGTTAAAATCCTTAGGCATACGTTGATTTTCATAGGACTTTTTTCCTCTTTTCTACATTTTTCTTCAGTATTACACGACTCCAGTGTTGTACTTTGTCCCAGCTTTTTTTTCAAATGTGCTTTTTACATCAAATTCTAGCTATGCATCGATTTTCAACTTATTGGTGACTGACAGAAGTAGAAATCAAATTCAGTTTTTGGAGGAAGCGCAGACATCTTTCATCCTTGCAAAAAAAATGGGAAGCACCAACAATAATTTCATGTTGCAGAGGGAAAAGTGAAATGGGGCCTCACTGCAAAACACAAATAAATAATAGAGTTTCTCTTGTCCCAGTCTTGTCTCCCACAACTTCCCATGAACCTTGTGAAATCCTCAGATCTCAGCAGCTAACATATGAATACATACACTATGAAAACAGCCTACAAGGCTGAACAATTGTACGTCTGGCTGTGTTTGGAAGCACTTTGAGATCATATGCCTTCTTCAAGCGCGCGCATCATTGCTGGAGGATATATTACTTATGCATATTGCATTTTTATGACATTTCCTAAAGATTTTCTGACTTGCTATGATTTATGAGATCTTTGCAGTTGCATATTTCACACTGTGCATCCAACAACAGTTGAACTTTTTCACTTCTGCAGAGTTCTGCTGTTGATTAAAATGGTGTGTCTGCATATAAAGTCCCACATTATGCACATGCAACACATTCCGTGTGTTAATAGTTTTGCATTTTTGTTATTCGTTATGTTATGATCATCGGGAAATATGCAAAAACAGAAAGAAAGAATAAAAAAGATAACAGCATGAGAAAAGAGCATCACAGTGTTGTGTTAAGTATTCTGGGAGAGGATTATAATGAGTTTCCATACCTACATCATTATCAGTGTGGCAGAACTGGAAAAAAAGGGTTAAATATAAGGACTTTTGCATGCTTTATTCAGTTTATATCTTTAGCAGAAATTTATATGCCTTACTTACATTTCGTAACCACTACTCAGGGTTCTAAGGAGAAAAAAGCATTGAGTGTAGGTTACTATATTTGAGCGAGTTGTATTTTTCACAGCAGGTGGCACTTGAACAGGCACTTAAGCACTAAGAAAATCAAATATGGGCACTGTGACAGTAGACTTTACCTTGTTATCTTTATGAGATTTTATTCAGCATCGAGCCAAGGGCTGTAGCTGCTGGGTTTTAAAGGTTTTCTCAGCGCAGTCTCAAGAGAAAGAGGAGTATCCACTACCACGTCGCATCTGTGACACCAATGTCGCCCATTTAGAGCACCCAGTCTTCCCCTTCGGCCTCTTTGCAGATATTAAAAACACAACTTAGCCATGGATTAATTCATGAGTGTGTAAATTGTTTCTCCAAGTGCCTTTTTAATATCTTCCAGTGCAGGAAAATAAAGCCTGTACAGTATCATGCTGCAGCGCAGAGAAGGAGGAACAGTGTGTTCTTCACTGACATTCGCACTCTGTGTTTAGGCATATATTGTGTGTATGAGACAGTGTGTATGTATGCAATATGTCTGAGTCCCATTTCTGTCTTTCTCCATCTTTTTTTTTGTTGTTTCATTAGTGAGTTAGTCAGATTTTAGTTGACTGCAGTTCTAAACGAGTTGTTGACCTGAGATGTTACTGGATACTAGATATATATTGATAGTATTCATATTAATACTGCTACTACTTTTAGTGCCCATGATAACAATGACATCCAGCTAACATTAAAAAGTGCAAATAATCAAAATTAAATAAATATGATTTTTTAATGAATATGTTTTTTTTTTCCTTTTGTTTTTTGGTTTGCTGGATGTCATCTTAAATCAGAGGTGCCAAAGTCATTTTAGTTCAGGGGCCACAAATGACACGATTAGATCTCAAGTGGGCCGGCCCAGGTACATTATCACATAATAACCTACAGTATAAATAACAATAATTGCAAATGTTTCCGTTTATTTTAGCACGTTGTCAAGATGTTTATATTTACTGACCTTTCCTTTTAGAAAAAATAAACATGAAATTTATTGAGAAACATACATTTGCCTCATTTGATTATATTTTATTTTATTTATTCATTTTATGTATCAATTTCAGTCATTTTATTATATACTTTTATGTGAAAAAATATTTATACACATTTGAATATAAACTCATATAAATCTGTTAAAACTTCCAACATATTGAATATTTTTAATATATGTGATTTTATATTTTCACTTACATTATTATCTTTATGATCAACTCATTCAAATACAACACTACATGTTCATTGTAACTTAAAGATCACAATGGATCTACAAAATCACTGACTGTAATATTGAATCACAGGTATCTGGAACTAAAAAATACAATATTTCACATTATGATTGGGGACTTTTCAAGAGAAATAAGATTTTTACATGTGTGAAGTAATCTTGACCTCATAAGGTCAGATCTGTCAAATTATACTGAAATACTTCATATTTAGACATTTAGAAAGATTCCAAGCTCTGGTGGACCAATTAGAAACTAAAGTTTGTTTTATCGTTTTAAATGTGACATTTAATGAGTCATGGGTGTAATTTACACCCCTGTCTTAAATGGTGGGTTTTCATGGTAGAGTCCTGGCTCAGATGCCCTCCAGCTAGGTGCATTGGCCCCACTACATCATGATTTTAGGATAGTCACACCTGTTGATATCCCCCTCAACTTTAGCATTACCAAACTACATGTGAAGCAAACATGTAAAAAGTAAGATATCCTAACAAGTTGACATCAGAAAGGATAAAAAAAAACCCAGCTCATGGCCAACAGCATAAATTTAGTCCAAGATAATGACTCACAGTTAACCAGAACAAAGCATCGCCGGTTGGTCTCCGTTTCTGTCTTCTCCCCCCCAGCTGGTCGAGGCAGATGGCCGCCCTACCTGAGCTGGGTTCTGCCGGAGGTTTTTCCTCCCTGTTAAAAGGGTGTTTTCCTTCCCACTGTCGCCACCCCTCCGTGCTTGCTCAGGATGGGGGATTGGACCGGGTCAAGTCAAGATTCGATCCAATCTGTTGGTTTCCTTAACTTGGCTATTATGAATCTGACCTGAACTTTTCTGTCTGTTTAAGCGCCCTGAGGTGACACTGTCATGAATGGACGCTATACAAATAAAGTTGAATTGAATTGAATTGAAAAAATTGAATCCAAGCCAGCCTGACTTTAAGCCGTCACATCCCCTTTATGCCGCTGTATCATTTTCACTAAATGACTCCATTTTAGCGAATGTCAAGTCCATTCTGTGTTTTACTGGTGCAACACTTTTGTATACACCTCAAATTACAGCCAAGGAAATGTCGGATGAAAATTTGTTCTGTGCATTTTAATTGCAGTATTCAAAAGCTCACAACCATGACATTGATTCTGAATTGTGGTTGAAAAGAAATATTAAAAACAAGCAAAAAAAAAAAACAAAACAAGTAAACAAGCATGGTTGGGCTCCTTATTGGGCTCCTTAGCCAAAATGTGCTTGATCCACACTTTGAGGTAATCCCTGCAATCAGTTTTTTTCTTTTTTTTTTTTTTCGTTAATGTTCAAAAAGACTATGTATGTATGTATCTATGTATAACAAAATGCCATAATGAATTAATGTTCAAAAAGACTTTTGGCCCATTGTTCAAGAGCAACATGCTCTAATTGGTCTGGAACAGTTTTGTTTGTTTATTTTTTAAAATTATTATTTCAAAACACAATTCAAAAACAATATACTATTTTGCTAAATTATATTTTTGTACATTTTTCATTTATTATTATTTTCTTGTTTTGTGAATTACTGTTGTAAATTGATCCTTTTCTTTAATGAGAGGGGTGAATAATTTTGAGGATGACTGTTCATCCAAAAAATAGAGAGAATGATAAGTGTTATATAAATGAGAATATATGTTATATATGTTTTTATGGGAGAAGCTGTGATAAAGGTGTTTAATGTGAAACAAAATTCAGTCTTTTTGCCTTTGTTTGCAGCAATAATCATTTGTTTTTGGGTTTGTACCCAAATTTGTATACTGTGCCATGATTTAAAAAAAATTATTTATCTATTAATGATTTTTTTCTGATGTTTCTTTGTCACAACAATAACACCGTCAGTCAGATGTAAAATAAAAAAATACAGGAAAAAAAAAATTAAATGCAAGAAATTTTAAGAAATAGGGAAATAACTGCAAACACATTTCAGATAAAACAACAGGGACAAAAAGGACAGTTTTATAAAGCATGAAATGTTTTTGTTTTATATGAAATGTGTTACATTCATTGAAATCAAATTCATCAACTGTCCCATAAAACTGCATACAAAGTAGGCTAAACCTCTTAAAGCTGCGGCAGTACCATGGGCAAATTAAATACTTCTGTGCTGCCAATCATTAAACGTTGGCTTTCAAGCAATGAAGTATCTTTAAATTTCTTTATGAGTACTTTTAGTTATGTCAACTCCCAGAAGACTTGCAACACTGTATGTGTTCTTCAGCTTTAAGTGAACACTGACCACCCTTGCCTTCTACAAGCAAGGGTCACAGAGGGACTCCCAGAAGGAGTGGCCTCAGATAACATCCAGTAGTATATTTAGTTACTTTATTGATTCGAATGCTTCTGTGAAGCGATGAAGAGTCTGACAAGCTCCGAGGCTTATCTGTGCTTCCATGGTAATAAAGATGTCAGACAGAACCCAGCCAGATAAGCCACTTCTTTAGGTTGCCCCTGCCATTCCTCAGATGGACGTAGAGGGACAGCCATGTTTAAAGGAACAACTGTCCAACTGTGATCGGGAAAATATTTAAAAACATGAAAGGAGGGGAAAAAAAATCTAATGGTGTTCAAACATGAATCACAGACATGGGCATAGAAAACAGTAGGGACATGTCTCTATCATCACCAATTCCTGAGTTGTATTTTCCAACAAAGAACAGCCGTGAAAGCCAAGGTTGTTCTCTGTAATATTGCTGCTTTAGGTACCTCTTATAATTCATTTCAACCAGTATGATTGGCTCTGCTCTTTTTGCTTCTTTCTATGTTGATTGGCAGTGCTGGCTGTCACTCAATAGACAGAGCTAGCAGCAAGGGAGCTGCTGTAATGGTAGCTGTGTCTTACAGAACAAGGAAAAGAAAGGTGGACACTGGGAGTTACAGTACTTTAGAGTGAGTGAATCTTAAAGTTTCAAACACAAAGACATTTTCTGATTGCTATTTAATCATTGATAATGGTGATAATAAGTCAAAATAGTTGCTTCCTTAGCATGCATGAGTGTGTTATTGTGTCAGATGACAAATCAAAGCTTCCAGATGGATCAAAGAGAGGAGATGTTGAGGCAGGTGAGCTGTATTATTTGGAATTGTCAACATAACTGAAATGTAATGAAAGTAATAGCATGGCTTACTAAGTTGTTAATATTTAGCAAGATAAACTTTTGCTTGTTAAGATGCTCTAGCCAGTCAGTTACATGACACTGCACATAAAGATCTGTTGTTAGTGCAACAAAACACTTGTTTTTCAAGAGCCACTGTGGGCCACTTTTATGTCCCTACCTATGTCAAAATCAAACCTACGTCCTTGCACACAGATAACAGATCAATGAAAGAATGACCTAGATGATGCAACCATTGCCCTTTCAAGATAGGAAGGCTAAGGAAATGAATGGACAGCCATTATTTTCAAAGCACAAAATATACTGTAAGCAATGTTGTAATTTGTAGCCTGGAATAAAGAGTTGTTTTCAATTCTACTCACAGTTCATCTGGGTTTCTGTTAGCTGGTCTTTGCACACAGATGTGGTGAAGGTTGAACAGGATCTAGCATGCAGGATCACACTGCAATGACAAGAAGCAACCTTGAATTTGTTTGGCCCATTAGCTCTTTGTACTTTTCCTGCCACTGCTTCCAAGAACATTTTTTGTCTTATGTCCAACCAATCAGCAACAGTGAGACTTGACTAATGTTGCTTTTCCATGGTTACCCTTCAGTTATTGGCATAATAAGATGTAAAGAAGCCCACTGCAGGATGGCATAATTGAATACGTCACACATGTCTGGCTCAGGTGAAGCTATGAACAAGCTATAAAAACAGGAACTCATTTGGGTACCAGTAAGAGAAGTTTACCCCCCTACAGTGAGAGGAAATAGATTTTTTTTCGATTGCAGATTGGTGCAGATGTTTGCAATGGGGGCTCGTCCGGGATCTGTTTCCTTTCTGAAGCCATTTGGTGAGATTGTGGTGTCTGAGTAAGTCAGTGAGCTTCTTTATATGTTATTATGCCAACAACTTAAGGGTAACCATACCCCCTTACAAGGAAGCCAAGTCCACTTGAAATATATGCTGTATCTGATATATCAAACTGATAAATGTTGTTTACTCACTGAAAAAAAGCACACATGTGCACGCATAAAATGCAAATATACACTCAACACAGCATACACACATCGCAAATCAGGGCATCCATCTCTAATTAGGCCACTTTGATTCCAGAGTAATGAGGTACTTTAGCTCTGAAACGTTGCATTCTTCTCATGAGCTGGTGATGATTCTGAAATCATTTCCCACTGAGACAAAAAGCTGGACAAATACCATTCCTCATTGCAATATGAACACACACTTGCATGCGGTCTTTATAAAGAGGCAAGACAGATCAAGTCTGACACGGCTGTAATCAGTCACGCAGCTGCCTGGTTACCTGGACTGATTAAATTTCAATTTGCAAATTCTACTGTTTGCTTTTCATGAATAGGAAAGAAAAATGGTCTGAGTTTTGGTTCCACTTGGTCTTCGGTGCTAAGAGGATAAATATTGATGCTGTCCTCTGTGCATGCAGCAATACACTTCTAATCTGCTTTATGTGAAGGAGGGTCCATGGTACATGGAATATTGTAGCTTGTGTTTTTCTTGAAACAATGGTTTGTCAGAATTAGGTTTGTCCACAAGCTCAGGTTTCTACCAAGTAAACAAGCTGACTTTTGGTAGTTTGAGACCATATATTTTTAATTTTGTTTTTGACTTTGCTTCACCTTCCAGTCTGCCATGAGTCCACATGAGACCATTGTTTCTGTTGGCTCTCTGTTTCTTTCTCACTCATTATTCAGTTGTCTTATAAAAAAATGTTTGCTTTGCTATTGGAAAGGAATCTGCATGACAATACTGATAGTAATTTTGTTAGGGGATTGAAGTGACACTGGCCACTTTTGGCAATTAATTTCATTCTTTGTTTGTTTTGTCTTTGTCTTAATAAACTGCTGTTGAATTGTGCAAGTAATGCCATTAAAACATCACCACAATCAACACACTGAGTAGTAAGAAAACTCCCATATTTTGCCAGATTTAAGCTTAATCTGACTCACTTTTTGCATTTAAGACACTGGAAAATAGTTATGTATGGTGTAATCTGATATTTTAGATAGAATTTTCAAACCAAACATTAAGACCAGAACTGGGGTGTGGCCAGGTTTTGATTTCTGGGTGGACCTACAGAATTTGGGGCAGAATCGAGAATCTATGGTCCAGGTGAATAAAGGTATAGCTTTTACAAAAATTCTGCTTTTGTTCTGGAGCATACACACAGGGAAAACGTAAAAGATCACATATACATTTTACTCATGGTGCAGAACGTAATGGGTGGAACTTCAAAGCATGACGGGAAATATTCCAACAAACTCACCCTAAGATAAACTACACTGATCTCACAGAAATTATTCAAAATTGTTAAATGAAATTGTTCAAAACAAGTGCACACATGCACAAAGCTTTCTCCAGGCAGGCTAGAACCTGGGCCAATTAGAAAACTGTGTGGGCCTAAGCATGTCCTAGCTCTAATATGACTATGCCCCTGGACCTGAGGCGGCTTACGTCCTCAGCGACCAAAAAATAAGTTACCTTCACACATTTAGGATTACCTGGATGACAGAGAATCTACGTAGATGTCGAAGCTTGGATGGCTCTAAACTTTCTTAAGTACAATGGAAAGAAAACTGAAGTTATCATTTTTGGTGACTTGATGCAACTGGATGATACAGTAAGTGTTTTGGGGTCATTCACTGCGTGCATCTGCCCCTATGGTGAAACTCTTGGGATGATAATTGACAGTACTGTACCTTCAAGCTTGATAAACAAGTCAAACTTTGTTCTTGAAAGTTTTTTTCCCTTTGAAAACACTGGGGAGGGTTAAACCATGCTTGCCCAAAAAAGACTATAAGAAGGTAATTTATACGTTGATTATAACCCGCTTGGGTTATTGTAATTGTCTTATAATGATCTTAGCAAGTTGGCTCTCCATCACCTCCAGCTCGCCCAAACGCAGCTGCTCGGATGGTGACTGGGAGGAGTGGTTGTAACCACACTGTATCACCCCCATCCCTGCTTACCTTCTTTGGCTTTCTGTCAGTTTGAGGAGTAATTTTGAAGTCTTAGTTGGTATGGCTCCTCCTTATTTGTTCAAGTTGCTAACTAAACATGCTTCAGTCAGAGCTCTGAAGTCATCTTCCAACTGCTCCTGGAGATTCCTCAGTTCAGACTCGTTTCCAGGGGTGACAGAGCATTTGCCGTGTCTGATTACTGTTTACTGTTGTTTTAGCTTATGGTATTCTTTTATTGTTTTTAATTGATTTTCATTACCCGTAAGTTTATCTATTTTCTTAATGCCATCTTGTCTGATAAACATAATTCGCTCTCTGAAGTGCCCATGATGCTAACAGATAGCCTCTTAGCAAACAAACTCCGACTGCTAGCTGCCAGCAGGTTGACCTATAGTTTCTGTAAATGATGTTATAACCAAATAAGGTTGTATCCAATCAAAAATTATGTCACATTGGTCTCCAGGCAGATCATATCACCACACCCAACTGTTTTAGTGAGGAGGAAAATCTTGTGTGCCAAAACAAACCTGGTCTGAAGAATGTGACATTTTTTTTCTTAGGAGAATTGACATATACAGCAATATCGAATACAATGAATATTCTGCTATGTCATCACTCCTTTAAACAAGTCTAAAGCAGATCCTGATTATATGTTTTGGGTGCACAGTGGTGTGGTGGTTTGTGTCGCAACCTCACAGCAAGAAGGTTGCTGGTTCAAGTCTCGGCTGGGGAGGGTTTCCACCAGTGGCCTTTCTGTGTGAAGTTTGCATGTTCTCCCCATGATTGCCTGGGTTTTCTCTGAGTACTCTGGCCTCTTCCAACAGGTCTCTCTTTGTAAAAGAGACTCCGACTCACAGTGGGTCAGTTACTTATATAAATAAAGGTTAATTGAAAGATCTAAACAGACCAGCACAGAGAAAAGATTATCAGAGGTGATAAGAAGGTTATTTGTACTGTTGCAACACTTTATACAAATAGTTATTATGAGCGATTAGTTCATTCAAAACCTGTTTTTTTTAAGTATCTTGAATATAAAATTTTTAAATTACATTTAAAGCAATTGTAATGCATTAAAAGAATTTAAAGCCACAGATTATTGTGAGTTAAAGGAGAGCAGAAATATAACTTATAGGAAAAAAAGAATTAGAAATATATATGCAGAATTTGATGGTTAGTATGAAGGCATCATGCACTAAAACATGCCTTGTGTGAGAGGAAATATGATTTATGTCCTCACTGGCCTCTTTTAACACAATCATTAACTGTAACTGCTATTTTGTTTCAATACATTCGCACCCTTCCAAACTGGGAATTCCTGCATTTTTTTCTTCCTTTCCCCTGACATAAATTTATTATCCAAGCCAAGTCTTGCATTGTCTACCTATGGCTGCATCCTACCTCTGCAGCAGGCCCAATCATCAATCACTTGGAAGGGCCATTAAGCACCTTTTCTTCTCCAGAAGAGTGAGCTGACATTGGGCCTCGGTGGCCACTCAGCTCTGCCTTCGCTCCCTCCTCCCCTGTCTCATTGGACCCCCCATGTTGTAGGTTAGCTCCTAAAACTCTGTCCAAATCTAAGATAACCATGAATGATGAGAGACTTGGATATGAGATGGAGGAGCTGGATACTGCGAGACATAACATGCTTCATGCTTTTTCTTTCTGTAGCCACTGCCGAGCGAGCAGAAGCCAGCCTGTGGCTGATGTGCACTGGCTTTGTCACATAACTGCATTATGTAGCGTCCCCAAAGGCTACAGCATAATGCGATACGCCGCGCGACTGTTGCTAGGATTGTACAACAGCCTCGCCTTATGAGTTATGTATTTGTGTTCGCGCTGCAGCTCCAGGAACAGATACTGTACTGCACTTTCATTGTTTTACTGTTGCCTGCTAATGTCCGGCAAACCTTCCCCTTTGGTGATTTTAATTTCAGACTCAGGGTCTTGACTGTAAATGTGTCCTGACAACGGAGACGGCGCTTGTGAAACCAGCCCATATGAGATTGTCGGGCTGTCTGAGACAATAAATATCAGCGCTGAAAGCCTATAGCACAGCAGCTGCTGGAGGCACACCCCTCGATACCGACACACACACACTCCCAGCAGCACCGTGTCATCCCAAAGTCATTGTCAACACTAGCTGGCTGTGTTGAAACTAAATCATGTCCGTGTCTGAGTCTGAGAGATTGCCTTTCCATGTGTTCAGAAGCACCTTGAGTAGTTGTGATCCACAGCGGAAAAATGTTTTTATTTTCTTTTATTTCACTGCATTTAAAATCAATGTTTTCTTTTAATTAAACCTGTATTGTTGATTACTTCAGGAAATTGTATTCACAGCATTAATTTCCCTCTTCTTCCTGCAGTGAGCTTGTTCTCCTTTCTGTCTACTTGAGCTCATAACTGGTTGAAGACCAGTTTTAAGTTCGCCTCATCCCAATTTAGGGCTTAGATCCTGGTGTTTGATCACAATTATAGTTTAACTTTATTCAGCACAGTGTATAAGAGAAGTAAAAGCCCACCCAATTAAAGTCTTTTGATTGAGTTGAGCAGAAAAAAAGACTTTCCCTTTCACTAATGTGCTGGTCAAGAATCTAAAGTACCTTAAAAGGAAGGGAATCCAAGCCACTCTGAACATGAAAAGTAGTGTGTGGGTTCAAAACACTCGCCCTTGCTTGTTTGATTTAGTTTCCATTTGAAGTGAGGAAAAGCTCCACCTCCCCCCTAATCTGCACACTTTAATCACCCAGCTGATCTCACCGGACAACCTCAGGATACTGTCTTGAGATGTGTAGCAAAAGCCCTTTAAGAAAATGTTCCCAAACTCATAAATACCTGAAAAACTGCTTTTATTCAGCAGCAACATTTTCATTCAGCTGGATGGTTCAAAGTCAACGGCTCTCCTCTTTGGAGGCCTTCATCCTTTTTTTTTTTCCCATCTAGGATTTCTCCAAATCTTGAATGTCACACCTGAGTGTTCTCAGCATACTTTGCAGCTAAACTGTCGCGCGAGGCGAAGAAGTGAGCTCTTCTCTTCCAGAGCTCATTGAAGCGAATTGGTAAACAGGTCCCCGCCCGCCCATTGACTTTGCTGCCGTGTGGAGGAGTCAGATTGCTGCGGCGCTCCGGTCGGATCGAGCTGTTAAGAGTTGGCATTCTTAGTGCTGGTATGCACTGCTGCACTCTCCTTGACTGACTGGCAAAGGTCTCTATATGTATGGAAATGAGTAATAATCACTATAATATGTGTCTCATCTCTTGTGTTTTAAAATGATGTCATAGTTTCACCCCCCTTCACTTCTCCTTTTCTACTCTAGTGCACCTTCCCGTTTTGATCTCCTTTCTTTTATCTCCCCTTTTCATCCAGATGACAGGAACAGGTTTACTATTAATTATGCTTTAACATAAATCCCCTCTGTGCTCCACTTCCCTTCTCACCGTATGCTCACACTTGTTTCACCAAGCTGCGCCTCCTAACTCTAAACTTGTGTCGTTTCGATCCACTCTTTGTCTTTCTACATCTCTTTGTCTACAAATCTGGGGTTTTTAAATACTATTTTTCTAATATTTGGAATCAGAACGCACCTCCTGCTGTCCTCGGGCCTGCTGGGTGCAGATTACAACTTAATTGTTTTATTATCTTGAGATAGAAAGCTGTTGTTACATGATCCCGCCAGACTATCTCATTATCTTAAGCCTGCAAAATGTGATTTTTTTTTTTTTTTTCTGTGCTCATGTTGGCCGACCGGAGATAACAACTGAATTACACTGTTATCTCAAGGTATCAAACATTGTTTTCTCATGAGCATCTCAAATATCTCATTATTTTAAGCCAACAAATCTGTGGAGTTTTCAGGGTTCCAGCTGCTTCGCCTTGCTGATGTCTATCCAAATCGGCTTAACCTGATGAAAGCGACTCCCTCTGAGGAAAAGTGTGGACCAGCTGAAACTTTTTTTAAAAAAAAATGAATAAATATTAGGGAATTAATCACATGATTAAAATGAATCCTGCAAAGTAGAACTGTCAGTAAGATCTACAGAAGGAGAAGTAAAGCCAAAGCAGTCTCCACAGGTTGAGATTATCAGCTGCTCAGGTTTTAGCTGAGAAAAAAAAGGCAGATGGGATCAAATTAGATTTGTTTATCAGATTTTAGACCGCAGGAAGTCACCAGAACAGCTTTGTTACTCCTCAGCGTGAAGCCAAAAAGTATTTAATGCAGATCACATTTATCACGCTCAAGCAAATGACACATAAAACTGATGTTTTGTAGTTAGTTTGAATACTTTAAAAAACATAATAAAGGTATAAATCATATAAAACTGTAGTCAGAAGAACATGCCTTCACTTAACTTCCATAGCTTTGATCTTAAAAGCTCCTGTAAGGCCGAGATGAAATCTGGGCGTCTATAGAAAATGAATGAAAAGATAAAGCAGTTCAGTTCAAAGAAAATCACCTATAAATGCTGTGGCCTGGGCCAGGAACCCAGGCAGCCCAGGGGCATTGCAAAAAGAAATCTCAAAGACGCTCAGAATTTCATCACAGGATGTGCAGGTAACTCTGCAGCTGTTGCTGTCCAACTGTTGTACAAGAAATCATCCCCAAAGTTTGGCCTGTATGGAAAAAGAATACCATAAATAAAATATTGAATTTGAGTAATTGAATGGAGCATTTCACATGTGAAGCTACACAATGCTAACACAAATGAAAACAAAAATGAATTTGAAGTACACCTATATAAATTGAACTACTCTCATACAATGTACTGTTTTTAAAAAAGAAAAGCAAAAGTTGTAACTAACCATAAATAAATGATAACATTAAAGAATGCATGAGATCCTTTTTGTTTGATATCAATGAATTTCACTCTCACACAAAGATGAGAATTCTTTTCTGCTGTATTTTCATTCTGTAATGCACTTAAAGGTAGAGTCCGAAGTTTCCCCCTGAAAATAAACTTTAGACTTGTGCAAGTGAAATCAGTCTTAATCCATGCCTTTGGGCCTTTGCTTTCGTGCAGTGGTGCATTTGAATGCAACTCCCTCTGCCCCTGCCTGCAATTTGCTATTTTGCTTTGTTTTGTTGTGGTCGGGACGTTTCTGGGTGGAGATTTCTGTTTATATCACCAGCTAATGACAGAGCTAAGAGCATGACACTGTGTGGGAATAAGCTCATGATCAGGAGCAGTCACTCAAACTCTTGAAGAAAAAAAAAAAAAAAAGAAAAAAAATGGTGGACATGGCGAAGAAAAGGAAATGGCCTACCCTGCGGTAAGAGCTTTAATAATACACCTTGGAAAACCAGGGTTAATATTAGTTTGGCTTTTACCTGCTTCTGAGTTCTGAAGGAGAGGCTTGAAGCTGAATAGGCTGAAGAACGAGGCGGCCATTAGTCTGAGAGGGAGGGGCGCTCAGCTTGAATACTGTGTACAAACAGAAACGGAGAGGAACTTCGGACACTACCTTTAAACTTAACTTGTAGATGGGCATTCCCAGCATCACTGCAGATGCAGCTTTCTATTTCATTTCAATTTGGTGTTGATTTTTCTAACAGAAATAAATGTTTTCCAGCCAAGGGAAATGGCAGTGTCCAACAAAACTGGCATAATCCAGCTCAGTGATAGTTAGGGAAAAGCCCCACCTGTCTCCTACCTCACACTGATGGCCAAAAACCCATTTGGACAGACATCAGAACAATTTTTTTGTAATGTTGTTATAACCCTACAATGCAGTTGCCAAATAACAGCATGAATTTAACCAAATGTCCTGAAGTCTTCTCTAAATGCAAGATTAGCAATGAAAATTTTGCATCTTGTCTGTTGCAGGTTACCTTTTATAAAGGTGCAGTTTCCTCACTCTACTTCTAGATTCTGTGTGCAAGCATTGTCAGAGGTGTTCTTATATTTACGCACCGTTGCTAAATTTCACTCTTCATGAAAATGTTCTTACGCACTTTATATGCACAAATCTGTGAATAAGCATGATTAATAAATGACGGCCTTGGAGAAAAGTCTGTGCATATATCAGCTGTGGAGGCAAGGATTTCTGGGTAACTCCTTACTAAGCTGGACGAGTAAATTACAATAGACACGCAGGCAATTAGCCTAAACCCATCATGCATTTTGTTAGATTAGTTAACATGAGTGCCTGTTAAGTCAAATTTAACCTAAAATAGTAGATTGGTGAACACTGGGGACCCAATAGATGGCTTTCATCTTTAGTATTCACCTCTGCTTCCTTTTTTTAAACCACAGCGGCTGAATTATGACAGGCCACAGTTCACTGTGTGCACCAGCAAACAGGTCTTGATTCACATAATTACAGAGTGGTTTACTCAGCAAGATTATAGCTGATTTCAATACTGGCTTGCATGCAAATATTCCTCCTTCCGAGGTAAAGCAAAGCCACACAAGGTGAATATCTACATCTCCCTGCTGTGAAAGTAAAAACAAATTTCCACATATCTGGAGGGGTTACGAGTGCCTGAGCTCTGCAGCTTGGCCTTCTATCACACGCTTTCTGTTTCTAAGACAGCACAGGCGCCTTCTGCCGTAATTGTGTTGTGTGGAGTAAATAAAGACCTTTAGATTCCCCCCTGCCTTGGTCTCAATGCAATGTTTCCAGGAGATACAAAGAGCAATTTAACAACATGTGAAATTCACATATCACCCAGAGGACAGAGGAGAGGAAACAAGCCTGTCAGGAGTGCGTAGGATCCTGTTTGACTGAGCTATCCACGCTAGGTTACTAATTGCCTCCGATTGATGGAGAAAAGCACCAGAGGAAGCGTTGAGATTGCAATGCATGATGGGTAGTTGACCTGTGCTAGCTAAGTCTTGTCTGTGCCTTGTGGCGATGTTTCTCCTTTTTGTGTGTAGGTGGAGGTTATGGGTGCATGTGAGAGATGCATGAGAACGTGTGCGCAACCGAAGACAAAACGATGCACAAACCCTCTGAAAACACTCTGATCTGTCAGACAGAAACTAAAATCAAACGATTTTGTTGGAATAAAATCCAAAATAACAACCCAGACTTCAACTTTGATGACTTTTTTCAGCTCTAATGCAGCAGCCAAGTCATTTTCAAAGCGTGTTTAGGATGTAGCGTGTTTGCTGCACCGTGTTGGTACAAATTAGCCCTCGCACTTGCCTTGTCAAGAGTGTGTTTTTTGAGGGAAACACACAGGGAATAGCATCAGTTTTGGGTGCCCACCTTGCTAAGTTTGAGCCCTTTGCCTGCAGGGCAGCTTCTCCGAGCGGCATCCTCCAGCTTCGGGGTGTGTGTCCATGAAACAGAGCCCAGTTGATGCTGCAGGAGGGGAAATGCAGGTGCTTGTGTTTACTTCCCTCCGGACCTCCCTCCCCCTTGTCTCCCAGCTTCCTCTGCCTTCCAGCACAGAGGAATGCAGATAAATATCGATCGAGAAAGCTTTCGGAAAAACTACTTATTGCAACGGAAGAAAATTAAATGGCGTCAGGGTGAAAAGAAAGAAAAAGGAGAAGGGTAATCCTTTAATTTAATTAGGTAAATTACAACAAAATATCCATGCTAAGTCTGTTTTTCTCTTCTTGTCTGCTCTCTCTCTCCCTCTTTGCGCCTGCTGGAAGGCTTTCCTGTGGTTGCTAAGTAACAGGGAAACAGTTTATCTTTGGTTTTGCCAGCAGTGTCCCGGAGGCTGGCAGGGAGAAGGGGGCACAGTGGAAGCACTGTGGCGTCTGCCAGCAGCAGAGTGCGTGCCCACAGCTGGGTCGGATTGCGGAGCGGCGTCCCTGTTCCCCGGTCGCAGCGCTCCCGGCAGTAACCTGGGGGTTATGCGGGAGTTGATAATAGTAGGACGAGCTCGCAAAGTTCGGCAGCCCCCAGCGGTAAACAGGAGGTCAGGGAAGGGTCGAAGTGATGAAACAGCAAGACTTCCAACCAATGAAGCAGCATCAACAAGCTGCCCCAGAGGAAGGGGAAAATGATCCTTTGTTTTTTGAAGCTGAGTCATAAGTTGCACAGAGTTGCGTTAAGTTAGGAACCATCCAACAAACATGAAACTATCAAACTTGTCATATATGAAAATAATTTCACCAGGGATTTTGACAGGCGACTGTCTCACAATGGAGACCGCTCTGGTAATAAGTATGCTAATCAAAGCCTCTCCTGAAATGGATTCTACTTCTCTTTTATTATGTTGTTCTTTTTCTTTTCAAGTGATTGGCACATTGTAATCTTGCTAATAAGCACCTCCTCTGTCTGTTTCTGTCCTATTGTGTTCGTGTTTCAATAGGCCAACTTGGCAGGTGCACAGTGTTTGCTTAGCACACGATATAGAAGCTAATCTCAGTTACCTGCTATTATCCTGAAACGCAGGCACCCAGCACGCTGTCAGTCTCCACTAATGTACCCCAGGGGTCAGCAGCCAATCAAACCTCACATTACTCATTTCTCCCCTCCTTCCCAACCAATCCTCCACATTATTACTTGCCTGTCTCTCGTCATTAGGATGTGTCTGAAACTGCCCAACGCTTCGAGAACCTTTTCCCTTCATTTGCTGGATGCTTGAAATGCTTCAAAATAAATTTTAATCATTTGGCACCGACTTATCTTCACGTCCAAGGTTGAGGACTTAAATTAAATTATTTCAGCGGGAGCGATAAATGTACCTCTATAAATCATTTAGACAAATTCAGCACAAAACTAAACAAAAACTGAATACCCTGCATTATATATAAACATCTGGAATTTGAATCAGTGCAATTTGGTTAAAACTACAAATGTGTTTTATTATTGAGTCAATTAAAGGTCTGATGAATTTTTGTTGCTTATTAAAGGAGCACCTTTGTGGCGATTTATCACCACAAGGGGGCAAAGTTATACTTCATTTTGTTGCATCAATTTTAGCGCCTTTAACCATTGCAAAGTACAGTTATTACTTCTCAGTCTTCATGTAATGATGATAAAATGGACACTTTCACTAAGGCTCCATGGCTGCGAAGCCGGTTCAGGTTTGAAGACTGTGGCGAAAAATTGGACGAAGGCTTCACCGTCCCTTTGTAAACCCTGTAGTACGTCATTTAAGGCTGTGGGTGGCGCTTTGATGGTTAAAGTGTAACACTCCAAAGCTAGAACAAGATGTAGCACATGCACAGATAAGATCTCACCTCGTATCATGTGGCATGCATGTTGGCTTGCTCCAGCTGTTGTTGGTACAGAAACGTAATACTCTGCTGTAAAAGCAGCATTTTGGTCCAAAACCAGAAAGCAGGCCAGGATTGTCTGGAGGAGCACCTCAACACCGCTGGTCGCTGACGTCATTATTGTTGTTTTGGTTGTCATGTGTTTGTCACACTGACGTCATATCTTCCAGTTGTGCGGCCTGACTGTTCTGACAGATTGCAGACGGTCGAGGTTTCAAACCTCTCCAACTTGGCACCTGGTTTCAGACAGGATCTTTTTCATGGAGGCAAACCCCTGGTTTCTAAAAAGAAAAAAAAAAAACCTGCAGCTTTACTGCAGTTACAGCCCCTAAGAGTTGTGCTGTCATTGCTGCCAACTTAGCGACGTTGTCGCTATATTTAGCAAATTTTCAGACCCCATCTAGCTACTAATTTTCAAAAAAGCGCCTAGCAACAAATTTTCTGGTGTTCATGGAGTTAGATAAAGTTTATATCGCTCCACCTGTTCATTGGGAGCTGCCTGACATCAGCCCCTCCCTCCCTTTGCATAATGACTCAAATGTGTATGTCACCCCTACAGTAGCCTTGTAAATTAGCATTGTAGCATGCTAAACAAGAAATATATGTGAGGTAGGGATGGGCATATAGACACCTTGGAGTTGATACTATAATACCTGCCTGACAAAATATCGGAATTGATACTTTTTTGAGTATTGTGATACCACTGTACAGATACAAAACATGCAATCTGTTTCTATTTCTGAGGTCTTAAGCAATGAAATGATGAAAGCAGCCAGATTCTAGCTTCCGTATCACATGATGGTGGTCGCTTATCAGATGTCATGATGATGTTGCTACTGTTAGTGATGATGATGATGATGATGATGTTTTGTTGTCTTTCAGTGGTTTAATGCAGGTTATTGTACATTATGTTTTGGTAAATTTGAAATATTACGATTACATTTTCTATTTTAACATTTTCTACGTAATAAATTTAATAATTTCAGTTGGTATATTTTACATTATTTGATAACAGAAAGACGTTTTTAATCTATTTTTGTTAAATTTCATCATCGCTATGATTTAAAAGCATTTCTTTCCAGTACTTCTGTTCTCAAGTTTTTCTTATATCTAATATTATCTTTGCATTCAAGAAATAAATGCAAAATGTACAATCAAGTGCTTTTCTTTTAAAGGACAAAAAGCATCAGTATCGATATCGGTATTGTTGAAAAAGTGCCATAAACTACTGGTATCGTATCGACATGAAAAATTTCGGTATCGCGCATCCCTAATGTGAGGCCATTATATGGTACTGTGCATGTGCAAAAATCATTGTTTAGTGCAGTGACCTAATTTAGCAACTTCTGGCGACTTTTGGGCCAGCTAATAGCAACTTTTCTCCCTGAAGAATTGTCAATAGTGTGTGCTGTATCTCATGCTGATTTCCAAGCCAGTAACTTGGGCACTGTCCACAAATTTTGAATGCAGTTAAGACCTGAAAGATGACATCTTGAATACTGTTGTGCAAATGAATGTTGCAATCTTGTGATGGTTCATCATGCTGATTGATCTGCACATTCATATTCTCGAAGCAATATCTGGTCAAAAATGTACAGTCAAATTTTATGTGCTTGGATACATTGTACATTTTGACTATTGGCTTGATAATCCACCCCTCACAGATGCTCCAGAAATTGAACCAATCAGACAGGAGAGTGTGGAAAACCCTCCGTCATTCTGATTTTTTGGGAAAATTGGAGCCATGATGAGTGTAAAGCCAATCCTCAACCAACCACGCCCTACCTTCTTTTTACACTGACTTTGCATTTGAATCGATTGCTCTGTTGTCAGCTCCTGTATCGGTTGGTTTTGATGCATGTAGATGAAACAGGAAACTACAGTAGAGATGATGCAAATCCCTCCATGAGTTCCATCCTCTTGGTGACGCCTTTAGATGGATAGAAATCGAAAAATTGACAGAACAGAAAAGAACAAGCAGGAATCAAGTGCAAAAGAGAAGAGGACACACTTCTAGAAACGCTGCTGTTATTGAGCTTGTCAGTAGTGGCTGGTGAAATGTGTTTATGAAACTATTTTATGAGCTTTTGTGAGGATTTGTGTGTGCAAGCAGGTTTGTTCCACTGCTGTGTGATGCATGTCTACACAGGTTTGACATCACAGGGACAAAATGCTTATTCATGCGTTATATGGGGATGAAGTTGCCAGCCAAAAGTTATTCTTTTTTAAAATTTATTGTTGACCATTAACCCTCAGTTTTCCTTTTCTCTCTCTTTTATTTATTTATTTTTTCTAGTGGTGACCCAAGGGGGAGGACAGTCACTTCTTTTGAGAATTTAAATGAAAACATTTGAAAATTCACAGTGTTCGCTTTGCCCCCATCCTTCAGACTGACTTTGCAGTTGAATAAATTTGCCTCATCAAGTGTGCCACACTGAGGTAATCAGTTTGATCTTTAGTCACTTTTAAGAAGGTCAATTGCTGCACTGTGAGGCAGATGGTAGAGGTCTTCCATGCTCTTCAGCACCACACTTACAAAATAGAAGCGCTTCCATTTCTGGATATTCTGTTTTTCAAACAATGTGCATTGAGCTGAGACTGAGTGCATCAGCTCATTCTAAGGATAAACTATTTTCACCCCTTTTTTATTTAATCATTCACAGAATGGATATGGAATCTAATTAAATAAAATTCAGTAAAAGAAATGGCTGCTTTTTAATTTGAATATAGTTTTTAAAGGTGTGATCATCGCGGATTCTCCACTGTTAATTTAATCATTTCCCATCAAGAGTTAATAAAGCCCCTTTTTCCCATTTCATTTCAGTAAATACCAGCTGATAAACTAATCAGTAAAGTGTAATCAGGCTGCAAGTGAGCTGACATTTTAATCATTTTTAGACTATATCCAAATATTTCATGAGGTTGACATTTCAAAATGCAAATGGCATACTCTGCATGCAGAAAATGAGAGAACTGCATTACCACCTTAAGGGTTATGAATGTGGAATGATGGCTGAAACTGAATGAAAGAGGAGTGTAAAGAAACTTGGAAGTACCATCTTCTTTTACTCCCTCCAGAGCTGGTGGAAAAATGCCTTTTACAACTGGCTGGTTGGCGTATTCTGGGGAGACCTTAAAGTTTGGCATTAAATGTGTCATAACCTAGTGTTTTACATACACAATCCTTCTTAAATTATCTTCAAATGAATTTTTAATTATAGTTAGGTGACTTTTGTTTGTCGCGAGAATACGCACAAGAATTAGACCTGTCTGTAAGCGCGTTCACGAGGCAAACGTCAAAGCCAAAACAAAGTTTTATCAGGACAGAGCAAATGAAGGAAATGATGTCCCAACAGAGAAAAACGTGATAAAAACGTAACAGTACGGTTGATAGAGAGGATCCTCAGAGTAAAGCTAGGTACACACTACAGGATTCCTGAGACCTTCATAGATGTAGAGACCACATACTTGATGATTACAAAAGACAAATCACACAAGATTTGCCTCTTCTGATCATATAGTGTGGGGTGTACAGGACAGAGAACACCTCACACTAACTGATTAGTCAGCAGAGAGTCGGCTCCTTCACTGTCAACATCCCAAATCTCGCGATATCAAACGAGACTTCGTGACGAGACTTCGTGACGAGACTTCGTGACGCGAGACTTCGTGAAGAGACTTCGTGACAAGACTTTAGTGACGAGACTTTAGCATAAACAAACGTAGCAGACTTTTCAGCCTCTTAAATTGTGGGAAAAAAAACACACATACATAGAAAAAAACATTGTGGAAAAAGTCAGAGTAATAAGAATGTGGGCTGTATGAATGCGAGTTGGAGGTGAATAAAAATGGCCACAAACATTAGATAGCTTGGAGAGCAGGGCTGTAAGCTAATGGCTATGTGCTCTTTGTTTTTGTTTACTTCCTTTTCCGTCAGTCAGCTGTTAGTCAGCTGGTAGCTCTTGCGTTTTGATTGGCTGTTGTTCTGGGAGCCTCCACGTGATTTCCCAATGAGAGCAGCGTTTTTGATTTTGCACAGCTGTGAACACTGTGAGAGTTCGGGTCCTCTCGGAACACCACACACACCAGGATTTCTAGTCGCAAATATTAAACATGTTCATTATCTACGATCTCTACTTCCGAGGCCTTCCGAGCGGATCGGATCGAACAAAATCACTCGTAACTCACGTCACACCATGAGAAGATCAGATGCGATGTTTTTTGCAAACATCCGACAATCGGACCTTTGCTGGCTTTGATCGTTAGGGGAAGATCGGGACATAAATCAGGCTGATTTTCCTGTAGTGTGTACCTGCCTTAAAAGGGCTGGACTCTGATGAATATAAGGAGCGGACATCTGACATGAAGTTAACCAAACAGCAACAAGTGTGTTAGCTTTTGTAGCTACATTAGCAGCTCGTCACCGGTCATTTGCCATTGTTTACTGGCCTCTTACACAAAAGATAGTAAGTTACACAAGCAGCAACACTTACTGACTGCACAACCTCACTGAATAAATATAATCCACTGGTCCCTGGTCGAATAGTCCACTGAAACAGCACTGAAAACTGCTGAATTTCTGCCAAAGCAGCTCAGCACAATGGATTTTTTCCCCCTCGTCGTCATCATCCTCCTCTCTGACAGAGCTGGTCATTAATTGCCACTCCGCGGCAGGTAATCAGCTGATTTCAGGTGGCGCTAGCAGCCTCTGTGGATCATGTCATAGAGCCCACGCTCAAAGACAAAGCCACTTTCACTCTCTGGAGTTTCTGGCACGTTTTATCTGAGGTCCTGTTTCAATACACGTTTTAACATGAAAAAGTGGGATTTCCGGGTGATGACTCCTTTAAGAAAGGTGTACAAACAGGATTATGGTTAAATTGTCTCACATCCTCAGTCCCCACTAAAGAGTCCCACCATATCATAAATACCAAATTTTCCCAATAACAGTCCAATCATGATGAGATTTCATTCATATAATCACTGCAGTATTAACACTGAACAAAATTTTGAGTTTTGAATGAAAATAAAAGGGCTCTTCTTTTATAGCGCCTTTCCAGTCATACTAACCCCCCAAAGCGGTCTTTTAAGATAAACTTCCTGTAACTCTGCCCAAGAATCCACATTAAAGGCAAACTAAGTGAGAAATTTACATTACCATTTTTCCAGAAACAATCTGTCTTAACCATCGATCCTGCCTTTGTTCAATTTTTCTGCAGTCAAACTAAAAGGTAACGGTGCGGAGCAACGTCAGCGAACTGCATAGCACGTCATTCCTTCGTCGTTTTTGAGCCTCTCATTCTCCTCTGAAAGGCACCTAACCAAGAGGCCCTTGTTTCCATCTCAAAACAGATCAGCAACACGCTGCAATAGGCAACATCTTTTACATTCAAATAAACAATATATTCTACAAAGTGTTATCTGAATGGCACATTAACTTTTGGACGGCTATGAAGCTAAAGTAGGTTAGCTGTATTGGCTATCTGTTCATTTGAAAACATTGTCTATTTTTAAATATCAGAAATATGAAAAAAATATTTGCATAACAACTTACTGTATGAGAATTGTCTTCACAGATCATCTTGCTGCGCTATGCCCTTAAAAATCCAACACTAATGTTGTGTTCAGACAGAATGCAATTTTGGTGTCAAAAATCTGCTTAATGACCAAAGTTGGACGGTGGTCCAAATGCTTGTCATTCTAAGACAAAAACGTTCTAGACCACCAAGACGTATGTTAAAAACATGATTAACTGTAAATTAATACTTGGTTAAAATCACAGTGGAAATAACTATTGATAAGTAACATTAAAATCTAAGGTCATAAATGTGTTTTTAAGTATGCTAAAAAGAGTTTGGTAGTTGTAAAAGGACGATAAAATTGTATTTTGATAGACACATTGAGCAACCAATAGTTTTTTAGTCTGATGTGATGTTAGCCAATAGGGTCAAAGGTTGAGCCCCTGGACAGTGTGCAGCCTTCTGCGATGCTCAGTCTCTAATGACACGCTGACCAGAGAACCCCCTGCTCGTGTTTTTGTGGAGGCTAACGTGTGGAAATCTGTATTCTTCTAGTGATTCAATTGGTGATTGATACTGAAGGGCTGAATGTTGGGTGCCACAGAAGCTCTGAGAAACCCGGTAGCCCTATTAGCATGCCTTTCCCAGCAGTGGTCAGGTTTTCTGTTTGGATTGGAGTTGTGAACTGCAGATGTGCAGGAGAGTGAATCCTTTTCCAGCACTAGATGGTGAGCCCCAGCCCAAAGAGTCGAATGAACTGGTAGCTTGTAGCTCAATTGGTTACCAACACATTGGACACTGAACAAACATTTGAAGAACATTGAATCAGACTATAACAGACATTGAGAAAGTGTGGCAGTTGATGGTCCTGTCACTATGCCTCCGAGTGATCATGCGTCCTAGTTACTAAGCCACAGGGCCTTTGGCTGAATGGTTGGCACACATGACTCTCACCCGGGGAGTATGGGGATCATATCCTGCCTGGACCCTCCATTGCGTATCTCGCCACATTCTGGCGTTGTTGGCAGGATCCATGTGCAATTCTGGTAAACAGTCCATGGATTCATAATTGGTGGCTGTCTCGGTACCCATAGGAGGACGTGTCAGAAAGGACGTGGTGCGCAGACGGCCACAATCAGTTTATCCTCCATTGTCTTTGTTAAGTAAAGAGATTTCTCTGGTTTTTCTCTATGGTGCTGAGATGCTCTGATTGGTTGACGCCCTGCATCAAGCTGCAAAAGTTTGCAGCTTGATGCGTCCATCTAGTAGCCTACTAGATAGGCGTCCATCTAGTAGGCTATGGATGCAAAAAATCGCACAATGCGCTGCACCAGACGCTGCACCAGACGCTGCACCAGACGCCCCAAACGTGCTGCTCAAAGGCACGGGTGGGGTGCTCTCTGTTGTGTGTTGTTCTGATTTGAACTATTAGGTGTCATTGTTGCTTATTTTGTCTTTCAGTAATTTCCTTCACTTGTCTTTTTCTTTCTCTATGCAGTCTATCAGAGAGGTGACTGGTTATGTGCTGGTGGCGCTTAATCAGTTTGAATACCTACCGCTGGACAACCTGAGGATCATCAGAGGCACCAAACTGTATGAGGGTCGCTACGCTCTGGCCATCTTCCTCAACTACAGACGGGATGGTTACTACGGCCTGAAGCAGCTGGGTTTACGCAACCTCACAGGTCAGACTGATGACAGCTTGGATGATGAGTGGTCACATGCAGCTGCAAATTTCTCTCTTTTGTGCTTTTTGATTAACATCCACTCATGAATGTGAAGTGATTTTCTCCATTGAGGACAAATCTTGCCATTTGTATTTGTATTATGTCATATTATGGCGTATTAAATCAAATCTTAGTGTATTCTCTTGCCTTATCTTAAAAAGATTAGAATGAACAAAGAAATGGTACATGAAAATATGATGAAATTGAGTTATTTTGGTAAACCACTGGTAAAAAAATGCAATATTTAGCTCTATAAACTCCCCCTCAAAATGAAAGCTAGCACCTGCTCTATAAAAGCTTGTGTTTGACTTGTTCTCCCACCCACATACAGATTTAATACAGCCTTTATTAGTAAGTCACAAAATTGGAACTGGACTTCTGAAGCTACCCTGGCAAATTAGTCATCTGTGTTTCTATACAGAGGGATCAAATGTTTGTGAAAAATCATTTTTTCAAGTTAATTACATTTTGTGTTTATACACTTAGAAAAAAGGCTTTTTTTTTTTTTCAAAGATTTAAAAGGTGTTTCTTATTGATGTCCTAACAGCTGCTGCTGTTGTTTGTCTAAGCCATTTGAGAGTGCAAAAGCTGAAGCAGATTGCATTTGTAAAGGGTAGATTTTTGTCTGTTAACTTCTTCTCTGTATTTAGGTCAGGACCTTGCCATCAGTTAATCTTTGCCATTTTGTTGTTACGCAGTAGTTGAGTGACCTACCAACCCCAGTCAGAACAGTCAAATAAAAAGCTGTGTTGTGTTCTTTCACATGTTTTAACATCATCCTTCAATGTATCCCCTCTCTGGCTCCTTACGAAATTACATTTCCTCTCACAGCTCTTGCCAGGAAGCTGATTTTCTCATAAGTGTGCTAAGCATGCAACATAAAGCTTGCACATCAATCTGCTGTGGAGTGATTGGGGAGTTGGGTATTGCTTTTATCTCCAGCATAACAATTGGTCTGAGGCAGAAGATGTCTTTGGACAAAACCCGTCTGTGGAACAACTCAAATACAGTACATAATCTGAGGAGAAGCAGTAGAATGCTGGCTATTAATTATTGTCTTCTGCTGCATTTTTGTGCTGTTTCATGTAAAATAAATGTATGAAGAAAGAATTTTTTTCATATTGTGGCAGTTAGGGCACATGGGAATACTTAAGAATACATAATAACAGTAAAATACTGTAATTTCCCCATAATTACTGTATAATGCAGTGTAGATCTAACAGGTTGAAATAACATGTCCTTTTGTTTGCTTTTACTTCTGTTAAAGCTGTTAAAATTTCTGTTCAAGTATTAAAGAGTGTAACTTTAATTACACTCACCAGCCACTTTATACATACAGCTGTTTAATTGCTTGTTAACACACATAGCTAATTGGCTAATCCCAGAGCAGCAACTCAGTGCATTAGTCATGTAGACATGGTGAAAATGACTTGCTGAGGTTGAAACTGAGCATCATAATGATGAAGAAAGGGGATTTAGGTTGCTTTGAATGTAGCATGGCAGTTGGAGTATTTTCTGAAACTGCTGATTTTGAGGAATTTCACACCCAACCGTCTCCAAGGTTTACAGAGAATGGCCTGGAAAAGGCGTCCATATCCATAACATCTTACATCAATGAAAAATTAAAGCAGTTCTGACAGCAGCAAGGTGTTTGTAATCGAGTGGCATCTGTATTCGGGCCTCAAATAATTTTTATATACTAATCATACAATACAGTATAGTAGTTTTGGATACTAATTAAATAATGTTTTCCATTCACTGCACACACACTGTAAGGCAGTTCAGCACCATCTTGTTATCTCAACATGCTTTTTTTCGTCAGAATGAGCTCTGGCAAGTTTTACATATTAAACTTGAATATGTGAGCTCTGGAAAGTTAAACTTGCAGTCGTTCATTGTGTTAACTATTTGATAATTCTCTGAGTTCATTCACCTACATTTTCTAAAGAGGGAGTTTCATGTCATTATTAGACTCATAATTCCTTGCTTTGGGGGGGTTTTTGCCGTTTTTTTTTTCCCCCGTTTTTTCCCCCCTCTTTTGGGCTTTTTCCTTTTTCGTTTTTTTTCTCCCCTCTTTTTTTTTTTTTCCCTTTTTTTTCCTTCTTTTCTTTTTTTTTTTTTTCCCTTTTATGACAGAACCAAATACCTTAGGTGGTTTTGAAAATACACTCTACATAAACAACGTAAAGAAATGTGACATCACTCCATGTCTGTATCTGACGACTTAAAAATTTGATGCTGTCCCTTTAAGATGCCTCCTGCTGTTTCTGACAAACCCACTCCACACGTCACAGCACTCTCATGCTCTGTTGGGGTGGAGCTCGGCAAGGGAGGGGGAGGGGCTTTGTGGTATTGGAGGTGCTCTGTGGTAGCAGCCGTTCTGGCAGCCATGTTGGTTTCCACAGGAGATATAGGGATTTTTTTCAAATATGAATGAATAAGTCAAAGTAACCCCCGAGGCATATTTTATGGGAAGGGAATGACATAATACCATAATAACAATCTTAAAAAAGTCAGTTTTGCATGTTAAAAAAACTAAAAAAAAAAAACAAGGGGGCCTCTCCATTAAAAAAAAAAATTCCCCATTTTTGGAAAAAAAACAAAAAAGGAAAATAACCCTCCAGCCACCCCACCTCATTTCCTTTTTCAAATCTTTTTTAAATAAAGTGCAGCATAACTTGCATTTTAAATTCAAGGAAATTTCATATATTGAAAATTAATATTGTGACAACTTGTGTTACTGTTTAGTCAACATGATAAACTTGAAATTTGAACTTGAAACAAAGTTCTTAAGTTGACTTAACTTGCATTTTCAAGGCAGCCGGGGAACTTTTGTTTTCAAGTTAAACTTACTTCAAATGTCTTACAGTGCGTGACTACTGTACCTGTTTACACAGAAACATAGATCCAGTACTGTGTACAGTGTCACTTGTAAATCATATCCAGTTTTATTTGCAAATATGTTAAAAATACAAGAGTCAAACCAAGAAATCTATCCTAAAAATAAATACTAGATAATTAAATTAGATCGTGTCCAAATAAAAATGTTTGAATATATACACTCACAGGCCACTTTATTAGGTACACCTTGCTAGTACCGGGTCGGACCCCTTTGGACTTCAGAAGTGCCTTAAACCTTTGTGGCATAGATTCAACAAGCTACTGGAAACATTCCTCAGAGATTATGGTCCATATTGACATAAAAGCATCACACAGTTGCTGCAGATTTGTCGGCTGCACATCCATGATGAGAACCTCCTGTTCCGCCACATCCTGAAGCTGCTCTGTTGGATTGAGATCTGGTGACTGTGGAGACCACTTGAGTACACTGAACTCATTGTCATGTTCAAAGAACCAGTCTGAGATGATTCATGCTTTATGACATGGCACGTTACCCTGCTGGAAGCAGCCTTCAGAGAATGCTACACTGTGGTCATAAAGGAATAGACATGGTCAGCAATGACACTCAGGTAGGCTGGGGTGGTTAAACCATGCCACATTGGTACAAAGAGGCCCAAAGTGTGCCAAGAAAATCTCTCCCATACAATTACACCACCACCACCAACCAGAACCATTGATACAAGGCAGGATGGATCCATGCTTTCATGTTGTTGACACCAAATTCTGAGCCTACCATTCAAATTTTGTTGCAGAAATCGGGAATCATCAGACAAGGCAACATTTCTCCATCCTCTATTGTCCAATGTTGGTGAGTCTGTGCGAATTGTAGGCTCAGTTTCCTGTTCTTAGCTGACAGGAGTGGCACCCGGTGTGGTCTTCTGCTGCTGTAATCCATCTGCTTCCAGGTTGGACGCGTTGTGCATTCAGAGATGCTCTTCTGCATACTTTGGTTGTAACAAGTGACTACTTCAATTACTGTTGCCTTTCTATCAGCTGGAACCAGTCTGGCCATTCTTCTCTGACCTTTGACATCAACAAAGCATTTACGCCCACAGAACTGCTGCTCACTGGATATTTTCTCTTCTTCTGGATATATTCTCTGTAAATCTTAGAGATGGTTGTGTGTGAAAATCCCAGTAGATCAGCAGTTTCTGCATTACTCAGACCAGCCCGTCTGGCACCAACAACCAACAACCACCAACAATCACTTCTCTTCCCCATTCTGATGCTCAGTTTGAACTGCAGCAGATCGTCTTGACCATGTCTACATGCCTAAATGCATTGAGTTTCTGCCATGTGATTGGCTGATTAGAAATTTCCATTAACGAGCAGTTGGACTGATGTACCTAATAAAGTGGCCGGTGTGAATGTATGTTAAATAAAATCAGTATTTTTTTTTATTTTTTTTGGAGGGGGGGGGGGGCTTTTTGGTAATTGGGTTTCAGAGTTTTCCAATTATTTTAACATAACTGATAACTTTTCTTCAGATTATATATTTTTTCAAATGAAAGAATGTTTTGTAAATTTAATAAAAGGGGGCAAGAAATTAATTCAAATGACTTGTTGGGATAAAGGTTGAGAATGACAATGAAATGCTCCAGGAAATGAAACTAATATCTGAATATCACATAGACGATAAGCAAATAAAGGAAAAGGTGTTGGACCTTATAGGAAAAAAATATGAATTTGTTGTTGGAATTCATCTTTCATTTCACTTGGTATGCTTCCATCTTGCTCATGTAGAAATTCATCAGATAAGACTTGTTTGTTTACTGCTTGTAGACACGACTGTGAAGGAGAAAGTGGAAAGTCTTTTTAGACCCTAACACAGCTTCCTCTTTGTATTTCATCTTGTTTAAATTTGGAGGGAATTTGCACGATTTCTTCATGGCAGAAAAACAGGAAACAATCACTGTTGTCCTTCCAACTAGAATTTAGCTAAATCTTTTAGAGCGTTTTACTCTGGCCAGTGAATGAAAATCATGTCCAGCACGTATGTCCTCAAAAGCACAGCCAAAGAACAAAGACAAATGCACGAGAACCTGCCAATTCCTTGCGATCTGTTCACACTAAGGTACCAGAAGTAATTTGTTAGAATTTAATGAATTGAAAATATGGAAGAACATCGAACACACTGCTACATGTATCCCATTTAAGGTTGGGTTTATGTTAGACTCTCCAGGGGAGATTGCCAAATCATGAAAGAATGGAAGGATAACAAACTGGGCTCAATCTCCACTATGGTCCCATCATGTGGTATGTACCCTAAATTGCCAAGGCATCAGGACGCCTTTTCTGTATCCTCCCTTTGTTTTGTTTTGCCTGAGGTTTCTTTTCTGGCATCGATCTGCCCATTTTGTTCTTCTTCCCTGAGGGAATTGCCATTTATCCCGTATCTTTCCTGCCTTCCTGTTGCAGACAGTTGCTTGTCAGATGTTTCACAGTGGAACCAAATTATTCATTGTGTTCTGCAGTCGCACTTCTTGCAACAATTGTTCACCCTAAAAAGATGGACATGCATGCATCAAAAAGAAAAGCCATCAGTGCTTAGGAAGTTGAGTAGGAGATATTCATCACTTGCCTTTGTGTTACTGAGTTAACAGTTGAGTGTTTGTGATTGATGGCTGTGAGCAAAAAGTTAGACAATATGGGAGAATTAGAGTGATAAGGTGCTCTTTATGGCGTCTGAAAGCTGTGATAAAGGACTCTGAAGAGTTTAAAGGGCATGCTGACAACGTAATCTGGTGCAGCAGAGGGGTGCCTTCCAGTGCAAAGAAAGAAAACCGAAGCACCCTGTTATCTTTGAATGAGTCACAATGTTGAACATGTTGCTTCTGATCCTCTTTAGAAGATCATACACAACATACACAGAAAGTTGCAACCTTTTTGTGTTTGCTTGTCTGCTAGAACAAGTATGAATGGGCTCAACTGTACTCAGAGATGTTTGGTTTTCCCTGAGGTGAATGTGCTGCAGGATCAGTGTGTTTTACAAGCTTTTAGGAATGAAGCAGTGCTGATCGTCAGTATCCAGATTCCATTTAGGATCCAAAAGGAGGAACATCAAGTCCAGTCAGTATAGCGTTGATTTTGTTCGATAGCTAACGAGAAAAATAACTTTAGTATTGGTAACATTGTGTTCCAGGTGTAAAATGTATAATAGACAATTTTATAAGCTAAAAGTCATCTGTTTTTAGAGGTTTCCCATAGTTCAGCTGTTCTCAAGGGTCCAAACTTCTTTTAGTTCCCCATAATTCAAACCCTGCTACAGCTTAACTGTTAATTTTAAAATCGTCGGAGTCCATCACTCTGCATTGGCCACAATTACTTTTTTTCTCTTCTTAAATTCAGAACGAATTAACATATTCTGTATTAAGTACTTAACAATTAAAGTATTCTCCTACTTGTTAACATGGAAATAATGGTAATAAATTGAGGTTTACATGGAAAACACGTTTAATTCCACTTTAGATATGGGGAGTGGGAAGGGTTCTGATTGGACAGGGGTGGACAAGGTGTATTTATGTCAGGAAGTAAACAAACTCGGCACCTGCTCATTTATTTTTGGCCACCACATGAAATAACCACATTTTGCTTTAGTTTTGATTCTAGTTTCGAAGCAGCAGCCTGACACAAACATTATACTTCACCTCCGCCAGCTGGCACGAGTCCAACACTTGTTTCGAGTCTGCTTCAATGTGCATCATCGCAACAAGACCAGGGAATTGGCACGCGCAGAACGACCAAAATAGATTAAAGCATAATGAACGTGTAGCCTACATGATGGAGAAATTATTAAATCCAGAATTAAAATCAGAATGAACCAGCCCTTTAATTTGGAATGAAGTTTAATTCGGATTTATCATTTTTATTCAGCATTAGGTCTGTACTCGCTTTAAGGAGGAATTAACTTTTATGTGGAATTGAAGAAGAATTCAAACGTTCATTTAAACGTAGCCACCTACAGAGTTAGTCTTCCCAGGAGTGCAAGTTCAGCCCTACAGTACATCAGACCGTACAATGCTCAGAGAAACTGCGAAAAATCTAAGGGCTTCATCTTAGACTCTAAAGGCCTCAGTTAACATGTAAACATAAATTCAGGACAGCATGATAAGAAAAAGACTGAATGATATATTACAGTATGTGTCAAACCCAAAGGGCAAACTCCGCTGGAGAAAAGTAAAACCCGGAAGTAAAGCTAAAAAAAATGTAATTCTTTCTTCATCCGCTAGGGGCTGGCTCCAAAACAGAGCAAATCGCCATAGACTCCCAAGTTAAAAAGGCTTCACAGCAGAAATAAACATGTTTACAGCCTAGTTCAAAATATCATTTTAGGTGTAATCGGTCAAGTTTACCTTCATGTGAGGGGGTGAATTTTTTTTTTATAACTCATCCGTTTAGATGTTATTTTGAAATTACACATAATTAAGGGCGTGTCCTTTTGATTAACAGATGGCAGACCAGGGGCAGATTTTAGCTGTGAAAGCTATTAGTTAGCTTCCTGCTAGCTCCCAGGAAGGCCCTGTAGCAGAGTTGCACAACGGCAGTTTTTGGCTGGTTAACATCACGTCTGAGCATGTCTTACCTTTACACCACCTGTCTTCGTTTGTTCCTGTTCACTTTGGATTAGCTTGGCTAGCATTAGCTTGGCTGTCAATCATTTGCTCGTGGCTCGGAGCAGCACTGTCTTTGCCCATTTTAGTATTTTCCCACACACGCCACTGCAAGATGGCGGCAGTGGGAAACGCCAAACTGGCTTTACTTTTCCCTTTTCAAGCGTAACTGGATACTATGTCCGTTTTTTACAGTCTTTGGTCAAACCGTAGAACTGATGGAGGGTGCACTTTGCTTTTTACATAATTTTACTACAAAATAGAAAATGTGTTGGTCCTCATCACATAAGCTCTCCACAGTCCTGCTTGTCTGGTTAGCATTCTGCGCATCTCCTGTTTTAGTACATTCTCGGGGCGGGTGCTTGACATATCTAAACTTTACCTCATGCTATCTGAGTACAGCCAAGTGAGAACCAGTCATGCATATGGATCAGCACTTACCCTCTTCATTCCCTCTACTCCTCTGCTAGGCAAAATACACAATATAGCTTTTATTATTCTTTATTTTAAGCTAACAATTAGACTATTACTATAATTATCTCCCTTATCAGTTGGTGTTGAGGAAACGAACATGCACATTTACTCAGATTCATGAAAAACTACAAATTCATCTCACTGTGCACCCTACCACAGTTGCCAATGGCTGGAGGGGATATAAGTGGCCGTGTGAGAATATACTCAGCATTTCTCACTGCACACAATGCATTAAACAACAGCTTTACGGCTACTTTATCCCTCTGTGGATTCAGTGCACAGAGGGAGTCCACAGAAAGCGTGAAATTCAATTTTGCTGCAGAGGCAGTATGCATACAGCTGTGCAGCCCTCATACAAGCAAGGATATATAGTAATCTGTGTTAAAGGTGTTTCTCTGATATCAGCTTGTTCAGCTTCACCCTGTGATGCTACAGGAGCTATTCCTGAGCCATGTGAACTGTGTGCATACATATAACATGCTTGCTGAACACTGCAGTGCTAATTACCCCACGCTGTGCAGCAGCGGGTATAATAGCTATCAGATCTGAAACCCCATCAGATCTGATGAGGTGTCATATGTGAAATGGTCTTCAGATCCAGTTATTGCCTATTTTTCCTCCTTTTTTCTCAACTTTTTCTTCTCTTTTTTTCTGTCATGTGAAAAGGCTCATTTGGATGGAAGCCAAATGGCTGTGTATGCTCCAAAGAAACTCTAACTTCCCATCTGCCAGAGATGCCCCCGTTACACTAGCCCCTTTCTTTCTCCCATAATTTCTCTGATTCTCTGGACTGCATTGCTTTCAGTAATTCTCACAGGGGCCGTATGACTCTGCCATGGTTTAACAACCTGGCCAGATCCCCCTTAATTCAAAGTTAACAACTTACCGCTCCTGTCTCACTAATTGCAGCATTTTTGTGGGCATCCTGAATGCATTTGAGCCAAATTACCAACGATAGTTCCTGTTGGAATGAGTTGATTAATAGACCTAATTATAATTAACCCCATGTGCATCTTCATTTTTAGAGCATGACTATTGATTTACTGGGTCAGAAGAATTTTGAGTAGTTTCTCATTTTCACAGTCACTCTGTTCAGCTCACTCAGCCCAACAAATGGAGAATTTCCTTTATGCCAACAGGGAATATGAGAGTGATGCAGTAACCAGATTTTTTTTTAAAAATGAATAGATAACAGAGAAAAAAAACAGGATTCTTTCCACTTCCCTCAGATCGAAAAGAAAACCCAAACTATTGGTTCCGATGTTCAAAAATGAACCAGAAACCACCAAGACTGTTGGACTGTTTGTCTGAAGTCACAAGCTTTACATCACCACAGACCAACTCCATCCATGCTGCGTCAAAATCTGTCTTGAAGCTTTGTTTGAAGGTGGCCACATGCAAGAAAAAGGCCTTTTACAGGAAGGTTACAGTATATGATGAAGTGAGACAAAGATTGAGTTTTTGCTGCAATGACAAAAGAAATGACTCATCTACATCCAAAAACACTGCACCAATTCTTTAACACTGTCGTGGTGACATCATGCTGGGGTTATGTTGCAACCTGTATATTAGATAAAGTGGAATAGTGATAACGTTTTCCTCCTCCTTTTTTTTTTTTTTTTTTTTTTTTTTTTTTTTTTTTTTTTTTTTTTTTTTTTTTCTTCCCCCCCCCCCCCCCCCTTTTTTTTTTTTTTTTTTTTTTTTTTTTTGGAACTGGATGTCTTCAGCACAACCTAAAACTATTGGCTTAACAATTTAAATGTTTTAGGCACTAAAAACTGGCATAAAAATAACACATCAAAACTGGTGATGAAATGGATGAAACAGTCTTTGCTTTACCTTCCCCAAATGCTGATCTCAAGCCACTTTCCCACTGTAATTAGCGCGTCCACACCAGTTTTTCCAACCCAAGTTGATCCTTTTTACAACCAGCATTTGGCTCCTTTCCCATTGGCGACAAAAGGCCAGATCTGATCCCCTGCTGGCAAGCTGAGTGGCCTCCGTCCCCACCACTATGTGTACGGTGATGCCTTCATGCTGGGTTTGTGTTGATGATGTTATCCACGCAACAGAATCATGAAAGTAAACAATGGAGAGCATGTCAGGCTGTAGTCAATGTGCTTTGTTGTTTTGCACTTTTGTCCATTCTCAAACTGGTTGAAAATCAGCGGGTGATGGGTGATTTTCAAGCGTAGATGGACACAAATTTGTGGCCAAAGTAGAGTGGTTTTGGTACATGATATGAGACACAACTAGCACAATTTCATGACTTCGGTACATACCATCCAATGTCATCACTTAAATTCACAGCTCAACTCGGGTCTGGCATTCCCACTGCATACCAGTAGGAGCCGATTAAGGCAATTTTATCCCGCCTTGCTGATGAGTCATTTGGCATGGGTCAACTCGAGTCTATAAGCCTTACCCACTGCCACTAAAAGCCGATTGTTTGAGGATTTAAACAGCTTTTTTTGCCAGTAGGAAAGGCGTATTTGACATATTGAAATGTGAGGAGTGTGCGAACATTCAGTTGAATTAATTCTACCAAATACTGAACAGAAGTAATATCAAATTAAAAAAAAATGCTCTGCATAGGTGCACACAGGCTCGATGTTGACCTCTTCTAACATGATGTGCAGCCCAGCTACACTAACACGGCAACGCAGGAGTACACCCTTGTAGTTGGTCAGTTTGTGATTACATTTTTAGATATTCTCACAAATAGGTGCCAACCACCAGTGGTGTTGTTCATAAAACAGGAAATACTTAGCAGAACTGAAGCAAAGCATCAAAAAAGAAACCTCTGCTCTGTACATTTAGCAGCCGATATTAGCCCAACTGCCACCTGCAGAAGAAGAAGAGAACTGCTACACGACGCTGTAACCCTACACCAGGAGTCTGCAACCTGCGGCTCCACAGGCACAAGTGACTCTTTGAACCTTCCACAATGGCTCTCAATAACATTGACTAAAACTGATAAAGAATTGAGGAATATTTAAAAAAATATAGATGATAACAAGTGTTGGTTTTAGCAGTCTTTCTTTGGAATAATTGCACTTCATTTTTTACAAGTAAAAGTACCAGTAGCTTTTTTCTACATCTGTTTTTGTTCTCTTTAGCTTGGAAATTCTGGTCTTCTTCAAGAACACAGTCTCAAAAGGGCAAAAATCCCATAAAGGAAAATGGCACTATCCCTTTTTTTGGCTAAGGTTTTGTGTTTTGTTTTGTACGGAAGAGGATAAGGGCCACTGATTTCTGATTTTTTTTCAGAACATTAAAAAAGAAAATGTTGGTTTTTTGTTCGAAAATTTTTTAAAGAAAATCAGAATTCTAATTTTTTTGTTCAGAATTTTAAAAAAAAAAAAAGATCTCCAGAAATTTAAAAAATAAATATTTTGGAAAAAAGTAAGAATTCTGACTTTTTTCCCCAAAAAATTAAAGAAAGAAAAATAGGGGGATTTTTTTTTTTTTTCAATTTCTGAAATAAAGTCAGAATTCTCACTTAAATCTCAGATTTATGATTTATTTCCAGAACATTTTTAAAGAAATGTGGGATTTTTTTTTTCTGAAAAAGTCAGAATTTTATCCAATTTTTAAAAAGTCTGGAGGTCTTTTTTTTTTTTATTTTTTTTCAATTTCTGAAAAACGTCATAATTGTGGGGAAAAATGTCAGAATGATGACTTTTTCAGAAATTAAAAAAAAAAAAAAAAATCCCAGATTTTTTTTGTCCTTTTTTTTTTACTGTTCTGGTAAAAAGTCAAATTATGACTTCAATCTCAGAATTTTTTTTCTTCAGTGGCCCTAATCCTCTTCCAAAGTTTTGTTTTCCAAAAACTAAAAGTCTAACTAAAACTACAGTTCTTTAAAAATGGCAACATATTTCATCAAGTAATATTTATCAAAAAATTATGCGTTGCCATTTTTAAAAAAAAGGCCATGAAATATTTGGGGCTCTGGACAACTTTTATTTAGCTGCATGGGTTGAGGCAAAAATGGCTCTTTGATACGTAAAGATTGCAGACTCCTGCCCTACACTCAAGTATGCACATTTCATTTATGTCTGCCACAAGGGCCCAACCTGATGTAGTATAAGTATAAATTCAGCTTAAGATTGCCCAGTTGTAAGATAGTTCCCAACAGAAATACTTCCGCTTTCAGAAGACACAATCCATAATAAGTTCATTTCAGTTTTGTCCCTTGACTTCTGAAAATGTATTTGCAACTTTCATACCCATTTATGAAACTTTTAGAGATTTTAGAGAGAAAAGACACTTTAATGTTGGCATCTTCACAACTCATCTAGTACAAGAATGGATACACTTGATAAATGGAGCTCAGCATTGTAAAAAAAAAAAAAAATCACTACTTTCACTACATACTGTATTTTATTACTTTATAAGAAACATAATAAATTACAAGGGAGTAGTCAACTAAGGAAGGAATAGCTGATTCTCTTCTGATCTCATCTGGAGGATTTGGTTTACTCCTTATAAATCTCAAGTACTGATGTTAACTGATTTTCATATCAGATATCTGCATACATAAATGAAAGAATATAAGTATTTGCATGAATAAACATACAGATGAGCAGTTATAAACTCCTTTTTTAACTTATTACTGCACGTCACAGTTTCTGTTATGTTTAAAGTTTGCATTTTTAGCAGATACTGTATAGCAGATTGTTTTTTTAAGTCTAAATATGAGTTAACTCTACCAAACCTAAATCATATTAAACATGAGTTACATAATTCTTTAACAGAGATCAAAAACATCTGATCAAAACTCAACTGTTGATTCAGATTTTAGATGTTATTTACTCTGCTGCCCAAAAAAGTTTTACGTCAACCTCAAATTCATTCTGCCATGCATGGCCATGTATGTAAAGTCCATATTGTAACTGAGGGTGCTGTTGAAGTTTCATTTTTCTGATATTTTTCAGCTTCCAAGAATAGGCAAACTTCTTTTCTTAAGTGTCAGTTTCAGAAGTGCCATGAAAGCTGAACTTGATCTTTATAGTAAATCCCCTCAGAAGTGAGTACAAAGATAAAACACATCAAAGATGTTATATCCTCTACTTATTTTTTTAAAAGCGGGCATACACCTAAAAGAAGAATTCTTCATCACTGAACCACACATTAAGGCATCCATGCTTGCTCCAACATTTTACTTTTTTTCACCACATGTTCACCTCAAATATTAGCACTTTAGAGGCATATGCTTATGTACAATAAAGAGTGGGAGCTTTGCCTGATGCTATCTCTATATATCCACTGCCAGGCTTGGGAAATTTCCCTCATATGAAAAAAAAAAAAAAGAAAACGTGAAGAAAAAAAAAGAAAAGGATCCGTGATAATTGTGTTTGGAATTTGTTTAGGCAAAAACTCTACTTTCAACGCCTCTTTACTTAACATAAAGCTTATGGTGTGATCTCCAAAAAGTGGTGTAATTACAGAAAGATCAAATAGAGCAAAAGCGGCTAATGCTAATATGCACAACTACTCTGGACTGTTATGGGGAAGAGGGAGAGTAGAGGGATGGGGCTCATTAATAATGAATCCAGTGTCATCATTAAGGCACCAAATGATTAAAACATATCTCCCAGCTTCAAACGCTGCTTTGCTAGCCTAGAAAATGCTGCAGTCGTGGATCTGGAGAGCAAGAGAGCCCTTCAGTGTGCTTGTGAAATAAAGTTTAGCTTTTTTTGTCTTTCATCTTTTCCCCCTCTTTTTGGAGTGTTGAAACACCAAAGCACCGACGTTTCTTTTTGAAAACAAAAAAAAAAATTGCTCCAACATTGTGTTATGTATAAATCTGCACAGGCGGTGCGGAGATGTGAACCTTTATGCAAAGCCAGGTCGGAAATCATCTCTGCTGCACATTCTTGAGGCCTCTCAGTTGTGTTATCACCTGGAGAAAATACAGCCTGGCGGTAATAATCTGCCATCTGCTATTGTTCAGTGTCTCCTCTGAAGATCAGACAATGTGACACAGCAAAGCACGCTTTCTTTATAAAATGGGTGACATTCATTGACATGCAGACGCAGAGAAGGATGTCTGACTCCGATGTTTGTTTTCTCATCTCTTTATTTCCGATTTTTCACACTCCTCCTGCCACAAGTCATTGCAATGCCATGCTCGTGCTCAGTCTTATCAGGGTTGTGCTGCTGTTGGAGTTATTTGTTTAAATCCTTTGACAAGGATGTCCAAAGGGGTTTCTGGTTTGTCTTCATTAGTGGCTGCACCTATGCAAGCAAGACAAAATGTTCTCTAATGGATAGGTAATAGTCCCCTAGGGGCTAGTAAGCTTGCTGCCCTGATGTTTGGGTTCACCAACCCTGAGCTATGCTATCTTCATACCTGCCATAACCTTAGTAAGTGAGCAATAAAAGCTTCTATTTGATGATATTACCAAGAAAACCCTTGCTCCTAAATTCCCTTGCAGCCCTTTGACCACCAAGATCAGCCAGTGTGATGACTCATCACCTCCTGCAAGCATGTACCAAACTCAGCACAACACAGATTAGCGACGATGATGACATCCTACTCGGGGGAACTTAGACTCCGCAGTTGTATCGTAAAATTTCATTTGGACTGCAGTCACAGCAGTGCTTCTAATGCTTTCCAAACTGGGAACAGAAAGCTAAAGTACACCACTTTATTGCTACTGGCAAATGGGTATGTGTTGCGGGAAACCGAGGCAGCACACTCCAGTTGTTTTCCTGAAACCTATGATTTCGTTGTTATACTCCAGACCAAATATTATAGTTCAGGGTGAAGTGCAGAAGCATGTGCTGTTGAAGTTGCAGCTTGGCAAGTTCGCAGTAATAAACCCAAGGACCATGTCTTTACCCAACATTTACCCCACATGGTTAAGAAGAACAACAGAAGCTCAAAACAGTAATCAAAGTGGTGGAAGATGAGCTTAACATCAGGTGACTTAAAGGATTTCCCTTCAGAAAACCCAAACCAAGATTTTGACCAAGGCTGGTTTCTGTTAAAAACATACGCATTTGCATTAAAAATGACTTCACACTATCTATGTTCCGCCATAATCTGCTGGTTATCTGATGGGTCTTACTCTACTGTGCTTAACATTGATTGGTTTGCCTTGGTAAACCATTAAAAAAAAAAAGACATTTTGCCTTTTTGCAAGTGAGCTTAGGTGAATTGTTTATGTCCTACTGTATGTGCAGCACATACCTGTGAGGACCCCCATGTTTGTAGACTCTGGGAGGAATTGTAACAGGTGCTCGAAACAACCTGTCCTCCAAAGTCATACGTACTAAAGAGAAGGAACTCGACTGAAGAAAGATATTTAACAACTGGTTGAAACACTTCAGGCAGTGTTTAACTCGACTGGTTGGGAAGCTGCTCCTGTAATCAGAGGCTGCAGTTTTTCTACGCAGCCGGTCCTGGTATGATTCCCAGCCTGTATCCCCCACTCTCTGCCCCCCTGTCCCGTCAAACCTTAAAGAAGCACCTGATTACGATATGACAGTGTGCATTTATTATGTTGCCTATTTGAATTCTATTTATTTATGTTTACTGACGAATGCGCACGTGTATGACATGAAAAAAGTTACTGCCAACTACCGCAACACCGTACATGTCCTGTTTATCCCTTTCTTCCTGCTTGTTGTTAATCGCGTCCTTAGCAACCACCGTAGCAACAATCCCAAAACCTGAAAGAATGTACGTCAACACGAAAAGGAACTATGGATTGTTTACATTAAAACAAATGGATATTATGAAAACAAAGTGTATATTTGACGCTAGAAAAGTTATCAAAACAAAGCTGAAGCCGCGATCTATCTAAAAAAATATAAATTTCTACTGAAGATTGAAGGGAGACCCGCCATTTTTCCTTTGGTCAAACCAGGCAGGAACTCAGCAGCCATGTAACCACCACTAGGAGTCGCTTTTGGACACTTTTTAAGTAAGAACGTAAATATGGGTTGTATTTTGGTGCATGCACAAACAACCCTATAAGTTCATATGACTTTGGAGGACAGGTAGGCTCACAACTAAGAGATAGTCAAAAAGGAGCCATAGCACATCCTGTTTTCCATAATACTGTAAAACAGAACAAGCCCTTTTGATTTCGATGCCCTTTGAGAGCTATACATCAATAGCCCCATGTATACACACAAATTTGATCAAATCAATCTATTTTTAAATGCAGATTGCTTTTGGTAGTTTATTTTAATCTATGTATTGTCAGTAAATTTCCAGCAATGTTATTGTTACCTTGGATGCTTTTGAATAATAATCATTTTGAAAAGATTAGATAGCTTGAAAAATTAATCTTGGAATAATCCAAGTTCTACTTGCCCCTCAATCATTTAGAAGTAACTTCCTCAGCCTCCGTGGACTAAACCTACTCTACTGTTCATCTGATTGAAATTGAAACTAATCAGACCCAATAACCATAACTTCATCAAATTTGCTTATCAGTGCCGAACTCATTTTTCCAGACATTAGATTTGCTTGTGACCAAACAAGTTCCCTTTTTATCTGCAGCAATGCATAAGTGTTTGCTCTTGAGGGACAGAGAGATCTCAACTTTCTTAATTGTGGGGCAAGTCAACTGCCCTCCAATGCAACACATGATGAATAGATAAAATGTCTTTATCTGGAAAGAAAAACAAAAGTTACAAAACCGCTGTTGAATCCCATCCCAATAACCCCAAAGTGTTCCATGATTGGTTGACTTTCTGATTCTGGGAAATGTTTATTTGACAGTAATTATATTCAGAACTGTTGATTGTCTTGCCGTGAGGCTCACAACACCCTCCTGTCATTGCTGCATATTTGCAGGCTTTGGGGTCTTGGGGGAAAAAACAAATAGGGCTATGTTTGTGTGCCTGCAAGCTCTTGCAGGCATTTGCAACCTCTTTGACATTGGCTTGTTTTAATATCATTTCAACTTCCCTACCTCAGTCCAACCCCCTCTACAGATCAGTAGATCTCCTCTTGAATAGTAGACTGGCAATGCATCTGGAGAAGAAGTCAGCAGTCTTGCTGGACATGTTCGAAGAACCTAACACTAGATATACTGTACAGCCAGATGGAGGCAATTTACCGTTCATAACTGGTTTGCTAGTGTGTGATTGGCTGTGTGTGTCGGTGTGTCCCAAATTACCCAAGTGGAGGGATGAGTGCTGCAGCTCTGTGCCAGAAAATGACAAATTGCCCATTTAGCCCATTGTAAGTGTCAGTTTTAATGTCGAGGGCTAGCTCTGTTTTCAGCACTTCTTAAGCATTTTGCGCCACAAAAATATGTAATAGGTTCAATTTGAATTAAAAAATGCATGTCGGGCTGGAAGGGTGCACATATGCATGTGCACTGCAGGTGTCAAAACACACAGTATGACTCGAAAGCAACTTTGTGTGTAGTTCCTTTGCTGAAGAGTGGATGTTTAGCAGCCGTGCACATTTGGAGTTATGAGATCGGCTGTTCAGCAGTTTCCTGGTTGTCATGGCTCCCCTGTGGTCCATTCATAGCCCCTTCTAAATTTAAGTTTGATGTCGCCATCTTGGACAATTGTACACAAACACTATTTCCAACTCAATTTCGGAGCAGACTGACTGGTCGGAGTAACTCTACTGTAAAAGAGCCTGCCACCGTTGTGGAAAAATAACACGGCACAGCAAGTCTGCAGTTGTGTACTCTGAGTGGCAATTTATTTGATGAGTGAGTCGTGTGACCTCTGTGCCAGCGAGGGCTATGAAAAGCTTTGTGTGACACCTAAAAAAAAGGACACTTTTTGTTTGCCAATTTGTTACTTTTCTTTAGCTTTAAAGCTAAACTTTGATGTCAGCTTAATAGATTCTCCTCTAATCTCACCCACATGCATGGGTGTTGATCATTGGTTACCTTTATTAGTATTCAGCAGCCCTCTCATCCGTTTGGCTAGCTCTTTTGTTTGCCTGCGCTGATTGGAGGGCCTCTGGTTAATTTAGATGCAGGGAAGCGGTGACAGAAGAGGGCTTATTAGGGCTGTGAGCCCATCCGGCCTTTAAGTGCGGAGTCTCCAGTTCCATTTTCATTTGCCTCCGTTATTGAATTTGCCGGCTTCTCATTCGCTGTGATTGCATTTTGTGTCACCTCTAAAAAAAAATAATAATAATAAAAGGAAAAAGCAGAAATCCCCCCGAGCTACAGTGACACTCAGAGGGGGAGGCTTACATTATGATGGTTAAGTAATGAGACAAAGTTTAGAAATTGACACCAAAGTACTTTTTTTATTCTACTTTTTTGAGGGGCTTCTTTTTTTATTAGTTTTGAGAGAAATGAATGAAAGTTTTTCGTAATCATGATTGCTATGCAACCTGTATGCCTCCGAGTGTGCCGAGACAAAAGATAAAGGAACAGCAAGGCAGAGAGAGTTTATGTCTGTGTGTTTATAAGACAGTGAGGGGCAGGTGGAGCAAGAGTGGGTGAAGGAAAAGAAAGCGATGGCAGGGATTCATTTAGCATCCATTGAAGCTTTAAAAAAGAAGAGAAAGTGTCATCTCCTCCTCCGCCTCCATCAGCGCCTACGCAGTGTCCTAAGGTGAAGCATTTTTCATCAGGATTCATCGCAAAACAAAATCATTTGAGACTGTGAAATTTAATCAGGGGCTTTAAAACACAATTATGATTAACGGGGAGGACTCAGCTGCCGCGCTCCGGATCGTGGGAGAGGAGTTGGGAGACGGAGGGTAAAGAATAGAGGGGGACCTCCCCCGCACTGTCTGCACCCTAGCTCTCATCTCCCATTCGTCACCGAGCACAATATCTCCTCGGCTGGCAGAGCTAATAATGGAGAAGTGGGGAAACGGGACTCTGGAGAACCACCTCCGCCTCGCCGTGAAGATCAGATAAGTTCTCCTCAAGTCAGAGGCCCCCGAGCCTTTGTGGATTCTGCTCATAAGGGTTGTATCATTTATAAAACACAGCGCACCAATTTGACATCTTTTTAGGTGTGTGAATAATGCAGCTCTGTGGAAAATGTGCAGCTGCAGGAGCAAGACGCTTCCCCTTACTTGCTTTGCACTTTGAAAAGTTCATCTCATTCTGGCCGCTCATTCCTCTAAACCTCTTCTGCTTATCCTTTGGTTTTGTTCTCCCCGTGCATTGAGGCAAACTAGCTGTTTTCTGTCACTATTATCTTTGCAATCTGCAGCCATTTATCTACCGGCAGCTCGTTTGCAGTCTGGAGACTTAACAGTTATTCATGGGATTTAAGAAGTCATTTTCACTTAAGCAGCTACTTTCTCAACAGCTGTGTGTGTGTGTGTGTGTTTTTTGCTTCCTCTTAAGAGTAAACATGCTTTGAGGCACTGTACAGTGGAGTGCTTTACAATCACACACAGTCTCCCCTCGGGGACCAGCCGCTTGCTTCCCAGTCAAGTCATGAGTTTACCTCTAACTGTGGGGTTTCTCCTCGTAAAGTGGCTGAGCAAAGAAATGCGCAACTTTGTTTTAATTATGGGAGAGTTGGCAGGTGCACACACACATCTACACACACATTCATGCACAAACAAACTTCCTATTGTTCACTTCACTGGATGCCAATGTCTTTTCTTCAAAGAATTCTTCCACCAGTGTAATTCATTGAAGATGCTATATGGTGGGCATTCTGGCTATAAGATAAAAGAGTATGGTAGGGAACTGAGCTTTTCATTGTTCCACTGTCTTTGCAAATCTTGCTTCAACACTCTTTAAGTTGAAGTACAAAGAGCTTAGAACAAGACAACTTCTATGGGTGAACTTTCTGAGGCTGATTTGAAAGGGTTGTGGTATTTGTGAGTTGTTGCCTGAAACTTTTCATTTCATTTCAACCCAGTTTAAAGCTTCAGGCAGTCAAGCAAACTTTAACACTACCCCTGTTTCTAAGCCTTGATTTTATTGGCTCTCATGCGAGTCATCATTTTCCAGAGTTGCAGATTTTTTGCAGTTGTGTGATGCTCATCGGTGCCCCCTCCCTGAAAAGGTTGCACTCTAAGAAAATGAAGGCAATTTGTTTTGTTCCCCAAGTCGGCACCTCCTGTCATGCCAGCTGTCAGCGCTGTGTCACAGGCCACGCAGAGCACCAGGAACTGATGCATGTAAATGACTGACGAGGCAACACACACACATACAATCAGCAAACTGTTGTTCTGAAGCAAAATGAGTCCACAAGTAATCATCTTCTGTGCAGTGTCAGTAATGGCTGCTAAAAGAAGCATTTCTGCTCTAAGGATTAATTCAATGCTTTGAATAAATTACCATCTGACGCTCTAGTTTCTCATTTTTAAGTTGTTTTTTTTCACTGACTTGGTTCCCTTAGCTTAAATGTTAAATAATTCTGCAGAAAAAAAAAACAAAAAACATTTCACTATTTATGCAGCGCAAAATTGGTATATTTAAATTGGATGCTAAAGGTTATTTGTGGTGTGTGTCCCGATGACTCATGAGTGTATTTTACTGTCAGAGTTATGATACAAATGCAAGCAGCTGACTACCCTATATTACCAAAACTATTGGGTCACCCATCCAATTGCTGAATTCAAGTGTTCCAAGCAAGATTCATAGGAACTTGTCCAGTCTGCACACCTGATGGAACACCTTTGGGATGACATAGAGCTATTGCTAAAGACCTTCTTGTCCAACCTCACAAATACGTTTCTGGAAGAATAGTCAAAAATTTCCACTCCCAAAGGAGACAAAACTGTTATAGCTGCAAAAGGTGGGTCAGTTAAAAATCTTAAGATTAACAATAGGATGTCTCAAACATCTCAATGGGGAGCTGAAGTCATGCCCATCTACTTCTGGCCCATGAGACCTAAGAGATGAAAAAATATAAACGGAAGTCAATGGTGGAAAAAAATAATTATTTTCTGGTCCCAGTCGCTCTCTGCCCTGGATTCCAGATATGTTGGTTGGGGATTTTTAAAAAAAGAATTATCGTGCAAATAAAAGAATAAAATAAAGAACTGATTGTTTCAGGTTTTGCTCAACTACACCACCTTTTTTCAAGGGCAGAAAGTAAGCATCGATAGAGGTGAAAACCCTTATAAGTCAGGGCATGTCGGGTCTTTTCATTACACCGATGGAATGATGGTCGGTCTTGTTCACACTAGTCGCAGGGAGCGACATCATTACTTGCAATATTGCCGCTGTGTCCACAAAATAACTTCAAGCAAAACCTGAAATAATCAAAGTTCTTTATAGTATCTTCTTCTTTGCTTTGCACAAATTTTTTTTATTTAAATCCACATGAACATATCTTGAATCCAGGGCAGAGAATGACTGGGACCAGAAGATAATTATTCTCTTGCCATTGACTTCCATTCATATTTCTTTGTCTCCTAGGTTGAAGCTATAACCGGAAGAAGCATGACTTTGGCTCACTGCACTCTTGGTAGTAAAGTGTATGTCTGAGGCCATAGTCCTCAACTGGGAGAGGATGGATCCTCTTGGGTTGGGACTAAGTCAGCGCCTTAAATGGAGGGAACATGTTCATGTGATAGGATGGAGCCAGAGATGGGCATACAAATTGGGACTTGTCAGCAGTACCCAAATACAATTGCAAATTGAGTCAGTACAATCTGTGCCACTTTAGTGAACGAACCCCAGTCCGTCCACTAAAGTGTCCGGGTTGTTCTTCAATGAAAGGTAAACTAGACGCTAGTAGAGCAGCTCACGGGGTTCTTATTAATCTTTAGGGAAGTTAAGCTAGCTTTTATAATAGCTTTGAATAAAAGAGATGAGAAACCTGTTTTGTATTAGATCTCCTGGGACATAAATTTGTCACTGTCACAATGATTGCATCACACATGGTCCCTAACAAAGTCCTCCCTCATGTGCGAACACACACTGAAGGCAAAGGGTAGTTCTAAAACTAAACTTGGGACGCATAGTTATAGGAACTACATTCTAGACCTCTCAGTCCAAATGCGTCTAATGACAGCAGTCTGTTGTGCTGAAAATTCCACCCCTTCACATATAGTCACAAGATTTGGGGAGTGACCACAAGAACAAGATCACAGACACAGTTGAAATGAGCTTTGTGGGAGCGAAGCCATTCTCAGCTGGAGACCACTTCTCCTATCAAAAGGAGTCAGATGAAATGGTTTGGGCATCTGATTGGTTTCCTTCATGATCACCTTTTATTGGAAGATTTCCAGAAAAATTTCAAAGGATTCCCAGGGTAAAGCTAGAATATATTCCAAAGAGTATATTGCTTTTGAAGTGTGTCATTTGGGAAAGGGATGCCTGGGTCTCCCTCCCAAGCCTGTCGCTTCTGCATCTGAAGTTGGTTAACAGAAGAATATGGATGGACGCCTGGATAAATGACGTTTTAACAGCAGTGCAAACTCATTCAGTTGAATCATTTAAGCTAATTTGTTAAAAAATAAAAAAGCACTTTATCTAGGAAATGCGCAAATCTCTGCACTTTGATTCTATATGTCCTGAGCATGGAGAATCACAGTCAAGAACAAAAGAAAGAAAGATGAAAAACGGACATAAAGTTAAATCATGATCAGTTAACGGTAACTGCATCATGGGAGGTCATAAACCTTTCCATGTCTATGGCAGCATCAATCATTAAAGGAGAAAAGACAAGAGCGCTCTGTTGTGGGTGGTAGAGAAAAACCGCGCCGTGGCGGCCCGCCCAGCCCTTTTATATGTGTCTCCTCTCTCGTCACCGCGTTCTTCATCTTGTTTGCTTTTGTCTCCTTTTTTTCCTTCCTCCCCCAATCTCCTCCCGCTCTCCTCCCTTCTTCTCCCCTTCTTTTTCTTTTCCTTTTTTTAATCTTCCCAATTTTTTTTATTTTTTTTGTAATTTATTTTTTCTGGAATTTGTCTTTCTTTTTCCCCCCCTGTGAGGTTTTTTTAAAATTTTTTAAAAATTTCTTATTAACCCTCACTTGACCATTTCGGATCAGCTGGAAAATTTCCCTGTGCTTTACATGTATATGAATGATTATGTTACTGTTAAGAAATCCGTGGCACAAGTGTTTAAATTCACTAAAATAAAAAAGAAAAGAGGTGGATTCTCTTCTCCACTATGAGGTGAAGGTATTTATTGAGTAAAGCTGCAGCTTAACTCATGCCTGCATGCTTACAGTGTGAAGCCCCTTCCACCTGATGCACCTGGTGTTCCTATGAGGACAGTTTTCCCTGTGCATTTGTGGAGTTTGCACCCACTCAAGTAAAAGGAAAAAAAAAAGAAGAAGAAGAAGAAGGTGTCTGATTTTGGAGCAAAAGACTGATCGTCTCGATTTCTTTGTTCCTCCCGCTCGGCTCGCCAGCCCATCACCGGAGTGAGAGAGCACTCTTCATGCAGGAGGGGATGGGTGGATCTGAGGGATGGGTGCAGGGTGGAGGGCGACAAGTATAGAGAGATTACCCTAATAAAAAAAAAAAGCAGAGTGGATGGCCTGAACGCTCTCAGCTTGAGTTGTGTGATACGCGACACACCCGCCCCCGAGACAAGACAATAATGGTGAATGCATGGACTCATCAGTCGAGGACAGATCACTGTTACAGCCTTATTCATCAGCATAATTAGGGAAAGGAAGAGATGTGGGACAAGTGGCTAGCAGCACTGATGAAAGCTCATCAGCAGGCTCCCTTTACAGCTACGACCACTGATTGGTGCTGGGGCTATCACCGCCTAGAAACTACTTCAAAACAGGGGCTCCGCTCTGCTGATCGACAGTAAAATGAACTTAATTGGCTTGTGAAGGCACCGCGTCGCAGGGATCATTTTTTACTTCCTTAACAATCTGTTTTCTATTGTGAATGTGTGACACAAAATGCAAATGTTCTGAAGAAAGCTTCCACCACTGCTTGTACACTGAACTTTTAAACTCGAGCCAAAATCTGTTTGCTTTTATAGCTTTTCATAATACCATGGTAATATTCTCAGTACACGCTGACTTTGTCTGCAGTTTATATCCTGCTATCTCACAGAGGGGAGTTTAATATAGATGTACAGTCATTTCATTTGTGTAGTTTCACTGTTCTCTGCATATAGAATGATTGATAAACAGTTTTTTGGCGATAATGAACACAAGCTTGCAATTACCCTTCCCTTAGTCACAGATAAAAACACAAACCCCGTCATCCTGTCAGACAGAGCATAAATTGTGGTGATGACTTGGGTGCCTTTCATGTTATTTTTTTCCATTTATTTCTTCATATTGACTCCTGGTTTTGGCTCGCCAAAGCGTCGGTCTCAGAACTTAAATTGCTTGTTAGGGCTCTGGCTTAGTCACAACCATCATTAGGAAAGGCCAGGTGATGCAAATTTCAAAGCTTTACAAACACTCCTCAAATCTTGGCTCCTCTAACTTGCTGCCTAGAACTCTCAGGATGAGAGAGTAAATATAATTTACCAAGTAAAATAAAGTTCAGTGGAAGTTATCCTCGAGTTTGGACTTTTGAACAAGTGTAACAGGATTGGTTGAAATCAAGTTCATGTGCGAAAGATTAGCATTTATTTTAAGAAAGCAATCATAAAAGCTAATTAAGATATTTAAAGGGAAACAGTGTAGAATCTCTTGAAAACAACTCACCAGGTGCACAGGAAAAATCATACTTTGGATTTCATTGAAGAAACGTTTAACTGGTGTTGAAAAGAATAGATAGGAAGTTGGCAATACCACTGCCCATCACTGAATGTATGTAGGCAGAGATGCATGAAAGGTGGCTCAAGGGTCTCACATAAGTAAATTGATGACTGTCTATTAAGCAGGAGCTGGAAGACACTTAGCTGAAACATGACCAGTTTGCTTTGAGACATGCAAAATGAAGTTTGACCGAAAGATGTCTAAAAATGATGGTTTTGATTTGAAACCTTGTTGATTGCCTTTGAATAAACCAGATCTTGTCTCTTTTAAAGTTACAGTAAGTTTTTGCTTAATGACAAATGGTTTTATACTGTAAATTTAACAAGACTTGTAATTTGTACGGAATGATACAGCAAATTTTACATTAATTCACCAATTGTGACTTTACGCTTTTTCCCTGTTAATTTTAACTATGTGACAAGAAATCACAGTAAAATACTGTGCATTTTATGTTACCTGTAAAAATTAAAGTTGGATACTGTAAATGTATCGACAGAAATTTGACATATTGACTACGGTGATGTACAATTTTAAAATTTAGTTTTTCATTGTTGCTATTTTTTTTAATTATTGTATTTTTTTCAGACTTTTTTTACAGTGTATGTCTTACTCTTGAATTAGTGATGCGACAATACAATACAAGGCTCACTTATGCGCAACATTAGGTATGCATACACTTAGGGAAAGAGCTTTCTGCTCCTCTTCTCCATTCATTTTGTATCTATTTCAGTCTGCGAGTTAGATGCAGAGCCAGAGGCAGCAACAGAGCACCACCACCTGAAACCACGGGAGCAGTGTTGTCCAACCAGAAAAAGGATTGAAGACAAAAAAGAAGCCATGATGTATGTCATGGCTGCATTGATCCCCGCTGTCTGCCTCTTTTTGATGTTTCTCCAGAGAAAATGTCCTCCATCATTGCTATGTTTTCTGTTGGTATGTTGCTATAGAAACTGATGTTGGAACTCAAATGCACGCTCCAAACTCCACATTCCCCTCTTGTGGATATACAGTAATGCCGATTAACCATGCCAACATAAAGCCCTTAATTACTCTTAATGAGTCTCAAACAGTCATTAGTCATATCTGTGGTTGGATATTTGGTTGGCAACCAATCCCTCCACAGAATATAACAGCTGCTGGTTGTACAAAAAACCCCATTAAAACCTTGTGTCATAATGGCTCCATAACATAGGCTATCAGCTCCAAAAACTGTGACTTAATTGTTGCTTCCATGTGTTTTAAGATCTGGGGGTGAACATTAAGAGCTGTAGCTTATGTAGCGGCGATTTCGCGGATGTTCAAGTGTTACTGGTGCTGTTCTGGTGCATTCAATGACTCCTGAATGATTGGAATGTCTCATTTCTAAGTGATTCAAAGAGTGCTAATAAAGGCAACTGAACTTTCTTTTCCTTGATTCTTTAAAGCGGTTGAAGAGCATGACAGAACCGTATAAACCTTTAAAAATGTTCTTAAGAAAAAAAAAACAGAGTCTAACCAAACTCAGGATTAGCATGGCCTGAATAAGAATCTACAACATTTTATAATACAGACAAATAAATTCAAGAAAAATTCAATCAGTCAATTGTCCTTGATGGATGAATAAAACATTGAACAAACTTCTGATAGAGCCTTTTTATTTCTTCAGTTAAGTGAACTATTTAATCAACGATGATTTAATAGCAAAGAAAAGAAAAAGAGCAGTTTTGTATCTAAAGAACTCTAAATGCATCATCATCTTAAAGGTACAGTATGTAAGAATTACTGACATCTAGCAGTAAAGATGGGTATTTGAAAGAAAATATGTTTTCTTTCAAATGTCTTCAGATTCCAGCACTGCTGAGAATGTATGGTGGCCGTTAATGGCCAAAATTCTCCCAGACATAAAGATGTTTTCATGTGTGAGTGGATCCAGTGGTCTTAGGTGTAGCTACGACTGGACTATGAGGAACTACTTTTTATGTCTTGTAAGGTTATTCCAAACAATCTCGAATGCCCATTAATGAAGGCTGATACAGCAGTTTAACTGTCCTGAGGGCTCTCACTTCACAAACATTGTTTTGTCCATTCAGGGACACCGTAGTAAAAATGGTGGAACAAATATGGCAGCCTCCATATCTGCACCACCCAGCAAGTAGGTATAAATGACTCATTCTACGAAAATATACATATAACAGTTATTCAAATGCAGCAATTATACATCAAAAGAAGCAGTTTTGAATTATATATCACATTTTTCTGCCATTGACCTTTGATTTTTTAGACACTGTACCTTTAAGTTGAATATTTTTGTAGATATATTTATATTAATATTTTTCATTTATTCTTTTAGAATTTGTTTCCAGATTTTTTTCATTTTAAAGTTTTTTTTATTTCTTTAATGTTTTTTACTAAATTTTTGAAATTCAATTTCTCCTTTTTTAATATTTCAGATTTTTTGTTTTTTTTCCCTGAATTTTTAAAAGAAATTTCCTCTCAAACTTTTTGCAAACTAAACCTTAAACATTTTTCCCCAAAGAATGTCCATTTTTTAATTGCATTTATTTTGTTCAATAACTTTCTAATTATATTTTAAATCAACTGCATAGTAACAATAGTTATCAACTCGCCCATAACAGAACAACTTTGTTTGACATGGCTGGTGTCATAAAAGAAAGTCCTATCATACTTTGTGTTTTTTGTTTTGGATTGTTTTTAGCTCATACTCCACTGCAGGCTTCTCCGTCAACTTTGATTCATCATGACTTGGTCAGATTATTTTCTCCACCATTACGATGAGTTGTAGCAAAATGCTACAGCAGAAGCATGACCCAACCATATGGCAGCAGAGCCCTCAGGAGCCACATGCAGACACAAAAAAACGGCTTCTCAGGGAACTGTGTCACCCAGCAAAGTGCTTGGCCGGGCTGGGGACTGTGGTCCAACATGCAGACTATCAAAAGAGGGATGGGGGGCTTTGTTCTACATCTGTTTTAAAGTCCATAAAAATGTATTTTCTCATCAGATGATGTCTAGGGAGCTTGATATCAAGAAATAATGAGGAATCTGAACATTGGGGCTCTAAATATTTCACAACTGGTGATAGAAAAATGTCCAAAGCCACAACATTACATGCAGTAGAATCAGCTTTATTCCCACAAGTTAAATCTGTTGCTACATTTAAAGCAAGCATGTGTCATGTGTGGGAAGGGTTGACTGTCTAAAAGAGAAGGGGTCTAAATTTTTCTTTTTGATATTCTTTTTGCATCCTAAAGGGAAAGTAGTCATCAAAGCCAATGTTTTTTTTTAATCTAAGAGTTCATTTGAAGCCAGTTTTCAAAGAATTTGACACAAAATTGTGTGGTTAGCAAGTTTTTATGTCAGTTTGACTTCTTATGTGCTGTAGTACAATACTGTGTGTAAAAAAAAATATGAAAATAGACATTTGAGTAACAAAACAAAAATATTAAACAGAAAAATACTATTTGATTTTGCTTAGTGATTCAGTTGTTTGTTTTTTAATTTATTTAAGTTTTATTGAGGTAAAACAGATTAGCAACAATTTAATAGATATCTGTGGCCTGGGAAAAAGCCCTTTCGATTGGGGACAAAAAGTTATAAAATAAGAAAGAAAATCTATTTGAAATGAATGAGACAATTTTAACACTAAATTACTGTAAGTAAAGAAATTAATCAGATATTTACAAAAAAACCATGGTTAAAATACACGCTGAAGCAATATTTTCTGAAAAACTATGTGTGGTTTTGTTAATATTTCCAAATACATAAAAACAAACAAACAGATTATTCACAATTGTTTTCTAAATTGTCATGTTTTTGTTTTTTTATGTTATTTTATAGAATAATTTCATCTTGTGTTTTTTATATTTTGCACCTCATCAATAGTCTTGTCTAGTCAAATTTGTTTATAATGCCCATTTAAAAACAACCTCAGTTGAAAAACAACAAAATCAGAAAATCATCAGTAAAATAAAAAGGAAAGACAGAAAAGAAAAATACAAAAGTAAAAACAGCACTCAAGTAAAATACACAAAATCAGAGAATAAAACAGATAGAAAAAAAAAAATCGTAGACACATAAAACCAAAAGGAAATACCATAGCTGAAGGAAAACTAATTAGGAAATATGCTTTTTAGCATATTATATTGTCATTAATAGATGTGATGTAATAAAAAGATTAGAAATTATGTTTTAGAATGAACAAGCGCCTTTTTCCTTTGGTTTTTATCTCTTCTTCAGACTTCCTGTTTGCTCCTGTGATGCAGGACTGTCCCTTTTGTGACAACCTGTGAATCGCAGGAATGTGCAGGGGGTTGGGTGGAGGAGGGACGTTTGGCTGCTGCTCTTCAGATCGAAGCATCGAGTTGTGGAGTCGGGGGTACTCGAGTGGAGAAGGCAGCTGAGCCGCATGCTGGCGCAGGACTGTGGCCCATTAATGAATGGCCACCTGATAGAGGCTTGTCACCCTGCTGGAAGAGTTAGTGCTCCTGCCTGGATGGACAGCAGAGTTGGCAATTTATCTCTCGGCTAGGAAGGGGGGGTTGCTGGCATTTAAAAGAACATTTGGGACAGTGCTGGGTAGGTTACAGAAAGACAGCGCTCCATAAAACACCAAAATTGATTATATCTGTCATACATCAAAGGCCTCGAGTGTAGAAGGTGGTTTATTTTGTCATTTCTGACTTTTTCTGCTATTTACCTTTTTGGGGCTCCAGGGATGGGAAGCCCATTGCACCATTTTTTTGGCAATGACACCCCAATAACCGTAGCATTTGCAGTTTGTCATAAAACATATCCCTCTTTTCCTTCTTGGAGGACTAGCCGGACAAATTTCCTCTCCTCCTACGAGATATCTTCACATCTGGGGTTAATTAGGTGGCATGTCTGATAAATGCCGGCCTTTTAAATGAGCACATTTCCCCGGGCATTAGATTAGATTCTTAGCATTTTAGCGTTGCCATTCCTTTCTTTTTTTGCTCCTCATAAATACTGAGAGCAACAAATCCTGCTATTTAGACCACGTACATTCCATAAAGTTGAACCACTATCAAGCTTTTTCGTGCACTTCAAAAGACAAGCCCTCGTAAATCCTCAGCTGCTGCGTCAAAATATGAAACAGCATCTGCTGAGTCTGTATTTTGACATAAAATAAAGCATTCAGAAACTTCAAGGCTTCACAGTTCCGCCACATAAAGAGCAGCCGTTAAAGTCCAGCTCGGAAGGGCTCTGCAAGTTCATTTCTGTCTGGGAACAGTGCAACCCTTATCCATCATCAAGTGCCCAGCCAAATTGAGGAGAAGCTAATGAACAAAACTCTGCCCTGCATCTTTTAACCTATCCCTGTGAGTTATGAAAATTGTTGGTTTTGTGACTCTTTATGTGACCCATCAGATCTGGTTGATGTCCTCATAGCATCTTTAAAAGAAAGCCAAGGTGACTGTAGGGTGGGTGCATCTACCGTCAATTAATGCCACCACATGATATCAGAAATCTGCTGAATCCAGGATGTCATTTAGCAACTCATAGCTGCTTATTTCAAGACTGTTTTGAGAAGCGTGCCAAGTGCATGGCCCTTATTATTTGAATAAAGCACCGCTTGCCCCTTTTTTACCCCCACCATTCATGAATGTAAAACACCCCCCCCCTGATAAATTGTCCATTGTGACGGGAACATGATTACATGAAGCCGCAGCTGTAGGCCATTCAGCAGGCAGACGGAGCGCTATGTCACCTCTAAGAGGGGTGTGAATAAATGTCCCTGTCTCTACCAAGGCCTGCTTCCTTAATCACGGTGTCGGATGGTAATGATTAGCTTCCTGCGTGCAGCTTCCCAGCTGCTGAGTCGTCCGCATAACTCATACGCTGTTAATAATCTGCCTTGAGAGACAATGCCCTTCTTTACTTTTAAGCTTATCTGCTCCTAATCTGAACCACATCCCAAATTCTTTGGAATTATATTCAATTTATTATGACAAGTACTTTCCTGGAATTGGGCCATATTTCATATTCAAGGATACAGGGATGCAAGGTGATTGTATCTTAATCCCTCCTCTAGGTTTAGTGATACATTCAACCGCCGTCCCGGAGAGAAGGCGACGCTGGTGGCTCTGCTGCCTTAGGTCACGCTTTCGGAGGGAGGTGGATTACTGTAACATCATTTCATTCAGTGTCTGTATCCAAAACCTGGATTAGTAACATGGAGAGGGATTAGAATTTATTATCATGCTCCCCGCTCCAGCATCTGTTAAGGGCACTGGTCCTTGAAAAGAAACATATTTTTGCTATTAAAGCAAACGCAGGATGAGGATCCCGCCTTTGTGTTTGTGGTGTGGCAGCTGCGATAGAAGTCAGGAATGCTGTTTTCTATGAGTCGCGTCCATCAGATGCCAACAAAGAGCCCTTCAAGATAATAGAGGCACAATAAAATAACCTATGTCTATGTCTACGTCCCAGACTGCATGAATGCAGATTCTTAAGAACAGTAAACAGTTATATTAGCTTCATTTTCCAAGTTTCAGTGTCTTTTTTTGGTGACATTTAAACTCATTAACTCTGCAGCAAAGTGGAATGATTTAATACTCAGTGGACGATTAGGAAATTATGCAGGATGAGACCTCCTTAAAAGCATAGCTGTTTTGTTTGCATCTAAAATCCATTTACTCACTTTTTAGTGGTGCCCTCTTTATGTAAACCATCAGTGTCTTTGGACAAGGCATTGAATTACTGTGTGCATTTGTCAATAGCATTTACCTTCATGCTCAGATGCACTTGAGGGAACACCGTTTGCAGCAAGGGACTTTGAGACAAAAGAACGATAAGAGTTAACCTTGAAGTATTGATTTTCTGCCATCGTGTACATGTACTATAAATCCACTATAAATCCATAGCTGTGTGCTCATTTCTCCTTCTCTGACGTTTCTTTTTTTTCGTTCTCCTTGTGCAGAGATACTGAACGGGGGTGTTTATGTTGACCAGAACAAATTCCTGTGTCATGCCGACACCATCCATTGGCGTGACATTTTCAAGAACCCCCAGGCGGAGCTGCTGGTGGTACCGTCCAACAGCAGCAACATCGGATGTGAGTATACGGCTTGGTCAAAGATCCAGCAGCTTTTGATGCAATTCAGATTCTTTGAAAGTATTCTTGAAGTCCACACAAGAACACACACCACCAGTAGCTGTCATGCTATATCCCTTTTTATTCATTCTGTTTGCCTGGCAGTGATTTGAAGCAAAATCACATAGTGTTAGATCAACGTGCGAACCCTTTTATTGCGATGGTTGGGTAGTGGCTCTGTAGTGAGACCCATGGAGCTGCTGTCTGATGTGCTCTTTTTAAATCTCAGTGAATCTGACAGCTGGTTTGAAGTTGCCCACTCCCCATCCCCTTTGCGGCCTTTCAGTCCCTCAGCTCCTCCAGCTTTGGACATAACGGGCCTCGCTCTCCGATGGACAAACGTTGTCAGAGGAATTCGCTGTTAAAGACAGACTCTCTCCAACTTCTTTTTTTTTTTAAAGATACATTTATGACCAAGACTTTTGCTCATTTGAAGTGGAGACAGAAAGCTGAGAAGTTTCTTGGGGCTTTCTTGATGAAAACATGTCAGGATGAGCAACTGGGACAACTGAGATGACAAACATTGAGCCAAGACGTTGATATGAAAGAGAGAGTGGACAGAATGAAATCTGTACAGCATTGGCATGCAACATCACACACAATGCAGAGTTGGTTACTTGAGAAATGGAGGTTTGAGTAAATACGAATATGTGAGGCGATGCTATTTTGTTGATTAGATGGTGCTTGTGTTGGAGGAGGATGGAAAACAAAAAGGGAGAGAGGAGGTGGATCAAAAAAATGACAAGAGTGTGGGAGTGGAGGCTGACAAATTGGGGCCCTTTGCCAAGACGTAGTTAGTATTTAACATTAACGACCCCACAGTGGGAGTGGTTGAAGAGGCCGGGTGACAATCTGTGGCGCTCTTCCACTTACTCTGTAATTAACCCATAGTCAATTAAGTGTTGATGATGGGCCACTGGCAGATGAGGACTGTGACTGCTGTTAGGTCTCACTCTGCATGCAAACGCCTGACAGAGGGGAGTCGAAGTCTGTCTTTGGTGCTTATGTTCCTCAAAGGCCGCATGTTGCCGCAGTATGTCCAGGTCTATTGTTGCATGAGCAGAGGACAGCTGACGGATGCGTAAGCGTCACAGTTTGGGGGAGTTATGGTGTCTTAAAATGAGAGGGGGTTATTTTGCCTCATTGTTTGGTTGTGTCACTGCTGTATGCTGTATTTGCAGAGGAGCTGTGTGATGCATATTGTATATTTGCTGCTATGTTTTGTAGGCAGACGCTGTCATCGCTCATGTAATGGAGTCTGCTGGGGACATCAGGAAGACCAGTGTCAAACGTGTAAGTATGAATATGCACACACTACCAGGCATGCTAACTTTATGTAGTGGGACTAGGTAATGCAATGCTGTCCTAATTGGGGTACTTGATTCCCTAAGAAGGCCCTTAATGAGCATAGGGGGTCCAGAAGGCTTCGACTGAACAGAACCTCTGTGATAGTTAAAATAAAGGACACACAGGAAAGTGAGTTTAGGAGCTTCTGCTTCATTTTTTTAAAAAAATCATTTGAATGCTTTTTTCACATTTAAATGGAATTTTGGGAGCCTGAAAACACTTATTTATTTAAACCAGGTTCCAAATTGAATAAATGGGGGTCATCAAAATCTCAAAAACAACAATATTTTAAAACTTACACTACCAGTCAGACATTTTAGAACATCCAGTTCTTTTTATTTTGTTGTTGGAATTCAAGCACATTAATTATACAAAGGTAAAAGATGAACTGCTCGAGGTTAAAAAGAGGTTAAGGCCTCCCTGTACTGAAAAATGATGGACACTTCAGAATTATACGAAAGGCCATTTCAGGCAGCAAAAAATGAGTGAACATCTGCTCTGCAACAACAGAAGTTCATCAAGTCATGCAGAGCGGTGCTACCATTTCCCAGAGCTCTCCCAGCTTTTCTGGATTACTGACAAACTTTCTTGCCATAAAGAACTAGAAAAATAGGGGTGTGATAAAACTTTTGACCAGTAGTGTACTGTATATTCAGGCAAAAACAATAATAAAACAAGCTACTTAATCGGCCACACCTTGTGTATCTAATGAGTTATCTGCTAAGCACTTTGTGGTTTAATGAGGTCAATGGGCAGGTGGAGCTACAGTGGTGGAGTAGTTCATGTTTATCTTGGTAAGCTTGATCTTTCCTGCACCATTTCATTAATAAAACACAGCAGTGCAGATTATTCATCTCTAATAATAATAATAATAATGAACATAGGCTATGTTGATAACTTTGGATTTTATGAAAGTATACAGGACAGGACTCGGCCAGAATGCATCACTAATGGCAAGAAGCTAGCTGAAGGCAAGCACCGATTCAACATATGGAAATAGCTAGCAAAACTAACAAGCATTTAGGTTTACTTAGTGAGGCAAAACAAAAGTTTAAATACACATTTAAAAAAGGATTACTCAGCAGTTTCATGCTAGGCTGGGCCAATTGTCTCCAGACTTCAGTCAAGTTTTCATTACACAGGCTAAAGCTGATATCTGTGAAAATGGAAAGATTAATCAAATTTTAAGGGTATGTTTTTAACTTTAAGTCTTTGTTTTGTTGTTTCTAACAAGAACCATAATGTTTCTAATTAGGCCCACATATCCAACCCCACCCACCCCCCCCTCGGGGAAACCCCCCCCCCCCCCCACCCATTATTAATCCCAATACTATATTTTTTTCCTTCCCACTTCCGCTATTTCTTTCATCCTAACCAACAACCACCTTCTTTAATCACCAGAAATTTCACATTTTTTTTTTTTTAATGAAATTTGCATTTTCCTTCTTCCTTATCCCTTCACCGCATGATTCATCCCCCCCCTCCCCCCCCGGGTGTGTGGTTTTTGAGGATGACAGATCCCCGACACTAAGACCAGAAAAAAAAAAGAGGGGAATCTTTTTTTTTTGGGCGCCCAGCTAGGAGGAGGACGTAACCGCTCGACCCACCGCGCGACCGGCAGGGATAAGTCCTTACACACGGGGGGGACACCCCCCCCCCCCCCCCTCTTTTTTGGTTTTTTTTTTTTTTTTTTGTTTGATTTTTATCCGCGCCTCCCCTCCCCACCCCCCCCCCCTCGTTTCACCCCCGGCCCCTCCCCCCCTCCCCCCCCTTCTTCTAGCGGAGAGGAACAATGTGACGAGACCCCCCCGTGAACCCCACAAAACCCACAAACAACCCTCCTGTGCCCCCCCCCCCGTGTAGGAAAAAAAAAAAATAAAAAAAAAAAAAATATATTATTCTTTCTCCATCCTTACCTAATAAAATTATTAGTATATCTCCCACCCCTGAGAACTCCAGCCTCCCTCCCCCCTTTTTTTTTCTCATAAATTCCTCCATCCAACCAAAAAAAATTAATTCTCCCACCAACAAAAAAGTATGATTGCTCTCCTTCATCCACCCCCCCCCCCTTCCCCCCCCCCCCCCCCCCCTCCTCCCCCCTTATTTTCCCCTCCTCCAGGAGGAAAACCCCCTCCCCCCCCCCCGGAATATTCTTGTTCTTATAAATCTCTCCTTTATTTTTCAACCTTTTTTTTTGAAGATAGTAACCAATCATTTTTTTTTTTTTTTTTTTTTTTTTTTATCATCACAATTCATTTATTTTTATTTTTTTTATTCATTATTCTTTTTATTAAATAAGAAATATTTTTTCTTTTTATTTATTCATTTATTTTTTTTATTTCCTTCATTTATTTTCATTCTATTTATTTCATTAATTTAATTATTTTTAATTCCATTATATAAAATAATTAAAAAAAATAAAAAAAAAAAAAAAACATTTTTTTTTATTAAAAAAAAAAATTAAAAAATCAGTATGTGTATCAATCATAGGTCAAAAATCGTGATATTAATCAAATTTTTAGTTGGTGTTTCATTACAGCCCTACTAATTAGCAGACATGCTAATGCTTAACACCCCACGCACTATTCTGTGCTGTATCCATAATTTTATACCATATGAAGGGGAAACAAAGAGAGGGTAATGGGAAATGTAGCAGTAAAAGAGGCAATGAACTCCAGCTCTTTCCAAACAAAAGTCCAAACTTCCCAGATGATGATTGTATCTCCTTGTAAAACATGTTAGTTAGCTGCTTCACCATTACTTGTACTCTGTTTTACCTTTAACTTTGGACATGTTGATCATTTCACTCATGGTAGATCCTTTGAAGGTAGCTAGAGACTTAGTGGAGCTGAGCTCAGAGGGGAAAAGAGTTCCAGATAAAGCGCACAACGGAAAGCACTCAATCTCAATGGTCAAAGGGGCACATTCTGGGTCAATAAGTCTGAGAGGTATGTGGGCAAGGCCATTTAAGGCTTTAAAGGTGAGTGGTAAGATTCTAAATTAATCATGAAATCTAACAGGCAGCCAGTGCAGGAAGGCAAGCACAGGGGTGATGTGTTCATGCCTTTTTGTTCCGGTAATGAGTCTAGCTTCAGAGTTTTAAACCAACTGGAGAAAAGGGAGGAAGTCTGATCTATAGTGTATAGTGAATTATATTTTGTACGGAGGCAGTTGAAAGAAATGACCAAATTTTGATCTTTTCATATTTATTTTGAGGGTTAATTTATTTATTTTTCAGGTGAACTAATGGTTCAGCGAGATAATCCAAATTAGTTAACTTTTTATAACATCCAAACATGAGAATGTTACAGTTTCAAAGTAGGACTCACTAGATTTTGCCAGATGTAACAGAAAAAAGTAGATCTACAACATTAATAACTCACCTAACCCTTAATAATTTATCTTTATCTTCATTTTTGATGAAGGAGATGGCTCCTGTGTGATATTCCCTACATTATTGTTGTCATAACACTGGCACCAGAATAACAGTATAGTGATATTTCCCAGAAATGTTTAATAAACCTCGCAGTCTCGATGCCAACAGCATGTTTGTTTGCACCTCCTACATAATGGCAGACTTGTTGCTGCCCTACAGTATATGCCTGTATGTGTAAGTGAAAGCATGCAGCTAATATCAGTTTTCTCCTCACACCTTCAGAAAAACATGTGATATTGTGAGCTTTGGAGACATTTGTTAACAATTTGAAACCTGTTACACCCCATATTCATCATAAAAGTTCATTTATTTATCTATTCATCCACTTGTTGGAGTTTAATATTATTGAACATTTAAGGGAAAAAAAAGGTGTCTCCCTTATTCAAATTTTGAGCTTGAGTATGTTTCCTATATCATTGGAAACAACTCAGAGAAGAGTCCAGACAGCATATCAAGACAGGAAAGTCCATAAATCCAAAATTTATCATTATAGGTTGTCAGCAACAGGAAATAGCTGCAGTATAAACAAACCATTAAAACATATTGAGAATTAATTTGGCTAAATGTGAGTATAAAGTAATAATCAAAAGTCTTTGTTTATTTTGGGAGAAATTTGGCTTGGTTAAAGGGGCTTTGCTGCACAAAAAGAACAGTCAAATTAGCACATCTGTAGACAGCAATAAAACGTCTAGGACAACAACAACAAATAAAAATGGCATCATGTCATAACAATAAAATTGGCCATTCATCCACAAACATCCTCCTTGCTTGGTTAATTGGCTATATGGACAGTGGAACAAATGAGTGCTTAAAATACAAAAATTGGCAAAGAGGTGGAGCTGAGAGGGGGGCTGTGGGCATGGGGGCAAATAATTGAACCCATCAGACTCTGAGCTACTGTAGCTAGGAGCTAACCAAGTTAACCCAGAGCTAACAGGAGCTAATAATAATAATAAAGAATCCTTTTTATTTGAAAAGCACCTTCTTAAAGCACCCAAGGACACTGTTCAAGCAGATAAAACATTAAAAACAGTAAGTTAAGACAGTTAAAATGTAAAACATATCAGGTACCGCAGAAAACAAAACAGCAAGGCAAGACAAACAACACTGGAGTGATGCCTAATAAACTTGGGTGGAAAAAGAGTGTACAGGAGAGTTTTGAGTCTGGATTTAAAGAGAGGGAAGGTGCTAATGGAAATAACAGGCTGAAACTAAGGTGTGCTGTTAGCTGGCTAAAATCCTCGATTGTGCCACTCTGCTGCTGGCTGAGGCCTTCCCAGGAGCAAGCGGGGAGCTAGCAAATAACTACCAATGCCAGCTAGTACGGCAGCTAATCTGTCGCCTGTTAATCAAAGCGACATGCTTTTAATTTTGTGCAATTTTAAGATTAAATAACATCTAGATGGATGAATTGTAAATAAATTCTTCCCCCTCACAGTTGACATGATGGTAAACTTGACCTATCAAACTTATTTAAGTATTTACGTTACCTTTTAAATATTTAAACCTACTAAACGTTTATTTATTTATAACCTATCAAAATTAGTTTGTCTAACCAGGATGTAAACATGTTTATTTCTGCTGTGAAGTTGGCCTTTTTAACATGGGAGTGTATGGGGATTGACTCCCTTTTGAAGCCAGCCCCTAGTGAGTGAGGGGTGAACTGCAATCTTTGGTACTTCCTGGCAGGCCTCAGTTTGCTGCTTGGGCCTGACACTGGTGACCAGGTTGGAATTAAAAACAGGAAATGGCAACCAAAACTCCAAAAATCTTGACAGCATGAAGCACACAAAGTCGGAAAAGGAGAGATTATTATTCTGTAAAATCCAATGTTCATATAAAATGAGTGGGGTGTAAAATGAAGGTCACAACCTCAAAATCTGAAATCCCCTTTAATCTGTTTTCATATTGTTGTTATTTCTGAGCGCTGATCTCTGCACATCTGCTTGTTGCTTATTATCCCAGTTTATTCAACTCATAGAGCAGAATCAGGGGTCAGAAATAAAGGGATAAATCTGAAAAAGAATTGACATCTCTATTATCTCACTGTATTTTTAAAGTATATTAGTACACTGATGTATATTGAATTGCTATGCAAGTGTTTCTACTGACAACACTGCCACAGACAATGGGCAGTCGTAATAAAATCAAAGGCAAAATAGAAATATATAAATAAAACAACAGCATCCAGAGAGATGCTCTTTCATTGTATAATTCGCAGGCTGTTCTACTTTTTCTTTGGACAAATGCTGGCTTGTTTTTCTCAGACTAACATGGTCTAATAGACTACAGAGGCTTGCTTTTTGGGGTTTTTTTTTCCCACTACTGCATCATTTTGTTTGCAGCTCAGCAGAAAGTGAGCACAGCAGTTTTTAATGCCTCGGCTTGGAGCTCCTGCTGGCTTGCTGGCTGGTATATCTCCTCCCACAGTGGCGTGTGGGAGATGGCTCTTCAGCAAAAGTATCAGAAAATAATGATGCAATAGATATAAAACAAAGTTATAGATCACTACATATATTTATACAGCTTTGTATTTTACCAGCTTTGCAATAGAATGCAAGAAAAAGCTGTAAAAGTGTTTTTTTTTTTTTTCCTTTTTTTTTGTGTGTGTGTGTGAGTGGGGGGGGGGTTCCATCATAGTTGGCATAGCAACAGATAAAGCGAGGCTTTGGTAAAATCAAAACAGTTTGCGAGATTTGCTAAGCTGAAAATAGCCATTGTGTAAACACAAATATATTGACAGCAAGGGGCAAACTCTGCTGGACAACAGTGAGCCTTCTTCCGTGTTTCCCAAAGATTGTAAATCTTTTTTGATCCACTAGGGGCTGGCTCCAAAACAGAGCAAATCCGCATAGACTCCCATGTCAAAAAGGCCAACTTCACAGCAGAAATAAACATGTTTACAGCCTGGTTCAAAAATTCATTTTAGGTTTAATAGGTCAAGTTTACCTTCATGTCAACTGTGAGGGGGTGAATTCTTTTATACTGTTAGTCAGTTACACATAATAAAGGGAAAATCCTTTTGATTGACATGCGGCAGCCTGGATGCCGGCCTGCCGGCTGCTGGCTATCAGTTAGCTCCTTGTTTGCTCTCTGTAAGGTCTCAGTCTGTAGAGTCCAAACAAGTCCAAACATGTCTTAGCTTTATCCCGCCGCGGATCTTCGTTAGCTCCTGTTAGTTTCGAGTTCTCTCGGTTTGCATTTAGCCCAGAGTACATCAGTTGTCAATCATTTGCCCTGAGGCCGCGCTTTGCCCATTTTAGTATTTTGCTAAAGTGACAACACACGTGACACGGCGAGATGGCGACAGTGGGACACGCCCAACTGGCATCACCTTCCCCTATTCAGACGAGACTGGATACTACATCCATATTTTTTACAGTCTTGGTTGAGATGCAGTGCAAAATTGCTTTTCTTGCACAAATTACAAATTTCAGATTTCTTCCTGCAGTAGCGTCCCACCTTGAATTTGTACCTAGCAAGCAAGATTTTCAGCTGCTAGGCACTGAAAGGTGCATTCAAGGACAACTTTAAAGAAAGTGTTGACAGAAAAGACACTGCTCCGAGTTTTTCTGAGCATTCAAGTCAGCAGCTACGTGTTCATAAACCCACTTGCCCGACCTTTAGGTTGCTGAAGCCCCCACTTGCTCATCTCAGCTACGCCCAGCTCCCTTTTAAGCCTTTTAAGACTTAAAATAAAGGTTGGGGGTGGTGGTATTATCTCTTTTATGAATGTGTATGAACATGTGTGTTGAACTTTTACAATTCAGTCCCTTCCCTTCCTGTGCAGTGACAAAAATGGTGTGTGCAGAGCAGTGTGACGGTCGATGCTTCGGGCCCTACGTCAGCGACTGCTGCCATCGGGAATGCGCTGGCGGCTGCTCCGGCCCCAAGGACACAGACTGCTTTGTACGTCACACACACACTCAAACTCTTTATCTTTCCCTTAGATTCTCCTTTTCTGCTTTCTTCCTTTCCACATCTTTCATGCAACATCTGCTTGTCCTCCACCAAAGCGATCCACTTTGTTTACCTGCTGATAAATTGTTTGTAATTTCACTGAGCAGTAAAATTCTGCCACTGTGGCGACACTCTTCAAAGAAAAAAACTGGTGATTTGGTGTTCCAATTAATATCTCTTTTATCACCTGAAGTTTTTTCTTTTTTTTCTTGTTTCACAAACTCGTGCACAGCGCAGGCGCACACACGGACAGATGATATTGCAGCTGTAATTCACAGAAAGGCTCATCCAATTCAATTACTGTCGTTTCACCCACTGGCCTCAGACGACAAGACACTTAAGAGGTTTATGGGAAAACATTTCACCATTTACATCGCAGCTCTGGATCAATGGCTGCAATTTTTCTCTCATTTGGTGTCCAGAGAGACAAGGGACAGTCTCACGTAAAAATGAAATGCAGCTGTAATACTCTTTCACTCACAGTGACTTATGCAGGATACCCCCCCCTCCCCTCGCATCACCACAGGATGCTTCACTCCTGGTGTCCTCTCCTTTCTCTCTGCAGGCTTGCACCAATTTCAACGACAGCGGAGCGTGCGTGACCCAGTGCCCTCAGCCGTTCGTGTACAACCCCACATCTTTTCAGTTAGAGCACAACCCCAGAGCCAAGTACACCTATGGAGCCTTCTGTGTCAAGAAATGTCCCCGTAAGTCTGAGCTAACACGGCACTTTGCCACATGCATATTCATTTTCTGAACACGCTTTAGATGCTCATTATGTAGCTCATGATTAAGTTCTGTATTATTTATGCACTGGTTTCTATAGAAGGAGCATTCATCCTCTAATCTCTACTGAAATTAGGCTCTAGACGATTATTTCAAGTCAAGATAAATGGCTCAAACAAACTGTGTATCTCAATCCGCTAGTTGCCCCACCATCTGCTTCAGCTTCTGGCAGCTGAAAAAGCAAATCTTAGCTCTTTCTTTCACGGTTTTTGGAGTCAGAGTGCGGCAGTAATTCACCGAGCATGCGTTAAAAGTCGAGCTACAGCTCGTCAACAGATTGCATATTCAAGATTCACTGATCATCAAATTAGCATGCACCAGTCGCATTTGTCCACTGCTGCTACCAGACTTTCATTTGACTGCTTCTCTGTTCTAGCATTAGCTCTTAGCCATTAGTTTTGATGATTGTTTAGATGTATTGATGCAGTAATTTCTCACTTTGTACTGTGATGATTTTCATTGTAAAACCTGTGTGAAGTTGATGAAGCCAGTAATTAGTCTTCTCTTACTTGTTTTTGGTAGATAATTTTGTGGTGGACCACAGCTCCTGTGTTCGAGCATGCCCCAGCAACAAGATGGAAGTGGAGGAGAACCGGATTAAAATGTGCATCCCTTGCACTGACATCTGTCCCAAAGGTAAAACATTTACTGTCATCACTACTCCTTGCTTAAAATGAATAAAGATTGCAAAATAGCTACACACTAGTCTTAACCCAAGGAAATCCTTTTGAGACTTTTAACAACTGTGACGCACCAGCCTGCTAAATGAGTTTTTTTTACTTCTGTAATCATTGGCAAAACCATAGCTGCTAGTGGTCCACAAGAAATGCCTGAATCAATTCTGATTGATTGCACACAAAGTAACCAGATTACATAAGCAACAACCTCCAGGGCTGAGAAATAGAGCCAGTGTGTCAGAAGCTGCAGTCCATCCAATCACCACTTGAGGATGCCCATGTTAAAATGCCACAGTGTTAAAGGGGGCATCATATTTTTGTTTTTTTTCATAATCACCATCACCTCCCCCTAATTTCTCTTTTTTCCTTTGGGCAAGGCTGACATTCATCCCATTTTTTTCGGGATAAACCACTCTTATGTTTCCCGGGGACCCTTCCGCGGTCGTTGACACCGCCCCCTCCCCCCCCGGCTCCCAATAAAAAAAAAAAAAAAAAATGGATGAGATCTGGTAAAACAACGTTATAGTGGTCGAGCAGTATTCTAGTTTTTTTTTTCATAAAGGACACCTGTATAGCAGTACAGTACATAGTTTCTGAATCGAGATAGATATTACCTACCATATTTACCGGTACATGGTTATCCATTTGTCTATCCATTTAAAGGTTGGAACATTTTTATGAAAAGCTACAACATTTACTAAAAGAATTATATTTAGCCTGAAAATAAATATACAATAAATTATAACAGGTTTGACAATGGCGTTATGTTTACATCTACAAGCCAATATGCGCCACCATTGCAGGTTTCCAAATACGATCTCTGTGTGGCAATAGTATGTTGGGCACAGTTAGGCTGGCACAGGGGGAAAGTGGAGTCGGCAAGTCAATCAGCTGCTTCAGAGCCCCGGAGATATTATCTGTCTCTGAAGAGGAGTGTCCTGAGAAGAGCAAAAACTGGAGTAAATTTAAGTGAAGCCTACACCAGATGGACCCACATAAACGTTTTCCATGGCATGAACATGGAAATCCCGACTTTTCTCCTGGATTGGTAAGCTAACTTGTCTGCTAACGTGGCTAACGTTAGCTGTTAGCTATAAACTCCTCTGCATTACTTGTTGGAGATGGTTCAGGCTGTTTGTCACTTGCTGTATCGGCAGCGAGCCTGGCAACCAAACGGCTGGAGTTGTTTATCCGTATTCCATATTCAACCTTTAAATTCAATAATGTTCTGCTATATTAGGTTGACTGTGATTTAGGTGGTAGAGTATGTATTTGAGGTTGGCGATTTGAATGCTGTTCCCCCAATCATCTGTGGCTTTGTCATTGGGCTAGACACTTTATGCTGGTGTATGAAAGTGCAACAATACATGCATTTGTATCAAACTGTTCAATACAGGTTTGTACCGAACCATAATGTGTATCAAATATCGAGCAACACTGGGGCTGGAGGTAAATGATTATTTTTAAAACGATTATTCTGACGATTATTTTATCGAATAGTCAACTACTCCAACGACTAATTAGCCGATTAATCTAACAATTATTTTTCTGTTGCACGATTAATAAAAAGTAGAATCTCAAATAAATACCCCCCCAAAACTGTATTAATTTACTTTATCATACAATGGTTTTCCAAAGCCAAACATCTTCTGCTTAACATAAAATAAAAGCAGTGTCTGATTTTCATAACTTGGAAATTACCACGGGGGCACGTCATTTTCTGGTTCTCACTGAACCAACAGTGGAACTTGGACCTACTAATGTATTCATATTTATCTAGAGGTATTTATCAGCACTTAAGTATTTTTAGTGCTCTTCAACACTAGAGATGTCCCTAGAGATAGAGAGTCCTGATTCAAAACTTCTGTAATATAATAAAGATAGAAGAGGAGAGACGGATACAGGACAGTGTTTTCCCTGTCCTGTATCAACACACTAATCTGATTCTGAATCCTCATTTTAAATCGCAACTTGAAGGTGGAATTGGGGAGACAGGAGTTGTAACATTGTGTTATTTTATTTCTTTTCCTTCACTGTAGTTAACGTCTGAATTAACAGGCTGCTGGTGCATTACATTTAAACTCCTGTACTGCCAGGTGATGATGCACCGTACAACTCTGAGCTGCGTGCGGGACTCCAGCGGTTCATATAAGGCAGAATCAAACTAACCGCTGGTCATAAAACTATAAATGACAGGAAAACCACACAGAGGTTTGGGCAGGGTTGCCCCATATGGGTATCTCTGTCATTTCTGGTCGCAAAGACAAATGAAGTGTTCATTTGCAAAAACAGTTAACCACCATTTAGAAAAAAACAGAGTTAACTGCTTTTCGTCACTGTTGGGTACAAACCTCCTATCTCCATTTAACATCATTAAAACCCTCTACTTCATGTGAGTGTGATTTGGTGAAAATATTCAAAAAGTAAATGAGTTTATTTGCAGAAGCAGTTCCCTTTTTTCTAAATGGTGGTTAACTGTTTTTTTAGATGAACTCTTCAAATGACTGACATAGAGATTCAAAAGTACCCCACAAACCAGTGACTAATTTTCCACTGGTTACTTTCATCTTTCATAAGGAGTCTAGAACTCATCCAAGCACAAATTGACCACCCAGATTGCATTTGAAAAGTGGAATTCTGGTATTTCCCCATCAAAATTCTATAAAATTGTCTAAAACTGCTTACTTTCAGTCCAAAAATTTTCCTTGATATAATCTATTAAATTTTGAGTGCACTTACCTCCCTTCAGTTCATTTTGGATTAAACAATGGGTGGTATGTTTTATTACCCACTGCACCACTCAAAAGGTACAACCTTTGCTTGATCTCTGTTCAGACCGACTGGGAGCAGGTGGCTTTTTGCTACGGGTGCCATGTGATCTGTGTGATCCATGTGTGCTCCGGGGTGATTACATAAAAAGCTAAGTGCAGGGCAAGATAGAATATAGCTGTAGTTCACAACCTGTAGCAACATGTGCAAGTTATGCTCTCTTTATTCAGTCCATCCATTCCCTCTGCCTCCCCCACTTCCTGGCCCGCTGCCCTATATTCACTGCATGCACAAGAACTTTTACCATTAAAACAGTTAAATGTAATAGCCTTATGCTAACAGTGATGATACTGGATCAACAACATCCCACAGGACTTTAAAAGCTTTATAGGAAATGCAATTTATATTTGTATGACTTGGTTTGCTTTTTTATATTATATTAAATATACTTACGACTGATTTACTATGACTCAAACAAATTCCAGTAAATATCAACATCTTTACATTTAAAGGTCTGGTAATACAATTTCCACTGTTCTAACAATATTACCAAAGCATACAATAAACTCAATGCCAAATACTTACAAATCCCTCTATGTCCAAATATTATGCATGCATGTTTGACATATTTAAACATTTTATAAAAAGGCTGGAAATGAACTACCTAATTCCACATCTCTCATTAGAGCTTATGTTATTACATTCAGGAAGATAAGTACGGCATAAATGAAGGTCACATGTTTGATCTGCACCAGAGTCAATCTGTTAATTACCAAAAAGTCTCACAATGAGAAGCTGCTTTTACCTGCTCGGTAATTACATGTCATATTGCTACAAGAGCATCAGCTAAATGCCTAAACTGTCTAATGTGGAATTAAACAGCATTAGTTCAGTGCAAAAGATTAGCCTCTTTGTCATATTGTTTCCACAAAGGTAACTGACCTGCCCTTTCTCTTTGGAGGGAAGGCAATAATGTTTTCCTTCAGGCTCCACATATGGGCTGTGGCATCCACTGATTGGCTAATCTCTTGATTACATTGTCACGACACAGGGAGGGGTTAATGAGGGATAGCCCAAGGAACTGTGGGAAATGATAACAAATTAACATTTCAGATATGGAATTGGCTAGTATAAATCACTATCAAAAACTGGTTACACCACTTAATGCCAGCCTTATTCATCATCCCCTTTGCCTCTGTCAGAAATACTTGGCTCACACTAGACTGCAAGTGTAATTAATGCAGATGTAATGAATTCATTATAGAGAGGAATTGGATGTAGATTGGCCCGTGCTTTCATCAAAAGAATTTCAATGCATGGAGTAGGGCCACGGCCTTGCCTGTGCACCAAAAGCTAACTTTATTTTCATAAAAGGGAATTAAAAAAAAAAAAAAAATGACATGACAAATGGCTAGGAGTACTGTAGCTTCTCGTGTGGTTCCTAAAGGATGGCTTGGATATGCATTAGTTGGTCATATCTGAAGGAAAACTAGACATGATCTGGAATAATATGTGACTGTTTGTTTTCTCAGTGTGTGATGGCATCGGGACGGGCAGCCTGCAGACAGCTCAGACTGTGGATGCCAGCAATATTGATAATTTTGTGAACTGCACCAAAATCAACGGCAATCTCATCTTCCTTATAACTGGCATTAAAGGGTGAGTAACTAATTTTACTTATTTCCCCTCTCTAGTGTGATCAAATGCTTGCTGAAGTAAATATTTTGGAACTTTTCTCATGTAAAGAGTGCTTTGGGAGGATACTTTGTAATACCTCTGTGCAACACAGAGAAAATTGAATCCTAATGTGCTACTATGAGGGCTGAAGAAAAGAGAAAGAACAAAAGAAACAATGTATGTAAAATAGAGATTTCTAGTATAATGAGCCTACCGATATTATTGGCCGATATGGACATTTAAGTGTGATATTGGAAAATATGTCAGTTTTTATCATACTGATATTTCTACTCATGAAATCTGTTGTAACAGAACACTGAGATCTTGCAAGATTTCATCAGTAAACCTTGTTGAACCTGTAGAAAAGTCACTGTTATTCTGGAAGAACTTCATATCCCAGCATTCCTTTCAAAATCATGTGACTACGGTGCTGCTGCTGCTGCTACACACTGACTTGCTTTGAAGCTGCATATAATGTCTGGTTTTAAGTTGTTGGTTAAGCCACCAAGTTGTCAGAAACATTATAAGTAGCCACATGTTGGCTACTACCTGTTAGCATATGATATATGGCAGCTCGATGTCCAAAATGAACTCCTCTCGCTGAGTTAAGGCTATTTTGGGATCTTTGCTCTAGGAGCAGAATATAGTTGTATCTCCCAAAATATGAGAGATACAACCTCACAACTATCTGCATAGATCGGTTTTGGTTGATACAGGATATTGGAAATTAAAAGTTGGACAATAGGGGATTATCACGCTTCCGTGTTCCGAACTTCCGGTTTGAAACACTTAGAGGGCCCACTTCCGGCCCAGTTCAATGTCCCTGCTTTACTTCATAGATAACGTGAATAAACGCCAACCCTACTGAAATTTTCACGGATTCCAGACTGAAGTGATGCTAAGGAAGAAGTGGATCAAAACGACCGATTCGCCGCGGTGAAGGACCGAACTTTATAGTAAAACGACACACGTTTGTTTGTGGCCGGCAGACTGCGCAGTCGTGTTAGCAAGTTAGCATTAGCCAGCTCGATAACGTGCCTAACTTTGTGCGGCTGAAAACACACAAGCATCTGAAAGCGTCTCCTTTCTTGGCAGTCCCCAGTTGTTCCACTGGAAACGGGGAGGTACAGACCCGATTTTCAGATGTTTGTGTGTTTTAAGACGCACAATGTTAAGCACGTCAGTAAACGCTAGCTGGCTAATGCTAGCATGCTGTGAAGTGCCGAAGTTGTGCCCCACCGGCGACAAACAAACGTGTGTTATCGAGGCACGTTATCGAGCTGGCTAGTGCTAACCTGCTAACACAACTGCGCAGTCTGCCGGCCACAAACAAACGTGTGTCGTTTTATTATAAAGTTCGGCCCTTCACCGCGGCGAATTGATTGCTTTGATCCACTTCTTCCTTAGTATCATTTCAGTCTAGAATGAAAACTTGAGTATGATTGGAGTTTATCCGATTTAAACAGTATAACAGAGTATAACATGCTGTCGTTAACATGGCCCGGAAGAGGAAGTGCCCAAAATCCGGGAACTTCCGGTCAGCGTGATAATCCCCTATATCGGTAAATCAGATATTGGTAAAAAAGCCTATGTCAAAAATCTCTACCTTAAAAAGATTTAAGAAAAAATTTGCATGAGGCAAGGCAAGTTTATTTGTATAGCACATTCTATGCACAGGACAATACAAAGAAACATCCTAATTAGTTAGGTAAGCGATAAAGAAGCAAACATACAATCAAAACAATGAAAATTGTAAATAAATAACAAGGCAATTAAAAGGGAGACTGAAAGTACAGTTGAATTAATTCTCTTTACCAACGAATGGAGAGTGAAAATATTTGTGAGCGTTACAAACAGTTCTACCCTGCAAGCGAGTATGGAAACAGATGGAGGGATGGACAAACAGTTCTTTACTAACATCCTATTTCATCAGAATAAAAACAGGTTTGTGAATTTCAGTGTTTACTGTCCTTTATTTAGTTGTTTAAAGCTCAGAGGATGGGATTATGTGGAATTATGAGTGCTACTCAACACTTTGGTCCCATTTAGCCATCATGTCACCTTTTTTCTTGTTGCTGTCTCTTCTCAGGGACATGTATCATGAAATTGGACCTTTGGACCCCGAGCGTCTTAATGTTTTCCGAACTGTAAAGGAGATCACAGGTGAAATTACCTCATTGTTACTGTGTGTGTGTGTGTGTGTGTGTGTGTGTAGGTGCAATTTATTTGGCCACAGAGTTACTAATAAAAGAAACTTTAAGATGAAAGCTAAAAGGTGCTCTGGTGAAGATCAGCGTTGATGTGTGTGTGTGTGTGTGTGTATATGTGCATAGCCTGAAAGTTATATAAGATTTCAGTGTGTGCTGTTGTGTGTGTGTGTGTTTATTCATTAGCTATTAGAGGTCTTAAGGGATGAGCAATACCTTGTATACAAACCCTTTTGTCATATTAAACTGCGACTTGCAGTTGAGCCAAACAGCTAATGGAGTGAAACTGCATTTTCATAATGAAAAGCTAAGCAGTAAGGAAGAGCAATGGCTATTCTATCCCAGCTATTTCCTGTTCTATCCCTTTTAATGTCGTTCCCGCAGATGCTGATTTGATATAATCCGTCACTGATGGCAAGTGCAACTGAACAAATTGTGCAGAATACGAAATCCATTCGTTTAATTAGTGCTTGTTGTCTTCTCCCTGCACATTTCCTACAAAGAATTGGCTCCTGTTTGAATTTCAGAAGCGGTGCAACTTTGCATCTTCATGCCCAACAACTGAACTCAAGGGTTTTCTTTCCTTGCTTGGGATCCTTATGTTATCACATCATATATCCCTGTTTGTAATGTCCTTTTTTTCTTATTTGACCTCATAATTTTTATCCAAAAGAAAGTCATAGGTTGCAGTTATCATCCATGCAAGTGAAGTAAAGATTATTGCAGCGTGCTCACTACTTCTTTGCCGGTCTTCAGGTTACCTGAACATCCAGTCTTGGCCTGAAAACATGACAGATTTGAGTGTTTTTTCCAACCTGGCAACCATCGGAGGCAGAACTCTCTATAGGTATGACTGAAGGCACTCACTCAGAGATATGACATGCATATATGATGAGGCAATGCAGCTGATGGCTGTAATAATAGTTACTGCACAAAATAATGGGACTCATTGCACATTCATCAAGACTATAATGTTCATGTTCTTTATAATCTTTTCTAGGTTAAGTTCAAATTGCTTCAGAATTATGTCCTTTTATATGAAGTCACACGACATGTCCATATATAATCAGGTGTCTTTGTTCAGTCAGTACCATCTGATTTTTCCGAAGCTGACAGCCAATCTGACTTTGCACAGAAGCTCTTTGAAGCTCAGCTGTTATTCAGCTTTGATTAGTTTTGATAACAGGTTCTCCAGCTGTTTGCACATGGCAAATCCAAGAGATAATGCTGGTAAAGGAGGTCTAGCCTTTTCTCAGTACCAGTAATGAACATATAGCTGCAGTTACATCTGCAGATTCCTCAGCGGCTTCTTATTCTACCTCATTTTCTTCCTTTTCTTCTCTTTTCTGCTCCATTTATTCTTAGAAATCCATATTGCCCCCCCCTCCCCCCCCTTTATATTTCTGTCTTGTTAAAATGTCAGCTGTTGATTTTATATCTTGCGTTTAATCTTTGCACACCTTCATGCCTTTTGTCCTTCTCGTGCCTCTTCTCTTGCAGTGGGAGTGGTATTTCGCTGCTGATCCTGAAGCAGCTCTGGATCTCCTCCCTCCAGTTCCAGTCACTGAATGAGATCAGCGCCGGGAACGTTTATATCTTCAACAACAGCCGACTCTGCTTCTACAACACTGTCAATTGGACGTCGCTTTTCAGGACCCCGAGCCAAAAGGTCCTCATTCGCAACAACCGGGATCCAAAGGAATGCAGTGAGTAGCTGCACACAAGTGGGCTTAAATGTAGTGCAAACTTTTTATCTAGGGGTGCCCAAAGCGGGGCCTGCGGGTCAAACTTAGCCCGCCACCACCTTCCGTTTGTCCCGCCACCCAGATAGCGCGATACTGTTGGAACTTAATATCCAATCGACGCCTCAATATGATGCCCATACTTTCTGCGGTATGTGCTTGAAGATCATTTGTAACTCGGGGTGGGCAAATCAATACACTGGAGTCGATTCTTTGATACCAATCAGACAAAATATCGGAAACGATACTTTTTTTAATTGTCACGATACCACTACAGAAACAAAACATGCTATTTATTTTCACTTCTGATAGTTTAAGACAATTAAATTAAATGTGAAAGCAGCCAGATTCGAGCTTCCGTGGCACATGATGGTGGTAGCCAATCAGATATCAGGATGATGCTGCTACTGTTAGTGATAATGATGATGTTTTTGGTATTTTTTAGTGGTTTTTATTGCACATTATATTTTGATGCATTTATAATATCATTATTTCATTTTATATTTGAACATTTTCAATTGAATAAATTCATCAGTATGATTTATTATTACTTTAAAAGCATTTCTTCCCAGTACTTCTGTCGTAGTTTTACTTATATTCAATATTCCCTTTGCATTCAAGATATTGATACATAAGTCTTAATATCAATATCGGTATCAATGAAATAATACTATAAACTAGGGATGGACATATTGATACCTTGGAGGCGATACTTAGATACCAGCCAGACAAAATATCGGAATCAATACTTTTTTTAGTATTGCGATACCACTGTACAAATAAAAAACATTACATTTTTTTTCTACTGCTGAGAGTTTTTGGCATTGAAATGATAAAAGCAGACAGATTCTAGCTTCTGTATCACATGATGGTGGTAGCCTATCAGATGTATTGATGATGATACTACTGTTAGTGATGATGATGATGATGCTTTGTTGTCTTTCAGTGGTTTAATGCAGGTTATCGTACATTATATTTTGGTAAATTTGTAATATCACTATTACATTTTCAATTTGAACATTTCCCACTTAATAAATTTGTTTATTTCAGTTAGTATATATTATGTTATTTGATCATTGAAATACGTTTTTAATCTATTTTTCTTTAATTTTTTCATCACCATAATTTTTTATTGTTTTAAAAGCGTTTCCTCCAGTAATTCTGTCCTCAGGTTGTACTTATATCTAATATTGCCTTTGCATTCAAGCTATTAATGCAAAATGTACAATCATGTGATTTTCTTTGAAAGGACAAAAAGTATTGGTATCGATATTGATATCGGTATCGCTTTAAAAAGTGCCATAAACTACTGGTATCATATCTACATTAAAAATTTCAGTGTCGCCCATCCCAACTATAAACTAATGGTATAATCTCAACAGTAACAATTTTATTATCGCCAAGGTATTTTTTAATATTAAAATTTTTTGTCAATCCAATTGCGCTATTACAACAGCTATTTATTTAATATAATGGGGAGGGTGTCATGGTATTACATGGACGTTCTACTCATGGTGCAGCAGAGGGTGCTGCAAAGCATGGTGGGAAATATGTAAATAAGCTTGTCTACCAGAAAACACCCACAGGAACTACTGCAATATCAACTTGGAAAGACAAAAGGTCTTTAAAAAATTAAACAGTCTTAAAAATAATTAATAAAAATAAAACCGACACAATTGGTGCTTTTCACTTTGGTTTTTCTATTTTCATATTGCTCAATATTTCCCTCAATTTAGTATAAGTTTTATTAATATAAATATTTGTTAATAAAAGTCCAGATTCAGAGGAAACCTGACTGACTCAGACCTCCATGACAGACTCGTCTTATCAGATCAGCTTCGTTAGTATCACCAGTTTGCTTTTTTTTGAACATAGATTGTTTGTTGTTGTTGCCATTTTGCATTATGATTATTGTCCTTCTATGACTTTATTCTTAATTTTTAATGTAACATGTTAGTCTCACTGTTGGAAAAGAATACATTTATTAAAATATTGAACAATATTTAAATTAACTTTCCCTTTTATTATTTGGGTTTCACCATTAAAATCGCTGTGTTTGGCCTGCAACTCACTGACGCATTTTTGTTTTGGCCCTTGGAGGCAAAAAGTTTGCGCACCCCTATTTTAGTATAATAAAAGCTGCAAATTAGTTTGTGAATTAGGAATTAAATTACAAGTAAGGACTTTTGGCACTGTCCAGTGCCCAATTTTGTTCACTGTATGATGATGCAGACTGACGCAGAGGCCAAGGCTTTAAAGTAGGGATGGGCGATATGGACTAAAAAATGTATCACGATAATTTCTCTTATGTATCACGGTAACGATAAGTGACGATAAAACTATCAGCAAAATATTTTTATTATAAATCTGTCACTAAATTCAGTCTTAAGCCCTACAAAATACAGAAACCACTAAACTATATCAATTGCATTCAAGTATTGCACCTGTACTGCAAAACTGTTGTGACACCAAGCAAACAAGTCTAAATAAAGACCAATTCCACATTTACAAACTGCAAACACAAAACAACTGACTATTTAAAAAACCAAAGAGAGAAACTGCAAACACAACCTAAAACTGTCATCTCACGAAAAACGAAAATTCAAATTGTTACTGTGGAATTTCTTTACAACGCACACGAAAAATCGCCCACCCTACTTTAAAGTTCACCTTCCTCCATACAGTCTCTCTGTGGAGTAAAACAAAAAAAATGTATGTATTTGACCACCTACAGTGTGACACACTCATGTTTTTTGTATCTTTCTTTTATTATTCCTTACATAATGTTCAAATCTATCTCTGTCCTGCTATGCACTGACATGCCTGTTTCCAAGGCAACAAACCCATGGACTTTTCTGAGTACTGTGTCATGAAAGCCCTTTTCAGCTCCCCCATGACATTCCATGCACTAAGGTGGGTTGAATTCACTGCCAAATCTGCCTCTAAAGGCCAGATGGAACGCTAAATGCTCCAAAGCATAAATATACTGCTGTTATTATTCATCGGCACTGATGTTGCTGGTTTCATTTTCAGCATTTGTTAAATGTGTAGCAACATGTGTTTCCCATAAAGCTGCAGCAGAGGCCATCGTTGCCTTTTCTTGGTCTCACCATGCCGAGGTTGATATCATTATTCATTTAATGAGCTCAGTGTGTGTGTTAGAGACCAATCGATGGGACCTTACACAGGCCTCTTCATTAGGCTCAACCCACTGTCTGCCATTGACTGCTGTGCTGTTGACAGAGGGTCCAGCCCCCACCATGCGACAATCCCGGGGATGTTTGTGTCAGTCACTGCAGAGACGGGGGGGGGGTCTGATGAAGGGCATTGATTGTTGCTGATCGACTGGGGAAGAGAAAGGGGTTCAGGGTTGTGGTCGGGCGCTCTTTGATGGCTGAGGTGTTGGGAATTCCAATGTTTGCTCACACAGCTGGGCAGCCTGCAGGCAGACCAACACACACACTTACACACACACTGAGAAATGCACAACCGTAAGTTTTTATGCACCTGTGTACTTCCAAAACATAAAAAAGCTCAAATTTGTGTACCATTTTCTTTCAAATTTCAAATTTCCTGCCTTTCTCTTCACAGCTCAGCAGCGAATGGTGTGCAATCGGATGTGTTCAGATGACGGGTGCTGGGGCCCGGGGCCAGACCAGTGTCTCTCCTGCAGATATTTCAAACGAGGCCGCACCTGCGTCGAGTCCTGCAACCTCTTTGATGGGTGAGAAATTTCACAGCACATGAAATTTTTGCCTGAGTTCGGCATTAGTGCTGCAGCATCTTTCATGGAAAGCTGCAAAACTGTTAAAACACCATCACCATTACAGTCACAGGAAGCTGCATTAACTCTTCAGCAAACAGCAGTATGTGACAAGCAGAGGAAGTAAAATCAATTTAAACGGCTTTAGTGCATGAGAATGAAGTCAAAACATCCTCAAGGGCTCCGGAGGAGGAGAGTCTAATTGCCGATTGGCATGAATGAAATGGGGTGAACCAATAAGGAATTTTACAGCGTTGAGTCAGAGGAACATTTGGCTGCATCCATCATCCAAAATCAATTTAGATATATTGTTTAAGGATTACATTATATTACAAATTGCCCAATTTGAACTGACAGCATGACTGTTGACTGCTCTGAGGTGGAAAATTTGCGACAAAAAGGCCTTTGAGTGTCCAGGAATGCTGAATTATAAGTGCTTAGAATCACATTCAGCTAACTGTTCTGTATTAATTGCCTTTATTCTAAAGCCACTGTACGGACATAAAGGAAATGTGAGAAAGAGAGCCACTGAATCACCTCACTTCTTTATGTTATGAAAAAGCACATCAAAGAGATTATTACCAGCTCACCTGGAGAGGAAAACCTCTTTGTAGATGTTTCTACCCTTGAATGAATCTTGAATGAATGAGGAAACCACCCATCTAAAATAAGACCGCGCCGGCAGCTTCTGCCATGAGGTAAATACAAGTTTCTTGCAAGCAAGCCGTAATGTCAAGCTCGTCTTTTCCCCTGAGGAGGAGAACCGGGAATGCATGCGTGCAAGAGGGGTGAGAGCAAGCAACCCTCAGTCATGTTGACTTGTTGCTGGTCCTTCCTGGCGCCGTTTGTGGGAGGGAAGCTTTGAAGACGCTGGGAAAAACAGCTCATAGCGTAGACTTTGAAGAAGATGAGGAAGAGGCGCGTGGCAGGGCGGCTATGAGGCACACTTGTATCTTATACTGTAAATATAGTCGGTCTCTATGAGTAATATTCAACAGGACCACTGGAGTGTATCCATAACCCAAGGGCTTGCCTGGTGTAAGCCTACACCTGCCGCCTAATGACTGAAAATGTGTCTTATGAATATGGGGAACAAAAACTTGACTTTTTATAGACCTATAGTGAAGTCAATAGACTCTTCTTGATGTGGCACATACTGTAGTACTTGGTGCCAACTAGGGATGTCAAAACATGACCATAAGTGTTGCATCAAGGTGAGTCTTTGAGTAAAGCTCACCTTTTGATGTTTAATTCAATTCAATTCCACTTTATTTGTATAGCATCCATTCATGACAATGTCACCTCAGGGGGCTTAACAGACAGAAAAATTCAGGTCAGATTCATAATAGCCTAGCTAAGGAAACCCACAGGTTGGATCGAATCTTGATTTGACCCGGTCCAATCCGCCATCCTGAGCAAGCATGGAGGGGTGGCGACAGTGGGAAGGAAAACACCCTTTTAACAGGGAGGAAAAACCTCCGGCAGAACCCGGCTCAGGTAGGACGGCCATCTGCCTCGACCGGCTGGGGTAGAGAAGACAGAAAGAGAGACCAACAGATACTGCAACTTTTATCCGGCCAGACCTGCTGAGAGAGGAGAACACAGTTAATGATGCAATACTGTCACAGGTTTCTACATGGAGAAGCAGAGATGAGAGGGAAAGAAAGCCCAGTGCATCATGAACGTCCCGCAGCAGTCTGAACCTATGGCAGCTTAACTAAGAGATGGCTAACCATCCCTAACTATAAGACTTATCAAAAAGGAAGGTTTTAAGTCTAATCTCAAAGATAGAGAGGGTGTCTGCCTCCCGAACCTGAATGGTAACTGGTTCCATAATGGAGGGGCCTGATAGCCAAACGCTCTGCCTCCCATTCTACTCTTAGAGTCCCTTGGAACTACCAGAAGACCTGCAGTTTGAGAGTGAAGTGCTTTGCTTGGAATATATGGAACTATGAGTTCACTAATATCATCGAGCTTGGTCATAAAGAGCTTTATATGTGGGAAGAAGAATTTTATGTCAGCCAACGGTAGCAGTCAGTGTCTGGTCATTAGCATGTAGCTCATCAGCATGTCAGTAGCTGTGTTTCCATTACAGTTTTTGCAAAATAAAAGCAATATTTACCCAAAGTAAAATTGTGATTTGTAGGTGATTCCAGAATTGTGTTACTGTAAGTGCATAATCCACAGTTCTGGTAAAATCTCGTCCCATTAGACAACACTTTGAGGAGAATGGGGTCTCTGCAAGTTTCTGAAAACCTTTGCATTTTGCTGTTGTTTGCTATCAAGGATGGCAAAGCAGTTATAGTTTTATATTTAAATATAATAAAAAAGACTTCTGTCTCCTCCTTTGTCCATACATACCACAGTGTCTTTACTTGAAATTGGTCTTGTGACCCCCAAGTCAGGTCAGGTGACATATAAAGGCCCATTTATGCTGTACTCCTTTATATCCCCATGGTTATTAAGGCCCAATCCCAATGTCTCCCCTACTTTTAACCACTAGCCCTTACTCACTACCACTAACCCTCAAATTGAAGACACAAGGGGTAGGGCTTTGTAATCTTCCCTCGGAGTTGGGATGCCACTAACTGCATTTACGTTCAGGCACATAAGCGACTGCGTGGTGACGTTTGCACATACGTCTCACCATAACAACACACCCAGCAACAACACAGAGTTAACGGTTGCGGTTGTTTTTCTTTTTTTCATTATTCGTCATGCTTCGGTGGATTAATAAACAAAACAACCACATGGGGAAGAACTCGCCATGACGGCTGTTGTCTCTTGTTAACTGCCGAAAAGCCTTCGCAAGCTTTTCATCAGTATTTTAGCCTAGCTAGTGTGGCTAGTCTGGCTAACATTACGAACACGTGAACGTTCTTAGGAAGATATAAGTGCTCAAGATCCTGACTGAATCTGGGAAATGCAGACATTTGCGGTAAAGAGGAGCATTCCCAAAAGCAGTGATAGGGATTAGGATCACTTCAAAATTTATAATCTTTCAAAACTTACAAGACTGTGAACTGGTCATTGTTGAAAGGTGTGCTCTGCTTATTTTTTTCTCCATGTGCTAGTTAAAGTAGTGATGTAACAAATGCCAGGCACAATTGTGAGTGCTATGACCAAAAAAAACCATCTTTAGCTTTTGATATCACTTCCTCTGAAAGCTGAAAGGCTGTGAAAACTGTGAATGAGATTTAATCCACTTAGAGACAGAAAAGTATATCACAAAACATTTCTAAAAAGATTGAATAACCCCAAAAAGACAAAAAAAAAAAAAAATCCTGTCTATTCTGACCATTTGAGGGTTAATTTGCCTCTTACATCACATTATAATGATTTCATGCCTCTAAACTGGGTCTCCTTTTATCCTTGACATAAAGCTACAAATGAGTATTAATGAATTACTTCATTACGGCCTGAAATCTCAGTATGGTGCCTTCTAAACTAATATTAATACAATATAGAACAAAAGAAGAGCTTTCTGAATAAAAATACACGGTGCCAAACTGCCATTTCTCATTATGTTGATCAGAAAAAGAAGACATGCTCATTCTTTTGATTGATTGAAGTAATATCTGTCACCAGTGATGAGACGGTGAACTCTGTCAGCATTAATGAAAGGTAGGTGCATCACCATAATGTAGCATAGGCAGACTGTTCCAGCAGTTTATTATTAAGTACAAGGCAAAAAGAGATCAGAGCACACAGCATCTCAGAGGGATGGATTCTGTCTGGCTTTTTTGTCTGGATAAACTTTTAAAATAATTCTGTCTTTCATTTAAATGCTTTGATAGTATAGTTTGGAAATTAAAGCGTTGCACTCTTGCCCGGTCAGTTTTCATCACTTCCTAGAGTGGACTTGTGTCAGGAGGCTTGTATTTTGTTAAAATATGCTCAGTGGGTTGCGAATTTTGGTTGTGCGGAAATCACAGTGAAGAAAAACGCAGCATTAGACCATTAAATGTCTTTACAATTGAAAATTATTATTGCTGTTAGGATGATTTGTTGTCTTCAAGTTTGGACTTCACAAGAAATAGTTCTAAGTGAAGTTCACACAGATTAAAATGAACAAGATTGTTTTTTTCCAACATGATTTAACGTGTTTTTGAGGATAAAGCACATCCAACACACCTGCTGCACACAGATGTGTTGGTTGCATGTCTTGATAAAATGTAGGAAAATAAAATAATTTATCTGCACATCTGCGCTATGCAAATAGCTGATTGAAGTGTTTTTAGTTAAAACAGCATACCTCACAGATATACCCATATGTTAGGCAAACAAACAGATGTAGGGTCCTTATTCAGATGATATGCACTGTAAATATGTTCTTTATGCCCAAACTGGAATGAGAAGTTGCATAAATCCCAAAGAGGGAGCTGCAGCAATTTCACTGCAGATTAAACACTTACTGTTTGTGCATCTTTATGCACAAACACTTAGCTCAGGCTATGAACATCTTTTGGGTGAAATTATGTCTTGTTTCAGAGACTTAAAAACACCTGAGATGAATTTTAGTGAATTTGTACTGTACAAATAAAGCTAAATTGAATTACATTGAATTTTACATAAAATTACCAACATAATAAGCTTATTCTGAGCTCAAGTAAGCTAGCTGTAAGTTGCTTGGCTCCTATTATTAAACAGCCTGCATGCCAAAAAATCTACGTAGATGTAATGAAAAGATTTGTGAGTGCTGAAACGCAACATTTCCAGCCTCAAGAATTTGGAACACCCTGGGTGCGATAATGAGCTAACTCCCATTCAAGCTGACTCACGAAAGAATCATTTCCAGGAATACACATGCAAAAGACTTGGGTTAACAAAAAGCAAATTACTTTACTTTGACTGGCCAGACATGCAGTTAAGACATTCCTCCTGATAATGTAGAGACACAAATTTAAGTTTGTTTATTTTCAGTCTGGACCTATTTTCTAGCATGAAATATGTTAATTTACTCCCCAAGACAATTTGGTGAAACTTGAATTCCTTCGTGAGATATTTAGATCCACTCAAGATCAGCGTGTGTCCAATATAATGGAAGTGATGGGGCAACCGCGTGCAGCCTCTTAATAAGGCATTATCTGCCACAAACTCCTTCATTTCACCAATGTTTTGTTACAAAACATTAATCGGACTCCCTCCCCCCCCCCCCCACCCCAGCCGTGAGCTTGAAGCAGCTTCTTTGTGGTGATTCGTCCTTATTTACAGACATTTTTACTGCGGCGCCTTTGATGACGTCACTATTTTGTGTCACCATAACAAGTAAATATCTGTAAATAAGGAAGAATCACCTGCAAAAAAGCTGCTTTGAGCTCACAGAAGGGTCCGACTAATGTTTCGTAACAAAACATTGGTGAAATGAAGGTGTTTGTGGCAGATAATGCATTATTAAGAGGCTGTGTGAGGTTGCCCCATCACTTCCATTATACTAGACACACGCTGATCTCGAGTGGATCTAAATATCTCCCGAAGGAATTCAAATTTCACCAAAACTGTCTTGGGGAGTAAATGAACATATTTCATGCTAGAAAATAGGTCCAGATTGAAAAAAAACAAACTTCCCCTTTAAAGCTAGCATCTCACAACTTCCATTAGCTTCAGTGAGCTAACTGAGTCGAGATGTTCAGATATAAAAAGGGATTTCCACTCAATACTAAGTCCCCACTGGACTATCTTTGTTTATAGCGCAGTGCATGACCCTGCATGACCATATAGTCTACACTGACAAATTACTTGGAGAATTAGTGTCTGTTACATGGCAGTACCACAAAACACTCAACTGTAGATCAACAAAACCAAAAGTAGCTCTATCGCCGGTTAAAGCAATACCATATATGTTTCTGACCTTAAAGTTCTGTTCTTCTGACTCACTTTAATGACACACTGACATATATGTATACTGTATATCAACAAAGAAACAAAAGAAGACATGACTGGAGGTAGTGAAAATATGGAAAGAAAGGTGACACAGAAGGACAGCATTGGACTGACTTTTTCTGGTTGGCAAGAGCTCAGACAGGAGACAGGATGCAAGGCAGATATGGCCTGTTAGATAATGTTATTGTGAAAAGTTGTTTGGAACCGACACTGTGCTACTTTTTTTGTACTTTTTGTTGTCAGTATTTTTAAAAAATCGACAAGAAAGAAAACTGTGTTATAGCCATTGTTGTCACAAATCCATCCCGCAACCAAATCTGCAGCTGTAAATGGCAAAAACTTCCTGGATTTCTTTTTAGTCACCTCTCACCCACATACAGTTCCCCCCTGCAAACACAGCCCATACTGCTTAGCAATACACAAGATTACATTAATTAAGATGGCCATTCAATTGTAAGGATATGCCAATATAGTGCAAAAAAATAAATTATACAAATCTTTAGCACTTTCGAAGTGAATACTTAAAGGTACATTATGTAAAAAATCAAAAGTCAGTGGCAGAAAAATGTGGTATATAATTTAAAACTGTCCTCCAATTGGTGTGCAATCACTGCATGAGAATAGCTGTTATGTGTTTATTTCCTTAGAATGAGTCAAATCTACTCGCTGCGGGTGCACATACATGCTGTACCTTTAAAGGCACAGTATGAACGAATTCCTGACATCTAGTGGTAAAGATGGATATTTGAAAGAAAAAGATGTTTTCTTTCTAATGACTTCATATACCAAACACTGTTGTGAATGTACGGTGGCCGTCAGTGGCCAAAATTCTCTCAGATATAAAGATGTTTTCATCTGTGAGTGGATTCAGTGGTCTCAGGTGTAGCTATGACTGGATTATGAATAACTACTTTTAATGTCTTTTAAGACATAACTTATCCCAAACAGTGCTCTAACTCCCATTAAACAAAGCTGGTACAGCAGTTTTAAAGCTCAGAGGGTTCACACACATTGTTTTGTCCACTCAGGGACACTGTAGTAAAAATGGTGGAACAAGTATGGCACCCTCCATGTATGTCCACTGTTGCTGCACAATTTGTTCAGAAAGCACAATCTGTAATGTCAACTCATCTGCACAGGTGCAGAAAGAAATACTTTCCGAATCGCGTTGAATATGCTGGATTTAGGAAAATAATGTCCTGAAAATAATAACTTCCATCTTTAATGAAAAATAGCAACAGATAAAGGGATGGACGTTATTGATTTTGAGGTGATAAATCCCATATCCCTCAAGTTGCTGATTGGATATTGGAAAATGTTATACAAACATGATTTTTTTACTCCACATAATATAATTATTTGGAACAACGGTTTCTACATATGAAAAGATCTTTATACTATGGGGACTGGGAGGAAAAAAAGAGTTTGAGCCATTGTTAATTGGATACAAATGGTGACATTACACAGATTTTAATAGCAAACTCAATTTAGACTGTCCACAGAAACAGTTTCCGCCTGTAGTCCAGGCAGTTCCTGTAGCTATCTTAAATGGGGCGAAAGAATTGTTACAGTATTCTGATATAACTCCTGTGTTTCCAACTCTCTGTACTGATAAATACAACTTTATGGATTCCAAATGCAAACAATAATACAATACAATCAGCAACTTTAAGGGATCATAATCACATATCAACAGAAATTTAATTCCACCAACTCTTTGAGAAAGATGTTAAGGGAAACTAAACCAAGCATACACTATTTTATTTTATTTTATTTTATTTTATTTTTACTATAAACCTCTGCAACCATTTTAAATTCATTTCAGCATTCATCACCTCAAAATCAATAATTCTCCATCTGTTACTTTTTTGTTAAGGATTGAAGTTATTATTTTCAGGACATTATTTTCCCAAATCGAGCATATTCAGCTGCGATCCGGAAGTATTCCCTTCCGCACATGTGCAGATGAGCTGATGTTACGGATAATGCTTCTTGAACAGGTTGCGCAGCGACACCTCATGCACACATAACAGCTATTTTAGTGAAGCAATTACACACCAAGGAACATGGTTTTGAATGATATATTACATTTTTCTGTCATTGAACTTTGATTTTGTTACACACTGTACCTTTAATTTAAAAACTGGTACTACAACTATTCTTTAAAATGCAGCAGTAGCATAAGTCTGGTTTTGCTAACTATTTTGCCCATCTTCAGCTCCAGCTTACAATCTATTAGCGCTTGCCTTCTCTCATTTAGTTACAGTGTGTTGGTCTATACTGAATTCAGAACAGATTTACTTAATATTTCACTTTGTTCGAAGCTATGGAAGTCCGTATCTCTAAAGAATTTCGTCTTAGCTCATTAAAAATGTTTTCAGGTTAGTGATTTTAAACCTTAAGATTCTCCAACTCTCTCTTGTTCTGTGTCTCCATTCTTAATAAGGAAAGGCACTAATTCCCTTTCGTTTGGAAGTCTGTTGAATAAAACAAAGGGAGAGCAAAGGCGTGCAAGGGAGGAGGGGGGAGAAAAAGACTGAGATGGTGTCCACTGGGGTTGGGAGGAGAAGGGATGGAGGGAGGAAGTGAGTTAGGAAAGCATTGAAAGTGGTTAATTAAAAAAGTTGCTCTGGTGGGTTGACCGTGCTCCGGCCTGCTGGGTGTTTTGAGGTCTGAATCGTGGCCACAGTCCTGCTTAAATTCCAGCTAAAACAGGGCTAATCCCCCATCAGACCATCCCCCGATGGGGCCTTGGCACACACTTCCAGCCGTGAAGGAGGCCAATCAGGAGGAACGGCTTTGACAGAATGGAAATGACCCTAGAGAGCATGGCTGCAGAGGTCTTTGTCTCCCACCCATTCTCCTCCACATATTTTTTTCCCCAGCTATCTGACAAAAGAGATATCTCTCCACAGCCTTGGCCTATTCTAAAGGATTCCCCTGGACAGAGCTTCCAGGAGAGAAATCTAATTTATTTTGGAACAAGGGAAAGAAAGACGAGGGGGAAATGTAATGGAACTCTCCTTTAAATCCTCTGTAAACATTTTTAATAATAGCAAAATCTGTATGTTTGGTGTTTTTTTGGATGTTTGAGACAAACTGTTCTGATCAAAATGAACCAAAGGAACCTTTCAAAGAAAAAAAGGAGGAAAAAAAAAAAGGAAAACGCGCTCTGACATTAAGGCTTGGTAAAAGGGAAAGCTGGGATTTTATCTTCCCTTTTATCACCCTTTAATGTGATATGGTTGAACTCTGGAGTGTCAGAATGTCTCTTTTCTTTTTTGTAGCTTTTAGAACTACTAAGTCGAAAAGATTTTCATCTAATATTCACCACATGAAAATGCATAAAACACACAAACCCGCAGGAGATGTGAAGTTCTCAGTGTCAGATCAGGAATCTGTTGACTCTTTATTCCACCCCAGCAGCATTGCATGCTAATACAAACAAACCACACAGTCACTCTCATTATCCCATCACTCTGAGAGAAGATTTTGTTTGTAACTGTGTGAATCCTCCTCTGAGGGTGTCTGTCCTCTGTCGGCCGATTGATCCCTCTGATGTGAAAAGTGTTTTTGATCGGCAGCGGTTGCTATTGACAGCAGGCGTCTTCCGTCCGGCGCAGATGCCCCGCTTCAAAAGAGACAATAATTCACAGATTCGGACCTGAACAAGAAGGGAATTTATAGATCGAGTGCTTGCACATGCTCACAAGCGCACACATAGACACGCAGGAGGGTTGAACAGGATGGCCTGAGGCAATACACATCTCTCTCTGCGCTGTAATTGCAGTGTATGTACCCAATATTGAGCTCTATTGTTTACTGTCTATTCTTTCAGATGTCTTAAAGAAAAAAAACTACAAAACCAACATAAACAGCATTGCTTAAACTAGATGAACAAAGGGTCTAGCACACCATTTGCAGAAACTGCAATGATTCTTTGATAACAGGATGAAAAGTAAATGTGTTTGACTCCCATTTTTTTTTCTTTTTTCTTTTATGTTTCTTTTAAACCTTCTGTTCTCTGAATCTCTCACACTCTCTGTGTTGCTCCAGTTTCACCCAGTCCATAGAAAACTTCTGCCCCCCCCCCTCACTTCCCTCCATCCCCCTTTTCTCTCCATCCTAATATATTTTCTTCAAGTCATCTCATGTTTGCTCATGATAGTGGAAATGTGCAGTGCTTTAGAATCCTCCATCAGCATTCTGCTAATCAATATTTCAGCGAAGATGCTCTCAAATCTATAATCCATGGCAAGATATTCTGATTTTATTTTTATTTTTATCTTTATCAGGGAGGTGCGGGAATTCGCCAATGGATCTGTGTGCCTGGAGTGTGACAGCCAATGTGAAAAGATGGAGGGAAACAGCATGACATGCCTTGGCCCGGTAAGATCCTCCTGAGTCTCCCTCAAGACACCCTCCAAGACAACTTCTTTCTCTTCTAACACGTTTTAGAAATTCAGAAATAGACTTCTAGATTCAAAACCCTCCTCTCATTTCTTTGTGCAAGATAGTCCCCAGTTTTCAATGTGCAGGAGTGGACTTATTTTGTCGGAGTGTATCTGTTTTGCACAAAGGTTTCCAGCAGATTTAAGTGGTGTTTGCAAAGGTGAATGGTAGGTTAATGGGAGGAATGATAAACTACCGTGGCTGCTTCAGGAGGCATGCTTTTGGCTAACACATATACACACAGAAAAAAACAAATTAGATAAGGTCCTACTTGGTTCCAGTAAAGTCACTTTTAAATTCTGGGGCATGAACACATCATAACATCTCCAAATCTACATACAAGCTCACAAAAATCTGGTTTCTATGATGTGTCCAAAATAAACAAATCTTTTCTTTTGAGGTAGCAGCTGCAATATTTGCATTTTAATACGCCAGCAGATGCCAAACGACGGCACACCTAGAGAGGCTGGATGGCAAAGCTGATCCAATGTTTTTGCCACAAAAACTATATTGTAATACCAAATTTTTGCTAATTAGTGTACCTCTTCAGATGCCCTCTACAAAATGAACAAAACAGCAGTTTGCAGCTCATGAAAACACATGGAAACACAGATGGAAAACACCCACGAATAGTCAAGAATGTGCGATATCTTATATTAACACAATGCAGAAACAGCGTTAAATGCTCACATTTTTCACAGTATGGGTGCACTGTTGATGCCAACTGATACAAAAAAAGGTTAAAAGCAACATCTGCTACAACCCAGACACCATTTGCATGGAAATCCTTGCTTGTTTTAGAAAGACAATGGTCTATTCCTCATCTGTAGCCTTTCTCAGTGGGTCGTCTTCTGTGGCACCATCCTCTAATGCTTCAAGTGTTGAAGTGTCTATAAAGATTGTCCTTGATTGGCTGCCAGTTTTTCTGAAAAATCTAAGCAACCACTTATTTGTATCAGTCTTAAATTGTGAATGCTAAAAAATTACAGTCTGCAAGTACTTTCGACCATAATCTGTCTGGATCACCACAAGCATCCAGGAATTTTTGCCAAATTCGTCACATCTGGTCAGGTGGGGGGTGAAAACATCGCTTCGTTGCATAGGGGAGCCATTTGATTACCTGCTTTATTACTTGTCAATCTTCGTTTATTTGGAAATACTGAGAAGTCCCGCTGTGTATGGCTGCCATAAACATAACTACCACACGGACACGAGATGTTTTTTTTTTCCAGTTCCCAAAACAACAGAAAAAGTCCCGAACGATGTGCTAAGTGCTAGCGGCTATCAAGCCCATAATTGCTGACAGTTCACACTGGAAACCATGGAAACATCTCACAATATGTTCGGATCACTCTGTGACTTAAAAAAACGGACAGACTGTTAAAGATCACGTTCATCCTGGCAGAAAAGCATTTGCAGCATTATAAACATGCACAAAGTCACCACCAGTAAAATACCGATGAGCTTTGAGCGACTGGTAATATATGGCTTGATCGATGAGAGTAAACTCCTGAGAAGTTCAGCAAAGAAAATTAATATTCAATGAAGAATAAATGATTCGAACACAGGACTTTCCTGATGAAACCAAATACATCACAAGATCAGGAAACTGATCATCAGGCCGTTATGTAGGTTTGTCGAACCAGGCACCAGTGAGCGGATGATGACATCACTGAGTCCAACAGACACGAGTTTGCTTCGTATCTTCTTCTAGCCTCGGCAGTAAGACTTCCAATATAACTGGACGACGTTTCAACATAATTTCAAAGACAGACCGACATAGAAAAAAACTTTTAAAAAGGTGCAAAAATGGGTTTTGAGGGATTCCAAGATGGCGGCGCTGTGAATAGACGCGTGAAGTGTGCCTCCCGACAATGTGAGTTTTTTCTGTTGATAGCACCAAACCCCTTCGTTGCCTCCGTGTTATTTCAAGCCACAAACGCTACATCTACAATTCCTGTGCAACAGAATGAGTAAAACTCACAGTGCTCGTAATAAAAACCAGCCTCAACTCACTCAACACTTTAACCCACCGACGCCGAGCCGAGAGACTGGCGGAGCCGCTTCTGAGGCAGCAGGCAGCGGGGGGCATCTAACCCTCGAGATGCTAGTTGGAGAGCTCGAAAAACTACGTAAAAATGTAACCAGTGAACTCACCAACTCTCTGAACACAGCCTTGGCTCCGATTAATGCCTCACTTCAGTCAATAACCGATACGGTGGCGGCTCACGCCAGCACAATTTCGGAGATGGAAACGGCACTTTCCGCTCACTCAGATGGGATATCCACTCTGGAAAATGAAGTGTCCACACTGAAGTCGAAGCTGGAATCCACCATGCAGGCGAACGAAGCTTTACAACTGGCGGTCGAGGATCTGATTTCCCGCTCCAAACGTAAGAATCTCCGCATCATCGGTGTTCCAGAAGGGGCAGAAGGGAGCGACGCTCGACTCTTCATGACTGAGCTGCTTAAAGAAGTAACCGGCGACATGCTGCAGGATCTGGAACTGGAACGCGCACACCGCAGCCTAGCTCCAAGACCGTCCGAAGGTTGCCGTCCCTTTATCATCCGTTTTCACAAGTACATCCATAAAGAGCGTGTACTGCTGTGGGCCAAGAAGAACCGAGACATCTCGTTCCGCGGCCAGTCTATCAGGATCTTCGAAGACTTCAGTGCCTCACTCGCCAGAAAACGGGCCAAGTTCAACAACGTCAAATCCCTGCTCTACAAGGATGGCATACGCTTCGGCATGGTGTACCCGGCTCGGCTGCGGGTCACTATCAACGGGATGACGCGCGTTTTCGACTCGGCGGAAGATGCTGAACTCTTCTATCAGAACTTAAAGAGTAAGTGAGCTGTATGAGCTAGCTACAGACAGATGTTTCTGGGTTTCTCGTTTTTTGTGAGGCCGATTGAGAATAACTTTGGTGGCTCAGAGTGACTACATGTTTAGAGGAGGAGCAATTTTTTTTTTTTTTATTTATGTTCCTGTATTGGTGCAGACATGTTGCCTGTTTAAGGAGGCACCCTCTCTATAGGAATCCAGTGAGATGTTATCTCCTGCTTACTCTCCTGTGTTGTGGGATGGGTTTAGGACATCTGTGTTACAGATTTTTCTTTTTTTCACTCTTGGACTCTTGGAGCCAGTTAAGGCTTCTGTTCTAGTTCGAACACACAGGGCAGGATTCCTTTTTTTATTTATGTACTTGCTTGTATACCTTCTTCTTGTACATTTATGGCACTTTTTACACCATTCTATGTTACTCAGTTGATTAACACACCTTTTTATAATGGTCATCCTGAATGGTTTCACCCAAACTTATTATAGATGGCTATCTCGGACCACGTGATGGGATTAGGATCCATCAGGTTTACAAGCTGGAATGTAAGGGGACTCGGTGGTCCTATAAAAAGGGCAAGAGTATTTTCACACCTGAAGAGCCTGAAGTCTGAAATAATCTTTCTCCAGGAAACCCACTTGCGTATTGGCGACCACACTAGACTGCGGAAACCCTGGGTTGGCCAAATTTTTCATTCAAGTTTTAATAGCCGATCAAGAGGCACAGCAATACTTATGCATAAATGCTTGCAGTTTTCCCCAGAGCAGATAATCTCAGACCCCAATGGTCGTTTTGTTATAGTTGTGGGAATGTTATTTAAAACACCTGTTATCCTGACCTCCGTTTATGCTCCAAATTGGGATTGCCCAAATTTTATGTCAGCTCTATTTTCACACCTACCAAGCCTAGACTCACATCATTTAATACTCGGAGGAGACCTTAATTTAGTAATAGACCCCACACTTGACAAATCTAATTCAAATAACTTATCCATGTCCAATATGGCAAAAACCCTTATCTCTCTCATGGACCAGATAGGGTGTGTTGATCCTTGGCGGTTTTACCACCCAAGAGCTAAAGATTTTTCATTTTACTCTCCAGTTCACCACTCTCATTCACGTATTGATTACTATTTTGTAGACCAAATTTTAATACCCTCAGTTAAATTATGTGAATACTCGTCCATAGTAATTTCAGATCATGCCCCCATTCTGATGGATTTGGAACTCTTTCCGAGGCCTAGACATTCTCAATGGCGACTCAACACAGAATTATTATCCTCAGATGTTTTCTGTGAACTCATATCGGAGAAAATATCCTTTTTTATTCAGACCAACAAATCTGAGTCCACTTCGCCCTCCCTCTTGTGGGAAACTCTGAAAGTAGTGTTACGAGGTGAGATCATCTCTTATAATGCTAGAATTCACAAGCAGAGAAAATTGCGACAGTGCGAGTTGCTTGAGGCAATCCAGCGCATCGACAGACAGCACTCGTTGACTCCGAATGGCAATCTTAGAACTGAAAGGCTTAAGCTTCAAACAGAATTTGATATACTTTCCACAAATAAGGCAGAATCACTCTTAAGGCGTACAAAGAGCACATACTATGAGCATGGTAACAGGACCAGCAAACTTCTTGCTATGCAATTGAAACGTCAAGCTACAGCACGTTCCATCATTCAGATTCGTAAAAATCAGTCTACCTTGGTCTCAGATGAAAATGAAATTAATGAAGTATTTACTCAGTTTTATACCTCTCTTTATAGATCAGAAGCGCCACCCGACAAAACCCAAATGCACAACTTCTTAGATAGCTTAGTTTTCCCTGAGATAGACAATACCACTAAAAGCCGCCTTGATGCCCCACTCTCTCTAGGTGAACTTTTGGCTAACCTCAAATTGATGCAGAATGGCAAAGCGCCGGGACCGGATGGCTTTCCGGTTGAATTCTTAAAGAAATTTTCCAACCAACTTGCCCCTTTGTTATTAGATATGTTTAAGGACTCTTTGGAGAATGGAGCACTTCCCCCTTCTTTAACTCAAGCCTCAATCTCATTACTTCCCAAACCCAATAAGAATCTAGAAGAGTGCACCAATTGGAGACCAATCAGTCTGCTCAACTCTGATGTAAAACTATTGGCGAAAATTCTTGCCAATCGTTTAGATCCATGTCTTCCCGAGATCATTTCTGACGATCAAACTGGCTTCATAAGAGGCAGACAGCTCTCTTCAAATATTCGTAGATTGCTTAACATAATACTCTCCAAGCCGAACCCAACTGCAGCAGAAATGGTCATTTCTATGGATGCAGAGAAGGCCTTCGACCGGGTAGAGTGGGAGTACTTATTCTCAGTCCTCAGTAAATTCGGGTTTGGTCAAAAATTCATTACATGGATTCAGTTGTTATACAATAAACCCACAGCATGCGTTATTACCAACTCTACCCGGTCGAAACCATTCCCATTAACTCGAGGCTGCCGCCAAGGTTGTCCTCTTTCACCCATTTTATTTGCTCTCGCCATTGAGCCACTGTCCCTCGCCCTAAAAGGTTCTTCATCTTTCACTGGGATTTCCAGATACGGAGTTGAGCATAAGATCTCACTTTACGCAGACGATTTATTGTTGTACATTTCGCACCCTGATGTCTGTATTGGCAGGATCTTGGAAATCTTACATACGTTTGGATCCTTCTCAGGCTATAAGCTAAACATCAATAAGAGTGAATGCTTCCTCTTAATGATGCTGCAAAACTAATCCCAGCCCAAGTTTTACCTTTTCATTTGAACACCTCCAGTTTCCGTTATTTAGGTATCAACATCTCAAACAACCTTTCCTCTATTTATAAAGATAACTTTTTATATTTACTTAATCAAATTAAGTCTGACTTCAAGCGCTGGAATGCCCTCCCTCTTTCCCTTTTAGGAAGAATAAATACAATAAAAATGAACGTACTCCCAAGATTTTTATTCCTTTTTCAATGCTTACCTGTTTACCTTCCAAAGTCGTTTTTCAAAGATCTTGACCAGCATATCTCATATTTTATATGGGCAGGGAAGACCCCCAGGGCAAACTACGCTACTTTACAAAGATCAAAAGAAGAGGGTGGCCTCTCACTTCCCAACTTTTTAGCATATTATTGGTCAGCCAATATTCAAAAAATCTACACATGGTATAACCTCCCTAATACTGGTTGGTGTCAGATGGAAGCAGGTTCGTGTAAGTCTGTTTCATTAGCAGCCTTGATCTGTGCTCCTCTTAACTCCTATCCTTCAAACTACACCTCTAACCCAGTCGTTTTATCCACTGTGAAAATTTGGAAGCAGTTCAGGCACAAATTTAATATCTCCTCCATCTCATCACTGATGCCCATCTGCAACAATCACCTATTTTTTCCCTCATCAGTTGACACGGCTTTCAGCGTGTGGAAGAATAAGGGATTATCCTGTTTTAAGCAACTTTTTATTGACAATACCTTTGCTTCCTTTAACAGCCTTAAAGCTATGTTTGACTTACCGCAATCTCACTTATTTAGATACTTTCAAGTCCGCAACTTTGTGCGACACAATATCCCCAACTTTCCTTATCTACCTTCTGATTCCTTTACTGAGACTATTTTGTCTTTTCCCACAGATCATAAATTTATTTCAGCAGTTATGAGATTAATTACATCTTCCTCAAGTCCCCTAGCAGTCAGAAGTATTTGGGAAAAAGAGCTGGGTATCACCTTTGAAACTGAATGGTGGAAAAGGGCCCTAGAAAGGGTCAACACTACATCACCTTGTGCCAGCCTAACGTTAATACAATTTAAGGTCGTTCACAGAATACACCTTTCTAAGGTTAAACTTAAAAAGATGTTCAATGTAAGTGACATGTGCAACAGGTGCTCTGTTTCCTCTGGTAATCATACCCACATGTTTTTTTCATGTCCAAAGTTGGATCTATTTTGGTCCTCCTTTTATGGTACACTATCAAAAATTCTTAATCGACCTTTGACCCCAAGCCCCGCCATCTCCATCTTTGGTGTCCCTGCCGACCCCAGCTGCTTTACTCGTGGGGAAACAGATGTTATCGCTTTTGCTTCGCTTGTGGCTCGTCGACGCATCTTACTCCAGTGGAAGGACTCTAAACCCCCTCCATCTAATTCTTGGTTGAAAGACCTAATGGCTTTTCTTTACCTAGAAAAAAAATTAAATACAGCATGAGAAAATGCTCTGATCTCTTTAACAAAAACTTGGGGTTCTTTCCTTTCTTATGTTAACTCTATTCAGTCTCTGGATGATTAACACTTAGATCATTACATGGAGCGGGGTGGAGCTTTTCCTGTCTTGACTCGGTCAATTTATTTATTCATACATTTGGTTGTGTTTTTTTTTTTGTTTTGTCTTTCTCTTTTAAATTACTGTCATATCTGTAAATACACTTTTCTATTCTCATCAGTATTTTAGTACTTGTTTTATGCCCTGTGTTTTGTTTTGTTCAGCTGTTCATTCTTATGTTTAAAAAAAA